>JBBGZY010000233.1:262500-935797 GCA_037952925.1 Lithobates clamitans | reverse complement strand
TCACCATGAGCTGAGGGTGCAGGCAGTTGGAAAAATTATTTTATTAACATGACAGGTGGAAGACTGCATCACACTTGTTTATGTGCTGCTGACCATAGAAGGTTTAAAGTCACCATTAAAATGAATTATTTCAAGGGAGCAGACGGATTGTTAGAAAACACTTTAGACGCTATATATGTCATATGTCTAAAAAAGTTCTCCTGCGGTAACTTATTAACAGAAATATGAGCATTCTTTAAAAGACAGCTTGATGAAAATGTTAATTTAATAGGAAACTGAGAAGGAAAATGAATCATTCTATTTTTATTTTTTTGCTTAGGACGGATTTTGGACTTGAAAACCGGTACAGTGAAGAAAGAAGGGCAACAATCCTCAATGCGAATGTGTATGGGATCCCGGCGTTCATTCATTTGCCGGCTGAGGTAATAATATCCTGATGTATGTGAATTCTTTTATAAAAGATGGCTTGTACCCTTTTGTTAATTAGGAGCAGCATCTGCTCTATTTTTTTCTTTTACGAAGTTTTTATTGATAGAAAAGTAATTACAGCAGATAAGTGCAACAATGTGATGGTTACATCAAACATAAGATGGAGAGGAGGATCCCAACAAAGGGATGTTATATACGTGATACAGTATTCGCTAGTGCAATAAAAGAATAAGAGAGGAAAAGCAGCAGTGGTACGTTGTAGAAAAAAAAAAGTCAATCAATGTCCCAGAATATATTATTTGGTAGGTAAAAGCTCAAAAAAAAAAAAAAAAAACCCAAGCAACATAAAGGGGTGCATACATTCGTAAATCAACAGCATATTAATGTGGATAAGAAAGAAAAATAATTTTAACTTCTGTTTTTTCCCCTCTTGTTTATTCTGTCTTATTTATTCTGTATCATTGTAACCATCGTCACTAGACCGACTCCTTACAATCAGGAGTCTCAGAGAAGAATACACAGAAAAAAGAAAGAGAATGGGTAGACTGCAGAGAATAGGGGGGGACTTAAGAGAGATGGAAAAAGAGGGAAGGAAGAAGAGGGAGAAGAGTCCTGCTCTATTTGTTTATGTTTAGAATGGTTAATACCCTCTGTATTACCTGACAGGTATCTTTGACAGGTATCCTGTTCCCACTTCCGGGAGTCTGGGCTGCTGCCCATGATGTCACCGCTTGGCTCCCTCCTCCTCCCCCTGCCACCGGGCCAGTAGGAGCTACACTGACGTAAGGCTACACTGCCGGGTTCAATTACCCGCAATGGCGGCGGCATGCACCCGACAGCTGATGGAAACATCAGCTGCGGTGCCGACATTGCTGGACTCCAGGACAGGTAAATGTCCTATTATTAAAAGCCAGCAGGTGCAGTATGTGTAGCTGCTGGCTTTTCATTTTTGAAGCGGTGGGCGGAACGATGCTTGTTTTGAACAGAGCAGTCCTGATCCTCTTGTTTTTGGGTCCCCCACCACCACCACTGCTGTGTGAGCCAGTGAGGAGTGAGAGACCCGGGAGAACCGCTGCTCTCATGCATATCACTGGATGAAGATGGGGCTCAGGTAAGTATTTGGGGGGGGGGGGGCTAGAATGCATTAAGGTAAAAAACCTTGAGCCTGTAGAACCGCTTTATTAATAATTATGGTTGTAGCAGTTCTTAATTTTAAAACTATATCTGGATTTTCAGTTACGCCAGAGCTCTTCTTTCAATCTTTGCTTCTACAGACACATGTAGATAAGCAGGTTTTTTTTTTTTACTGGGTGTGCTTAATAGATTTATAGTAGAAATTATATTTGCGCTACGATGCCTTTAAATAACTTTTCACTGAGAGTACCATAGCCACCAGTGTATTTATTCGCTGAAAGTTGTAATCAGATTAGTTTCCTCTCTCTTTTCTGTTGAAATCGAGCAATTCATTTTAATATACAGGAAGAATGATAGTTAAGTGTTGAGCTAAAGGGCCTTGTATGACTGTGAGCTGGAAGTAATATTAGAGGGCTTCTAGGGACAGCTTTAAATGTTCTTGTTTCATTGCCGTGAAAAGCCGGACCCTCTGGAATTTCAAACATTGCTCATGCTAATTAATAATGTTGGCATCTACCTAAAAAATGATCTTACTGGCCTTAGCATGAAATATTAGCACTGAACAGACACGTGTAAAGGCTATAAGCCAGTCTGAATATTTTCTGTTGATCTCTCATCAGTATCATATAGACTAGTCACAGCAAGTCGTATTCATCTATTAAAAAAATACATATCTATAAATTTTTATGTTTGTGTTGAAATATTGCTTCTGTGTTGTGACTTGTATAAAAAAACAGAATCCCATTTATTAACTGTTGTATCAGAGATACACTGTATTGTCAAAAGTATTTGGACGCCTGCTTTTACACATGAACTTTAATGGCATCCCAGTCTTAGTCCGTAGGGTTCAATATTGAGTTGGCCCACCCTTTGCAGCTATAACAGCTTCAACTCTTCTGGGAAGGCCATCCACAAGGTTTAGGAGTATGTCTATGGGAATGTTTGACCTTCTTCTAGAAGCGCATTTGTGAGGTCAGGCACTAATGTGGACGAGAAGATCTGGCTCGCAGTCTCCCCTCTAATTCATACCAAAGGTGTTCTATCGGGTTGAGGTCAGGATTTTTTGCAGGCCAGTCAAGTTCCTCCACCCCAAACTCGCTCATCAATGTCTTTATGGAGCTTGCTTTGTGCACTGGTACAAATCATTTGGTGGAGGGGGGATTATGATGTGGGGTCGTTTTTCAGGGGTTGGGCTTGGCCTATTAGTTCCAGTGAAGGGAACTCTTAAGAAGTCAGTATACCAAGATATTTTGGACAGTTTCATGCTCCCAACTTTGTGGGAACAGTTTGGGGATGGCCCCTTCCTGTTCCAACATGACTGCACACCAGTGCAAAAACCAAGGTCCAAAAAGACATGGATGAGCGAGTTTGGGGTGGAGGTATTTGACTGACCTGCACAGAGTCCTGACCTCAACCATATAGAACACCTTTGGGATGAATTAGAGTGAAGACTGTGAGCCAGGTCTTCTCGTCCAACATCAGTGCCTGACCTCACAAATGCTCTTCTGAAAGAATGGTCAAACATTCCCATAAACACACTCCTAAACCTTGTGTACAGCCTTCTCAGAAGAGTTAAAGCTGTTATAGCTGCAAAGGGTGGGCCAACTCAATATTGAATTCTACGGATTAAGACTGGGATGCCATTAAAGTTCATGTGCGTGTAAAGGCAAACGTCCCAATACTTTTGGTAATATAGTGTAGATTAAGGCTTAGCTTACACTTTCAGATGGCTGTCAAAACACGCAGCTGAAACTCCATTTTTAACTCTCCCCCTAAGCTGCAAAGGCAGCCTTACAGGGGTATACATATGCAATGGCTGTTATGCTTTAAAATATAGTGCAACAAAAATGATCCCAGCTGTCGCGTTTGGTGAGCAGCACCGCCCGCTGAGCACAACCCAGTCAAATGAATAGGGCCACGCTGCCCTGCTGTGGGTTTTTAGGGGTTTAAATCCAGGCAATAAGGCAACAACATAATGGGGTTTATTTACTAAAGCTGGAGAGTGCAAAATCAGGCTCACTTCTTCATAGAAACCAATCAGCTTCCAGGTTTTATTGCCAAAGCTTAATATAACAAGCTGAGGTTAGAAACTGATTGGTTTCTGTGCAGAAGTGAGCCTGATTTTGCACTCTCCAGCTTTAGTAAATAAACCCCAATGCTTCTTCACTGCCTGTCAGACGCCCACTGAAAATTGGTCCACTGCAGATTATTCTTCAAAGGTCTAGCGCAAATGTAAATGATCCCTTACTGAATATAGGAAAGCACATTTATATAGTCAGAGATTATTTTATTTACTTTTAAAATAAGTGTGTGAATACAGCAGCCGGATGCTGTCAGATTCATCACTCCATTTAACATTTATATTGCTCACTTTTAATTATTTAGCAATTATATATTTTAATATTTCATTATACATGGCTTTTCTTGGTCACACTTTTTCACACAGTGAACTAATTTCACCCCTGATGAAGCCAGTTATAGCAAAACATTTTTGGGTTATGGGACTTTAGGTTTTGTTAGCACTTTTCTGATTTGATGTTTTTCCAGAGTACAGAAGGATATTGTTTTTTTTTGGCCTATACAAAAGATTATGGACAGAGCAGGGTTCATTTTGGGCCCTTTCACATGCAGTTGGCTGCATTTTGAACTCCGCTCCAACTGCATAGACCACCAAAAATCAAGGTAATCCTATGGATATTGTTCACATCATTGCAGTGCAGTTCAGCGCCGTTAAAAAAGAAGAGCATGCTGCTTTTTTCCATGCCGCAAATTCAGGGTATCTCAATATTTTATATTTTCTGTTATAAAACATATCGCATACAAAAAAACAAAAAATGTAATTTCTTCATAAATTTAGACCAAAATGTAATCTGCTACATGTCTTTACTAAAAAAAACCTCTCAATAACTGTATATTAATTGGTTTGTGCAAAAGTTATAGCGTCTACAAATGATGGCATATATACCGGAATTGTTATTTATTTATTTTTTATACTAGTAATAGTGGTGATCAGCGACTTATAGTGGGACTGTGATAGTGTGGTGTGCAATCTGACACTAACTGGGAACTGGCTAGCTGACATTAACATCACCAGTGACACTAATACAGTGATCAGTTCTAATAATATACACTGTCACTGTACTAATAACACTGGCTGGTAAGGGGTTAACATCTCGGGTGATCAAGGGGTTAAAAGTGGGCTGCTCTTTACTAAAAAGCTCTTTGTTTCTTATCCCTGCTTTGCAGGAAGAAACAGAGAGATCAGTCCCTCTGTACAGAGCCCGGTGTTGATTGTCAACGCAGGGCTCTGGGCTGTGATTGGACGCAGGTGATCAGCAGGTCCCAGCCATGATTCATTAGCTGTCAATATGATATTCCAATCGCACACGTTCCCGGTACAAAAGGCACAAAAGTATTGGGTGCTGCAGCGATTACCAGTTGGGTTCTGGAAACATCAAGCAAACATACATTTTCTCCAGCACACCATGGATCAGCAAAAAAGTTGTCGAGAAAGGTTTTTAATGGAAAAAAAAGTCACATCACAAAAGGGGTGCAATCCCGACGGGCGGGATTCTGATGTCAATCTGACGTCGGAGAGAGGGGGGAGTGCACTTTTCTTCTCATTCTTCTCATTCTACACATGTCTTTTGCCTAATTGGTGACCACTGTATATATATTGTGTTTGACACTATGCACCCCATCACCTGCCTGATGAAGGGGTTCTGCGCTGCCCCGAAACGTTGCACCCCTTTTGTGATGTGACTTTTTTCCCATTAAAAACCTTTCTGGACAACTTTTTTGCTGATCCATGGTGTGCTGGCGAAAATGTACATTTGCATGAATCATTAGCTGGGATCTGCTGACTAAGTTCAATCACAGCAGAGCTGGCAGGCGGGGGCACACGCGCACGCCCTGAACCCTGAAGAAAGGTACAGGTACGTTACAGGGCCTGTACGAGCCACCCCGCCACGGTGAAAGCAGTTAACTTATTAAAAAAATGATGTTTTAGGATCCAGTGAGTTTGGTGCGCGGTAATAAGGGCACATCCATCCCTCCTCGATTGTAAGCTCTAACGAGCAAGGCCTCTGATTCCTCCTGTATTGAATTGTTTTGTAACTGTACTGTCTGCCCTCTCGTTGTAAAGCGCTTCGCAAACTGTTGGGGCAATATACAGTGCCTTGAAAAAGTATTCATACTCCTTAAAATTTTCCACATTTTGTCATGTTACAACCAAAAACGTAAATCTATTTAATTGGGGTTTTGTGTGTCTGACCAACACAAAGTGGCACATAAATGTGAAGTGGAAGGAAAATTATAAATGGTTTTAAAAATTTTTTACAAATAAATATGTGAAAAGTGTGGGGTACATTTGTATTCAGCCCCCCCCCGAGTCAATACTTTGTAGAACCGCCTTTCGCTGCAATTACAGCTGCAAGTCTTTTTGGGGATGTCTCTACCAGCTTTGCACATCTAGAGATTGAAATTTTTGCCCATTCTTCTTTGCAGTATAACTCAAGCTCTGTGAGATTGGATGGTGAGCGTCTGTGAACAGCAATTTTCAAGTATTGCCACAGATTCTCGAATGGGTTAAGGTCTGGACTTTGACTGGCCCATTCTAACACATGAATATGCTTTTAAACCATTCCATTGTAGTTCTGGCTGTAAGTTCAGGGTCGTTGTCCTGCTGGAAGATGAACCTCTGCCCCAGTCTCAATTCTTTTGCAGACTCTAAAATGTTTTCTTCTAAGATTGCCTTGTATTTGGCTCCATCCATCTTCCCAACTCTGACCAGCTTCCCTGTCCCTTCTAAAGAAAAGCATTCCCACAACATGATGCTGCCACCACAATGTTTCACGGTGAGTATGGTGTGTTCAGGGTGATGTGCAGTGTTAGTTTTCTGCCACACATAGCATTTTGCTTTTAGGCCAAAAAGTTACATTTTGGTCTCATCTGACCAGAGCACCTTCTTCCACATGTTTGCTGTGTCCCCCATGTGGCTTCTCACAAACTGCAAACGGGACTTCTTATGGCTTTCTTTCAACAATGGCTTTCTTCTTGCCACTCTTCCATAAAGGCCAAATTTGTGGAGTGCACAGCTAATAGTTGTCCTGTGGACAGATTCTCCCACCTGAGCTGTGGATCTCTGCAGCTCCTCCAGAGTTACCATGGACCTCTTGGCTGCTTCTCTGATTAATGCTCTCCTTGCCCGGCCTGTCAGTTTAGGTGGACGGCCATGTCTTGATAGGTTTGCAGTTGTGCCATACTCTCCATTTTCGGATGATGGATTGAACAGAGCTCCGTGAGATGTTCAAAGCTTTGGATATTTTTTTTTATAACCTAACCCTGCTTTAAACTTCTTCACAACTTTATCCCTGACCGGTCTGATGTGTTCCTTGGCCTTCATGATGCTGTTTGTTCACTAAGGTTCCCTAACAAGGGCTTCACAGAACAGCTGTATTTACACTAAGATTAAATTACCGTATTTATCGGCGTATAACACGCGCCGGGGTATAACACGCTCCCCAAGTTTAGGAGGGAATTTAAAAAAATATATTTTTTTAGGAAAAAACTTACATTTAAATGTATCAGTGTCTATCTGCAGCCTTGTCAGTGTCATCTGCAGCCTTGTCAGTGTCATCTGCAGCCTTGTCAGTGTCATCTGCAGCCTTTTCAGTGTCATTTGCAGCCTTATCAGTGTCCATCTGCAGCCTTGTCAGTGTCATTTGCAGCCTTATCATTTGCAGCCTTATCAGTGTCCATCTGCAGCCGGTCCTGTGTATCTCGGCTCCTCTCGCAGTCCCGCCCTATGATGGACATAACACAGGTCTACTGGCGGGACTGGGTGTGACAGTGAACGCCGCCGATATACATACATAGCCGTGTGCACTCGGCTAGGCTCGGCTAGCTCCACTCACAGTCATGCCCAGTCCCTGTTTAATGTCCATCATAGGGCGGGACTGGGTGTGACTGTGAGTGGAGCTAGCCGAGCCTAGCCGAGTACACTCAGCTATGTATGTATATCGGCGGCGCTCGCTCCTCCGCTCACAATCAGCGGGGATCAGCGTATAACACGCACCCATGATTTTCCCCTGATTTTAATGGGGAAAAAGTGCGTGTTATACGCCGATAAATACGGTACACACAGTTGGACGCTATTTACTAAGTATGTGACTTCTGAAGGCAATTGGTTCCACTAGATTTTAGTTAAGGGCATCAGAGTAAAGGGGGCTGAATACAAATGTACGCCACACTTTTCAGATATTTATTTGTAAAAAAGTTTGAAAACCGTTTTTCATTTTCCTTCCACTTCACAATTTTGTGCCACTTTGTGTTGGTCTATCACATAAAATCGCAATAAAATACATTTATGGTTTTGGTTGTAACATGACAAAATGTGGAAAATTTCAAGGGGTATGAATACTTTTTCAAGGCACTGTAAATGCTGTATAATAATAATAAAAACATCACCTTTGCATATTGAATTGTATTGTAACTATACTGTCTGCCTTCATGTTGTAAAGTGTAAACTGTTGGCACTATTTAAATCCTGTGTAACAATAATAATAATAATAATAAGATCACAGATTATAAAACATTCAACTTTGGCACCTATTTACACCTAAACACACACGAATTGCAATGTATGTGGTAATGCACATGTAGCTGTGAATGGTCTAAAAGAGTTACCTATTAAGAGCACACTAAACTGCAGATCATAGATGTGAGTATTCCAACATGGGAAAGAATTGAAATTTTACTTTAAACGCATTTTCACGCAGTAAAAGGCATCTGTTTTGCTGCTGGGAAATAGATGAGTTTTGATAGACCCTAAAACATTTCTTAATTCCAACAAAGGTGTTCTTTACTAAAAGCATTCATCCTCATTTCCTTGCATTGACAAACACTTCAGTATCTCTTAAATTACCTGTCTGTGCTACTTACATTGTTCCCTTGTGATGAGTTGCAAATGGTAGTGGCTTGCAGTTTCCTGTGAGACTTTGGCAGTGTGATTCCAGGTCATGTACCATCTGCTGTCTTTATATTGACCAACTTGCTTGAACGCAACAGATCTGTCCTAACGGTCCAGGGGGTATAGCTGGGGACAAAGGGGTGCTTACTTAGCACGATTTTGTCTGTTTTGTTGAAAGAAAAAACAGAAAACTGCAAGAATACAGAGAGACTAAAGTAATTTACACGTATCCACCAACCATCCATCTGATATCCTCCTGCGTTCAGATTTCACATGCAGTGCAGAATATGACTGTGGTGACACTTTGCAGGTACCCCACGCTGCACCTGTATGGCCTGGATGTAATATGGCAATGCAACATGTACAGCCGGGGGCTTAAACTTGTGATTATTATTTTCAGAATATACAGTTCAGTAAACTACTTCTTGCGGGTTTCTCTGACAGTAAAATCACAATGGATGTTTGCATGCTAGTTAAATAATATCTAAGATTTTTTAAGACTTAAACTGCTATCTTCAATTTATTTAACTCCAGTATTTAATATGTTTTCCGGTAGATGTGGTAACGCTCCTCTGGATCATCTACCACTCAATAGAATCACCACAATGAGGAAGAGGTACAGGTAAGTTATATTTTGCGATGGGGCCACAGTGGTAAGAATCATTGACTTGCATTACAAAGGTCTTGAGGTCTGTTGTGACCAGAACTTTATCTGCATAAAGCAGTATTAAATCCAACAACCAAAATGTAATATATTGCAATTTCCCAATTTTTTATTGTGGAGGCTGCAGTCCTTTTCATTTTTGTGGGCTTTTTCACCTGGGGATCTGGTCAGTAACACATTTCCTGTCTTATGCCGCGTACACACGGTCAGACTTTCCGACGTAAAATGTGCGATCAGGGCTTGTGGGAAATTCCGACCGTGTGTAGGCTCCATCGGACAGTTTCCATCAGAATTTCCGTCGCACAAAATTTGAGATCTGGTTCTCAAATTTTCCGAAAACAAAATCCACTCTGGATGGAAGAGCAACAGAGACACCTTAGGAGAGCAGCTGCTGAGGAAAGGGCAGTGTTAGATGCACTAGCAGATTTAGATGGATTAGACTAATAAATTAAAGCGGATCTTCACAGCACCACAAACCAAAAACACAAATTAATTCATTTTTAATATTCAAAGCAAACTCCCCCATTCGTCCATGTCTTATTTTGTTGAAAACTTTGAAAAACTTCCACTAGCTTTTCTAGCTGTGACCCTCTTGAGTGAAGGCAAATGATTCATGTAGCACGTACTTCCTGGAATCCATCTACCCATAGCTCAAGCATGCATGCAGGAGGATGTGCTTAGCTGAAAAAAGCCCTCTTCCTCTCCTCCTCTCCTGAGGACTCCTGGTATGTATGACTTCATTTGCTTAGGCATGAAACCAAGAAGTAACTTAAGAAATGTAAGAAAACAAGTTTAAAACAAGTAGCGTATATACTCGAGTATAAGTCGAATTTTTCAGCACATTTTTATGTGCTGAAAGTGCCCCCCTCGGCTTATACTCGAGTCAAGCACTTTTCTGCAGCAAAAAATTTCATTTTCCGAACCGAATTTGGGGCCCCGTGTCTCAGGGCCACTTGGTGCTAGGAACCCCAAATTTGGTGTGCAAACCCAGTGGAACTGGTACCATAACATATCTAAAGCTGAAGTTCCTAGCACTAAGTGGCCCCGAGATACGGGGCCCCAAAATCGGTTCAGAAAATGTCATTCTCTGCTGCAGAAAAGTGCTTGACATTTTCTGAACCAACTTTGGGGCCCCATATCTCAGGACCACTTGGGGCTAGGAACCCCAAATTTGGTGTGCAAACCCAGTGGAACTGGTACCATGACATATCCAGCTGGGGTTCCTAGCACCAAGTGGCCCTGAGATACTGGGCCCCAACTTCGGTTCGGAAAATGTCATTCTCTGCTGCAGAAAAGTGCTTGACATTTTCTGAACTGATTTTTGGGGCCCTATATCTCGGGGCCACTTGGTGCTAGAAACCCCAGCTTTGGAAAATTTATGATGCTAGTTCCACTGGGTTTGCACACCAAATTTGGGGTTCCTAGCACTAAGTGGCCCCGAGATACGGAGCCCCAAATTCGGTCAACTGTGTCCATCTGCAGCAATGTCATTTCGGGACCCTTTGGGTTCAGAGACCCCAAATTTTGGCTGCAGCTAGGGGGCATCTAGGAACCCTTAACTACCGAGTTTGAAGTTCAGGGGACCTATGGCTGCAAATGGGCACAGTGAGGCATGCAAATGGGCACAGTGATGCTGCAAATGGGCATTGTTGACCCTCTTTTCCACTTACAGTAGCTGTGCATTTCTCACCCTCGTCTTATACTCGGGTCAATAAGTTTTTCCCATTTTTTTTGTGGTAAATTAGGGCCTCAACTTATACTCGGAACGACTTATACTCAAGTATATACGGTAAATATGTTATACTTTCCTATCTATTTACTAATGCTAGCAGCATGAGGATTACAAATAATCAGTGTTGATTGGGAGAGTGAAGTTCCACTAGTCGAACTCCAGCTAATAATTTTTAAGATTTTTTTCATTTTTGGGGTAAAGGTTTTATATAAGTGAAAAAAATCTGACAATTGTAAGCACATCCCTGTCAGTGGTAAATGGTTTGTCTCAACCCTCTGCCTACCACTTTTGCTTTTTTGCTGGACAGCTTGGTCTGTTAAAGGAAGTTGAAAAACAGGCCAGAGCACCAGGTGAAAAGAAAGGAAAAAAGCCTCAAAAGAAAACTTCAACTGCAATTTAATATTCTTTTGTTTTTGGGTTTAATATCACTTTAATGTAAATTTCGTCATCATGTGCTCTGTTTTCCTCCCCAGTCCAAAAACAAACCAACAATTTAAGGTAGAACTAAAGGCAATTTTTTTTTTCATTTTGGATAGAGTAAGGGAGGGTTGTAACCCCATCGTTTTCTTTTTCTTTTTTTTTTACCATCTGTGTTCTATAGGGGAGATTTCCCTTTACTTCCGGTCCCATAGCCAAAACAGGAAGTGAGAGCAAATTGAGGGAAACCCAGGGTGTCACCAGCGTCACCAGAACTAGTGCACCTATTGGAAGATTTCCTTACCTAACTCTGTTCTGGGAACAAACCAAAATTTGTGATTTTCTTTTACTTTCAATGATAATAGTAAACAGGACAAATAGAGAGGGTGAATCTCCTTAACAGGGGCACAGACAGCAAAAAAATCCTGACAGGTGTTCTAATCCCTCTCCACTCTATCGAAAAATAAAAAAATATTTTGCCTTTAGGTACACTTATTTTTTTTTTTATATTGCAGAATAATATGAACAGACTTCTCATGATATTTTTGATTGTTCTTACACTGTATTTATTTTTTGTGCACATTTTGTAATGTACCTACATTGTAAAATGCTTCAGAAGAATATGTCCATGTTATATAAGTAGAATATTCATAGTAGCAATAAAAGGGTCTGTACACTCAGATGCAGGGTTGTCTGCTACTAAAAAATCACATGTAAGATATTCTTCAATGTCATCCATCCTTTTTACAACCCCAATTTCCAAGTTGGGATGCTGTGTAAAGTCTACATAAAAACAGAATGCAATGATTTGCAACTCTTAATTTACAATAGAAAATAGAAAACATATCAAATGTTTAAACTGACAAAATGTGCCATGTTAAGAAAAAAGGCCCCCTTGGAACTGTAACGAAGTTATAGTATAACAGACTTTTATTAATACAAAAAAATATCTTTGTTATACAAAGAATTCCTTTAAAAAGACATCATATAAATGTTAAAAAAAACCTGGAATAGCTCTGACAATCCCATATATATCTTCAGGGGACCCTGGAAAGGGGGGAGGTCTTTGGTTGCTTACAAACTTTTTAAACCAGGGACACAAAGCTGTCAGAGCCTTTTCTTTAAAACGTAATGATGTTTGCCATTGGGCCTTGGGCTCTGACAGCAGTGTGTCCCTAATTTAAAACATGTCAGTCACAGCTCTCTGCTCATTTCCCTCTGTGATATCAGCAGAGAGCGGACTTTAGTCTGCTCTCTGCAGAAAACAGGTCACAGGAGTGCAAAATGAATTGCACTTGTGTGATCCATAGGAGAAGCCCAGCCAAATGAGCTTTGGCTGGACTTCTCCTTTAAGGCATTCTTTGTATAATAAAAATATTTTTTTATACTACCGTATATACTTGTGTATAAGTCGAGTTTTTCAACACATTTTTTGTGCTGAAAGTGCCCCCCTCGACTTATACTCGAGTCAAGCACTTTTTTGCAGCAAAAAATTTCATTTTCCGAACCGACTTTGGGGCCCCGTATCTCAGGGCCACTTGGTGCTAGGAACCCCAAATTTGGTATGCAAACCCAGTGGAACTGGTACCACAACATATCCAAAGCTAGGGTTCCTAGCACTAAGTGGCTTCGAGATACAGGGCCCCAAAATCGGTTCGGAAAATGTCATTCTCTGCTGCAGAAAAGTGCTTGACATTTTCTGAACCGAATTTGGTGCCCCGTATCTCAGAGCCATTTGGTGCTAGGAACCCCAAATTTGGTGTGCAAACCCAGCGGAACTGGTACCATAACATATCCAAAGCTGGGGTTTCTAGCACCAAGTGGCCCCAAAGCCGGTTAGGAAAATATCATTCTCTGCTGCAGAAAAGTGCTTGACATTTTCTGAACCGATTTTTGGGGCCCTGTATCTCGGGGCCACTTGGTGTTAGAAACCCCAGCTTTGAATATGTTGTGATGCTAGTTCCACTGGGTTTGCACACCAAATTTGGGGTTCCTAGCACTAAGTGGCCCCGAGATACGGGGCCCCAAATTCGGTCAACTGCGTCCATCTGCAGCAATGTCATTTCGGGACCCTTTGGGTTCAGAGACCCCAAATTTTTGGCTAGGGCGCATCTAGGAACCCTTAACTACCGAGTTTCAGGGGACCTATTGCTGCAAATGGGCACAGTGAGGCATGCAAATGGGCACAGTGAGGCTGCAAATGGGCATTGTTGACCCTCTTTTCCACATACAGTAGCTGTGCATTTCTCACCCTCGTCTTATACTCGGGTCAATAAGTTTTTCCCCTTTTCTGGGTTAAATTAGGGCCTCGACTTATACTCGGATCGACTTATACTCGAGTATATACGGTAATAAAGATCTGTTATACTTTAACTGCTTTAAAGTGCCAAGGGGGCATTTTTGCTAGTTTTCATGGGTCTAGGGACAAGCAGGTAATACTCTCATTGTTTCAACTTTTGTAGTTTAAGAAAAAAGCATGATAATTTTGAAATTGATGGCAGCAACACTTCTCAAAAAAGTTTGGACAGGGCAACAAAAAGCTGGCAAAGTAAATATTACGAACAAGGAAGATGGGCAGAGGTTCACCAATATGTGAAAAGTTGCGGCTAAAAATTGTCGAACAATTTAAAAAAAACTTTATATATATCATCATCTACAGTACATAATATTATGAAAAGATTCAAAGAATTTGGAGAAATCTCTGTGCGCAAGGGGCAAGGCCGAAATGCAATATTGGATGCCCATGATCTTTCGGCCCTCAGACGGTACTGCATTAAAAACAGACATGATTTTGTGATGAACAACACTGTATGGGATCAGGAATACTTCCAATAGTCACTGTCTGTGAACACAGTTCACTGTGCCACCCAAAAAATGCAAGTTAAAGCTCTATCTAGTAAAGAAGGAGCCATATCTAAACATGATTCAGAAACGCTGCCATCTTCTCTGGGCCAAAGCTCATTTAAAATAGTCTGTTGCAAAGTGGAAAACTATTCTGTGGTCAGATCAAATCGAAATTTGACATTCTTTTTGTCAACAACGGGTGCTGCGTCCTCTGGACTAAAGAGGAGAGGCACCTAACAGCTTGTTATCAGTGCTCAGCTCAAAAGCCGGCATCTCTGATGGTATGGGGGATTAGTGCGAACGGAATGGGCAGCTTGCACATCTGGAAAGGTACATGCCATGTTGAAAGATTTCTCCAGGTTTTAGAGCAGCATATGCTCAGGCAAGAATGGGACAACATTCCTCTCCCAGACATTTACAGAGTGTTGTAAAAAGAAGTGGAGAGGCTACACCATGGAAAACATGGCCATATCCCACACTTTTTAGAATTGGGGTTGTACTTTGCCAGCTTTTCGTTGCCCTGTCCCAACTTTTTTGATAGATGTTGTTACCATGAATTTCAAAATTGCCTTATTTTTTTCTTAGAATGGTCAATTTTCTCACTTTAAACATTTGATATTTTTCTTTGTTCTATTGTAATTTAAATGTGGGTTTATGAAATTTGCAAATCATTGCATTTTGTTTTGATGTAGATTTTACACAGTGTCCCAACTTTTTTGGAATTGGGGGATTGTATATTTGACCTCCGCTTTTGCTTGAGAGATTTGTTAGTGATCTTTGTTGATGAGTAGCAGAGACAGCAAGTCACAAAATTATAAGAGTGGAATTATTACAAATGTACTATGGAGATGGTCTTCTGCATGGCTGGAAGTCTTCTGCATGGCTGGAGAGTGCAAAATGTGGTGCAGCTCTGCATAGAAACCAATCAGCCAATCAGTTTACATTTTTTTTTTGTCAAAGCTTAGTTGAACAAGCTGCACTAAGAAGCTAATTGGCTATCATGTAGAGCTGCACCAGATTTTGCACTCTCCAGTTTTAGTAAATCAACCCCATTACAGTTGTTATACATATACTTCTGAGCTGCAACTGATAATCCATAATTGTAATTTGTAATGACATAGAACCATTCCTTTTTTAGCTGCACTCTGTGTGTTTGTTTTCCTTCCATGATGCTTGTAAAGACATTTTCTATTTCTTAGTGCATGTCACTCTGTCATCCATTTTAGGAATGGCCTGGGACCAGTGAAAGAAGGTGAAGCCCAGTATTCCGTGGTCCACTGTACTGGTTATATTAAGGCTTGGCCCCCAGCAGGTAAGAACAAAGGTAACGAGAACATTATGTAGTAATCACTAGATGGTTAAGAGAAAAGTAATTAAACTATAGTAAGGCCATATTTAGAGCCTTTGCTGTCTGAGGCACATAGGAATGATGATGCTTCTTAGTACAAGCCCCAGCACTTTTTTCCATATGCGTGAATATTTGAGAGAGAACTATAATTGAACCCTGCAGTCTGTCAGAAGTGAGCAGAGAAGGATATGAATATGGTCGTTCTTTTAGCAATGTTAAAAATGTCATTTTCACAGAGACACAATAAGAAATCAATGAACATGGTCCACTTGCCATGAAACAACGAAGGTGCAGGTAACCAGACATATAATCACATCTGCCAGGAGTTCAGATCCTTTGTATGGGGACTTCAGTATCAACTGGAGCAATAAAGATATTATTTATAGGTCATTAACCAGAGAAATGATAAGCAGGCAGACAGGATATTTTTGGAAAATGTGATGCACTGGGAATTAGAATTCTGTTATTAGTAACAAAAGGTTAAGGTTTAGTATTGGAGTTGTCGGTGCATTTGGCAGATCAGAATGGTCTGTTCCCAACAGAATTATGACTTTTGTCTGAAAAATGATCTAGCAGCTGGTATTTATGCAGGAGAGTGAAAGATGCTGTAAGGGTCTGCCAGACGCTGTCACATCGGTATCTTAAATTAAAACGAAGGAAGTCTCTCGTTAAACCTGAGTTACATATTGTCATCAATGCTGAACCCAACACATCCTTAGGGGCCTACGGCACATTTTTAGGAATGAAGCCTTCATTATTTGTTAATGTCTCTGTATTCAGATTTGCTGTGTAAATCTTGTCTGTAAACAAAGAGTCTACATGCTGTTTCCTTTCACCAAGTTCTTCCAGTTGTTTTGTTTATTGATTTTTCAAAGAACTACATGCTCAATTATTCCCTGACAAGAAATCAAAATAGTCCACTATGACACCAATGTTTGTGTGCACAGTATTGTAGCAGGACAATGCAGTGTAAGAGATGCACATGCTTAAACTAACACTAAACAATATCCTTATTCACCAAAAATGATCCATACACATTCATTTTTCATGAACTTCCTGAAACTAGATTTTTAAAAATGTTGTGATTCTTCATAAAACAGTCAAACCTACTACATGCAAATATTCAGAAGAAATAAAAATTGAAGGATCAGCAAAGTCTTCTTATGTAGGAATCTGAGCCATGCTGTGAGTTTGCCCAAAGGGTCAATCAAAGGGGGCTAAGCTATTTTGAGACTAGCATTTTCAGCTTGTTATTTTAAACCCAAATCTCCCATGAACCATCACCATTCTGGAAATTGAATAGAGAAGTCTGTATGTGGCAGCAGAGCCATCATTGATAGGGTTGTAAGGGGGCACAAAACAACCCATCTTGCATGAGGTGGAGCGAAGAGCCAGTGCTGGGTCTCCTATTTATCTATTCCCCTTCATTGTATGCATTTTGGAGAGTGGAGCCTTTAAAAATTCATAATTTGAATATAATATAATTTATTTACTGTTTTAAAACAGAACATAATAGCAAGCTGCACATACTGTAACTGATAGATGTTGCATAGCTGAGCCTGGCTGGTCCAGTGTTATTATAAATTAGTGTGAAATTTGTATGGTGGAAAAAGTCTAAAAACTAAACTTATTTCCCTTTATTTTTTGTTTCTAATTTCTTCTCCATTAATTTAAAATATTCAACTTTATTTCTCCAGTCCACCACTCATACTCGAGACTGGACTATTTGCTGATCACACATAAAGATATAGCTAGGGTAGTGAATACCTCCATAGATGTAATTTCCTTCTCGGACCATGCACCGATACATATGACTCTCCAGCTGGGTCCAATGACCCGAACTCCACCATCCTGGAGGCTTAATGAAGCCTTGATACAATCGGAAGAGACTTGCTCAGAAATTCAGGCCAGGTTGCGGGAATACTTCGCTGTCAATGAAGCCTCAGTTCCCAACCCGTTAATGGTTTGGGAGGCTCATAAGACAGTTATTAGGGGTACTTTAATTAGTATAGGGGCCCGCCTTAAGCGAGATAGAACCCGTCGCATTGATGAACTTTTCGCCCAGATCCGTACTCTGGAGGGTGCCCATAAGGCCAGTCTTGCCCGTTCCACCCACCATGACCTCCTTAAAGCCCGCGAGGAGCTTCGTGTACTCTTGTTCCATAAAACGAAACAAAAATTGGCGGACGATGTACGAGTACTCCAATAAACCTGGCTCGCTTCTAGCCAGAGCACTACGTGGCCCACGTACCAAAACCTATATCTCGCACATCCTGTCATCCTCTGGTCGTAAGATGACTACATCCTCTGACATCGCAGCGGAGTTTCGATCCTTCTATGAAGGCCTTTACAACCTTGATGGGCGACCGTCGGAGGACCCTAATTCTTCTGGGGGATTTACCTCCCGGTCTTACATCACCATGTCGGGTATGCCCTCACTCCCGACTGAGATCCAGGAAGAATTAGAGGAACCCATCACCTTAGAAGAACTGGGTGTAGCACTAGCGAACTCAAAGCCTAAGAAGGCCCCAGGTCCAGACGGGTTTACTCCGGCGTACTATAAGACATTCTTTGAGACGCTGTCTAATCCCCTGATATCTGCACTCAACTCGATCACGGAGGGCAACTCCTTTCCCATTGACACCTTAAGGGCTTACATTTCCCTTATCCCTAAAGAGGGGAAGGACCCCTTGCAGTGTGGAAGCTACCGGCCGATAGCTCTCCTGAATACTGACCTGAAACTATTTGCCAAGATACTGGCCAATAGGCTAATTCTGCATATGCCGAACTTGATCCATAAGGACCAGGCAGGCTTTGTGCCATTACGAGAACCCCGCGATAACACCATCAGGGTGATTAATTTGATTCACGCAGCCAGGACATCACGGCGACCCCTTCTCCTGCTATCTACGGACGCGGAGAAGGCTTTCGACCGTGTGGATTGGTCCTTCATACAGGCCACCCTGGAACATATCGGTCTCCGCTCATCAATGCTCAGCTGGATACTTTCCCTCTACTCGCATCCTACAGCAGCAGTTAAGGTAAACGAAACAAGGTCGAGCTACTTCTCTATACGCAATGGCACCCGACAGGGTTGTCCTCTGTCTCCGCTTATCTTTATACTCACGCTGGAGCCCTTCCTTTGCATGATAAGGGCGGACTCGGGCATCGTCGGTTATCACAAACCCTCCGGGTCGCACAAGGTAGCCGCTTTTGCTGATGACCTCATCTTTTTCCTGTCGGACCCACTGGCATCACTCCCTAATCTACTCCATTCCCTCCGAATCTATGGAGATCTCTCCCAATTCAAAATTAACTTAACAAAATCCTCCCTACTTAATATCACGGTGGGCACAGACATAGTACGCCGATTGCGCGCAGAATTCCAGTTACATTGGGCAACCGATACTATCCCATATCTGGGAGTTTACATTACCCCCGACCCTGCTAATTTATATCAGGCGAATTTTGCTCCTCTACTCCTTCGTCTCAAGACAGACCTGTTCCACTGGCATGCCCTGACTTTGACGTGGTTCGATCGATGCAATGCCATCAAGATGACAGCCATGCCAAGGGTGCTCTATCTGCTACAGGCCCTCCCCATTCGTCTCCCTCCCCCCTTCTTCAAACGGATTCACTCACTATTCCGCGACTTCATCTGGTCGCACCGAAAGCCACGTATCAAACTACAACTTCTCCACATGGCAAAGCACAAAGGAGGGATCGGTCTCCCCGATGTGAAAGCGTACTATAGGGCAACCCACCTCACCAGGGTAGTGGATTGGCACTGTCATGCGGAGGCAAAGCAGTGGGTGACGATGGAGTTCGAGGATTCCGAAGGCACGGCCAAGTGCTGGCCCTGGACCACCACTCCCTTACCGAGGGCCATCGCTGCACACCCCACTCTAGGAAGCACGATCCAGGTGGCGAGAGATGCTTTCAAGCACTCCTCGATATCCCCCATACCCTCACCTATGGTGCCAATCCCGGGCAACCCTGATTTTCCACCCGGTTGCGGGGGTCCTGTATTCCGTCACTTGACGAGGGAGGGCAGCTGGCCACACCTCCACGATTTTCTAGGCCCGACTGGCCAGCTTACGGCGGACGCCGGGTTGGCAGGTTCTGACCCTCCACTAGACTTTTTGAGTGGCCTCCAACTTCGCAATTTCTTACGCCGTTGCGCACGGACTCCGGGCATATCGCGCAAGCTCACAGAGCTGGAACAAATCTGCCATCGTAAAGAACCGACCCGCCATTGTCTATCACTGATTTATTCCTCACTGATATCGCCAACGGAAGGATTCGTACCCCCCTTTCTCTCTAAGTGGGAAGAAGAACTAGGCGTACAATTCACCGAATCCCAAAGAGGGAAGATCCTACATTTTGCCCAGAAGTCATCCCTGGCCACCAGGGTACAAGAGACGTGCTATAAGGTTGTGACTAGATGGTACAGGGTACCTTCTACCCTGCATCGTTTTTTCCCGCAGGTCTCGAGCTTGTGTTGGCGATGTGGGGAGGGAGAGGGAACGATGCTTCACGTTTTCTGGGACTATCCCAAAATCAAACCTTACTGGTTGGAGGTGGCACGCACAGTTGAACACCTGACTGGTGTAGCTTTGGAGGGGGACCCTGGGGCCTGTTTGCTGCACCTCTCTAAACGCCCGATCAAGAAATACAAAGCCTCCCTAACCATTCAATTATTGAATGCAGCCAAGGCATGTATACCCTTGTGTTGGAGGTCGGAATTCCCACCTACAAAAATGCAGTGGTATGCTAAAGTGAACGAATTACGAGACATGGAGGATCTAACTGCCACACTGTACGACAGGGAGGAGGCCTTTCGGGAGACTTGGAGACCTTGGCAACACTTTACCTACTCTGACCCTTACCTCCAGGAGATGGTTCACGCTGAATGATTTCGATTACTGGGCTGCCTGCCTTGCCGGGGGGCGCCACCGCCGCAGCAATCTCTTCCCCCCTCTCCTTCCCCCCCCCCCCCTTTTTCTACCCCCCCCCCCTTCTGTCTCCCCCTCAATCCCCTCCAGTTGTGGGGAAAGCTTAGTCAGATAATGAGCATATCTTGGTACACATTGCCTATCAGTGCTCCCACGACTGGACTCAACTGGTCGTTTGGGGGGTTTCCCTCCCGGCCAGCTGGGAAATTTTTTTTTAATTTTATTATCACTAATCAGTCTTGGTTGCTATATAGATCCGAACGGGGTTTTAAGTTGATATTTGAGGAACTCACCTTTCTTTTTGTTTATCTCAGGCTGGGTTTTCAGACTACCCCATCATAAGGTTATAACTCTCCATACGCTACACTGAACGTATAATTAAGGGGTCTGTTAGATTGCCGCCTCTGGTTCGATCTATAACCCTTTGTGTGACAAGCCTACGGCTTAATCATCTATGTATATGCTGACTTTTGTTACATCTGTATCTGTGTATTACCGTGTGATGTATTTTAAAGAAATAAAGAATTACAAAAAAAAAAATATTCAACTTTATAGCTAAACTAAAGTATAACCAATAGCCAAACCGAAAATCCTATAAAGAACCATCTAAAAAATAAGGGTCAAGGTAAATAATGGAATAAAATTCTATATTTAATATTTATTACCCTATATGCTACCAGTAATAATCACTGGTCTTTCAAGGCTGGTTGGCACCCAATCTGCAGCTTCTTTGCTGCCATAGTAGCTGCACTAGGGGGCTCTTCATCTTCTAATGCCCCGTACATACAGTTGGATTTTCCGACGGAAAATGTGTGATAGGACCTTGTCGGAAATTCCGACCGTGTGTAGGCTCCATCACACATTTTCCATCGGATTTTCCGACACACAAAGTTTGAGAGCAGGCTATAAAATTTTCCGACAACAAAATCCGTTGTCGGAAATTCCGATCGTGTGTACACAAATCCGACGGACAAAGTGCCACGCATGCTCAGAATAAATAAAGAGATGAAAGCTATTGGCCACTGCCCCGTTTATAGTCCCGACGTACGTGTTTTACGTCACCGCGTTTAGAACGATCGGATTTTCCGACAACTTTGTGTGACCGTGTGTATGCAAGACAAGTTTGAGCCGACATCCGTCTGAAAAAATCCTAGGATTTTGTTGTCGGAATGTCCAAACAAAGTCCAACCGTGTGTACGGGGCATAACAGTGGTTCTATAGACGTTACCAGAAATTATTCTAAGATTCTGCATACCAGTGAACTGTGAAGTGATATAGAATGGGCATGATGATAACATAGACATGTAAAAAATAAGAAACGTAATTAAAAAAAGGAATAGTCTACACGTGATAGAAGATATAGATGATAGGGCTTTCTAGTTCTGCTGACAAGCACATTTATATCACAGCAGTGCATCTACACTTTGTTTTTTGGCTGCATAGGACCCGTTTGTACAGATGAGTGAGATGAGTGGTTATTTTTAGCAGCTATAAACCCATAAACAGACTCTTATTTCTTTGTATGAGTGGTTTCAAATCAGAATTGCCCCTCAGTAACCTGCGTAAATTCCTAAGTTGTGGCGTATGATGTTTTGTCCTTTGGGAATAGAGATTTTGCTCAGAAATTCTATATATAGAATTGTTTAGCCTGCAGCCAGCAGCCCCTTCTCTAATGTATGGCAGGTGGGAATTCAACTTTCCAGTACACGCAAAGGTTCACTTATTCCACATTGTTTGTGTGTTCAGATCAGAACAAACCCACTGACGTGAGCTTATACTGAGTAAGACTTTTTGGCCTGGCTGGCTCAGCATTATTATAAAGTAATGTGAGTTTTATATAATGGAAAAAATCTAACTAAAAATAGCTCCATTTATTTTTTGTTTCTAATTTCTTCTCCATTCAAAATACTCAACTTTACAACTAGACTAAAGCGTAATCAATAGCCAAACAGAAAATCACATAAAGGACCATCTAAACAAAATGGGATCAGGTAAATGAGAACTATAATGCTATATTTAACATTTATTACCCTATATTGCTATGCTGCCAGTAAATACTCAGCACAAGAATTGCTGGTCTTCAAGGCTGGTTGGTATCCAGTCTGCAGCTTCTTTGCAGCCACAGTAGCTGCACTAGGGGGCTCTTCATCTGAAGTCAAGGTCCATAAAGAGGGCTTTTAAAAACATAGCCTTCTAATACAGGAATAGCATTTATATAGGAAAAGAAATGCATTTTGGTTGCCATGTTATATCATTGCATGGTATCCATCCTAACCAACAGATGAACAATGGTGTCACTCCCTGACAGTGAATGTGAGATGGGTGTTGAGGATAAGCATTGATAGAGCTTTGCTGGCTTTTTATTTCTAAGATGCAGTTGTAGCTTTAGGCAGGTCATAGACGGTGTAAATATTATTCCTGCAACCATGAGTTGCAGGAAAGAAATTTGCACAATCCCCCCCCCCATCAACACAGACAGTGCTGACAGGGTAATCCCTCCTGCTGAGCAAGGAGGGTTTCGCAGGGGCGGGGGAAGCTGTCACCGCCAGGAGAAGACAGTGATTATTGCTACTGGCTATAGCAAGCACTAGCAATAATCGCAAGTGAATCCGACAGGCTGGTTGTACCCAGGTTGATTGTACTGAACCAGCCGAGACTCGAGCCGTCTATGACCAGCCTTAGCCACCTTGTCTTCCCCATACTGAGTAGTAAATGTGTGTATCCCAACCCCACAGACTTACCTTCCACTTATTTACAGGTTTACATTAGAGTAAGCCATACGGCAGAATACCTTATATACCAAAAAAGGGTGATAACTCCTCAGGTTGACCACTTCTGTGAGGGAGTCAATCATTATATCTGTATGTTGGTGTGTAAGGGCACCAAAGAATAAGTAATGAGAAATGTAGTAATCCATATCTGATATTATTTCATTAAAATGACATGAAAAATGCTAACACCTTTTAAAGAGAAGGAAAGAAGGATCACTATGTGTCTGAGCTCAATGTGTAATGATGGAGGACAGTGGCATAGTGTGATTAATGCTCTGGCACACTCTGGTGTTCTATGTAGCACAATGCTAGTCTAGAGTATTCATTCTTTCTTACCTCCACACCAACATACAGAAGAATGTCAGAGGGCTTCCTTCTTTAGGAGCAGCCCAAACACACAGAATTAAGAAAAGTCAAGATTCTGAACACCTTAAATACAGGGCCACCTCAACCATCACAAAAAATAGCATTATATCTGGGCACCTTAAGATATGGGCTGACATACCAACCCCATGTTGGTTAGCTAGGTTGAATTTTCCTGGGTGATCACTATTGTTCCCAATAGAAGGAAAGTGACTGCTTATAATAGCCTTAAAGAGTCTCCAAGATAACAATGTTCTTGGCTGTGACTGGAAGTTCTGAATATTTTCAACTCGTGTAGAATGCCTCATTAGAGACCAGATCTTTCTAATAAGCAACTTGGCATTTGGAGAGTGCATGCTAATGCTACAATTTTGGACTGTAAGTGAAAATGACTCTTCCAGCCAAGGCTTTTCTGCAGAAGTCTTCATTAGAAACCAAATATTTCTCAGAAGAGACCAATCGGCAGTCTGACTGAATGCACCCTTTAACCTTTTCAGCAGCCCTTGTTGTCTGCCTCTAAAACTTGACATACAAACACAGACTTGATTAGGAATTTTTAAACAGTATTTTTCTTTTCTTATAAAATGACACTTCGGTCAGACTACTAAATATCGTATATGTCTAAAATACATTGATGTAAATTTGGCCAGCCATTCTTGCGACATTGCTAGTCAGAAAGATCAATCTGCTACTCCCTAGGTTGGATTTATTGCTTCTTGGGCCAGCTCACTAGGTGATGTGCTAATTCACTGTCCATTGAAAGTAGAAAGATGATGACTTTGCTTAATCATGAAATACATAGATCACCTGCCAGACTGTGCAGCGTGGAATATAGTATCTCACAAAAGTGAGTACACTCCTCACATTTTTGTAAATATTTTAGTATATCTTTTCATGTGACAACACTGAAGAAATGACACTTTGCTACAATGTAAAGTAGTGAGTGTACAGCTTGTATAACAGTGTAAATTTGCTGTCCCCTCAATATAACTCAACACACAGCCATTAATGTCTAAACCTCTGGAAACAAAAGTGAGTACACCCCTAAGTGAAAATGTCAAAATTGGGCCCAAAGTGTCAATATTTTGGGTGGCCACCATTATTTTCCAGCATTACCTTAACCCTCTTGGGCTTGGAGTTCACCAGAGCTTCACAGGTTGCCACTGGAGTCCTCTTCCACTCCTCCATGACGACATCACGGAGCTGGTGGATGTTAGAGACCTTGCGTTCCTCCACTGGTAAAGGAAAGGGTTAAAATCTCTAAACCAATGTTGGGGAAATTTCCTGTTTCTTCCAATACAGAGAGCCAAAAAACAGGAAGTTAAAGTAGAACTATAGGCAAAACTTGTTTGTCTGTTTGTTAGAGTAGGGAAGGGTTATAACCCCTAATAGATTTTTTTTTTCACCAATAGTGCCCCCTTTTGGAGATTTGCCCTCACTTCCTGTCCCATAGCCAAACAGGCAGTGAGAGAAAATCCCTGCAGATTAAGGGAAATTTTTGGGGACCCCTAGGTAACCAGAACTAGTGTCCTCATTGGAAGATTTCCCATCTATTCCTTTTCTGGGGACAACCCAAAATATGGGTAATTAGCTTTTACTTTCACTTTCATTGATAATGGTAAACAGGACAAATAGAGAGGATGAGTATCCTTAATGGGGGCACAGACCATCTCTACTCTATCCAAAACGAAAAAAAAAGTTTTGCCTTTAGTTATACTTTAAGGAAATCTCATCAGTGAGGACCCAGACAGCATTTATAGGGCATCAAAACCCCAAAACAAAAATTGAATATAATGCAGCCTCCCAGTTCTTAGATGAAGTGCCTGCCTATGTTTTCTTTGTCCCAGCTTTTTCCCTCTATTTTCACCCGAATATCCTGTAAATAATACACTTCCCACATTCACTCCCCCTCTGTATCTCTGGAGAAAGTTATGGTTGCCACCAAAGCTCAACTTCAAACATGTCTGCCTTTGATCCTCTCTATTAGATGGGGACTGATGGACATTAGTAGTTTACAGCAATACAGGATTGTTTTTTTCTTTCGGTTAAGCTCACAGGAAGTGACAAGGACATGGAATTTCTGGCAAGTTTAGATAATAGATTACAATCCAATTACACTTGTGTTTAACATAAATTATCTATTACATGCATTAAGCCAGTGGTGGTCAACTTTCTTGCTGTGGGGCCTCTAGTGCTGCCCTCAACATCACCAAAGGGCTACACATAAAATTCAGTGGACAGCAGACACACAAGAGATTATAGTCAAACACTATAGCATGATACAAAAGATGGCGAGAGACTGTGAAGATGCTACAAGAGATGGTCAGAGACTACGGACATGCTTGCAGAAGATGGTCAGAGACTGTGAACATGCTCAATGAGTTGTTGCAGACTGGGGAAACTTCAAGGGACAGTCATATGCTGGAGACATATTGCAAGAGACTCCAAAAAACACTGCAATAAAAAGGCAATAGGGAAGCACAGATTATTGTCTGAGGGGACCTCGAGGGCCGCACAAAAAGTGTCAAAGGGCCGCATGTGGCTCCTGGGTGCAGGTTAGGCACCAAGGCATTAGGCAGCTATATTGCTTTTTTAAATATCGTTCAGCCTGCTTACATTTGTCCATTTTCATGCAGAAAAACCCATGCCGTTTGTTGCATGAAAATGCAATTTAAGTAGAGCTCCCCATGATCCCTATGGGGATGGTCCACATTTATGCACTGCAGTTTACTGTGAAAGCAAAGGGAAACCATATTAGGGTTTTGCTGTATAGTCATAGTATATACTAGGGGTGGTGGTGGTGCATGAGAATAGTGAGGACCATGGAGAGCTCCAGCAGGTGATGGTAAGCAGGCATGTACTTCCTCTCAGTGTTCCATGTCTTAGGCCTAATCAATTTAATACCTGGAGGATAGCTAAAAGTGTAGCCTTTGGCTGATGGACTGGCTACAGATAAGCTTTGTACCTCTAAGCAGGATTGTTGAGTATATTGGAAAAGACTGTTCTTGAAATGTGTGTAACACTTCACCATTATTTGCACTCTGTAGTGCTTACTTAACTTTACAGTAAAAAGAGAAATAAGTTCCCTATCTGGACATTCCATTACTGAGCAAGCTGAAATGAGTGTGACACAGTGCATATATACCCTTATGCAAGGGCATGTATACCAGCATGCTTTCCTGTGGCTTTGAAGTGGTTGTAAACCTCAGACATGAAATATGAACAAAACATATCCTTCTATAGTGTACTTGTCTCAATTAAGAGCACTAAGTGTCATTTCAGTCTACTGCTTCTTTTTTCTGCTATCAGCATGAGTCACTTCTGACAAGTTTTCCTGACACCAAGAGAAAAATGGTGACAGGGGAGGGATCTCCAGCTGATTGACAGCCTCAGCTCTGTTCCAGTGTGCTTTATGAAGGGGGTGTGTCCCTTCCCTCCAATCAGCTCTCAGAGCTCTCCTCACTGATTTAATTGTAGATGTTGTTATTTTTATTATGACTAAGGCCTATGTAAGAGGCTGAAACGCATGAATAATTACAGGTATTGGTTCCCTTTATTGGATAGATTAAATAAAATCGTATATGTTTTGTTTGTGGGACATCATGGTGCCAGATTTTTTTCTCTTTGATTGGACAAAAGAAAAAAGGTGACAGGAGAGGGAGCTCCAGCTGATTGACAGCCTCATCTCTGTTCCCATGTGCTGTGTGGGTAGGGGTGTTTCTCTTCCCCCCAACCAGCTCTTAGAATTCCTCACTGAGCTCTGCAGTGTGTAATTTCAGGTCTCCGTCTCTTTATAAATTCTGGACTTTGAATGGCTGTAGAGAAAAGAAGACTGCAGATAAACATGTACAACTTATGTAGGAGGATCTGTATAATTTCTGTGTATCACCTGAGGCCAGTCACTTCACTGGGTATTAATGAGGGTTTACAACCACTAAGGGTGTCATGTTGAGCGTTGAGGATTCCGCTGCTGTCATGGATAATAAGAGAGAGAGACTATTCTGTGGAAGCTGTGTGCACATTAAAGGGGTTGTAAACCCTCAGCATTTTTTAATCTTAATGCCTTCTATGCATTAAGGTAAAAAACCTGCTTTACTGCAGCAGCGCCCCATCATTCCCGCAATGGGAATGAGCACACCAGCTCCGGCCGGTGTCTCGTGTCCTGATTGGATAGATTGATAGGAGTGCAGCCATTGGCTCCCATTGCTGTCAATCAAATCCAATGACGCGTGCGTCGGGGACGGAGCCGAGTCCTGCTGTCTGTGTTAACAGACGCAGCAGCAGGACTAGGGAGTGCGCCTGCATGGGTGCCTTGTAGGAGAGTGCTTCTCCGACGGGACACTCGAGAAGAGGAGGAGCCAGGAGCGTCACAGAGGGACCGCGGAAGAGGAGGACACTCTGTGCTTAACCAACTTCACAGTGGAGGTAAGTATGACATGTTTGTTTTTTGTTTTTTAAAGAAACCTGAACTTTTACAACCCCTTTAAGGGGTTGATTTACTAAAGGCAGTTGCTCTAGAGCTTAGTAAATGAGCAGAAGCTCTGATGACTTCCATCAATCATGCGCAAGCTAAAATGCTGTTTTTTTATTTTATTTTCCTTGCACGCGATTGGGTATTCTTTGCAAAGTGAAGCCTTACCTCATTTACTAAGCTCTGGAGCAACTGCACTTGCATTCTTTCTGCCTTTAGTAAATTAACCTCTTAGTCTCTGTACAGATGGGGTAAACCACTAATGAGCTGTGCGGTTGCTGCTGCTATGGATCAAGTGACCATCCACAACATAGGAGACCCCGAAGGTCGCATAATGACCAGCTAGAAGAAGAAGGTACACCAACCTCCTGTGCTCATGTTGTACAGCAAGCCCCCTAGCGTGGGACCTGGCTTATCAACTGCTGCTTGGAGGTGTCACGTCACATTCGGCTACTCATCACATTTTGCTACCCACTGGAGTGCGCATGTGTGACGCCGCCATATGCGTTCCAACACTGTTATAAGACCACTTTGCCACAGGGCCCCTCGCCACGCTTCGGGCATGGCCTCACTTCGCTTGGCATAATTATAATCTAACTCTATGTCCACTTGGCTGGTGGGGCTTGAACCTGGACTCAGGGGTGTGGCCACAAAATTCTGTGCAAGTGCAGATCGCCACAGTGTTGGAATGCATATGGCGGCGTCGCGCATGCGCAGTCCAGCGGGTAGCCAAATGTGATGGGTCGCCATATTTGACGCTACAGGGGCACTACTTGCAACACACACCAACAGTGGGAATCCAGTCTGAAAAAATGGCACAGTCATGACATGCAGCAGATGAATATTTCCTGTATTTATAAGTGGGGTTGTATTTTTAGAATTTATTTTTCATTATGGCTATAGCAAGGGAGTGTTTTCTTTGCCATCTGTGTCCCATCCTGGAGATTTCGCTTTACTTCCTGTCCCATAGCCAAACAAGAAGTGAGAGGAAATCTCTGCAATGTAAAGGATAAGTTCACCTTCTGTAACATGTTACATGTTACACCATATTCAAGGTGTAGTATGTAACATGTTATGAATGGACCGGCCCCCGCACCCACCCGAATCCCCAATCTGACCGCTAGAAGGGACGCCCCCCCCGCACGCTAGCGGTCACAATTTTAAAGAATTGTGGCCAAGTGGGGCTCTGGCCGGCTGCATCACTCATTATTCACAGTGTTCTGTGAATAGAAAGGGACAAAGTCCGGCAGCTTTTGCGGATGATGTACAGGCACACTAATACACTAACAAATCTGCAGGAGACCTGCATGGCACCAGCGATCTGCTGATTGCTGGTGTAATGCTTTAGAGCAGGGGTGTCAAACTCAAATTCATCATGAGCCACATCAGCATTATGGTTGTCCTCAAAGGGCCGGTTGTATCCCTAAGACTATATACATATATACAAGGCTCTTTTTCTCACAGAATAGGTGCAGTACACGCAATAAATACCAGGAGTGCGTTATGTGCGGAGTTCAGGGATGCGCTATTTACACTGTTCTGTTTTAGGGTTCCCTATGCAAAGAGTACAGAGATCAGGGCTGCACTACTAACAGAGTGCAGGGTTCAGGGGTGTACTATATATAGACTTCAATGTTGAGGAGTGCGCTACATACAGAGTGCAGGGTTCAGTTCTCTTTCACAGGTTGTCCACATCTTACTTATACTCCTCCCCCTGGGTGCGAGCGCCACATAAAATGGCCTGGCGGACCACGCGTTTAACACATGCTTTAGAGGCTTTAGAAACAAAAAATAATGAATGCACATTTTTTTACCTGCCAAAAAAATGTGCATTTATTATTCTTTGTTAAAAGGTAAACTTATCTGCACAGTGGAGGTAAGTATGATATGTTTGTTATTTATTTTTAAACAAGGGTTTACAATCACTTTAAGAACACTGGGAGGCGGGCTGATGGTCATGTGACCGACGTGATTGGCTGTCACAGCGGCCACATGATCAGAAAGCTCACATCACAAGCAGATCACAAGCAGCGAACGGGAGCATTCAGTTAGCTGAGAGCACAGCACTATCGCCGCTATAGCACGCAAATATGCGTGCCAAGGCCTGGATGTCGAGAGGCCACATATTTGCGTACGCTCGGCGCCTAGGGGTTAAGGCAGGGGTCTCAAACTGGTGGCCCTCCAGCTGTTGCAAAACTACAAGTCCCATGAGGCATTGCAAGGCTGACAGTTACAAGCATGACTTTCACAGGCAGAGGCATGATGGGACTTGTAGTTTCGCAACAGCTGGAGGGCCGCCAGTTTGAGACCCCTGGGTTAAGGGAATCCCTTGGGGATCCCCAGGTCACCGGAACTAGCGTCCCCATTGGAAGATTTCCCCTGTATTACTTTTCTGGGGACAACCCAAAATATGTGATTTTCTTTTACTTTCAATGATAATGGTAAACGGGACAAATAGAGAAGGTGAATCTCCCTAACAGGGGCACAGACCGCGATAAAAACTGACAGGGGTTCTAATCACCCTGCACTCTGTCCAAAACAAAAAAAAAAGTTTTGCCTTTAGTTACAGTATACTTTAAAGTGGAGTTCCACCCAAAAATTGAACTTCTGCTTATCCGGTCCCCCCCGGTGTCACATTTGGCACCTTTCAGGGGGGAGCAGATATCTGTCTAATCCAGGTATTTGCTCTCACTTCCGGCAAAAGATTGCCGCAGAATCTGCGGCGATCTATGCCATGTCCGGCCCCTGCTCCGTCCCCCCCACTGTCTTCTGGGAGACACACAAGTCCCAGAAGACAGCAGGGACCAGTCAGAACGCGCAGCGCGACTCGTGCATGCGAAGTAGGGAACCATGCTGTGAAGCCGCAAGGCTTTACTTCCTGATTCCCTTACTGAAGATGCCGGAGCCGAAGGACGGGTCAGGGAAGGACATTGCGGGTGCTCTGGACAGGTAAGTGTCCTAATTTTTAAAGTCAGTAGCTGCAGTATTTGTAGCTGCTGACTTTTATTTATTTTTTTTTCTGCAGAACTCTGCTTTAACTGCCACTTCATTTGGGAAAGCACATTAGTCTGGTACCAGAGCTAATAGTATACATATTATTCTTCCATTCACCTAAATGTCTATACAGTATGCCAGATGTCAGATAGAAAAGATCACTTACAAATGACCTACAGATTACACTGACTTATTGTAAAGTCTCAAGGTTTTTCACCTTAATGCATAGAAAACCTTCTGTGCTGCAGCTGCCCCCCAGAGCCCCTGTTTTTCTCACCTAAACCCGATCGTTCCAGCATCAAAGATGAGCTCAGCAGCTCCAGCTGCTGTCTTGGTACCTCATTGGATAGATTGACAGCAGCGGGAGCCATTGGCTCCCGCTGCTGTCAATCAAATCCAGTAACACGGGGGTCGGGGCCGAGTCCTGCTGTCTATGTCAAAAGATGCAGCAACAGGAGCGTGCACGAGTGCCCCCATGGAAAGTGGCTCTCCGTGGGGGGCACTCGATGAAGAGGCGGAGCCAGGAGCGCCGCCGGGGGACCTCAGAAAAGGTGGATCTGGGCTGCTCTGTGTAAAACCCTTGCATAGAGCAGGTAAGTATGACATGTTTGTTATTAAAAAAAGAAAAAAACAAACCTTTACAACCCCTTTAATGCCCCAGTCGCGCTCAGGTATGTTGACCTCATATAAACCTTGAGATAAGTTTCATGTTGTCTGTGAGTAAAATCACACATTTTTACAGTTGAGTATTTCCTGGAAAATCCTGCATTATAACCCAGATCATTCTCACAAGCAACCCTTCAGCAACCTTTAAATCTGTCCATTTATATTGTGTGCATCTCTCTCTGTGTTACACTAACCATACATATCTGGCACCCCTGCTGGGAAGCATGCGCCAAGCCGAGAGCTGCAGACTTTCCATTGTGTTAAATCCCAGATTCCGAGCTGCGTCCAAGTCTTTTGCTTTGAGGCCACTCTTTAAATGTCCTGGATTTATTCAGCAGTAGCTTGAACAGAGTCCCACAAAAGGAAAGTGTAACTGAAATCACATCTGGCTGATGCAGCAGAGGTCTGATTGCTAGTTTCTGCTCCCGTTAACTATTAATATGCAGTGGAAGCCGTCAGTATTTATTTCCTCAATATGCATACAAAGACCAGGCTCCAGCTTTCTACATAACATATGTATATTTACAAATATCTAAAATGATTCCCTATAGTGGATCTGAAGCGATATCAGGGATTTGCAAAAGACTGAAGTGTGGGGTCCATAGGCGGAGCAGATAATACTTGGATGACTAAATCTGACCATTCCGAATATTTGTTACCCAAGCTGAGTTTCTGGATCATGCAGAAAACAGTAGAAGCAGTAAGGCTAAGGGCTCGTTCACACAGGTATTGAAATCCAAAGCCGCCTTTAATGTGCATTAACGCACCTGTAGTGTGAAAGTGGTTGTAAACCTCAGACATCAAATATGAGCAAAACATATCCCTCTCTAGTCTGTACTTTTCTCAGTCCACAGCACTAATGCCGTGTACACACGGGCGGCTTTTCAGCATCAAAGGTCCGACAGTCTTTCCGACGGACTTTCGACGGACTTTTGACAGACTTCGAGCGAACGGACTTGCCTACACACGATCACACCAAAGTCCGACGGAGTCGTACGTGATGACGTATGACCGGACTAAAATAAGGAAGTTGATAGCCAGTAGCCAATAGCTGCCCCAGCGTCAGTTTTCGTCCGTCCGACTAGCATACAGGCAAGCGGATTTTTCGACCGGACTCGAGTCCATCGGAAAGATTTGAAACATGTTCCAAATCTAAAGTCCGTCTGATTTTCGACCGAAAAAGTCCGCTGCAGGTCCAATGAAGCCCACACACGGTTGGATTGTCCGACTGATTCGTCCCGTCGGACCAGTCCGGCCGAAGAGTCCGCCCGTGTGTACACGGCATAAGTTTCATTTCTGTCTGCTGCTCTCTTCCTCTGCTATAAGTTTGAGTCACTTCTGAGAAGTTTTCCTGACACCAAGAGAAAAAAGGTGACAGGGGAGGGATCTCCAGCTGATTGACAGCCTCAGCTCTGTTCCTGTGTGCTGTGTGAAGGGAGGTGTGGCCCTTCCCTCCAATCAGCTCTCAGAGCTCTCCTCACATATGTAACTTCAGCTCTAAGACCCCTGCTTTTCAGAGCTGAGAGATCATGTGTAAATTATGCACTTTGAATGGATATAGGGGGAAGACGGCTGTAGAAAAACATGTACAACTTATGTAGGGGGATTTGTTTCAACTCTGGCCAATCGCTTCACTGGGTATATGTAAGAAATTGCAACCACTTTAATGAGCATTTTAGATGTGTTGCTCCAAAAAAGTCTCTGTTAGATATGGGAGTTTTTTTCAGGCCTTGTTCACATGTGCAGTGCTCTCTAAAGAGTTATCTGCATTTGGATCACTTTTCTGAAAAGACCACCTGCTTTAACCCTTTGATCCCTGTACTAGCACACCACAACTGCATGCATTGCAAGCAGTTGTGGGGAAGTTGCGGGGCGCTTGCAGAGCAGGCCCATTCACTTGAATGGGTCGCGTTAAGCAGGAGCCACACCCCCAAAAGTTATAGGGGATATAATTCTTAATGCAACCGCAAAGCTTCACGGCCTGTATACACCCCTGGCCGGCTCGGCCGCTGGGTTTTACCACCCCCAAAAATTGCATGTGAACGAGCTATTGGGAAATGTTGACAATGCTAACTGGGAAATTATCCTAAATGTGCTGTAAACTCCATACGTGCGTTTTACGGTGCATTTGTGGTGTGCTTCAATAGAAGTGAATCGATGCAATTGCAAAACATCAACACTTGCTGAACTTTGATAGGCAGTCAGGAAGAGGTAAAAACGCAACCTAACCACCTAATTTCAACACCTGTGTGAAAAGTTCACACTTGTGCCAAGAACAGGCATTTCATCCCCCATTTTTAGTTTTAGGAATGGATGTCTGTACCAATTATTTCAATTGCAGCTGGAAGTGTAGCTCACATGGATGCATTTGCAGTGCTTCATGTTGCATCACGCCAAAATGTATTCAGCATGTAATGTTTGGCTGACTTTACCACCCCCCAATAGAAAACGAACACAGAGAACATCTGCCCAACATATTTAACATGACGCAAACATGAACAAAACAAGTCAATAATGCACCTTAATGTAGGGTGACCAGACATCCCCGATTTCTGGGGACAGTCCCCGGATTGAGGACACTGTCCCCGGACCAAGTCTGTCCCCAGTTTTGTCCCCTGATTGGATTTGAACAGGGGCTGGGGCAATTTCAAAGACAGCCTGTGCAGAATAAAAAGAAAAAATCTGAATTGCACCCCCCCCTCCTCTGCCGCTCCTACTAGCTTATGGGGGTTTATTTTTTTCCATTATCTGTGCCCCTTTCTGATGATCATGTGCTGGTCGGAGCGGAGGGACTATTTCTTCAGTTTCGTGCGCATGCCCATTCAGCTCCACTCGCATGTTCTTCTGCCTTGGCTCAAGTCCTGGCCAGCCGCCAGCCTGCTTATCTCCTCGCCTTCCCTGGTGGAGTGATCTTCCTCTGCTCTCCACCCAGTAGTAGCCGGGGCCCGAAGAGTAAAGCCCCATACACACTATCAGATTTTCTGCTTATTTTTGTCTTCAGATTTACCAAAACCATGTAGTGCAAGGGCCTGCCTGATTTCATACAAATTGAAACTCCTAAGGTTTGACCTCATATTATATGGTTTTGGTAAATCTAAAGGAAAAAATCAGCAGAAAATCTGATAGTGTGTATGGGGCTTTAGATTGACAGGCTGTGAGGCGGGCGGCGGCGGCAGAGACGGGCAAAGAGTCATCGATTGCTGCCATTACAAGTAGAAAAAAAAAAATATGTCCCCGGATTTCATTTTAAAAATCTGGTCACCTTACCTTAATGCCATAGGCGAATGTATGGCTGTTCACATGATCTAAAATTTCAAAGCACGCCATAGCGCTAATGGATACTTCGGGTGCATTGCATGGGTGTTCAAGGTGCATCAAGCAATGCTGATCAAACGCACTATGAGTTTTTTTTTTTTTTTTTTTTACAATGCGATAATGGGAAACGATCATTTTTACTGTTTTGCAACCACGCCATAAATATGCTGTAAATGCACCTATCAATAGAAATGAATGTAGACAGTTTGAAAGTGTCAGTGCTTGCTGGACGCTACACGCCTGCACCACCATGCCTCAACTTTGTGCATTGCACATGGTTAGAGGACAGCTACGTCATGCCCCCCTTTCACTTCAATGGGTGGTGTTCAGTGACGGCACTGCCTTCTGAATGCAACGGTGGGTACAGTTTTTGCTGTGGCTGCAACTCAAAGATTGGTGACAATGGCATGGGTACAATTCCATACGGCTGCCTTTGCAAAAGGCATAAGTGTTGTCGCCTTGTTATATGAGCTTCACCTGTGACTAATAATGGATCAATTTGGTCTCAGGTGTGTATAAAAAGAACACCAATACACTAGACCTTCTCAACTGCAACTAGACCTCTGCAAACATGCCTAAGATTCACCCGGAGACTAAAGTGTTGATTATCAAGAGGCTGAAGACCAGATACACTGCTGATGTGGCAGACACCTTCAATATGTCTCAGCGTCAAGTTCAGAGGATAAAAAAAGATTTGAAGAGACTGTAGATGTTTTGGACAAGGCCAGGTCAGGCTGACCCCGCAAGACAACTGCTCGAAAGGACCGTTTGTTGGCTCAAAATTCCAAGGCCAGCCCATTTTCCATTGCAGCAGAGCTGCAGCAGAGCTCCACAAGACCTGGTCACCTGAAGTCCCTGTGTCAACCAGAACAGTTTGTCGGATTCTGTCTCGAAATGGCCTCCATGGTCGAATCAGTGCCCATAAGCCAGCACTAAACAAAAGACAATTGAAAAACCGTGTGGCATTTGCCAAGGGCCACAGCCTGCTAAAAGGATGGACTCTGGAAAAGTGGCAGAAGGTGGATTTTTCAGATGAATCTTCTGTTGAATTACACCAGTTGCCGCAAATATTGCAGGAGACCTACTGGAACCTGCATGGAGCTGAGATTTACCCAGAAAACAGTGAAGTTTGGTGGAGGCAAAATCATGGTCTGGGTTTACATCCAGTATTGGAGTGTGCGAGGGATCTGCAGGGTGGAATGCAACATCAATAGTCTAAAATACCAAGAAATCTTAGCTACCTCTTATATTCCCAACCATAAAAAAGGCCAAATTTTGCAGCAGGATGGTGCTCCATCGCATACTTCCATCTCCACATCAAAGTTCCTTAAGGCAAAGAAGATCAAGATGCTCCAGGATTGGCCAGCCCAGTCACCAGACATGAACATCATTGAGCATATGTGGTGTAGGATGAAAGATGAAGTATGGAAGACGAAACCAAAGATTGTTTTCTTTGCTATTCCTAATGACTTCATCAATAAATTGTATGAATCCTTGCCAAACCGCATGGATGCTGTCCTTCAAGCTCATGGAAGTCATACAAGATATTAAATTTGGATCTCACAGCACCACTACTTAATTTGCTGACATATTTTTGGATTTTCAGTAAAGTTGTTCAATTTCTGTATAGGCGACAAAACTTTTGTCTTGCCAAAATTTGACCTGTCTGTCTTGATTAAATGATAAATCTTTTTTCAGTGAAACTAATTTATTTCAGTGCATTAAACATCATTTGGGAGGGCTTTAGCTTTTCATAAGAGCTATTTCTAACACCAATTGATTAATTAAAAGTCAGGTTAATAGCAGGAGTTTCTACAAAATAGAGAAGCGACAAGACTTTTGTCAGGGACTGCACTGTTTGTCTGCTGTCTCTGGCACTGAATATCCACTAAATTTTGTGTGGTCATTTGGTGATGTCCATTGCTAGACTTGAGGCACTCTGCTCTAGTATATGCTCTGGGTATGCATTCAGTGACTTTTGGTTATCTGTGTGTGCTCTGTGTGCATTATTACCTTTGTGGGTGCTCTGATTGTGTGTGAGCTCTGACTGTGTGTTTTGTGTCCTCTCTCTGTACTTTGACTGAATGTGCTCCATGTGTTCTGTGACAATGGGGTTTACTTACTAAAGGCAAGTCCACTTTGCACTTGAAAATACAGTCGCTGTAGATCTGAGGGGGGCATGCAAGGAAAATAAAAACAGCATTTTTTATTGCACATGATTGGATGATAAACTCAGCAAAGCTTCCCCTCATTTCAGATCTTCCCCTCAAATCTACAGTGACTTCACTTTCCAAGTGCACTTCCAAGCAGTGGTGGTGCATCCATTAAGGGCACACTGGCACCGCCCCTTCTCTCGAAGCCACCCCCCTCTATGACAAATTAATAGATTCATGCATTGCGTGAATCTATCCATGGCCGCCACCACCACCCCCTATTCAGACGTCGGGCCCCTTTTCGGACCCTGGGCATCTGAATTACAACAGCGGGGGTTGTTTTTTTTTAAGCACCTGATTAGAGCCATAAGCTCTAATAGGCTTCAAAAAAGGTGAACTAAATGCACAAAATATAACTGGATATTAAAATGTGTAGGTAAAGTTTATCCAGTGAATAATTGTTTTTAGGATATAAGGTTTTAGTATCTGCAGTTTAAAACACTGATGAACATAATTATATATTACAAATGAGAGTGACATCTAAGACCTATAGTTGATTACGGTATATACATCACAGGAATTTGGGGGAATTTGTAAGCGCAATCAATTTTGTATTTAGACCTGACCGCATTATGACTCTGTGCCAGCTTTTTAGACAATAATAATATCTGTAGTAATACTACAGTCCTGAATATTGTTTCCATTCAGGATGGTCAAGTTCCGTGCCATTCTTTCAGACAACATAGGCTTTGATTCACTCGCTCTTGTGCCGTCACCGCGTTACTCAGAATCTTGTGAAATGAGCTTGGAATATGCTTAAACCAATTGCAGAGGAAAAAAAAAAGCCACATTTTTTCCAAATTCATAACAGGAAGTTTGGATGGCTCCAAGCAGTGCAGAATTGCATGCGATAAAAATACCTCTAATGAGACACAAATGTGCTCCATCGCCTCTGATTTGCTACCAGTAAACAACATTCTTCAATTGTGTGTCTGCTGAACAGGGGGAACCAGGGACAGCAACTTCTCAAATATCTACAGCTTCATTAACCCCTTTTACCATGACGCGTTCACTGGCAGCACAACAACACCATCTACATATAAGGTTAACGGATGCGTTTCTCGTGCAAGAAAACAGTTTGATGTACCGTTTTACTTGCTTGTCACTATGAGCAAATTTGATGCTATAAATATTTCCCAGTTAACGTGGGTGTATTTGATTGTGTATTACATGAACATGCAAATGTGTACATTCCATATATTTAGTTATACAGCTGTGTAATAGTACTTTGTGAAATCTCTTGTTTTTGAAACTTTTTTTACTTTTGCTAAATGTGATTTTTTTTTTCTCCTCGTTTTCTGTACATGCTGCTCGTGTATGTGCTTATATTGTATACCTGTCTGATCTTTTACAGGAATGACAATACCTGAAGAAGATGCTGAAGTGGGCCAGGGGAGTAAATACTGCCTGGTGGCAATTGGCAGGCTACAGGTTAGAATTTTGTGCTCATGGTTCTGATTGTGAGGCTTTCAAGCACTGCATCAATTGCAGAGTTTTTCCCATTTAACCACTTTCCGACCAGCCGCTGTCATTATACTGCGGCAGGTCAGCAAATCAGGTCCCGCAAATCACTGTAGGTGTAGGTCGGTACCTTTAAGGGCGATAGCAGGCGTGTGCATGCCCGCTGCAAGGCGGGGGACCCAATGCGCGTGGCCGGCTGCCACTATGTCCGCCAGCCACCCGTGATCGTGGGCACGAGAGCCATAACGGGGATGTGTGTATGTATGCACACAAATCCCCACTCTGACAGGAGAGGAGAGACAGATCTGCTTTTACTACTAATCAGGAACTGCGATCTGTCTTCTGTCAGTTCCATCCTATCACAGTTAGAAACACACATAAGGGAACACATATAACCCCTTGATCACCCCCTAGTGTTAACCCCTTCCCTACCAGTGACATTTACACAGAAATCAGTGCATTTTTATAGCACTGATCGCTGTATAAATGTCAATGGTCCCAAAAAAGTGTCTGATCTGTCCACTGCAATATCGCAGTCTCACTAAAAATCGCAGGTCACCACCATTACTAGTAAAAAAAAAAATAAAAATAAAAAATGCCATACATATATCCCCTATAACTTTTGCGCAAACCAATCAATATAAGCTTATTTTGTTTTTTTTTACCAAAAATATATAGAAGAATATATATCGGCTTAAACTGATGAAGAAATTTTCTTTTTTTACATTTTTTTTTCTTGGGATATTTATTATAGCAAAAAGTATAAAATGTTGTTTTTTTTTTTCAAAATTGTCGCTCTTTTTTTGTTTATAGCGCAATAAATAAAAATAGGTGATTAAATACCACCAAAAGAAAGCTCTATTTGTGGGAAAAAAGGACATTGATTTTGTTTGGGAACAGCATTGCACGATGGCGCAATTGTCATTTAAAGCGATGCAGTGCTGTACCGCAAAAAATGGCCTGATCATTAAAGGGTAAAATCTTCTGTGGTTAAAGTGCTATTAACCACTTCCCGCCCGCCATAAAGTGGTTTCATTATCGTCCAGCAGGATAAGTTGCTTGCGCAATTGGTGGTGTGGTGTGTCAGTTTTACACACCGCATCTCCAATCTTGGTAAAGAGCCTATGACGTAGGCTCTTTACTATGTCATCAGCTGTGTCCAATCACAGTTGGTCACACCATAACCAGGAAGTTCCGTTTATCGGCTTTTCCTCTATTCGCGCTGACAAGGCGCAGGTCGAGGAGAGCCGATCGGCTGCTCTCCTGACAGGGGGGGGGTCTGTGCTGATAATCAGCGCATTGAATATCCGTGCAGACCCACCAAGAATGCCCACTAGAGCCCACCAGGGGTGCCAATCAGTGCCCATTAGAGATGCCAATCAGTTCCCACCAGTAATGCCGGCCAGTGCCTCCTCATTAGTGCTGCCTATTAGTGCCCATCAGTGTCCATCAGTAGTGCCTATCAGTGCCACCTATGAGTGCCCATCAGTGCCGCCTATCAATGCCCACCAGTGCTGCATATTAGTGCCTCATCATCAGTGCCACCTCATCAGTGCCGCCTTATCCGTGCCCATCAGTGCAGCCTCATCAGTGCTTGTTAGTGAAGGAGAAAACGTACTTATTTACAAAATTTTATAACAGGAACAAAGAAAACTTTTTTTTTCAAAATTTTCGTTCCTTTTTTATTTGTTTAGCAAAAAATAAAAAACCCAGTGGTGATCAGATATCACCAAAAGAAATATCTATTCGTGGGAACAAAATGATAAAAATTTTGTTTGGGTACAGTGTTGCATGACTGCGGAATTGTCATTTAAAATGCGACAGCGTTGAAAGCTGAAAATTGGCCTGGGCAGGAAGGGGGGAAGTCCTCTGTATTGAAGTCGTTAAACTGAATTTTCTAAAAATTGCTGACAGGTAGGGTTTTTATAGCAGAGAAGACCCTATCGGTCTCTTCTGTCATAAATGTTTCCCCCTGCCTGTCAGCTCTCATGTACACTGAGCACACGTGCAGCTCAGCATACATTTATGGCACCTGCTCTGTAAAATGATGATGTGACTCCTGTGCGCATGTGAGGGATGTCATCACGGCCTTGCCATTCAAGCTGCTGAACAAACAGAACCTGGGAAGAAGACCGGGAAAGATGGAAGCGCCCAGGACCATCAGGAGCATGGTGGGCTCCATTTGACAGGGAATTCTGTCATAATGTGCGAATATGTAGTGCATGCATGCACATTATGGCATAAACCACCCAACCTCATTTCATAAATAAAAATAGAAGAGTTTAATTCGGCTTCAAGAAAAAATCTAGACTAACCAATACCTTTTCCATATCACCCAATGGCATTATGGTGTAGAGGTATTAATAAAAGGAATTATATAAATATTTTAGTCTGTTTCTTTTAATATGCAAATTACAGCCCAACTTGATTCGTTTTTTTTTTTTTTTCTTGAAAAGAGTACCAGGAAATCAGGGAAAACTGATTGTGCCCTGATGGGTTTTTTTTTCTTTCTGTGCAGTCTTATTGGACATTGACAGCTGGTCCCGCTGACCATCAAAATACCTGAACAGCAGCACCTACCCATGATTAGATGAAACTGCTTTTCAGTCATCAATTTTTTTGCCTTCTTTTCATTTTTCAATCGAGGGATGTCAGACTAGGGGCAACTGACAGGGCTACCCACTGAGTGAATTTCAGCCAGTTACTGAGGAATTGGTACAGTGTATGGCCAGCTTTACAACACCTGACAATGATTCTATAGTATTTATTTCCCAATATACTAAAAAAAAGCTTGTCTGGAGTTGGACTGTCGGCAATCCCTACACTACTGTTCCAGAATAATGTGTTACTGATACCATGTTGCCATGTTCAAGAGACTATTTAGACATCTTTAGAGCTGCAGGGTGCTTCTTTTGGGGGTGGGTCCATCCAGTTTGAAGATTTTAGCCAATCCTGTAATGTTTTGTACGCTTTCAAAGATACTGCACAGTTTAGCTAAATCAAAGGCACTCTCATAGAATGCAAGTCAACATGTATTCATGAGTTTAGTCAAAGACAGATCTTTAAGTGGTTAAAGCCCAAATAAACCTTCAATTAAAATTGGCTAAATGCATTCAAAGAGCATTAAAACAAAAAGCATTCCATGACTCTGTTATAAAACAGCTACAGCCTGAGTAGAAAAGCCTGTCTTCTGCCAGCATCTGCCGAACGGTACCATTCCTGTGTGAAAGCAGTGGTCGTTCTGCAGAAGTCCAACACACCCTTTACTCAGCGGGTTGAATGAAAAAAAAATGACCTGATTGCCCCATCCACACACTACATGTGCATGAGGGAATCACTCCCATTGAGCCTTTGTATTCTGACAGCAGGGAGACGTCGGTAGCGATCACTCATTGTGTTCATTCAGAAAAGGTAGAGGCCTGTAAATATGACCATTTAACGGGCTCTACATCCTGAAATGACCCCCTGTGTTCCCACAGGAGCTGGCGGGAGGAAGAGGAGGGGAAGCTGGCAGTGCTACAGGGAAAGAGGCACATGGGGGGGGCTAGACAGCAGGGGAAATGAGATTGTGCACAGGGAGGGTGTATTCAGTGTGGTGAAGGGGCAATTACTGGAACCAGTCCTGTGGCTTGCTCTGCAGGAGCTCTGAAAGCCTCGACTTTAGGCAGAGGAGGAGAAGCCAGCTTCCAGCTGCAGTGGGGGACCTACAGGATCAGTATTTGCTCCCCCACTGCACAGATCACCCTCCCTGTCCACAAATTCCTTCCCCCTGCTTGTCAGTTTCCTGGGCCCCCTGTTGAATCTATGGGGCCTTGGCTCCATAAAGGAGTTCCAGTGGTGCACCATTATCAGCAGCCCTGACTGTAAACATTGAACCCTTATTTCCAACTCCATCTCATGTTTCTGGCCAGTGTTGTCATTGCAAACATAAATCCAACTGCACATTTTTTCATGACATTTATACAAAAGTTTTCACATTACAAATGTATACATTAGAAATGCAGGCATTGTAATTGCAGTATTGAATTTGAAACACGAATATTATAGGTGGCATTTATTATAATTATAATAGAGATGACACAGACAACAGTCCAGACACAATTGCCACCAATAATTTACTAAATTCAGTGCTACTTTCTGTTTTACCTTTTTGTTCCCTTTATGTTCTTTTTATTACTCTCTGAAAGGAATTCATATCATCATTATGGCTAGACAAGAAATAACAAATATAATTCTAATACACAATTTGCCTACAGTAGTTAAATTCTGTGTGTGGTTACATTGTTAATCCTGATTATTTATACTAAAATAGATTTGGCACTTATTTGTTAGCAGAAGAATCCTTGTAAAAACACAGATCTGCAGTAGCCATCCTGAAATGACTGTGAATCTTTCCATGGTTCATAATTTATATAATTTATTACCGTAGTTATTTATTCCTGTAGCGTTCCCCGGCATCTTCATTTATCTATATTGATTTTATTAGCGAAAAAAAATGACAATGCATTTTTTTTTGGTGTTGGTAGTCCAGTGCTGGTCATCTTTGGCATGGGGCTCCAAGTACTGGGAAAAAATAAAAAACAAACTGCTTCCCAAAAAATTTAAAAAAAAGTATGCCCCACTATCCAAAACTATAAATGCTTTGCATTCACTCCATTTGAATTATAAAACCCTGATTATGGCAATGCTCATCTTTCCTATGTCACTAATTCCTTATTTAAATGAATTTAACTAATTTATACAGCATATAATGTCAATGCTGAAAGCTGGTCCTAAACCTCTTAAGCTGGCCAAAATTAGACCAGTTCAGCAGGGACCGGCCAAATTTCAATCCACTTCTGTACAACCTCCTTGTTGGATTTTTGGTGCTTGATCAGCATCCCAAGCCATAGCCAACAGCGCTTATCAGTGTATTCTGACAGTGGGGAATTCTTCCTGCTGCGCCATTATATTCTGACAGAGGGGAGGCTTCCCCACTGTCAGAATACACTGATCAGTGTTGCCCTCAAATGTGTGGATGGGGGTAATCAAGTATTTTATTTTTGTTTAACTTGCTGATTGAATTTAAAAAATGAACCATCTATGGCCAGTTTTAGTGTAGTCCATTAGCCATTAAAGAGACCCTGCCATCAAAGTTTCAGGTACAAGCACAGAAACAATAAATATTTTAAATTCTTTCATCCAAATAATAAGACCCACACCAAAAATTTTGAACTCCAGCCAACATTTACTGCAATGACAGCATACTGTTCTCTCCCACCCAAAGCCATGGCTGGAGTTGAACTTCTTCAGTGTTCAGCCCATTATTTGGATGGTGGCCTACACTGGAACAACAGTATACTCTAGGTCAGTGATGGTGAACTTTGGCACCCCAGATGTTTCGGAACTACATTTCCCAAGATGCTCAACTACACTGCAGAGTGCATGAACATCATGGGAAATGTAGTTTCAAAACATCTGGGATGCCAAGGTTCGCCATCACTGGTCTAGGGCCTTGGCACTAATGTATCATGAGTTGTAGATATAGTCATTTTTACCAGGGGTTCCCTGATACCGGAAATTTACAAGGTTTCCTTTGTGTTAAAATGAAAAGGTTGAGAAAGGCTGCTATAGAATTTTAGTCAGGTAACAACTCTGATAGGGCGTACACACGGTCGGACTTTGTTCGGACATTCCGACAACAAAATCCATGGATTTTTTTCCGACGGATGTTGGCTCAAACTTGTCTTGCATACACACGGTCACATAAAGTTGTCGGAAAATCCGATCGTTCTGAACGCGGTGACGTAAAACACGTACGTCGGGACTATAAACCGGGCAGTGGCCAATAGCTTTCATCTCTTTATTTATTCTGAGCATGCGTGGCACTTTGTCCGTCGGATTTGTGTACACACGATCGGAATTTCCGTCAACGGATTTTGTTGTCGGAAAATTTTATCTCCTGCTCTCCAACTTTGTGTGTCGGAAAATCCGATGGAAAATGTCCGATGGAGCCCACACACGGTCGGAATTTCCAACAACACGCTCCGATCGGACATTTTCCATCGGAAAATCCGACCGTGTGTACGGGGCATTAGGCTGCTGACATCACATCCAAAGAAGTCTAAGGGCTTTTGGATGTCTCCATAAGAAAGGCTTTTTACAGGTAAATAATATGCTCAAAATATGTTAAATGCACATATAATCTTATTGGAAGATTGTTGAAAGTAATGATCTGGTGGCAGGGTCTCTTTAAAATCCAGGCTCCAGACCTATGCATGTTGCTTTTGAGCATTTCTGCAGTGTTTTTTGCGGTGCTTGCCTCGTTTTTGAACATGCGTTTTTGCCACGTTTTGCTTTTTTTTTTTTTTTACAGTGTTTTTTTTTATACTGTATACAGTGTAAAAAAAAAAGGAACGAAAAAAAAAACCACAAAACGTGGCAAAAACGCGGTACTTGCGTTTTGGATGCGATTCTATTGAATTCTATTACATGCAAAATGCTGCATTTTGCATGAAAAAAGTCCCCGACCCTTTCCAAAAATGCAGAGGCACAAAAATGCATTGATGTGAACATGTTCCATAGGAACCCATGGTACAAAATTCCCATACATTTCTGCAAAATGCATCAAAAAACGCATTAGTGTGAATGGAGCCTTAGTAGGTTCATTCACCCTGAATATTAAAGCTGTTATAGTTTCACTCTGAAGCCATAAAATCTGCCCCTTTATTTCTTACAGCCAAACAAAAAGCCAAGTACAAGTTTACCATATTATTACACAACCCAATATAAATAAAGGGATGAAGTATATTGCTGTCTTTTACAGGTCACCAGTTCCCCAGGGAGCCTAGATATGAATGGAATGTCTCTTCCTACCGAGTTCTTATCACGACACAGCACAGAGGGGATCATCACATTTGTAGACCCTCGCTGCATCAGTGTGATTGGGTATCAACCACAGGTTGGTGGTCTGTGATATGTCTGATGCAGAAAAAGCACATTTGTTTTGTTACGGCTTGCCTTGGATTTGGCCTTAGTTTACTGCTCTTAGTTCGTTTATTTATTGTTTGATGGTCCATGTCTTTGATCATTCCTTGTTTGTTTTGTGACCTTGACGTGGTTATTGTAGCATGTAATAGGTCTATATTGCTTTCATACTTTTATAAATGTTAAGACTGCAGACATTCATACATTGTTCCTGAAGAACTCTAAGTAGTTTTTTTTTCCCCAGGATCTCCTGGGAAAGGATATCATTGAATTCTGCCACCCTGAAGACCAGAGTCATCTTCGAGAGAGTTTTCAGCAGGTAACTAGCAGTGAAGTAGGAGAGGAACTATAATGTGCTCAATATATAATCACCTACAACCTTGTGTGTAAGGCCCGGTTCACACTGCTGTGATGCGGGAACCCTGCGAATCTACACTGACTCGCACGGCAGTTCACACTGCTATATGCGAACTGCTGGGGAGTGTCAATACATTGTTAATGACACCCCCATTTCAGCTTGCATATCGCACTGCGAACTGTCAGTTCGGACATGAATCGGATCGCATAGGTGTAAACACCCATGCGATGCGATTCTGGTGCGGACCAAAAAAACACACGGACATCGCATGTGATTTGCACTGCAGTGCGGTGTGAATCACATGCGATCTCGCACCATGCAGCAGTGTGAAACGGCCCTTAGACTTGTTTAAAAATTAACCTCTTTTGGCATTATCAAATGACTGACAGTTTGAAATATCTATCAGTCAACATATATCAAACTAACTGCACTTGTCACTTTTTAATCCCAAACATTTTTTATTAGTAAATATTAACATCAGTGCACCTATGCAGTACATCAGGAGTCACCAAACTATGGCCCTCCAGTTGTTCAAGAACTACAATTCCTATCATGCCTAGCCATGTGTTTAAATGTCAGAGTTTTACAATGCCTCATGGGATGTGTAGTTCCGCAACAGCTGGAGGGTCGTAGTTTGAAGATCCCTGCAGTACATATTTAGTGAAATGATATGATAAGGCAAGGGGGTTGGTTTACTAAACTGGAGGGTGCAAAATCTGGTGCAGCTGTGCATAGAAACCAGTCAGCTTCCAGTTTTTTTTTTGTCAAAGCTTAATTAAACAAGCTGAAGTTAGAAGCTGATTGGCTACCATGCACAGCTGCACCAGATTTTGCACTCTCCAGTTTTAGGCTGGGTTCACACTGGTGCGACACGACAGCCGTCCTACTTTGGATCCGACTTTGCCCTGCGACATGAAGCCGGCATGTGTCCGACTTTCAATGAACGGGGATCCGACTTGGATCCCCGCCAATGCCCGACACTGTGTTTGGTATGAATCTTTAGGGGGAACTCCGCGCCAAATTTTAAATAAAAATCCGGCATGGGTTCCCCCTCCAGGAGCATACCAGGCCCTTGGGTCTGGTATGGACCTTGAAGGGAACCCCCTACGCCGAAAAAACGGCGTGGGGGGTCCCCCTCAATCCATACCAGACCCTTATCCGAGCACGCAGCCCGGCCGGACAGGAATGGGGGTGGGGACGAGCGAGCGCCCCCCCCCTCCTGAACCGTACCAGGCCGCATGCCCTCAACATGGGGGGTTGTTGCCTTGGGGGAGGGGGGCGCGCTGCGGCCCCCCCCCACCCCAAAGCACCTTGTCCCCATGTTGATGAGGACAAGGGCCTCTTCCCGACAACCCTGGCCGTTGGTTGTCGGGGTCTGCGGGCGGGGAGCTTATCGGAATCCGGGAGCCCCCTTTAATAAGGGGGCCCCCAGATCCCGGCCCCCCACCCTATGTGAATTGAGTATGGGGTACATGGTACCCCTACTCATTCACCTAGGGAAAAAGTGTCAATTTAAAAAAAAAACACTACACAGATTTTTAAAGTATTTTATTAGACGGCTCCGGGGGTCTTCTTCCGACTTCGGGGGTCTCTCCGGTTCTTCTCCGCGCTCTCCGGGTCTTCTGCCGGGCTCCTCCGCTCTCTTCTGCTCTTTTGCCGCTCTTTTGCTTAAGCAGAGGAGTCCGGTCTTCAGTCTTCGGTCTTCTGCCCTCTTCTCCTGATGTTGACACGACGCTCTCTCCGGCTAGAATGCTCTCTGTGCGCTCTGCTCTGACTTATATAGGCGGTGACCCCGCCCCCTTATCCCGTCACAGTCCCTGGGCATGCTGGGACTGTGACGTTTTAGGGGGCGTGGTCATCACCCGATGACCACGCCCCCCGTATGCCGTCATAGTCCCAGCATGCCCAGGGACTGTGACGGCTTAAGGGGGCGGGGTCACCGCCTATATAAATCAGAGCAGAGCGCACAGAGAGCATTCTAGCTCCAGAGAGCGTCGTGTCAACATCAGGAGAAGAGGGCAGAAGGCAGAAGGCAGAAGGCAGAAGATTGAAGACCAGGCTCCTCCGCTTTAGCAAAAGAGCGGCAAAAGAGCAGAAGAGAGCGGAGGAGCCCGGCAGAAGATCCGGAGAGCGTGGAGAAGAACCGGAGAGGCCCCCGAAGAGGAGAAGGCAGCAGACCGGGCTCCTCCTCTTTAGCAAAAGAGCGGCAAAAGAGCAGAAGAGAGAGGAGGAGCCCGGCAGAAGACCCGGAGAACGCGGAGAAGAACCGGAGAGACCCCCGAAGTCGGAAGAAGACCCCCGGAGCTGTCTAATAAAATGCTTTAAAAATCTGTGTAGTGTTTTTTTTTTAAATTGACACTTTTTTCCTAGGTGAATGGGTAGGGGTACGCTGTACCCCATACTCATTCACATAGGGTGGGGGGCCGGGATCTGGGGGCCCCCTTATTAAAGGGGGCTCCCGGATTCCGATAAGCCCCCCGCCCGCAGACCCCGACAACCAACGGCCAGGGTTGTCGGGAAGAGGCCCTTGTCCTCATCAACATGGGGACAAGGTGCTTTGGGGTGGGGGGGCCACACTGCACCCCCCATGCCCCAAAGCACCCCCCCATGTTGAGGGCATGCGGCCTGGTACGGTCCAGGAGGGGGGGGGCCGCCAGCTCGTCCCCACCCCCGTTCCTGTCCGGCCGGGCTGCGTGCTCGGATAAGGGTCTGGTATGGATTGGGGGGACCCCCCGCACGCCGCTTTTTCGGCGTAGGGGGTTCCCCTCAAGGTCCATACCAGACCCAAGGGCCTGGTATAATCTTGGAGGGGGAACCCATGCCGGATTTTTATTTAAAGTCTGGCGCGGAGTTCCCCCTCAAGATCATCTGAGCACAAGTCGCGTGCCGAAGTCGGATCATGCGAGACGGCAATCCGACTTTGATCCGACTTCAATGATAGTCAATAGGCTGAAGTAGGATCAAAGTCGGACCAAAGTAGTACAGGGAGCATTTCTAAAGTCGGAACGACTTGTGTCGGACCAGTTAGGACGGCTCCCATAGGGAAACATTACATTTCACACGTCATGCGACATGAGCTCCCAATGTCGGAGCGTTTGTCGGACCAGTGTGAACCCAGCCTTAGGGCCCTTTCACACCTAACGCAGTGGGATGCATTTTGGACTGTACTCCAACTGCATACACAGTCCAAAGGCAAGGTATCCTATGGGCATAGTTCACATTATTGCAGTGCAGTCAAAAAAGTAGAGCATGCTGCATATTTCTGCACCGAAAACACCCTGCAATGCATCACAGTTTGCATAGGAGCCCAGGGAAAGGAAGTACAAATGCAAATAGAAAAACATGCGTCAAAAAACACACAGTAGATGTGCAGTTTCCAGTGTAAATAATCACTTAGTAAATCAACCCGAGGGTCTCTACAATAAAGTATACACAGACAAAATGTAGACATGGACAACTGGACAGTTATTTAATTTCTGAAGACAAATGAAATTTCACAAGAATAAGTGAAAAAAATATTGCAAACACCATATAATTATGGTATTATTGGTTGAGAAACTTTGAAAACTTAAACCAAATGTGCTGTGTGCCATCTCATATACAGTATAGGGATATTTGAAATGTAATGTACCCTTAGACACACACTTCTCGAAATTAAGTATCTGCTGCATCTAATGGACAGCAAGTAGAAGATTCTGCCTGCCATAAACCCCACATTTTCTGTTTTTTTTTTTTTATTGTACAATCTCTGTAGTTATAGATCGTTTTTTTAATAAGGGAGCTTTTTATTAAAGTGGAAATAAAGGCAACATTTTTTTCCAATTTTGGATAGAGTAAAGCAGGGTTATAACCCCTGCCAGCTTTTTTATTTGTGTTTCATTGGGGAGATTTCCCTCCACTTATTATTTCATAACTAAAACAGTAAATGAGAGGGAATCTCTCCAAAGTGAGGGAATCCTTGTTGTCACAAGGATCACCAGATTTGGTGTTTCCATTGGAAGATTTTCCCTCTGTTACTGTTCTGGGGACAAATCAAAATTTGGAGTTTTTCTTTACTTTCACCCTCAGTGATAATAGTCACCAGAACAAATATGGAGAGGAAGGGCACAGACAGCAAAAAAACCTGGCGGGTGTTCTAATCCCTCTCCACTCTATCCAAAACTAAAAAAAAATATTTTCTTTTAGTTATACTTTAGCCTTCATTTTCCATTGCTGTAAGGTAGGCAACCCAGTTTGAATCCATCAGTTTCTTGCCCGCTAGCTGTCACTTTTTTAGGTCAGAACTAATGAGACAATCAAGACTTGTGACTGTTTCTGTGTAGGAAGTTACTGTTGGTAAATAAGTGTCTGTTCCCTGTAGATTGGAATATGGCTATACAGTGGAATCCACACAACTAATGATATCTAGAAGGCAAAGCTTAGAATGAAATTGAATTGGATTTTGTACCAGACAGGTTAATAGCACAAAAGAAAGTGCCAGAACCTGGTACTCTGGGATGCAGCATTTCTTTATGTGAATTTGCTTCCTAAGTAATACCGATACATATGTACCTTACTTACCTGAATAACCAATAGTTGAGTGTGTGAGTGGAATTGGGGGGGGGGGGGGGTATTGGTCCATCAGTTTCTGATACCAACCAGCACTTCAGTTTAAGTTAAAGTGAATTTAGGTTGTCAACATTTAATTTTCTCATTAGGTAGTAAAGCTTAAAGGACAAGTACTGTCGGTGATGTATCGCTTCCACACAAAGACCCGAGACTGGATGTTACTTCGCACCAGCAGCTTCACTTTCCAGAACCCATATTCTGATGAGATTGAATACATTATCTGTACAAATACCAACGTGAAGTAAGTATACAAATAGACAAGGTAGGGTTGTTTTGAAGAACTGGAAAAGGGATGGGACTGTCCATATAAGCCAATTAAATGTTTCATTAGTCTCCACAAGCATTAAAGCGGAACTTTACTCTCTCAATCACATCAAACATCAAGTATTTTCAATCTTTTTGCTGCTAGCCTTAGATAGGAAGTTGTATTTACTTGTTTTTTTTACCTTTTTTTTTTTTATTTTTGCTTCCTGGTTTCTGGCCTAGGCCAAAATGATGTCATACAGCCTAGAAGTCTTCATGGGCATTTTTTTCTTTTAGCTGGAGGTGAGGAGAAGGGACTTTCTTAGCTAAGCACATCCTCCTGCCTTAGAAACGCTAAGGGGTGGTTTTCAAAGTGATTCCTTAACAAAATAAAGCATGGAGAATGGAGACATGGCTGGATGGGGGAGTTTGCTTTGAATAATAAAAATAAATTGTGTTTTCGGTTTGTGGTGCTCAGAAACAGTTAACTTCTGCTTTCACAGGAAAAATTGATCTGTACAACTTCTCACAATCCTAGACAAAGACAACCATGTCCCCAAAGAGGCTGCCATATTCATGTACATGACAGCATCCAGGTTCACAAAGTTAATTAAATGGCAGCCATAATCAATAGTCAATTTTTAAACATTTAGCATATGTACCCTATAGTATCCACCCTTAATAGTAATCAGGTAAACTACAATTAACATATTGTTATTTAGTAACTCTAAATAGTTGCACATTTTTGAATCCTTTAAAGGGTACATTTACTTTTAAGCCACGTACACACAAGCGGAATGTCCGACAGAAAAAGTCAGACGGAAGCTTTTCATCGTATATTCCGATCGTGTGTGTGCCTCATTGGACTTTTTTTTTGAAAATTCTGACGGACTTAGAAATAGAACATGTTGTATATATTTCCAACGGAACCAATTCCTATCGGGAAAAGCGCTCGTTTGTATGCTGTTCCGACAGACCAAAAACAACGCATGCTCTGAAGCAAGTACGAGACGGAAGCTATTGGCTACTGGCTATTGAACTTCCTTTTTCTAGTCCCGTCGTACGTGCTGTACGTCACCGCGTTCTGGACGGTCGGACTTTGGTCGGACTTTGGTTTGACCGTGTGTAGGCAAGACTGCTTGAATGGAATTCCGTCGGAGTTCCGTCTGAGAAACCTTCAGAGTTTACTCCGACGGCAAAACCAGTCGTGTGTACACGGCATTAGAGAAGACCTGTACAACATATGCTACAGTAGCAGCTTTAGAACCTGTAATCATCATAATGCTTGCATTAGCGAGTGGTCATTGGTCTGCAAGGCCACATGACCACACTAACCGATGGGAATCTCTTCCAAGCCTTTTTCTAAACTTAAAGCAGAAAAGAAGCCAGCCATCTGGTATACTCCTCTCGTTACTCTTTATTGGCTACATGACATAAATACATTATAAAATGCTCACGCGTTTTGGCTATTGCAGCCTTACTTTACCCTTAATCTTACCCTACAGAAGCTGCCATTGCTGAAGTGTTCTTTGAAAATTGTAGTAGCGTGGTTGTTCTGCTCGTTCTCTGACTTATCCACTGGCCTCAAACAAATATAACAATAGGGGATTTTAACTTTTCTCTGACTTGCATGCTTGTTTTGAGTCTGTGAATTAAAAGTACTGAAGTCAGGAACAACCAGGCACCTCGCATTTACAAAGAAAGTGAACAATGGCAGCCTCTACAAATCTTTCATGGCAGGTGTACTCTAAGCTGAACTCCAGGCACTTCAGGCAGTATAAAGAATATCAATTAATGCAGTTACCTGTAAATACTCAGGAAAAACTACAAGATGAAATTTCAGCACTCTAATCCTGTCAGGCTCTACTACAGCGTACTTGTACTGACAGGAAACATCTTGACTGGAAGAGAAAATAGAGAGATAATTTGTGAGTATTCTGCTGCTCCCCCAGCATCCAATCAGACAAGCTGTGCTGTGCAGGTTGAGCATCTGGCTGCCTGGTCTGACAACCAGACTTGCTGAACAAAATAAATCTTTGAGCTAGAAAAATAGTTCCAGTGCTGGCTTTATTAAGCAACTTACCTGGAGTTCATCTTTCTACACCTGGGGCGTCCATCATGTCTGCAGATACAATAAGGAGACATCCTTCACCTTCCTGCTGCTCCGTTTTCTGACTGCAGGAGCTGCAACATGAATCCAACTCACATAGTCCTGTCTGAATATTTGGGGCCTCTGGCTGTCACTGTATAGCTGAGGGGTTAACTGAACAACCCAGTCCCGTATTCAGCTTTCTTCTATATTACACAAATCTCCATTTTTTGCAGTAAAAATGTTCTGTTCTGTCATTTTGCAACTTTTCGATTAACTGAAGATATATATTAACATGGAATAAAAATGAGTGCAGCGCTAAAATCACTGACTTAATATTTCTGAAAGAGATTTCATCAAAGTGAATATTGACATAATGAAATGGTGAAAACAAAGTGAAAAAAAGAAAACTAAAGTGGAGTACTAACTCCCAAAATATTTTTATATTTTTATGTTCTAGTGTGCTAATGAATAAAAATTGTGAATGTTGAATCACCAATTACTGAGGACAATCAAAGTAAGAGTATAAAATAAATACATCAAGAGTATTCACATTAACAAGTGTTGGTCTTTTCCGTCTCACTGGATGAGGGATTCTTTTTCATTATTTGTTTGCTGCATCATTTTTCTTTTTGCAAGATTTATGGGACTCTTTATGGAACTTTCATCACCAAAGTTTTTTAATTTTTTTTGTTTTCACTTATGATTATAAGATACGCATTATTATCTGGATCCAGAGATATTTATATCTGGAGTGCTTTTTCCCACGGTTGAGAAATATAATTTTTCACTTGTTTATGTGAATACTTTTGATGTATTTATTTTATACTTTTACTTTGATTGTCCTCAGTAATTGGTGATTCCACATTCACAATTTTTATTCATTAGGACACTAGAACATAAAAATATAAAAATATTTTTGGAGTAAGTACTCCACTTTAGTTTTCTTTTTTTCAGTTTGTTTTCACCATTTCATTATGTCAATATTAACTTTTGATTAAATCTCTTTCGGAAATATTAACTCAGTGATTTTGGCGCTGCACAATTTTTTTTACATGTTTTTGGGTTTTGTTATGTAGACTCTTGGTGCTGGCAGCTTTTCTTTCTTTGTTTCAATTTATATTTAAAGCATATATTTTTAGCGCAGCGTTTGGCCATCCGGCCTCTTTTTATATATTAAACATGGATTTTGAGTAGATGAAAGTGGAAAAAAATAGATTTCATAAGGATAGTTAATAATACAACAGCAGTGTATAACTAATGCCGGAATCAGACAGTCAGAGAAGAAACTGCTGTTTATTTCTTCCTTTTAATAAAGCATGTGTACACTTCTAGCCTGCAGTATTTCCGCAGCTGTTTCTGTGTCCTTAGGCAGGTCCAGCAGCAGCAGGCAGAGCTGGAGGTTCATCCAAGGGACAGCTTGTCCTCCTATGACCTGTCACAGGTGGGTATCTGAGACACTTATTCCTCCCTTCCTGGCATCTGGCTGTGCACTCAGCTTGTATTTATTGTGTGTCATTACAGGTGCCTGTACCAAACCTTGCAGGGAACGTTCATGAAGGAGGCAAGCCTGTGGTTGATAAGAACGATCCCCTCTTTTCTCAGGACCGGGACCCACGGTTCGCTGAGATGTTTGCTGGAATCACAGCCTGTAAGTTGACATTACCCCTCGCCTGCATCCCTATATGAACTGATAGGTCCACTCTGTGAGCTCCAAAGCTAGCCATACACGTGCAGATCTAAATGTGACCGATTCCTCCATCCACACGAATCAGTGCAGATGGACAGATCGCCCTCTGCATTCACTCTTATGACAGCTGGCCCCACTGGCTGTTAGGTCTCGTTCACATGGGTCATACTACTACATCATACCCCCATGAAAGGCTGTGTTTACCTGCCTAGAAATGAACAGGTGTTCAGTGCATCCCCATGTATGCAGTTCCATTGATGTCAACTGGGATGCAGCAGCTGTATGGACACAGCCGCTGCTCCCAATTTGAAATCTATGTGGATGCAGGTGCATACAAGTACGTGTCCTTGAACTCGCACTGTGTTTTGGGCCATGCACTCGCTCCCTCACTGATTGATATCAATGAGACTGCCTGCACAGGGATGAATGGAACTCCTTTGCACCCCCATGTGGGTAAACATGGCCTAACACGGACATACGCCATAGTACACCCATGTGAACAAGAACTTAAGAAATCCGAACAGTACCTGCCTCTGATTGGGTGCAGATGCTGTTCAGCCGACAGTTTTCCTTGTAGATCCTTTGATTTAGGCAGAATTGTGCAAACAGGGCCACCCACTTATAATGAACCGATCAAAGTTTATTCAATAAATGGCCAGCTTTACTATAATTACAATTGTGTTTGATTCACCAGGAACCAGCGAAGTTTTAACAATGCATAGACCACTTTAATATAATTTCTGTCACTTTTGTCACAACACCTCCTTGCCTAAAAACAATCAGAGCTCATTTTTTCAGTCTTCAGCCTGATACAATTAATCTGCTTACTTTCAACCGTTTATAGCATCTTAAAAGGGATTATGTGATCTCATATACCTATCAGGTTCAGATCAGGACAGGTTAGAGCATAGAATTGTATTGATAAACCCCAGGGATCCCAGAAATGTGTGTTTTCAATAAGCATTTAGGTATGTTTGTAAATGCTAGGCCGGGGTCACAGGCAACGTCTTCACTGAGAAGGAATGTACTGTTAACATATCCAAGGTGCCTTCTTCTAGTCTGCCTGTCGCCATCAGCACATAGTTATAGGGGTAACCAGGGCCTGCGTCTCTAGTAGAATTAATCTCAGCGTCTGCAGGAGATCCAAGGTCATGTAAAATATTTATATGCCGTTTGTGAGGTTAAACGGATGGTTAATGTGGATTTTTTTTTTATGACTTTGGAGAAAGGGAGTGGATTTATCATATTGGAATTTTTGTGTGTTTGTGATTGTCTCTGTATGTTATGCCTAAACGTCTAGCGTGATTATGATCTGTTTCAGCCTGGTGTAGCAGCTTTGCTGATGTTTGATGAATGAGCAGTGTAATCATTTCTGAACATATGCCATATTTCAACTTGGTTTTCATTTCTTTTTTCTTTAAGCGGAGAAGAAAATGTTGTCAGCAGCAGGCAGCGGGACGCAGCAGTTGTATTCAACAGGCAGTCCATTTCAGCCTGGGCACACTGGAAAGTCTTTTAGGTATCAGACCCACTCTTTTGTCCTCAATTGAGCATACAGATATTATTACTATATATACGATATACTGTATATATGACCTATATGTATATAATTACTTTTGACTTGGCTTAAGGGGAATGTACAGTGGATTTGTAAAAAATGTATTCATTATCATTAGGAATGAAAATTTGAGTTTTTAGTTAGGTTAATATTAAATATAGCATAGTATGGAGGATCAGGAAGTCATTTTTTTAACCCCGCTGGATCAAATTGGACCATGCTTTATTGTTTGGTTTTTTTTTGCCTGCCACTGGATCAGCTGTAAGTGTAGGATTATATATATGGAGGTTATTTATTTTTTTCTTTTGGTCGTGTTAGGTTGGCTTGTATCTTTTTTCATCCCAAATATTTAACTATTTTGGCTCATTTTCAAATTTTCCAGTCTCTACTTTACTTTTTGTTTTTGGATATAATGTCTGTTGTTAACAGAGCTCAATAGCTAAAGCCGAAATTTACACACAAAAATTAGTGACTTGTTTACTTATCGAATAGCTTAGTCTGAAGTTTCAGTCAAAGAAGCCAATCTTCAAAACAGGGAACATGTGCCATGCTGTCTTTTTAGCTAACCCATAGTACTGTGGAAGTCCTTTGTAATGTATTATAGCCTTGATATTGTATATAATATTACAAGGCTCAAAATTTCAAGTCCAGAGCTACTAGCCAAGCCTTAAGATGCATACTAGCACATTATGCTATTGCCTTGCGGTTTACTACCACTTTAAGTAAATATTTTAATTTTAAGTAAATATATTAAGTATAGCATTAAAAAAACAAAAAAACAATGAATGACACTTTCACTGATTTAGGATGCAGAGAGACTTACAGCGGAGCACAGCACTGGCAGGGGAGTGGGAGCTGCCAAAGTTAACTTTTCCTATTAACAAGCTGGTGATTGGTTGCTAACTGGTCCGAACAACAAATCACAAGTTTGTTATTAGGAAAATTTAACTTTGCCAGGTCACACCCAACCCCCCTCCCCACCCCGCCTCGCCCACACCTCATCTTGTTCTTTGCTGACTCCCGCTGTATGCCAGGCCCTACTATGAGAATGACAGGGGGCGGAGGCTGGGAGAAGAATCGTCTCCCATTCAACCCCGCCTGCCGGCGTCACCCACCCTCCCCTTTTATACGACTCCACACTCGCCCTTAGCTTATTTCCACTAGCCTAATGCAAGCAGGCGAGTGGAAATTTTGAGGGCTGTATTATAGTATATATTATAGTATAATTAACAACCTCCATTTTCATAAACTTACCTCCACTTTTCTGTTTTTGCAAGTTGTCTAAATATTACTGTGTAGTTTATTACACACCTGAGTTAGACTCAGTGCTCTCAGTAATCAACATTAAGTAACAGACTGGTCTGGGATTCCCCCTCCTCTGTAATACAGTCTGTGGTTGAGGACACTGGTGATGTGGGGTGTGACTGTTACTTATATATACAAGCATAGAGCACTGGAGGTAAAAGCTGGAATCATTCATAAATAATAACATAGGAAAGTATGGAACTATAAATAGGTGTAGGACTTTTTAGGCCCCATTCAGATATCACATTGCGGGAATGAGACTTTCTGCTTGCGATTTTGAAAGTGTAATCTACACGCATTTCTGCATGCCGTGCATAGGGCATTCTCCTCAATGGGCTGCCCTATGCGAGTTTGTTGCCCAAAAGCAACAAGATTAGTGCAAGTTTTAAACACGTGTTTTACCGCAGTTACTGCGCAACTCTTTTGTGCGGCAACCGCGGCACAATCGCACCAAATTTGGAGTGCCATTAAGAATAATGCCACCCAAACACTCATTGCATGTTTTGTTCTGATTTGGAATCTCTGAGATTATGCTTGCGAATCCAAATGACCTAATGTGAACAGGGTTCTTTGTGTAAAAATGTATCAACAATACTTTTCTGAGATTGACAATTTACAATGGTCCTGTAATGGGTTGCCGTTCCCCTCTTGTGATTGGACGATGTGAAATTTGCCAATTGTGAGCCCCTGCCCTTAAACCAGTAAGGAGACAGAAGGACGTGATTTTGATGTCCGAGTCAGCCTTTTGTGAGGAGAATTCCCTATCCTTGGTGTTAAAGTGGAAGTCCAGACTAAACCTTTCTAATCTTAAACCCCTTAGCCACTCCCAATCCAAGTCCTATACTGACTAGCCTGTAGAGAAAAAATGTCTATACTAGTCTGCTTGGTCATGTGATTGGCTCCTAGCGCTGGCTTCAGGGGAGAGGAGGGACAGCCGACATTGGATGCCTCATAGTAAGGCAATGGGTGACGTCACTGCCCAGGTATTACGTTATGTCTCCTCTCCCCTGAAACCAGTGCTGGGGAGATCACGGGACTGGACCAGAGTGCACTGAGAATAGGTAAGTACAGACATCTTCCCTCTACAGGGTAGTTGATATAGGGCTTAGAATGGGGTGGGGGGAACAGGTTTAAGATTAAATTAAAATCTTAAAGGTTTAAGATTTTTATTAAGATTTTCATCATAAGGATTTACAATAATAGAGAGAAACAAAGCTGAAATATAAAGTAGAGCCCATTAGTACTATAAAATACACCTAACAATGTTGATATGGCTCTTGGGATGTGGGAAATGGGATTTAGAAAGGTTCAAAGGCCATATAGAAGAATTCTAAGATAGTAAGGCTGCAAAATTTGAATTGTTTATAAAAGATATCCATGAGAGCCATATTTCCTGAAAATAAGAATGTCGGTTGTGTAGCTGTGCTGATAGCTCTTTTATTCTTATAAGGTTATTCAATTCAGTTATCGATTCTTTTATATGGGTACGAGGGTATGGACTAGGACTTCCAATGTCTCAGAATTACCGCCCTGGCAGCCACTAAAAAGAAATGTAAAATCCCTTTCTTGACCCTAGAAATATATTCTGGGAGCATGGATAATAGTGCTATTTGAGGGGTTTGGGGCACTGTGTCAGAAACAAAAGCATGGGCGCAGAATAGGGCAGCACAATCTTTATAGTTCTTCTTTTATGTAACTGGAACAATGCCTGGATTTATTACTAAGGACTGTATATTCAGAGATTAGGAGTTAACAAACAATAACTAAAGTTAATGTCTATTCCACTGCTGGCCTTTGTGTAGAGCAGTGTTTCTCAACTCCAGTCCTCAAGGCGCACCAACAGGTCATGTTTTCAGGATTTCCACTATTTTGCACAGGTGATTTGATCAGTTTCACTGCCTTAGTAATTAACACAGCCGTTTCATCTGAGGGAAATCCTGAAAACATGACCTGTTGGTGCGCCTTGAGGACTGGAGTTGAGAAACACTGGTGTAGAGTAACATTAGATGGCCATACTTTTATGGGCTGTATACATAATTAAGGTGGAGCTACACCCAAAAGGGGAGGCTCTGCTTGTTCGCATCCTCCCCCTACTCCACTGTCACATTTGGCACTTTTTGGGGGGGAGAGGGTACCTGGTTTTGACAGGTACCCACGTCCATTTCGAGCTAAGATCACCGCTCAGCGATCTAAGACATTTCCAGACCCCCCAGCTACCTTCCGGGAGGGACACATAGAGGTCCCAGAAGACGGCGGGACTATTCAGAAAGCGCAGCGCGTCTCGCGCATGCGCAGTGGGAAACAGGCTGTGAGGTCGCAAGGCTTCACTTCCTGTTTTCCTTACTACAGATGCCGGAGCCTGCACCCGAAGCCGATTGAAGAATCGGCTAGGGGTGCCAACATCGCAGGATCCCTAGAGTGTCCTTTTATTACAAGTCAGCAGCTACAGTATTTGTAGCTACTGACTTTTAAATTTTTTTACAGACTGAAAATCCTCTTTAAGACCCCATATACACTATTAGATTTTCTGCAGATTTTTGTCTTCAGATTTACCAAAACCATATAATATGAGGTCAAACCTTAAGAGTTTCAATTTGTATGCAATCAAGCAGGCCCTTGCACTACATGGTTTTGGTAAATCTGAAGACAAAAATCTGCAGAAAATCTAATAGTGTGTATGGGGCCTAAGGACCAAGATTTTTGTGTATAAAACTCCAGAAAAGGAAAATTTGATCTATTACCTCAACATTTCAGGCATTTTTATTTTCAGTCCTAGCAAATGTTAAGGTAGAATAAAGGTGGCTACTACTGGCAGCACTCCCCTCAGTTTTCTTTCCCCTTTATTTACTATTTATCTTTTTTTTTTCCCTGGCATGTAAAATATATAAAGCTTTCAGAAATTTAAACTGTCAAATGTTATGATAAACGACCCTACTATTCAAGCTCTCTGTTTTAAACTACACAATGCATTTTATAGGGTTGATTGACTAAAGGCAAATAGGCTGTTGACTTTGGAAGAGGATTTTCCCTTAGCTTAGTAAATGAGGTGCAGCTCTGCTAGCTTATAGCATCCAATCATATGCAAGAAAAATACTGCTTTTTAATTATTTTTCTTGCACATGATTGGATGTTCTTTGCAAAGTGAATTTTCACCTCAAACACTAGGCTAAGTGAAAATTCTCTTGTAAAGTGAATAACCCATTTGCATTTAGTAAATCAAGCTCCTAAGTTATGCTACTGAGTAGAGAAGAGAGAGGTGTTTTTGACACTTTTTAATTTTGCCGCCAACTAAATTTACCTAAAGCAGAAATTCTGAGTTTTGCTCATTGAGCTGCTTTGGCAAAATTTAATTTAATAAATATTTTCTACTCAATGAATGCAATGCTGTGCTGTGCGTCCTTTTAGTCACTGGGGTTATTTGTCATGCACTTTGTATGCAACAAAATCGTTATCTGCTTTTCCATATTTACTGCATACAATACTTAAAGTAAAATTCCAGTCAAAAATAAAATTCTGCCCTTGCTTAGTATGTTTAAAAACTAAAACCTTTGTCTTATGCATTTTCATAATTGCTGATTGTCTAGATTAGAAACAACAGTCTAACCTAGACAATCAGCAATCTCTTGAGGTTTACCGACAATGGCGTGCCTGTACAGACTAGAGTTGCCACCTCATCCCTTTAAACCCGAACACATATGAATTACACAGGTTTTGGGGCTAATTAAATGCAGATGAGGCAACAAGTGAGTTTAATTACCACCTTAATCAGCCACAGAACCTGTGTAATTAATATGTGTTCGGGTTTAAAGGCATGAGGTGGCAACCATTGTACAGGCGAATGTGGCTGATCACATGCACCTTCTTAAATCTTTGTCGGCTTCCATGTAAACATCGGAGCACAGCTTTGCTTAGACCCGCCTCCATCCCCCCGGCCATGCCTCCTTTATTCCTGGCCCTCTGCACCATTCACAGGAGAATGTGCTGCAGCTACTTGTAGGAGAGTTGGAAGCCCCTTTTTGAAAGCAAAAAGACGAAAGCAGCTTACTTCCTACTGCAGCGCTGTGAAGGAAAACAACTCAGGCGGGTGTCTAGTTTCCATGGGAACACCATTGAGTATCACAAACAATACTTTGGGAGTTATATACTAAAACTGGAAAGTGCCAAATCTGGTGCAACTCTGCATAGAAACCAATCAGCTTCCAGGTTTTATTGCCAAAGCTTCATTGAACAAGCTGAAATAGAAGCTGATTGGCTTCCATGCACAGGTGCACCAGATTATGTGTGCCCCAGTTTTAGTAAATCTATACCTATGTCAGTTTCTGGAGTGATGGGGCTGAGCTATGTAGCTTTCCCTGTTCACACTTGAAGCCAATATATGTCACTTTCAGAAATGACATCAATGCAATCAGAGAGACACCCCAATCGGGAGCGCTGGGAGAAAACATCTATGGGCATTGCAGTCACATAACTAAAATTTTAAAGCAAAAAGGGTACAAAGAAATATATATTTATAATTTTTACTTATAACAATTTGCTTATATGGAGGTATATGATTCATGGAGCGTAGGTTACAACAAGCCTTTGCTTCTACTTTAATGCTTATGCTGGATAGCACAGTATGGCTTGTCTGCTGTCTGGTTCTTTCTTTACCTGCTTTCCTTTATCACAGCTCTTCAGTGGTTCATGTGACGGGCGTTAATGAGATCCAGTCTCCAACTGGCACAAGCCAAAACCTTACCCAGATATCCCGTCAGCTTAACGCTGGACAGGTCTGGACAGGAAGCCGTCCCCCTTTTCAAGGGCAGGTATTGTGAAGCCAAAATGTCAGCATTGTGTGTCTAAAGGGTGTGAGGCACTTTGATAAATATAATATATATTTATTTTTTTCACAGCAAATCACATCTCAGTCTGGCAAAGCTCAGTCTTCTCCATTTGGCATTGGAACAAGCCACACATACACATCTGACCCAGCAACATATAGCCCATTATCCAGTCCAGCCACCTCATCTCCCAGTGGAAATGCTTACTCCAGCCTTGGGGGAAGAAATGCAGCATTCAGTAAGTTTATTTTCTTTTTCTTGTATGAGACTTATAGATTTAGCATTAGATTAACACCACACTGTCAAAATGAGAGCAAGTGTCATCAAACAAGACTTCTCATTTCACTGATGTCGAAGTTAAAGCTCAATCAGGGACAAAGATAAACGGCATTGCAGACCGCAGGCCATTCCCTACCAATGAGACCTCAGGTTAGTTCTTACCTCCACGTTTATGGTTGAAGAAGTAAGGAGATTTTTAGCACTGAGCTTTATGAATTACTGCTATGCAGATTGGTCGCATGCAGTAATTTTTTATCATTTTGTCCCCTCACACATTACAGAGAAGACAGGGAATTGGGTCCAAATCTGATGGCTGCTAGGCAAAGAAGTTTTAGGTCTGTGATTTGGGTAACGAGGTTGGGGCACTCAGCTTAGCTGGGGTCTTAGGCAGAGCCTTTAGCTTCATTGTGAAAAATGATCTAGGCCTGGGCATGTTAATGCTACCAGTTTTACATAGATGGGTGTGGAGTCTCTGGAGAACTTGAGAGCAATGACCAGCCAGCAGTGATTCAAGGCATGGAATGATCCACTCTTTATTTTTATTTTTTTATATAATCTTTATTATATATTATTTTCAAATATAACAAATAATAATACAGGGGGTACAGAATAAGAAAAAAGGATAAAAGGGGGGGGGTCCAAAAAAAATCACAGTGTAGTACCATAAAAGTATACAAAACCACACATGTTAAAACTGCTTACGAAATCCACTCTTTATTTGTTGTTTACAGTGCATTTAAAACCCAACTTTTCCTATCTGTCCCATTTTAGTCTGTTAAATATACCATTGGAAGCGTTTTATTATATTTGTTCAATAAATGAAAACCTTAAAAATCTGATCCTGTCAGAAATGTTTTGAGCTGATAGCATAGGTGTGTGAAGCCTATTGCATTAGGGTGTGCACCCCAAAGCTCAAACACATATGAGTGTATGTATGTGTGTAGATATACATACAGTAAATTTACACTGTTATACAAGCTGTACACACACTACTTTACATTCTAGCAAAGTGTCATTTCTTCAGTGTTGTCACATGAAAAGATATCAAATATTTACAAAAATGTGAGGGGTGTACTCACTTTTGTGCGATACTGTGTGTATATGTATTAAAACATGGATGGTGTCAGGGTATCAATAGGACAGTGGACAGTGTCAATAGGGCAGTGTATGGTGTCAATAGAGCAGTGGATGGTGTCAGTAGAGTGGTGGACAGTGTCAGTAGGGCAGAGATTGGTGTCAGTCAGTAGAGCGGTGGATGGTGTCAGTAGGGCAGAGGACGGTGACAGTAGTTTTTTGTTTTTATTATTTTATTATTTATATATTTTTTTTACAGTTAGATTTTTAAATTATTTTTTAATATGAATTTTTATAATATTTTTACTATTATTTTAGGAGCCACATTTGGGGGAGCTTTCATTAAATAAAAGGGGTCTAAACAGACTGATGTTTGGCTCGGGCAGCATGGGGAATCTGCGCTGCACGGGGTGATTAGGGTGTGCCCAGGCACACCCGGCACACCCTGTGTGCACACCTATGGCTGATAGCTTTCTATGCGCTCTGCCTGGACTGCATGCTTATGAGTTACACTGTTTCCAGTTCAGAGGTGTTTCGGAGCCCTGTCCTAGGTGTTCCTCTAAAGTTCACTGAGTGTTGTCACCTTAGGATAAGAAATATATTACTGGCAGGATCACCAGGTAAACAAAAGCCTAAAATAAGAAATCTACATTTTTGTTCGTAGGCTTAGATCTACTTTAACATGTGATTACATGCGCATGTCAAACTTTGCTGCATTCTTGTCATTTGGGCTCAGCTCAAGTGGTATTTATTAGGCATTTCTACCCCTAGAGTGCCCACGCTAGTTAAAAAAGTATAGCGTGGTTTGGCTATTGTACAGTTGTTTTTCTGTGGGTGAACTAGGTTCTGTCTGAGGAGATATAACACAGAGTGGGATACAAAATCACTAAGGATTTCTGTTCCAGCAGGAAGTTGAGTGGACTCTTTTTTTTTATTTTTATTTTTTATACTCTTTTAATTGACAAAAATGTCAGACAATATTACATTAATCACAACGCTCAACAGGAGCGAATTGTAAACAAATTTCGGTTCACAGATGTGAAGAGTTGACACTTTTAGGGCTGGTTCACACCTCAAAATCGCACTCCAGATCTGTTCCAGATGTGTTTCTGCATGAGCGTTTTTAATGTGTTTTTGAAGCATTTCAGTGCATTTACGGATACATTGCATGTGCTTTTTTTCTTCTTTTTTCCTTTTTTTTTTTTTTTCCAATGTACTGGGGTCCAGTGCGTTTTTGATGTGTCTCAGTGCATTCTGGTGCATTTTTGATGCATAGTTACATAGTAGGCGAGGTTGAAAAAAGACACAAGTCTATCAAGTCCAACCTATGTGTAATTATGTGTCAGTATTACATTGTATATCCCTGTATGTTGCGGTCATTCAGGTGCTTATCTAATAGTTTCTTGAAGCTATCGATGCTCCCCGCTGATACCACCGCCTGTGGAAGGGAATTCCACATCCTTGCCGCTCTTACAGTAAAGAACCCTCTACGTAGTTTAAGGTTAAACCTCTTTTCTTATAATTTTAATGAGTGGCCACGAGTCTTGTTAAACTCTCTTCTGCGAAAAAGTTTTATTTCAATTGTAGGGTCACCAGTACGGTATTTGTATATTGAAATCATATCCCCTCTCAAGCGTCTCTTCTCCAGAGAGAATAAGTTCAGTGCTCGCAACCTTTTCTCGTAACTAATATCCTCCAGACCCTTTATTAGCTTTGTTGCCCTTCTTTGTACTCGCTCCATTTCCAGTACCTCCTTCCTGAGGACTGGTGCCCAGAACTGGACAGCGTACTCTAGGTGTGGCCGGACCAGAGTCTTGTAGAGTGGGAGAATTATCGTTTTATCTCTGGAGTTGATCCCCTTTTTAATGCATGACAATATTCTGTTTGCTTTGTTAGCAGCAGCTTGGCATTGCATGCCATTGCTGAGCCTTTCATCTACTAGGACCCCCAGGTCCTTTTCCATCCTAGATTCCCCCAGAGGTTCTCCCTCCAGTGTGTAGATTGCATTCATATTTTTGCCACCCAAATGCATTATTTTACATTTTTGTACATTGAACCTCATCTGCCATGTAGTTGCCCACCCCATTCATTTGTTCAGATCTTTTTGCAAGGTTTCCACATTGTGCGGAGAAGTTATTGCCCTGCTTAGCGTCGTCTGCAAATACAGAGATTGAACTGTTTTATCCCATCCTCCAGGTCGTTTATGAACAAAATAAATAGGATTGGTCCCAGCACAGAACCCTGGGGAACCCCACTACCCACCCCTGACCATTCCGAGTACTCCCCATTTATCACCACCCTCTGAACTCGCCCTTTTAGCCAGTTTTCAATCCATGTACTCACCCTATGGTCTATGCCAACGGACCTTATTTTGTACAGTAAACGTTTATGGGGAACTGTGTCAAATGCTTTTGCAAAATCCAGATACACCACGTCTACGGGCCTTCCTTTATCTAGATGGCAACTCACCTCCACCATAAAAGGTTAGTAGATTGGTTTGGCAAGAACGATTCTTAATGAATCCATGCTGATTACTGCTAATGATACCGTTCTCATTACTAAAATCTTGTATATAGTCCCTTATCATCCCCTCCAAGAGTTTACATACTATTGATGTTAGGCTAACTGATCTGTAATTCCCAGGGATGTATTTTGGGTCCTTTTTAAATATTGGTGCTACATTGGCTTTTTTCCAATCAGCTGGTACCATTCCAGTCAGTAGACTGTAAAAATTAGGAACGACGGTCTGGCAATCACTTGACTGAGTTCCCTAAGTACCCTCGGATGCAAGCCATCTGGTCCTGGTAATTTATTAATGTTAAGTTTCTCAAGTCTAATTTTAATTCTGTCCTCTGTTAACCATGGAGGTTAAAAAAAAAAGCTATTTAAAAAGTGACAGAAAAAGGTGACTGAAAAGCTAAAAGGAAAATCCCCAAAAATGCAACCCAGCAATCAAAAAGCAAGACTTGTTCACTCCCACTCAAGGTCCCCCCTCTGGTTTTAACTCACCACTTATACTGGTTCCACTTGCACAGAGTTCCAACAGCCTCACAAATGAGCAGGCTCAATATGAGTCCTACATCAGGTTTTATAGGCCTCAAGCACTCCCCTTAATTGGTAGTCTGAAGCAACCAAAGAAAAAAAAAAGCTATTTAAAAAGTGACAGAAAAAGGTGATTGAAAAGCTAAAAGGAAAAGCCCCAAAAATGCAACCCAGCAAGCAAAAAGCAAGACTTGTTCACTCCCACTCAAGGTCCCCCCTCTGGTTTTAACTCACCACTTAGACTGGTTCCACTTGCACAGAGTTCCAACAGCCTCACAAATGAGCAGGCTCAATATTAGTCCTACACCAGGTTATATAGGCCTCAAGCACCTGTGAGCAATTAACCACTCCCCTTAATTGGTAGTCTGAAGCAACCAAAAGAAAAAAAAAAAAAAGCTATTTAAAAAAAAAAAGAGTTCCAACAGCCTCACAAATGATGCCTTTTACCATGTTCCAGTACAGTCCGGTGTAGGAAAAATGCATCATGTTCTATTTTTTTTTTCTGAAACTGGAACGCCCTCGAGCTGACCACACTGGTGTGAACTAAGCCATTGGAAACCTTGTAACCTACTTTCCATGCATTTTTGATACAGAAAAAAACGCACTGGATTGCATGTGGTGTGACCTAACCCTTATGAACCCATTAAAAACACGTGTGCAGTAACGCATTTGGAATGGATCTAGAGTGTGATTTTGTGGTGTGAACCAGGCCTTAGATCATAATATTAAACCATGAAAGGTGTGTATGTTGAAGAGCACAAGACGATAATATTACAGTAATATTTTTATCATTATCAAGTTTAGATTGTGTATATAGATAGCCATGTATAATAAGTTATTTTTGATCTGTAGCAAAGTTTCTCAAATGTTTTTTAATCTGTTATCCTGTTTGACAAGAGAATCCCTAATTACAGTTTCTGTGATTAACACCCACGAGTTGTACATCTCTAGTGCTGTTTGTTAAAAATTTCAATATGCTGCATAAGAAAGTAAATTCTGTTTCTACAATGTGCAGTAAAATGTAATATAACAATACAACTTTCCTCTTTTTTTTTTTTTTTTAGCTGAAACGGGTCAGAGCAGCAGCCAGTTCCAAGGCCGTGCATCAGAAGTGTGGTCTCAGTGGCAGAGCCAGCATCATAATCAACAGAGCAATGATCAACATTCCCATCAACAACCGGGCCAAGCTGAGGTCTTCCAGGTGCTGTACATCTACATCTATGTATCTTTGCATTGATCAGTGTCTGGAAATATACCAAACCATCAGTAAATAGACAGCATTCAACGGGCAGTAAAGTCAGAGATTGCATAAAATTGTTATCTTATGCTATGCCATATTAGCATATTGTGAATCCTGCAGCTACAATTAAAATGCTACTCGATACTACCTGCATAGATCGTTTCAATGAACCAAGCTTGTACAGAACATTGTACGGCTCCTTGCCAGGCCCACATTACACGGTTCTTGAAAACACACAATCAGAGCAAGGAATTTGTTTTAAGGGCATACATGTGTAGTAACAACCCAAGGAGAAAGATGTAGGAGATCTTTTCCTTTAAAATATTATGAAACAGCTGCAGTAATTCATTTGTACACATCATAAGAGGCTATGAACAGAAGATAACCATTGAAATCTCAAGCACAAGCAGTTTAAAAATAGATTTCATAATTAAAAGGTCACATAGCTGAAGCCAAAAAACAGACACATTACCGACCCACTCATGCTACCAGTCAGGTGTGTTTTCTGGTTAAACAGTGAAATTAACCATAATCTGAATATTTACATGTAGCATATAAGCAAACCAGTTTTCCTTCTCATGCATTGAGGGACCTAGGCTGGGCACTGGGGAAAAAAAAAAAAGAATAAGCCAGCCCAGGATAACCCCTACTACAACCAGCATGTCTCAGTATTTACTAGGGTCCTAGGACATCTCAGCTCTACTGGGAAAAGTCTTAAGTATTTTTGCTAGCTTTTTCTCTTTATTTTTTTGTATCAATCAAGATTCTTCTTGACATCACTGCTAGAGCTGGTCTCCACAATTGCAGCTATCCAGAGTGGTCTATAAGGTTGAGGTTTTGGAGTGCCATGCCCTGCTGGACTGGACATGAACGTGCAGATTTCCCTGGAAGTGACCTTCAGACATTGGATTCCACATAAGGAACTTTGCATACTCTGTTTTGACAAGTTAGTGCTTTCTAGGTCTAGAGCCATTACCATCTTTATGGGGCTCTATACCTCTAGTCTTTCCCTGGCTACTCAAGTTCTCTCTCAGGTTGGGTTCACACCTAACACTGATGCGGCTCCCAGCAGGGGTCCTGTGTGTCTTGGTTCACCGTTTCAACCTGCATTTTTGGCTGAATTTGGAACTGAAACGGACCAAAAGACGCACAGGGCCCCTGTGCAAATTTGCATCGGAGCCGTATCGGAGATATGCGAACTGGCTCCATAGAGAGCCATTCACAATCTCCTGCTATTGCGAATTGGATGCAGAGATCCCGCATCCAATTCGCAATGGTGTGAACCCAGCCTTAGTGATTGCACATTGCTGATCACTCCTGTGGAGATATCAGTCAACATGGACTCTAGGGGATATTGTCTTCCTGATAGTTCAAATGTCTCTGAAATTCATCTGGATCTCATATTTTACAGAAAGAAGCTCTGGAGGCCTCTCATCAACAATAGGTAGCTTGAACCTGCATGGTTCTGTGGTAATGTAATTCAGGGTTTCATTGCTGTTCAGCCCCTTTCCTTTGATCAGAGAGAGTTTAGACTCTCACCCGTTGCAGGAGAATTGTGTGTCAAGGGGTCTGCTTTGCTAAGATGCTGCCCTTACTCCAGTTACTTCCTAGACTATCCTAAACCCTTTCCTTTCACTGTTGTGGATCAAATTTCTTACAAAACAATCTTACCCTGAGGAGCAGGTAGTGCCTGACTTGGTTTTTCAGTCAGCTGGGGTTGGGGAGGATCTTTGTTTCCTCTTTCTGAAAGGTCAGAGAACCTCTCATCTCCTGGTCTACATTCTGGAGTACCAGGATAAATTGTCTCTTCTATTTTAAGTCCAGAGAAATATTCTCAATGCACACATTCCTGGAGATGGCTGTAAAGTAGGTGGGTGCTGTTGCGACAACTGGCTGGAAATTGGAAGCAGCATAGAATAGGAGATATGTCACCAGGGATCTCTGAAAAAAATGTCTAAGAATTTTATGAAAGAATCACATCATAATGTAGAACAGTGGCATTTCGGGGCCACACAGGACCCCTCACCGGCCTGAAAAAGGAATCTTGACTGGCCCCAAAACGTTGCTGTTTTACCTTGTGATGTAATCATTTAATAAAACTCTTGGACATTTTTTTAGAGATCCCTGGGGTGCTGGCGACATGTCTCCTATCCTCCTACTTCAAGGGTTCATATTTTGGACGGGTCTCGTGACAGATAATGGTGGACCAGGTTGCAGGGTTGATGTGCTTCTACCATAGAGTGGAAACAGCATGTCTTGATGTGGCAAGAATGGTAGCTTAAATCTTGGCTTGGACACAACTCTGTGCTCCAATCCTGTCCCTTCTGCTTTTTTTTAAGTGCCGTTTTCGAATGGTCATTTCCCAACTGCCTATTTCCTGTTGTGAGGATGTCAGGGAAAGACTAGACTCCACAATACTCTGGCCTGTGTGCAGGTGGAAAAATAAGTGGTCCAAGGGCTTTGTGGGATCTGAACACCCAGATATAGGTCCCTCCTTCTTGTTTGTTTCACAGACTCAAGAGGTAGACCTCTCTGGGGATCTTCCATGCTTGCTTTCTACTCAGGCAAAATGTTCTTGCTGTCCTCATAAATCTCCTGACCTTTGCTTCTTGGAATCTGAGGCTTCATTGGATCAGGGAAGTAAGAAGCAGCACTAATCTGTGACTCTTCAAATTTCTAGGATAGGCACGATAGTCAGCACGTTGCTTTCCCTTAAGGTTTTGCCACAGAGCGCCTCTTTGCTGATGAGTATGTGTTGAGCTTGACTCTTCTTCCAGTTGCAGTCCTTTTTTGTAAGTAAGGAAGTCTGCCTTCCATTCTCTGCCTAACCTTTTATGGGAACTTCTCATGCTCTTTTTTTTTTTTTTTTTTTTTAATTTATCAACGGAAACAGGTTCACAGGAACCAATACAGCATTAATTAACATCACAGCGATGAACATTGCAACATAAACAATTACACAGATAACAGAGAAAAACCTTGTTTTGTATACATTGTGGATTTCTTGAGCTGACATGTTACTTAAGGTTGGTCTTTTTTCAAAGGTGTAGAGTTTGTAATATGTCCTAGAGCAAGGTGCAGCACAGGTGATATCTATGTTTCTCAATCTGTATCTTTATCGCAATATAGTTATCTAGTGAGAATAGTCATGTGAGGTCTGTAAAAAGCTCCTATGTACACCCTGCCTTCTTCCATTTTCTCATTTTCTTGTGGAACAGAAAGGGAAAGATAGCCTGTTTTTAAATTACAGAATAGAGATCAGGAGGGAAGGAGTAGAGGTGGGAATAGGAAGGGGGGGGGGGGGTATTCGCGAACATGGACTCATTGTGGCCTACCGAGAACACTCATCCGGTAATTGGTCGGAAGTTTAATGTAAGAGGGTCCTATAAATAATTCCAACCCTGTTCAAGTATTCGGGTCTCCTCTCCTGAGGGCTTGTCCCTCTTCTGAGTATTGAAACATGTTCCATAACTGCCATGTCCTGGAGTATGTTTCGTTTCTGTTTTGGTTTGTAAGGATTAGATCTTCCAATTTGTTAATTTCGTCTATTTTCCTAAGCCAGTCGGCAATGGAAGGTGCGTGGGGAGACTTCCAGTTAAGTGGAATACATGCTTTGGCTGCGTCAAGTAGGTGTCGTACGATTGACTTTTTGTATATACGAGAGGGGGTATCTGTAGCGTGTAGTAGGAAATACGCTGGGTCCTTCTCATGCTCTTTACCCTATTACCTACTATTGCTTATGCTGACTTTGGTGGGACTGATACTTGGTTCCCTGGGAGGTTTCAGTAGCCAGCATTATACTCATTGGGAGTTATTTTTGACCTAGTCATTCTCTGTGTTCTTCCTAGATAGTTCTCTCTCTTTCTAGTTGAAGAGGTAAATGTCTGCTTTGACAATCATTCTAGACATAGAGTTCCTTATCCTTGTTCCTTATGGAATCAAGTAAGTTGAGATTTGAGCCTTTTCTATTTAGACCAGATCTGCTATTCCTTTTACCAGGACATTATTTTTTAATGTTGTTGTTCCACTCTTCTTGCTGAATCAGGTTGATCAGCTCCCTCTTATGGTCTATAGTTTGTGTCTCTCATCCATGTTGAAACATTCCCCACTGGTTATACAACAATTTGCATGTTTTTTGGTATCAGTTGAAGTTTTCTATCTTTTTTTCCTGGTCTTGATCTTCATCTTACCAAGCAGGAAGATTTGGCCTCATCCAGTGCCAGCTTTGGCCGTTGGTCCTTCAGACGCCTCTTGAGCTGCAAGCAGTCCCCAGTTCTTATTGCGCTGGGCCTGTTGGTGGTTGTTTGCGGTTGCAAATACCTTAGTTGGACTATATTTGGAAATCCCAACAGTGACTTTCTGTGTCCCTCAATGGATGAGAAAAAAATAGACTTATTTTGTACTGTGTCCATTGAGGGACACAGGTCCTACGCCTTTGTGTTTATCAATATGCTTTGGTACTGCTTGCTACAAAGTCATTCCATTTGTGCAAAGGATTATCCTTGGCTGGTCTACAATTTTTTTTTTTTATAGTCAAAACATTTTTATTTTGTTTTGACTAGAGTAGGAAAGAATTAGAACACCTGTTGGGTTGTTATTGTTGTCTGTGTACCTGTTGGGCAGATTAATCCTCTCTATGTGACCTGTTGCCCATTGTCCCTGGCACAGAAAGTAAATTGGAAATCCAAAGTTTTACAAGCTGTTACAGAAACAGTCTGTTAAATATACTCTGAAAGTGTTTTGTTATATCTGTTTGCTAAAGGCAGAAAATACCCATTCATCCCAAAAATCCAGTGAGCTCGTAACTACCCATGCTGCATTCCTCTACTGACTGTTATCTGTTGGCAGTGTTCCCAGATATAGTATAAAGTACAGAAAAGCTTTCCTCCTATTTTTTTTCTTTTACAAAGGGTTTTATTGATAATCATAGCAATTTCACAGTTTAACAGTGTAGATAATGCATCATGAATAAACATAACAAAAAGTTTAGCATCTTATAAATAAAATAAGTATGCTGCTTTCCTCCTATTTTATGGAGTAGGGTTATCTGTAGTTCCAAATCACTTCTTGTCCTAGGATGACAATACTGCTTTTCTATGGTTACAGTAAGGTGAGAGAGTGTTGTCACCCCAGGACATGCAGTGTGTTACCATCAGGATCACCAAGAGAAAAAAAAAACAAATTTAGCCACCATATCAAAGGCCTAGCTTTATGTGCTATATAAGAGTTATGTTCTTGACTTTAAATACACTTTTACATGCTCTTATCTGAACATATAAACAATATGAAGTGAAAATACATTTACTGGCCATTTATGAAACCCATTTTCACCGGTTTGTCATCAGGTATTTATTTTTCTACTTTTTTATGCCATTTTATACTATACAAAGGTGCTCATTCAGCTATAAGGCTAGATTCACACTTATGCCGGTTGCGGCTCGCATCAGGGGTCCAGTGCGTCCCTGTTCTCCATTTCAGGGACGAATCAGGCCCAAATTTTTCCCTGAATTTGGACCTGAAACTGAGCCAAAGACGCACAGGACCCCTGTGCAATTCTCCCGCAGTCGCTCCGGAGATGTGTAAACCAGCTCCATTGATCTCCTGTCATGTGACTTGGATGCGGGGAAACCCTCATCCAATTCACATAAGTGTGAACCCAGCCTTAGTGTATCTATGGTCAAAATGTTTTTTGAAGTAGCAGGGAATGAATGGAACCTCCATTTTCCTGCCGTCTGTGCCCTCCTTGGGTATATTCACATTCTTTTTTTCTCCTGGTGACTATTGTCACTGGGACAGAAAATTATGGGGAATCCAACATTTTACAATGTTTACCAGATCAGAAAGAGAAGGGAAATCTTTTAAAGACACCTGTTCCAGTGCCAACTAGGAGAGGATTTCCCCTCACTTTGGCGAGATTTCATCTTTCTTCCTGTTTTGCAGGACCAGAAGTAAAGGGAAATCTCCAACATGGGACACAAACAGCAAAAAAAAAAGAAACAAACACAGGTTTTCACCTTTCCCTAAGACTGAAAGAGATTTCATCCTTTCCTATTGCATCCAAAATAAAACCAAACAAAAATGTTTTTGCTATATATTCAATTTAATGGAAATGCCACTTCCATTAACTATTTATTATAATGTATATCATAAAAAATTAAACATTTTGTAGTTTATTATTAGTAAAAGGACATTCATATTTCAACCAGCATCCAGCTGATTTTTCTTATTTTACTTTCTTGCAACAATGGTGCCAATACATTTCATACAGAGTTATCACTGTATTTGTGTGCTAGTTCTTTTCTCAGTATCTATATTGAGCTTGAGTTAACATTTCAGGCATCTGCAGTACTGACTTTAGATTTCCTAGAGTGCTTTTTATCTTTGGTCATATATTGGCCAAGGGTAATAAAGAGATGCTGGGGATGCAGATTGTCTCCTTTTACAGTTAGCGACTTAATCATGTGTAGCAAGCAAACTCTAACTAAAACCAGCCATAGATGGATTGAATCTCGGTCAGTTCAGCAGGGGTTGGCTGAAATTTGATCCATCTCTGGGCAGGCTGGTTGTACCCAAGTCAATCCGGGAAGGCTTCCTGCCGGCAGAACACAGTAGCGCTCCACTCGTGGTGAAAGGAGAGAACATTAAATCATCTATTGCTTGCCTTAGCACTCAGAAAGTTAATAAAATGGCCAGTCTGTATATTTAGAGAACAGATGCAGGTAATAATAACCAAATGTATTTGCCATAATTCTTGCAATGCATACAACTGACTAACACAAGGCTTTTCTTCTCAACTAACATATTTTAATTCAATAGACATTTGTGTTTTGTAACTGGCTGTCACAACAATAGTGAAAAATAGTAATTCATGTGCAAATCTTGTTTTTTTTCCCCCAGGACATGCTCCCTATGTCTGGAGACCCCACTCAAGGAACTGGTAATTATAACATTGAGGACTTTGCAGACCTTGGGATGTTTCCTCCTTTTTCTGAGTAAAGTGGTGAAGAGCGTGACCCTTCTGTGTGTTACTCATCTCCGTATCATATCTGTACAGAAAGACAGAATCCACCAGACTGCCGCCTGCTCGCCACAAACATCTGCACCATCAGTCTCTCAGTCCTTTATGTATTCTCATCTCTGACTAGCTGGGAGATGATTGTGAGCCCAGCATATCCTTCACTGCCTCAGACTCCAAGTCTCCCATATCTTTATTTTAGACTGCTCTCCTGACAGCAGAACATAAACAAGGTTTGGAAAGGAATGATGATGGATTGTTACAGAAAATGCTTAAATACTTTATAGATGGAAAACAATCTCCATATAACGAAGGCTTCTCATTATATTTGACTTCTCAATGTGCAGGGAGCACTTGGCAATCTCCTCTCTATTACACAACAGTGAAAAACAATTCAAGATGATTTGTGTTTGTCCCTCACCTTGCCATGGCATACTCAACATCTTTATATTGTGTCTTCTATTGTCTTTGAAAAATCTGCAGAGGACTGGGCAGTGTCTTTGTGGCTGTGACCATTTTCACTCACTGTCGAGCTGTCATGTTAATGTGAACCGTATACATTGTGTATTTTGTACTATTACTACTGAATGTCATGTACTAATATTAGATGCATAGTCTTACTATGCTGGATTTTGCTAATGTCATTTCATTAAAAGTGACACCAGCGCTTTGTGTTGTGTGTAAATTATTCAGACGCTAAAACAGATTAGACCGTTGTAGCCAGTCTCTGTTAATTAACTGCAATTAATAGCTATAAAATAGTATTTCTGCTGTAAGTTAGTTCTGAGTTAGGTTTGTTTTCAGCACAGAATCTCGTGTAAGTCCTGTAGCTCACTGATCCTTTTCTGAAACCTTAATATCTAATCCTTAAAATGATGGCCTGATTCCTAATACTGCTAACATTTAAAGGAAATATATAATCATAGTATACACTTTCATGTTATAACATCAGCATTGTAATAACGATACAATCATTATTTTTGACAATCCTATATAAACTTACTTGAAAAATTTCCTTTCATGTTGTTAGTGCTGCCTGTCTACTGGCTGTCTCTTTCCACAACTCCGTGGATTCCCTACGTACTTTGCAGCTTCTGCTCCGCTGTTTGCTTTCAATTTGTAAGGACTACATATCCCATGGTACCTCGCTGCCTGCAAGCCGTGATTCCTGTATTGACTCCACCTCCTGAAACTCCTCCTCTCAGCACCTCTGTAGTTCAGAAGGCTGGCTCTGTGAAATGTATGGCACGGCAGTGCCTATCCAAAGGGCATAGCAAATACGTCACAGAATAAAATTAAGTAAATGTTTGGGGATCTTCACAAAATATGTTTAGAAACTTCAAGATTGTTTGGATTAAATTGATTGTAAAGGTTTGTGTTTTTTTTTAAAATAACAAACATGTCATACGTACCTGCTCTGTGCAAGGGTTTTGCACAGAGCGGCCCCAATCCTCCTTTTCGGGGGTCCCCCCGGAGGCGCTCCTGGCCCCTCCTCTTCATTGAGTACCTCCACGGAGAGCTGCTTTCCATGGGGCACTCGTGCGGGCGCGCTGTGCTTGTGCTCATTGCTGGAACAATCGGGTTCAGTTATGAAAAAGGGGGGCTCTGGTGGGCAGCTGCAGCACAGAATAGAAAGCATTAAGGTAAAAAAAACATGAGGGTTTACAACTCCTTTAATAGGAGTAGAGTAGAAGTAACTGAAATTATCACATACCTGGCGGAGGCTGAGTAGCTGCGGAGGCTTCCTGAGCCTCCTGTCCAACACTCCTGAAGGTGGGTGATAGAGTGGCATGAGTGCCAGAGTTTGCAGGCTGCACTAAATCTGTGTTGCAGCCAGATAGAACTATTTAAAGCTTTTTATTACATTTTCAAATATGGGAAGCCTTGCGGATTCACTTCCTGGCTCCCTACTGCACATGCGCGACTCGCGCTGTGCTATCCCACTGGTCCCTGCTGTTTTCTGGGACCCGTCTGTCTCCCAGAATACAGCTGGGGGGGGGACGGGAAGTGGCGTAGATACCCGCCGGTGGCTCGGGTATCTATGCCCAGAAGTGGGAGCAAAATACCTGTATTAGACAGGTATCTGTTCCCCCCCTCCCCCCTGAAAGGTGCCAAATGTGACACTAGAGGGGGGGGGGGAGGAACCGAAAAAGCGGAAGTTCCATTTTTGTGCGAAACTCTTTAAGGAAAAGATTTGTTATGTTTTGGTGATGATTGCTTTATATCTCCACTGGTTTAACTTAGTCCCGTTCTAACTGAATTTACTAATGAAAGTGTAAAGAAGTTTAATATTTAGAAATATGGGATGTACGGTGGTCAATTTTTTATTGTTTTTTTTATATTCTAATCAGCCTGAATTTTTTTCAGTTTAAATAATAAAAGGTTCAACTGTGGGTTATACTGTAAATTTTTACAGGTTGACTAGAAAACACCTATCACGTACCCGGTGATGACTGGATTGTTGTGGAGGCCTCTCTTGCACCTCCTGCCCAACACTCCTGAAGGTGGAGACATAGAGTGTGAGATCACAGAGTGGCATGAATGATGGAGTAGCTGACTGAAAAAGTTTTTTGGATGAAGATAGGGGTCGTATACTTGTGAACAGGATACTGAAGCAGCTTGGCACCCGAGCAGAAGATGGTAGCAGAGCTGGTATGCAGGCAGCGACCAGCGGCAGCTGGGCAACAAGGGACCAAGTCAGCATGCAGAGCAAGTCCAGCAAGCAGGCCAAAGTTGATAACAGCCAGGCAGCACAGTACAGAATCAGCAGGCAAAGACGAGTCCAGTAAACAGGCTGAGGTCAGAGAGATCAAGGTTAATGCAGGAGCTAAGGCAAAGTCCAGGAGAATGCCGGGTCATACACAGGTAAGCAGGTTCAAAGGATCGGGTCTCAGGAATACAGGTACAAGCTGAAGACCATTCAGCAACTACTCATGATGACAGACCAGTTTAAATAGGCCACTAATTCGTATGTGAGTATGTACCTGTGTGAGTGTGTGCATGAATGTGAGCACGATGAACTGGAATAGTACACCTATTGCCTTTTTGCCTAGAAGTATTAGCATGTAAGCAATGCACAAATATGAGCATAAGATCGTAGTGGTTTTCTGGTTCTGGGAATCTGGTTGACTTTACAACATTTATTATCACAACTTGCCATTTGTTCCCTATTTAAGTTTGTGCTTTGCCCCTGTTTCAGGCCCTGTATTGGTATCTTACCACCAAAAAGAAACCCAAAAATATAAAGACAGATAAGTTTGTAAAGAAAGGGTTAGCAATAAACATTCTTTGACTAACGAGATCTATACAAGGAATGCATGCCTTGCTCAAATTCACTGTTTGTTTTTATACTGACTAAGCCATTTCAGATATATACAATGTGTCATCAGCTCATAATATGTATTTAACCTGCATTAGACAGCATATGAATAGCAGACAAGAAAAGAAAACAGCCAGAAATAAATGCAAGCAATGCCAGAAGAAAAGTATACTTACACTGCTTTATGAGAGCCCAACCAGTAGCTGCAGTGCTTTGCACCGGCTGTGTTCATTCAAGCAAAGATTAGTCATGACATGGAGTCTATTGGTCCAAAAGTCATGTTTTTCATCTTCCTCCCTAAAAGGATCATTTGGTGGTTCCTGGCCATTCCTTAGGATAATCTGGAACATTCACTGGTTCAACAGTACGGTACATGTTATTTTACTTCAACCCAAACAAATGGCAAGTATCTTCATACTACAGTCTATGGACGAAAAGTTATCAAAATAAGAACTATAGTGCTGGAGAGGGCCATTTCTCTGCACGCAGCTTGTAACCTCATGATAACTGAACCAAAAGCTGGGCAGCACAGTGGTGTAGTGGGCAGCACCTTCGCGTAGCAGCAAAAGGGTCTCTGGTTTGAATCCCAACCAGGACACTACCTGCCTGGAGTTGGCATGTTCTCCCTGTGCCTGTGGGGTTTCCTCCCGCACTCAAAAGACATGCTGGTAGGTTAATTGATTCCTCTCTAAATTGGCCCTAGTATGTGTATGTATGAATATGAGTTAGGGATTGTAAGCTCCTTGAGGGCGGGGACTGATGTGAATGTACAATATATATGTAAAAGTGCTATGTAAATTGGATGGATGCTTGTACCTAAAATATTTAAATACAGTAAATAAATAAATAAAAGCTGCCATTAAGCCGGCCATAGATGGAGTGATTTTTTTCTATCCTGCAACTATGGGTTGCAGGAAAGAAAATTGCTTGATTCCCCCATCAACACTGTCTCTGTTGATGGGGGAATCCATCCCTGGGAGCTATTGTATTCTCCCGGTGGGGGGTGGGAGGAGCGAGCAGGGAGCTGTGTCTGTTAGTAGAACACAGTGATTATTGCCAGGGGCTATAGCTGCACATGAAATCAGACAGGCTGGTTGTACCCAAATTGATCAATCGATCAACTTGGGTACATTCAGCCTGCCCGTGCATAGTTCGAATCTCAAGCAGGTACTGCTGAACCGGCTGAGGTTTGAAAAGTCTATGGCCAGCCTTAGCTTGGCTTTTGCAAGAAAAGTAGATAACTTCAGCCTCATTTTGACATGCACGGAGGATAACATCCTTTTTTTTGCATTTTGCATATACTCAGTCATATTGGCCAGGCTGTGATGTGAATTAAAGGTAACTCTAAATTACTGCTACCTGTCCAATCCTATTGATTTCAGCAGAACTGGGTAATGATGAGGATGGCTGTCAGCAAGGTAGGGTTCCCTTGGCCGCTACACTGGTCCACCGAGATAAAGCTGGCACTAATATCAGCACGGACATACAGATCTATAGATAAAAATGATGAACAAAAACATTCATATCTATGTACTGGTCATAAGACTAAAAGACTCTACAGCATGTTCCAGTGCTATTAAATATAATCTTCTAGCAGACTTTTGCAGCTATATGAAGTGAAAAGTAAATTCATTGGCCATTTGTAAGGTTTTCAATGCCATTAAGTACTTTGACAAGTTCCTTGTGCCAATTTTTTCTCTGTGAAGGTTCTTCATGCCAGGTAAACCATTTTTGTTCAAATGGACATACTGAGGCTGATTTACTTAAAGCGGAACTTTACCCATAACAGTTTGATAACCATTAATATTCTTTAACAAAGAGAATTTACATTCCACATTAATAAATATACTACTAAAATTAGTGTATGCTGTAAATTGCCTCCAGCATTGCTTTTGTTTCTTGTTGCTGGAGGCCGCCATTTTGTTGAAGCCCAGATCAGTCACTTCCTTATTGGAAACTCTCCCCTAAGTCTCATAAACTATTTGTCACTTTCTTCAAATAAAATATGTACATTTCCAAGCTTTGATTGTGTGTCTTGGCTTGGATAAAGTGGAAGGATGACAGAAGCTTCAGACTGGGTTCACACCATCGCCGCATCCATCTCACAGCAGGGATCCGGTGCGTGCTGGTTTTTCTGCAAAACGCACCAGACCCACTGCTGAGATATGTGAACCAGCTCCATAGAGAGCCAGTCAAAATCTCCTGCTATTGCGAATTGGATGTGGTGATCCTGCATCCAATTCGCAATGGTGTGAACCCAGCCTCACCGTGCTAAAATTCACAGAATGCCCAAGAGGGAGAAAGGAAAGAGAATCAGGGAGATAAGAGAAGACACTATCCTTGTAAGTTTAATTATTTTGTGTCTGCCTGGCAGCAGAGTTTGTCCTGTCACCTTTCCTGCTTTTGTTTTCTCCCTCCATAATCTGTGTTTCCTTCACTTACTCTGTGTCATACCTACTGCTTTTCTTCCCCCTTTAGCAACAGTCAGTCTTAAAGTTCTAGTGGCCTTTAGAATCCAGTCCAGTGCAACGTTTAGGAGATATTAATTTTACCTACAGGTAAGCCTTATTATAGGCTTACCTGTAGGTAAAAAATCATACAAGGGAGTTTACTACCTCTTTAAGTAAATCAACCTCATTATTTTCCTAGTATACTTCAATGTTTTTTTATTATAATTATTTGTGTAGCGCCCTGCTCCTGATGGGCAGGTGCTATCTATGTAATTTAAGTTTGTCTGAAGCTGTAGTTTAGCTTAGACTATTTATGGTAAATTCGCTGGTTTCTGTACCAGTTCAGCTGGGTTGTGTCAGTTTCCACTTGGCCATAGGTGTCACTGTAGCCACCGGTAAGTGTTGGAAATGCAACAGACTGGATGCATTGGTTACCCCTTTTACTCAGAAACAGCCCGGTAGGAGTGGTTCAATCTCAGTGCTTTCTGGGTAAGGGTACTTAAAGCGGGGTTCCACCCAAATTTTGAACAATATCTGTATGTCTTCCCTTCCTTGCCTAGATGCTGACATGCCGTTTAAAAAAATGTAAATCGCCGTAATTACCTTTTATTTTTCTATTCTTCTTTGCACCCCCTGGTTCTCCTCCCGTGGGAGTAGGCGTGTTTCTAGCCTCCCCCTAGACTTCTGGGAGCTAGTCTCAGGCTTCCCAGGATGCCACTGAGCATGTGCGGGAATGAGCGGTGAATGCTGGGAGCACAGCATTCACCACATCCAGGAAATAAATGCTTGTGGGCTTCAAATGCCCACAGTGAAGATGGAAACCGCCTGCAGTGAATAATATAAGTTATTCTTTCCGACTAAATCTGACACAGGCGGACATATTACACACAATATGTCAGTATGTAATGCTGAGAAGAAAAGTTTGTGAATGAACTCGAAAAAACGATAGATAGGTGGACCCCCGCTTTAAGGTACAGCCGCCAATTTGTCGGGGTTCGTTGTTCCCGACCCGAAGGCCCTCCTGGCCCAAGGTGTGCCGTGGCAGCTCTGCTGTTTCGGGGCCAGCTGGCCCGAGGCTTTGTTATTGAAGAAGTAGGCCCAGGAGTTCTGGGGCCTATTGATCCAGAGGGTGGTCCTGTGCTGTCTTGCCTGCGGGGAGAAGCCGATCGATTGAAGGAAACCAGGGGAGGACTTCTCTGGAGGTGACCGAGCAAAGTATGCTGGTATCTCAGGAGGAGCCTGGAAACTCAGTTGACACCATCCTGTGGCAGAGGATTGTGTAATGACCGTAACATGATTTTTCAAATCTGCAGCAGAGACTATGACCGAGCATCGTATCGGCTGCTAGGTCAGTGAGAGAGGCCTATCCGGTGATTGCTATATCCAGTTGTGGAAACCGTTTGTGCTCTTGTTATTGAAGAAATACACTGAACCACAATACCAGGTACCTGAATCTCCCTTAACCCTCCATCCCTCTATCTGACTTTGTTAAATAAAAGAATTGGGGAAAAAAAGAAACTGAGTGTTTGGTGTAGTCATCATTGAACATTCTTCTAATGGGACCCATGTGACGGATACAGTGGAACGGTGAGGCAACGGTAAGCCCAATTTAAACCGGCAGCTCCTTTCGGGGGTCAGTGCTACATTTGCAAAAAAGAATATTAACAGTCCAATAATATAAACAAGACAAGATAAAAAAGCATAAGTATGGATCATTTCAATAACAAAAGTCAAAATTCCAAATAGTTGGATCACTAAGCACAATGTAGCAATCAAAAACTGCATACAGTTATGAATAGGTCCGTTTTATATAATTATACAGTAACATAAACAGGTTGCATTTTTATGAGAAACTTTGAGGCTGCATTCACACCTGAGCGTTTCAAAGTCACGCATTTTTGCCGCGGTTTTACCGCGTTTGTGCCGCAATTTTCTTCAGGTCACCAATGTAAAAAGGCAGAAAAATGCCTGTAATCTGCCCCAAAGAAGCTCATGTTCTTTTTTGAGCTTAGGGAGTTTTTCAGGCGTTTTGCTTCAGGTGACAAAACGCTCAGCTGTGAACAGGTGCCATTGAAATTAATGGGATTTTGCTTGTTGGGCGTATTTCAGGCATTTTTTTGGGCGTTTTATGAGCTGAAAATGCTCAGGTGTGAATGCAGCCTTAAGGGTTAAAAAAAATAATTGCTCCTTCCTTACTTTTGACATTGACCAATGTCACTTAATGCCATTTTCTCTCAAAAATAGATAGTATTCATTGGTCTAATTATCATATGTTCAGCTTGTTTCCACTCCAAAAGGTGCAATTCATGTGTGCAAAACACCATTACATCAGTCAATAAACACACTGATTTTCTGTTAAACAGGTTGTTATTGCCTGATCAGTCATTTTATGCTCATTGGTCAACAATTAAATAATAAGATGTTCTAACATGCTGTACTGGGTAGCAAAACAGAATGTTCTGTCTACATGTTGCATCACTTTGGAAACACTAAATACATTTTAAGCTGTAGTATTTAAGTACAATCTAAACAAGGACCACATTTTATACTCATTGTTTAATCAAGGACTAGCCTCGTTTTGAGATTTGGGTGTTTACAAGTTTAAAACTGTTTTTTTTTTGCTAGAAAATTACTTAGAACCCCCAAACATTATATATTGTTTTTTTTTTCTAACACCCTAGAGAATAAAATGGCGGTCATTGCAATACTTTTTCTGGCACCGTATTTGCGCAGCGGTCTTACAAGCGCACTTTTTTTGGAAAAAATTAACTTTTTTGAATAAAATAATAAGACAACAGTAAAGTTAGCCCAATTTTTTTTTTTATATTGTGAAAGATAATGTTACGCCAAGTAAATGGATACCCAACATGTCACGCTTCAAAATTGCGCTCGCTCGTGGAATGGCGTCAAACTTTTACCCTTAAAAATCTCCATAGGCGACGTTTAAAAAATTCTACAGGTTGCAGGTTTTGAGTTACAGAAGAGGTCTAGGGAATTTTTGCTCTCGCTCTAACGATTGTGGCGATACCTCACATGTGTGGTTTGACCACCGTTTTCATATGCAGGCGCTATTCACGTATGCGTTCACTTCTGCGTGTGAGCTTGTCAAGACAGGGAGCTTTAAAAAAAAAAAATTTTTTTTTTCTTATTTATTTTACTTTATTTTATTTATTTTTTCACTTTTTTTTTTTAAATTGGATCACTTGTATTCCTATTACAAGGAATGTAAACATCCCTTGTAATAGAAAAAAGCATGACAGGTCCATTTAAATATGAGATCTGGGGTCAAAAAGTCCCCAGACCTCATATTTGAACTTGCTGAAATGCAAAAAAAATAAATTTGTCATTTGAAAAAATGACAGCAAAAAAATGGCCCTTTAAGACGTATGGGTGGAGCTGACGTTATGACGTTGCTTACGCCCTCCTATGGTATGGAGACGGGTGGGGGCCATCTTACCCTCACTCGTATCCATACCACAGACATGACAGGTCATGATCGCCTCCGCCGCTACCGACGGCTCAGGTAAGCGGCAGAGGGTGCGGGAGAGCGACGGGAGGGGGGTGGCACCTCTCCCGCCGCCGATAACGGTGATCTTGCGGCAAATCCACCGAAGAGACCACCATTGTCATAAACACGACCAGCTCCTGAAAATACCTCGGTTGTGGCAGCAGATGCTGCCGCTACCGAGATATCCATCTTTAAAGTGTCAACATATATGTACAGGAGCTGGTCGGTAAGTGGATAAAAGCTGAATATCGTTCATAAATGGTGTCAAACAATACTGTTTACCTGCAGGGCAGAGTAGAGCAACTTATAGAACATCAGCTGGACACGAGCTGAGGTTCTATAAGTTGCCCCACCTATAAAAGCCCCTTTTTCTGACATGCACCTGGTATGTGTTTTAGTAACCTGTTCTCCAACATACTTACATGGCAAATTATGCCATGGCAGGTGACCATTAACCAACGGGGTGGAGGGGAATTAAAAATAGTCAAGCAGTTCAAGGTCCAACCAATTAGGACAATGCCAATGGTTTTACAACTGTAGAATTGTTGTAATGCAAGCAAGTGTTAAACCAGAGTCATGCCAATAGTTAGCACCAATGATGAGTTCCAAAATATTCTGAAAAATATACATCAAAGCCAAAAAGGTAGAACAAAGTCCAAGTTGAGTTCGATGCAGGTAGGTGAGGTTGAACAGTCAAGGTCTGCAAAATGGACAGTCAAGAAACACTTAAAATTGGACCCACAAGCTGAAAATTGTACAGTGGGTGACAATGGCTGACTTTGGTACTCTTATGAGCACCAAACAATCAGGCTGTGGGCTGACAATCACCAAGGTGGATGCTCATGCAAGCTTCATCACATGTACAATTTGCTTAAGAGTATAAAAGGTATGTACATCAACTGAGACAAAAGGATGTGATTCTGAAGAGGGCAACGGACCCAAGGAAGGCAGGCAGGCAAGAGAACCTGAAGGATATAGCAGAGGACAAGACAGAAGATGTCATCAGCAATGACCTACTCCCAGTGGATCACTCATATGCTGTGGAAGGATCTGTTGTTGGTAGATTACTTACGTGGACAGAATCAATAATCCGGAGTTCTACCACACTATAAAGATGTCTGCTTGGCTACTAACTAAACTCAAGGCAGGTCCTGACTAACAAGGTGTCCCATGAACAGGTTGCCCAAAACAAACAGTCAGCACATGAGCCTTTTTAGTAGTCTGTCTGCCATCAGCCATTTCACACAGCAGCAGGCTTTCGAAGTGGACAGAGAGCTCTACGCATCAGTCAGCTCACATATGTAAAGGTCTCTGTACAGCTGAGACTAATAAAAATGTCTGGCTAACAGGTGGGATGTGAACCATGAACCAGACCGAGACAGAAGTACAGTAAAATCACACTTGTTTATTAATAAAAATAAAAAGGTAAATAGAGTAAGCGTATTCAAAGCATAGCCAGAGTCCAGTAACCGGATCAGGTAGTCAGCCAAGCCAGAGTTCAGTAACCAGATCAAGTAATCAGCCAAGCCAGAGTTCAGTAACCAGATCGGGTAATTAGCCCGGACAGATGTCAGGGATCCAAGTAGAGGAACAGCAAGCAGGATAAGGAGCCAGAAGGGATGTCAGCAAAGCCAGTCTTTAAACAGGAACACAGGAGATGGTTTCTTGTGATGTGACCAAGACGAAGGCAGGAATTAAGTGAGCTGGACGTCTTTAAGTAGGCGGGACTGACGAGCAGATCCACAACAGCTGGTTAACTGTGGAGAGAGAAGAGAGCTGGCAATTAGCCGACAGCTGAGCGTCCAGCTCAAAGGAAGGGCTGAGCCCAGCCCTGACAGTACCCCCTCAACAACTTCTCCCCTTCGGAGGACCACCGGGCTTGAGAGGAAACGTCTATGGAACTCACGGAGGAGGGCAGGGGCATGTATGTCTGAGGATGAGACCCAGGAGCGTTCCTCCGGACCGTACCCCTTCCAATGCACCAGGTACTGTATGCGCCCACGGAACCTACGGGAGTCAACAATGGATTGTACCTCATACTCCTCATGGTTCTCAACCTGTATAGGGTGAGGACGTGGCACCGAGGTGGTAAAGCGGTTGCAGACCAACGTTGAGATGCCATCAACATTTGAGATGCGCATACTAGGAGGAAGGACCAACGCGTAAGCCACTAGGTTAATCCTGCGAAGGGTACGGAAAGGCCCAATAAACCGAGGTGCGAACTTCAGTGAGGGCACACGAAGTCGGAGGTTGCGAGATGACAGCCAGACCCTGTCCCCAACCTGGTAGGAAGGTGCAGGCAGGCATCTGCGGTCAGCATGGAGTCTGTACCTATCATTAGCATGACACAAAGCCTCCTGGACTTGTGCCCAAGTGGAACGAAGAACACAGAGATGCTCCTCTAGCGCAGGAATACTCTGCGGAACAAACAAGTCAGGCAACATGGAAGGTTGGAAACCATAATTCGCCATAAACGGAAATCGGGAAGCAGAATTTAAGGCACTGTTGTGGGCAAGCTCTGCCCATGGTAATAGGTCTGACCAGTTGTTGTGATAGTCAGAAATATAGCAACGTAGGAATTGCTCCAAAGACTGATTGGCTAGTTCTGCGGCCCCAATAGACTGCGGGTGATACGCAGAGGAGAAAGCAAGCTGATTTCCCATCTGTGCACAAAAGGCTCGCCAGAATCGGGACACATACTGACTACCCCTGTCCGAGACAATCACCTTGGGTAGCCCATGTGAGCAAAAGATCTCCCAAGCAAAAATGGAAGCCAGTTCCTTAGAAGTGGGCAACTTTTTAAGTGGAATACAATGACACATCTTTGAGAACTGGTCAACCACCATAAGGATAACTGTGTTGCCTTGGGAGTTGGGCAACTCCACAATGAAATCCATAGACAGGTGATTCCAGGGCCTCTCTCCATTGGGTATGGGTTGTAGGAGGCCCACTGGAAGGTGTATTGGAGTCTTACTCTGAGCACACACGGAACAGGCAGCTACGAAGGCAGTTACATAAGCACGTAGACTAGGCCACCAGAATTGTTGGAAAATGGCCCAAACGGGTTGATTCTTCCCAGGTTGGCCAGCTGCCTTGGGAGAAAGGTAAGTCTGGAGCACGGCAGTACGGAGACACTCTGGGACAAAGCAGCGGTCACAAGGTTTCTCAGGAGGAGCATTGACCTGAGCAGCAAGAATTTTGTCACCCAAAGGAGAAGTAAGACTGGTGCGAACTGTAGCCAGGATACGATCAGGAGGAATCATAGGAACCGGAACCGACTCCAACTTGGAAGTGGAGGAAAATTGTTGTGACAAAGGCATCAGCCCTTACATTCTTAGTACCGGGTAAGAATGAGACAATGTAATTAAAACTTGACAAGAAAAGAGCCCATCGCGCCCTTCTGGGAGAGAGGTGTTTAGCCTCAGACAAGAATGTGAGATTCTTATAGTCAGTAAGAATGAGAACTGGCACAGTGGTACCTTCGAGGAGATGTCTCCATTCTTTCAGAACTAAAATGATCGCCAACAGCTCTCTGTCACCAATCTCGTAATTGCACTCCGCAGGTGACCACAGTTTCTTGGAAAAGTAGCCACAAGGATGCATAGCACTCTCAAAGGTAGCATGTTGAGACAGAAGGGCGCCAAAACCAGTCTCAGGAGCATCAACCTAGGATCAGGATGTGCCAACACAGGAGCAGAAACAAAGGCAGCCTTGAGACTTTTAAAGGCCTTAATGGACTCTGGAGACCAACTCTATGGGTTACCGTTCTTTCTGGTCATATCGGCCAGGGGCTTGACCACGGACGAGAAGTTACGAATAAACTTCCGATAATAGTTGGCAAAACCCAGGAAACGCTGCAGAGGACGTAACCCCATGGGTCAAGGCCACTGTAGGACTGCCGAAAGTTTCTCTGGGTCCATCGGAAAACCAGCAGTGGAAATGACATAGCCCAGGAATTTAACCTGTTCCCGATGGAACTCACACTTCTCCAGTTTACAATAGATTGTTCTTTCTTAATTTCTGAAGCACACCACAGACATCTGTGTGGTGGCTCTCCAGGGACTTGGAAAATATGAGGATATCATCGAGATAAACCACCACACATAACTGCAACAAATCTCAGAGGACATCGTTAATAAATTCCTGGAAAACTGCCAGGGCGTTACAAAGGCCAAAAGGCATTACAAGGTACTCATAATGCCTGTTCTATTATTAAACGCAGTTTTCCACTCGTCGCCCTCCTTAATCCTCACGAGAGTGTAAGCCCCTCTCAGATCAAGCTTAGTGAAAACCGTTGCTCCCTTAAAGCGGTCAAATAACTCTATAATCAACGGGATCGGGTAGGCATTCTTAATCGTGAAACGATTGAGACCCCTATAATCGATGCAAGTTCACCGCTCTTCTTCTTCACAAAGAAGAAACCAGCAACAGCAGGAGACAAGGATTTGTGGATGAAACCTCGAGAAAGTGCGTGTGCAACATACTCCTCCATGGCTTTATCCTCCAAGACCAACAAAGGGTAAACCCGGCCACGAGGGGGAGTTGCACCAGGTTTAAGTTCAATTGCGCAATCATACGGCCGGTGTGGAGGCAAACTACCAGCTTGACCTTTGTCAAAGACATCGATAAAATCACAGTACTCCTCTGGCAGGGAGGAGAGTGAAGAGGTACACAGGACCTTGGCTACCTTCCGGAAGCATGTTTCACTGCATTGTGGTGACCAGGAGAGAACCTCAGCACAGAGCCAATCAAAAGAGGGGTTGTGCCTCTGTAACCAAGGATAACCAATAACCAGCGGAAACTTAGGAGAGGAAATCATTTGGAATTGGATTATCTCATGGTAAAGAGCCCCTACGGCCATGGACAACAGAACCATCTCATGAGTCACATGGGCAGGCTGTAGAGGTCTCCTGTCAAGAGCCTCAATGGCAAGTGGAGTATCACGCAGCTGCAGCGGAATCGAGTGCTTTGATACAAAGGCAGCATCAATGAACAGGCCTGCAGCCCCAGAGTCGATTAGAGCCTGTATCTCGATAGATGACTTAGCCCAAGAAAGGGTGACCGAAACCAGGGGCTTACCCTTCTGGATAACTGGGGATGACACAACACCATCTAAGGTCTGTCCATGACAGGACCTCAAGGTTCAGGTGTTCCCAGGACGGGTAGGACAAAACCTTAAAAAGTGACCTGCCTGGCCACAATAAAGGCACAATCTCTCCCTCCTCCTAAAGGCTCTCTCATCCGCAGAGAGACGTGTGAAGCCCAAGTGCATGGGTTCATCTTCACTGACCGACTCAGTACCAGGAGGCATGGGAGGTGAGGGAGGCACGGGTGGGACTGCAAAGTTCGGAGGCAAACGTATAGGAGGCTTCCGCAAGCGCTCCTTAAAAGAAAGTCTTTCTCTGAGTCTGGAGTCAATGAGGATGGCAAACGAGATCAAACTCTCTAGCTCAGTGGGTATATCTCGGGCTGCTATCTCATCCTTGATGGAATCCGAGAGACCATGAGAAAAAGTAGCCACAAGGGCCTCATTGTTCCAAGCAACCTCTGCTGCCAGAGTACGGAACTCAATGGTGTAGTTGGCAACAGTTCTCGTACTCTGTTTGATGGACATGAGGCACTTGGCAGCAGAAGCGGAGCATGCAGGAACATCAAATACCCTTTTAAAGGAGGCCACAGCTCACAACTCAGGATAACTCAAGACAACAGGTTTTTGCATCTCCCATATAGGGTTAGCCCAGGCCAAGGCTCTCTCAGAAAGCAAAGCTATCACGGACCCTACTTTGTTTCTGTCTGTGGGAAACGCCTGGGGCAGCATCTCAAAGTATATCTCAACTTGGTTGAGAAACCCTCTGCATTGAACTGGATCACCCCCAAATCACTGGGGAAGCAGGGCGGAACCAGACATACCTCTTATAGAGGTAATACTCAAGGCAGGTGCCTGCACAGAGACTGGCGCAGCAGCAAGAATGGCCTGCAACTCAGGTTGTACCGGAGCAGCCACAGTGGGGGATTCCAGGTGAGCCGTGCGACCCAGGAGCGTTTGCAACACCATGGCAAACTGATCCATGCAGTGATCTTGCTCATTCAATCTGGAAAAAATATTACCAACAAGTGGATTGACTGTATCTTCTGAATTCATGGCCTTCGCCTACTGTAAGAAACAATGAACCAGACAGAGACAGAAGTACAGTAAAATCACACTTGTTCATTAATAAAAATAAATAGGTAAATAGAGTAAGCTTAGTCAAAGCATAGCCAAAATCCTGTACCCAGATCGGGTAGTCAGCCAAGCCAGAGTTCAGTAACCAGATCGGGTAATCAGCCAAGCCAGAGTTCAGTAACCAGATCGGGTAATCAGCCAGGCCAGAAGTCAGGGATTCAAGTAGAGGAACAGCTAGCAGGATGAGGAACCAGAAGGGATGTCAGCAAAGCCAGTCTTTAAACAGGAACGCAGGAGATGGTTTCTTGTGATGTGACCAAGACGAAGGCAGGAATGAAGTGAGCTGGACGTCTTTAAGTAGGCGGGACTGACGATCAGATCTACAACAGCTGGTTAACTGTGCAGAGAGAAGAGAGCTGGCAATTAGCCGACAGCTGAGCGGCCAGCTCAGAGAAGGAAGGGCTGAGCCAGCCCTGATAGCTCTACAAAATCTCCAGGCTCCCAGAATAAGACTTAATAGGATTTTGAAAAAACAAAAGTTTGTTTTCTCCATCAGTCATAAACCATGGAGCCTCTCTCCATTCACCATGTGTAGGTGAGAAACTTAGGTGACACGTATACACGTTTCATGTGACAACACTGAATAAATGACACTTTGCTACAATGTAAAGTAGTACCAGTATAAATTTGCTGTCCCCTCAAAATAACTCAACACACAGCCATTAATGTCTAAACCACTGGCAAAAAAGTGAGTACACAACTAAGTAAAAATGTCCAAATTGGGCCCAAAGTGTCAATATTTTGTGTGGCCACCATTATTTTCCAGCACTGCCTTAACCCTCTTGGGCATGGAGTTCACCACAGCTTCACAGATTGCCACTGGAGTCTTCTTCCACTCCTCCATGATGATATCACAGAGCTGGTGAATATTAGAGACCTCCTTCCGTTTGAGGATGCCCCACATATTCTCAATAGGGTTTAGGTCTGGAGACATGCTTGGCCAGTCCATCTCCTTTACCCTCAGCTTCTTTAGCAAGGCAGTGGTCATCTTGGAGGTGTGTTTGGGGTCATTATGTTGGAATACTGCCCTGCGGCCCAGTCTCTGAAGGGAGGGGATCATGTCCTGCTTCAGTATGTCACAGTATATGTTGGCATTCATGGTTCCTTCAATGAATTGTGGCTCCCCAGTGCTGGCAGCACTCATGCAGCCCCAGACCATGACACTGCCACCACCATGCTTGACTGTAGGCAAGACACACTTGTCTTTGTACTCCTTACCTGGTTGCCGTCACACACGCTTGACACCATCTGAACCAAATAAGTTTATCTTGGTCTCATCGGACTACAGGACATGGTTCCAGTAATCCATGTCCTTAGTCTTCTTGTCTTCAGCACACTGTTTGTGGGATTTCTTGTGCATCATCTTTAGAAGAGGCTTCCTTCTGGGAGGAAAGCCATGTAGACCACTTTGATACAGCGTGCGGCATATGGTCTGACAGGCTGACCCCCCACCCCTTCAACCTCTGCAGCAATGCTGGCAGCACTCATACGTCTATTTCCCAAAGACAACCTCTGGATATAACGCAGAGCATGTGCACTCAACTTCTTTGGTAGATCATGGCGAGGCCTGTTCTGAGTGGAACCTGTCCTGTTAAACCGCTGTATGGTCTTGGTCATCGTGCTGCAGCTCAGTTTCAGGGTCTTGTCAATCTTCTTATAGCCTAGGCCATCTTTATGTAGAGCAACAATTCTTTTTTTCAGATCCTCAGAGAGTTCTTTGCCATGAGGTGCCATGTTGAACTTCCAGTGACCAGTATGAGAGAATGAGAGCGACAACTCAAATCTAACACATCTGCACTCCATTCACACTCACTTTTGTTGCCAGCGGTTTAGACATTAATGGCTGTGTATTGAGTTATTTTGAGGGGACAGCAAATTTACACTGTTATACAAGCTGTACACTCACTACTTTACATTGTAGCGAAGTGTAATTTCTTTAGTGTTATCACATGAAAAGATATAATAAAATATTTTTAAAAAATGTGAGGGGTGTACTCACTTTTGTGAGATACTGTATATATACGGTATTTGTTTTCTCTTCGGTATTGCCAATTTTAGTTGTCAACTGAACTGGATAAGGTCATGCCGGATCAATATTCATAGGCTATATTCTTTATAAGTTCTAGAAAATAAAGGACGTGTTTTCTGTTTTAAAGTGTATTTCAGCCACATTTGTTTTCCACATCATTTCACATTTTTGTGGTAACAAATTCACGCTAAAAACATGAACATTTTCCTACTATATTTATTTGTCCACAAAAAATTAAAAGCTGCAGAAATGAAACAGTGAGTGGGGATAGGATTACACAGGAGAACCATATATTTTGCTGTTTGCCAAAAGGTAATAATAATACCATACCATACATAGCAATGGTCACATTTAATTGTCTTGTGGAAAACCTTTGGAAATGGTTTTCAACACACAATGGTTGAAGGATACACGTTTTTAAGCTCTGTTTCCACACATTTTCCATTCTAGAACTTTTGTAGAATACTCTCCTCTATTGTCAAATTTTACTTCATTGGAATAAAATATTAAATGTATTTAACAGCAGAACAGATTAGAGTGTAAGTAAACTCTAACCATGAAAGTCTTATTTCCTTCCTTTTGGTTTATTAAACACACCATTGAAATTCTTTTGTTTTATCTGTTTGAAAAGCACAAAAAATGTTGATCCTGCCAGGAAGGAGGTGAGCTGACAACCTCCTATTCTCTCTGCCATTGCTGTCTATTTTCGGTTACATTATTCCCAGTTATCTATATGGAATGCAGAACATCTCCCCCATATGTTAGGGAGAAGAGTAGAGGGGAGGCGTTCTGTTCTACAATCCTACAGGGACAACCCTGCTCCTTCATAGATATAGTGAGTGTTGTTACCCTAGGATAGGAAATGTAAACTGCCGTATAATACATATTGTTCTTGGGTTTAGATAGAATTTAAGGGTCCATTCACAACATACGGCATGAGTTATGCTCTGTATAATGGAAGCATACTGGTGTGTGTTGTGTAGTAGCAGTGCAATGCCTGGTTTCGACACACACAACACTGTCACCTTTCTTTGTTTTCTTTTTTTTAACTTTATTGAAATCTCATCTTTATGTACCGCCTTGTGTTGCAACATGCTACACTGCATAAAAATGCATTCTATTATGTATGAGTTTGCTCTGCATTGGTGTGAACTGATAGAGTAAAGGCCCGTACACACGATCGGATTTTCCGACAGGAAATGTTGGATGTCAGGCTGTTGGGGGAAAATCTGACCGTGTGTATGCTCCATTGTTGTCAGACTTTCTGCCAACAAATGTTGGCTAGCATGTCTGTGGTCGATGGGAGCTGTACTCCTCTATGTGGGAGAACTTCTCCCATGGTTGAGACACAGGATCTTCCATTCTATTACTAGGTTCATCTGGGCTCAGGATCCACTCTCCTCTGACATCACCCTTGGACATGCACAGTAGGAACCATTTCAAGGCTACCTCTATCGAGTGGGGCATTCATTGTGTATCTCCTGACTCCTGACTATAAACTGCAATCATGCAGCAATCACAGCCATGACTGAGGAGGACTTCTGGTGGTGGAAGAGCTGATCTAAGGGAGAAAGGATATAACAGGCTTGTCTATTTCTTACCTCTGGTAAGCTTACATCCAAAGGGGGCTGGTCACGCGGTGATGTGGTGAAGGTGTAGTGACCCTTGGATATGTGCACTCCAGAAGGAATAGAATCCCTTTCTTTTTAACTGATGTCCGCTGTTTGCAATGAACTGTTCATAAGAAAAAAACTTTTGATTCTGTGCAGTGATTGAAAGTAACTTTATATGCTACTATTGGTATTTATATGAACCATTGACTTGGGACATTTTTGATCTCATATTACTGCACTGATTTTTGTGCTTTTATATATTCTCATTTTTGCTAATATTCAAGAGTTTAGTGTCATTACATGCTATATGAGCTAATTTATGTATTCCATTTTAATCTTTTTTAAGCACTGTTAATACTAGCTTCTTAGTAGAGAGTATACTTTGTTTTTTATTTGGTTAAATTAGTAAACACAGTTTAAGGTTAGATTTACACCAGGTGCGGTAGGACTGCGTTGGGTGTTCCAGTGCAGTCCCACCACAGGACAAGGCAAAATACTGTGTATCCTACCAGGCTGGTTTACACCACTATGTTGTTGTGCATGCACTACTTTTTTGCAGTTCAGTGTGGTGCAGTGTGGTACAATCCACTGCCTCACACCTTGCTGCAGCCAACAGAACTCAGTGAAATGTTACTGTGACATTTCAATGAAGCACATTGATAAAAAAAACTATTGAACAATATGATGCAGCATGATCAGCACATCGACACTGCTGTTATCTCACCACACGCAAGCTACTACGTTCTAATGTGTGTGAATGCACCCTAAAGTGTACATGCAGCGGAAACCTTTGCCTTAGTTAGGCCCTGTCCACCCATTCGCATTTTAATGCGTACGTAAGAACGTGCTAAAATGCAGGTGTCATCGAAGGCAATGGTATAGATAGAAGCTGTTCACATCTGTGTATAACACTGCAGCACGGTTTTGAAAATACCCCAGGTCTATGTTTTTGTCTACCTTTGCGCATTTTGAAACCCAAATAAGTCAATTGTAATACATGAAAATGTATGTATGATGTTATTTGCATGCGTTTTCAGCCCCTGACAACAAGCGTAAATAGTTTTTTATTGACCATCATGAAAGTTGTATGACATATGAAAATGCATTGAAGATGTGTGTCAGCCTATGTGCAAAATGCACATTTACACGCATTGAAAACATGGTAAATGGAGTCTCTTACGATTTGAGTGGCATAATGCAGTCTGGGAGCCTTGGCATTGGCGAGAAGACTCCTTGTGAAGCTCTAATATTCCTCACTGTCCGTGATCATGGGATGCTCTAACCCTCCAGGAGCGATGAACATTTTTTACTCCCGTTCTCCTTCTTTTTCTACTTTTTTTTTTTACTTCTCCTTCTTGTCTTTATTGATGTTATTTTTGGAAGTTATTTAAGTGCTATCTGTAACGCTGATAATATTTGTGAAGCCAGACTGTTCATCTCGTTATTTATGGTCAAATGCTATTACTATCACTTGAAGCTGTCTTGGTGCTACAATATTTGCATTTCCTTTTGGACCACTGATCTTACTGTGTATCCGTCTGTGGTGGACCTTACAAGAAGTCCTTTGTTTGTTGTTTCCTTCCTTTTTCTTCTTTGTAAAAAAAATAGTAATAATAATAATAAAAATTGTTAATTAAAAAAAAAGAAAACATGGTAAAAACACATGCAAACGGAAAGGTAAAAGTCTGAACCTAGCCTAAGCCTAAAAATGTTTTGGCTTGACATGAACTTTAAAGTAATTTATTTAGCCCTAGCTTAACTGTTTTATTCTCAATATTTTGCTAATGTGATACAGAAGATTGATACCACAGAACATTGAATGTTGGCCACTGCTGGCCTTCACCCAATGCTCAGAGGTTGTCAAGCTGCTTTACACATGGTTAATTACTGCCGGTAAATAGTCCAAAGGGCCACATATTACAATGTTTTTTGTTAAAAAAAAATGAGACATATGGAATGTTGGTAATAGGTACACCATCTGTGATATGCATTTATATGAACAACATGGTGACTAGTAACATGTGATCAGCCTAATTATAGTTTTGTAATACCTATAGGGTCAATTAGTATTAATATTGTAGTACCAGGAAGGCACAGTTGTTAGCTAACTGCAGACTTTCACCTCTGAAATTCTGAAATGATAAAGATGCAATAACCAATACAACAATGATCCAGGCCTAGGTCATACCTAGCCTAGAGGGTCATACTAGGAGACTTGCCAGGACTTAGTTACAATTTACTATGCTAGATAGCAATTATACTAAGGTCTCATTGTAAACTCAACTAGATAATGATTCTCAGATGTCTATGCTCCGTCTAAATAATGGAAAATAATGGAAAGATCCGCTCAATTCACTCCAATGTGAAAGCCCCGAGGCCTTTCACACTGGAGCAAAAACGTCCTGCAAGCCGCATCTTTGCAGTGCTATAGAAAAAAAAGTTTCCAAAGTGCGGGCAGTTTTAACCCTTTTTCGGCCGCTAGCGGGGGTTAAAACCACCGGGATATCGGCCGAATAGCACCGTTAAAACAACGGTAAAGCGGAACTAAATATAGCGCCGACTTACCGCCAGCGCCTGCCTCAGTGTGAAAGTGGCCTTAGAATCAGCATTGGTTAACTGGCAGAGCTTAGCACTGCTTCTGGTATGTAATTGTAATCAGACATGGGAAAACACTGATACGAACTAATAGTGGATTCCACCAGAGGTTGATTTATTCCAGGGGAGGCATCTTTTTTTCATGCCTTTTATATATTTGAGTAATTTCTACAAAAAGCTGTCCTTTAGGTAGCCTGGATTCTTGGATCCTAAATGCACAAAATATAACTGGATGATAATATTTATAGGTAAATATGATCCAGGGAATATCAGATTGCCTCTTGAGGGATCAGGAAACATTTTTTCCCCCACTGGAGCAAATTGGATGATGCTTTATTGGGGTTTTCTGCCTTCCTCTAGATTAAGTGTGGGTATAGGCCTGTGTTTATGGAGGCTGATTTGTGTATTTTTTTTTCTGTGGGTTGAATTGAATGGTCTCTTTTTAACCAGATTAAATACAGTGTAACGACACCCCGAGTATGAAAGGGGTTAAAGTCGTTTAGGACATTTCAAACCCAAACACAAAGGCAGCTACCGAACACTCCAATCAGCCGAACAAGGAACCCATACAAATAATCCACCCCAAAAACGAGACACGGCTCTGTCTTCAGGTTTCAAGCAGGAATCAACTCATTTATTATATCACATGGACACACAGATAAAATAACTCAGAGACTCTTTCCCCCCCACCCTTGGAAAAGAGGGTGGGTTAAACTGTCCAATGACAATGGACACACAGGTCAGGTGTGTTTAACGTCTCATCAGTACACAGTGTTAGCAGGGAGAGCTGTTGGAAGAATCCCCCCTCCCTCCAATGCAATACGCATCCTGTGATCCAAGGCAGACAAACACAATAGAACATTGGAATACAGCCCCACCCAAAACTAGCACAGCAAACAGTACACAACACAATGAGACAGCACACTTTATATATACACACATATACAGCATTGAGTCTCTGACTAGCACAGATCATAGTGGGGTTCTCATTCACCCTGTGCCCCTATTAGTGACTCCCATCACAATGGCATATCCAGAGTCCCCAGAGTCTGTGTGTCTTGGGGGACATGGACCTGAATCTAAAGTAATGCCACCTCCAGGGTCCCCAGGCATACAGCTCACAAAGAGCACCATTCCCCCAAATGCTAGGGCCCATAATCGGTTTGCAGGAGGCTGGCATTCAGTCCCCTCCAAAAGCCTCTTTTCCGGCTTGATCTGTCACATACAGTATCTCACAAAAGTGAGTACACCCCTCACATTTTTGTAAATATTTTATTATATATTTTCATGTGACAACACTGAAGAAATGGCACTTTGCTACAATGAAAAGCGGAAGGAAACCTGCGCTAAAGAGCAATTAAAGATACTAGACTGCAGCTGCAACAAAGAAACACCAATATCTGTGTAGTTAACTAAAGCAAATAAATTAAGTGCGCTTACAATCAAAATAGTCACATCTCAAATATATTATTTGCATAAATAAATAAATAAATATAAATAATGGATGGTTAATGAATCAGATACCTTAAATAAAAAAGTGCTGAAAAATCAATAGTGTGAATAAATTGAGTGCTCAATGCATAATAAAACATGTAAATAAAATAAATAAATGTGGATACAAGATCGAAGATCATAAATAATACAATCGTGAGTAAAGTCCATTCAAAAACAGCTCAATAGAGGTGCATCAGTCCCATGAAGGAAAAGTCACAGATCCACAATTCATTGAAGACAGCCAGTATAGGTGGAGAAAGGAAAGATGATGTGAAGATATATCCAAACAGACAGTGAGTCCGGAGGACGCTAAAGATGGACCCTTACCAGGAGTGGTGGACCTCCCTGATAGCGAGGTCTTGTACGCATGCAGATACAGCCCCCTGCGGGGACAGCTGGATGGTGGCGTCCGAATCGGCTGATGAATGAAGCGTTCCAGCAAGGGACGAATCCAAACCGCCTGCCTGAAGGGGGGCACCCACTAAACCCGGAGGTCGTAGGTAAAAGGAAGCAAAAAAGGGGCTCCAATGGTGTAGTAAAGTTAAAAGTATTTATTGGTAGATCAAGGCAGAAAGAGCAAACTCCGCCATACAGTAATTAGAAATAGTTATAAAAGCCGGCATGTAAAAAAAACGAACACCCGTGCAAACATGGGACGAACGGCATGATGGCGTACAGTGCGTAGCCACTTTGCTACAATGTAAAGTAGTGAGTGTACAGTGTTGTAGTGTAGTGTAGTGTGAGTGTAGCTGAGAAACGACATTCCAGACCGCTCCCCAGGAAAGCAAATGCTTGGTTGTATCAACCAGAAAGAAACTCAAACCTTTACCCTCTCTTTGGGAATAGGAAACAGATATGTAGAAACTCCAGAAATAGGACATTGGACCATGTTGCCTTCCAACAGTGATCATTATGATTAAGGTGTTGTAAAACATATAAGTTCAGGTAGTATTGATATTGTAGTATCAGTAATGCACAGTTGTTAGACTTTTACTTCCTAAATGCTAAAATTATAAAGATTTAATAACTGATACAACAATGATCCAGGCCTTGGTCATGCCTAGCTCAGAGGGTCATACTAGGAGACTTGCCAGGCCTCAATTACAGTTTACTTTTCTAGATAACAATTATACTGAGGTCTCGTAGACTCAACTAGTTATAATTATTCTCAGATGTCTATATTCCCTCAACAACGAAATAATGGAAAAATTATCCATGTCTTTTGTCTTCATTGGCATATTTGGATATGAAACAATTGCACAATTTTATATGTTTTTCCAACATTATGAACTGTCACTGCATGTATTATGGTGATTTGTACCTTTGGAGATGTCAGCAAGCTACATAGGAGTGTCTGATTATGCCATTTAAGTGCCACCAGCCAGATACACTCCTTTTCTGTGCTGGAAATGCGTTTGAAACAATCATTAAGGAAACCTTAGCTTATAAAAAAACTTTTTGGCTTGACATTAACTTTAAAATAATTTATAAACCCCTAGCTTAACTGTGCTATTTTCAATATTTCACTAATGTGATACAGATTGATACCCCAGAACATTGAATGTTGGCCACTGCCGACCTGCACCCAATGCTCAGTGGTTGCCAAGCTGCTTTACATGTGGTTAATGACTCAATCATCCAATGGGCCACATAATACAATGTTTATTTGTTGAAAAAAAACTATGAGACATATGGAATGTCGGTAATAAGTATGCCGTCTGTGATATGCTTTTATATGATCAACATGGTGATTAGTAAATATGTGATCAGCATAATTAAGGTTTTGTAATACCTATAAGGTCAACTAGTATTAATATTGTAGTACCAGGAATGTGCAGTTGTTAGCTAACTGCAGACTTTCACCTCTGAAATTCTGAATTTATAAAGATGTAACAACCAATACAACAATGATCCAGGCCTAGCCTAGAGAGTCATACTAGGAGACTTGCCAGGACTTAGTCACATTTTACTACTCTAGATAACAATTATTAGATCTTATTGTAAAAGCAAATAGATAATAATTCTCAGATGTCTATGCTCCCTCTAAAAAAATTGTCCATGTTTTTATGTTTTCATGGTCAAATTTAGATCAATTGCACAATTTTTTATATGAAAACTTTCACTCCAAGTACTGTATTATGGTGATTTGTACCTTTGGAGATGTCCACAAGCTAAGTACATAGGAGTGCCTGATTTTGCCATTTACGTGCCACCAGCCAGTCTTGAACCCACCAAGATGGGTGTGGACATTTTCAATGGCAGTTAAAATCAAGATCAACTACTCTTTTAAACAGCAAGATTACATTTTGAAAAATGTAATAACATTTCCATTATTTTAATGCACATATCAATTGAATTTACCCAGTATTTATTACTTTGCATTTTTGATGCAAAATTGTAGCAAATTTAAATTCAGAAAGATAACTACCTAGGTTATTACTGTTTAAAAATAATACTACTTACTCTTTTGTAACACCATTATTAAAGTTTCAAAGTACAGATGTTGCAGAGAAACTATACTACTTCACTCAAGACAATTAAGCCTCTGCTCCACCGTCTCTGATAGGCACTGGCTTGAAACAGTCTGCTACCAGCTCCACAATCATGACCATCCAATAAAGAAAAAGAAGCCTCTCCTTCATAAAAGCCTAATGGAAAGATTTCTAGGTATTATTTAATATCCACCTGTTCCCCTGCCCGCTTAAAGCTTTATTAAACCCTAAGGCTAACATATATTATATTGTAGCTTACTAATTCTTACTAGTAAGATGGCTGTACTAGTTTTCTTCTTTATGATTTCTTCCCTATATTTTCACCCGATGATAGTATCGGTCGCAAATACAGAGATTGAACTGTTTACCCCATCCTCCAGGTCGTTTATGAACAAAATAAATAGGATTGGTCCCAGCACAGAACGCTGGAGGACCCCACTACCCACCCCTGACCATTCCGAGTACTCCCCATTTATTATCACCTTCTGAACTGGCCCTTTTAACTAGTTTTCAATCCATGTACTCACCCTATGGTCCATGCCAACGGACCTTATTTTGTATAGTAAACGTTTATGGGGAACTGTGTCAAATGCTTTTGCAAAATCCAGATACACCACGTCTACGGGCCTTCCTTTATCTAGATGGCAACTCATCTCCTCATAGAAGGTTAATAGATTGGTTTGGCAAGAACGATTCTTCATGAATCCATGCTGATTACTGCTAATGATACCGTTCTCATTACTAAAATCTTGTATATAGTCCCTTGTCATCCGTTCCAAGAACTTGCATACTATTGATGTTAGGCTAACTGGTCTGTAATTCCCAGGGATGTATTTTGGGCCTTTTTTAAATATTGGTGCTACATTGGCTTTTCTCCAATCAGCTGGTACCATTCCAGCCAGTAGACTGTCAGTAAAAATTAGGAACAATGGTCTGGCAATTACTTGACTGAGTTCCCTAAGTACCCTCGGATGAAAGCCATCTGGTCCTGGTGATTTATTAATATTAAGTTTCCCAAGTCTAATTTTTACCACTTAGAGACCGACCTCTTTTTGAGATTTGTTGTTTACAAGTTAAAAACAGGTTTTTTTGCTAGAAAATTACTTAGAACCCCCAAACATTATACAATTTTTTTCGAACACCCTAGAGAATAAAATGGCGGTCTTTGCAATACTTTCTGTCACACCGTATTTGCGCAGCGGTCTTACAAGCGCACTTTTTTTGGAAAAAATACACTTTTTTGAATCAAAAAATAAGACAACAGTAAAGTTAGCCCAATTTTTTTTATATTGTAAAAGATAATGTTACGCCGAGTAAATTGATAGCCAACATGTCACTCTTTAATATTGCGCCCGCTCATGAAATGGCGACAAACTTTTACCCTTAAAAATCTCCGTAGGTGACGTTTAAAAAATTCTACAGGTTGCATGTTTTAAGTTACAGAGGAGGTCTAGGGCTAGAATTATTGCTCTTGCTTTACCGATCGCGGCGATACCTCACATGTGTGGTTTGAACACTGTTTTCATATGCAGGGCACTAGTCACGTATGCGTTCGCTTCTGCACGCGAGCTCGTCGGGACGGGGCGCGTTTAAAAAATGTTTTTTTTCTTATTTATTTCACTTTTTTTTTTTTTTTTTTTTTTTACACTGTTTTTTTTTTTTTTTTTTTAATTTGTCACTTTTATTCCTATTACAAGGAATGTAAACATCCCTTGTAAAAGAAAAAAGCATGACAGGACCTCAGATCTCATATTTACATTAAAATGCAAAAAAAAATGGCCCTCTAAGAGCTATGGGTGGAAGTGACGTTTTGACGTCACTTCTGCCCTGCAGTGATATGGAGACAGGTGGGGGCCATCTTCCCCTCACTCATCTCCATACCCAGCAAGGGGACAGACGTGATCGCCTATGCCGCTGCTGACGGATCCGGTAAGCGACGGAGGGCACCGGATCCCTCTCCCCCCGTCTATAATGCGCCGCAGAGACCACTTTTATCTTGTAGCGGACCACCCGCTGAAGAAGATACCGGGGTTATAGCAGCTAGCTGCTGCCATAACAACGATATCCTCCTTCAAAGTCATCACGTAAAACGACGGTGGGCTGTCCGGAAGTGGTTAATTCTGTCCTCTGTTAACCATGGAGGTGCTTCCTGTGATGTGCCATGAGGATAAACACTGCGGTTTTGGTTACTAAATCCCCCCCATTCCCCCGTGTAGACTGAGGAGAAGAATAAATGTAATACCTTCGCCATCTCCCCATCCTTTGTAACCAGATGTCCTTCCTCGTTATTTATGGGGCCAATATGGTCTGTCCTCCTTTTTTACTGTCTGGAAACGTAAAGAATTTCTTGGTATTTTTTTTGTTTCTCTCCTCCGCTATGTGTCTTTCGCGTTCTATTATACCTTGTATTTGTTGAAGGCCTTCTCCTTTGCTTTTATATGCATTTTTACATTGAAGTTAAGCCATCCTGGACTTTTGTTCGCTCTTTTAAATGTATTACCCATTGGGATGCATTGGCTAATGCTCTTATTTAATATGCTCTTAAAGCAAATCCATCTCTCCTTTCTCCTCTGTGGTTAGATAAAAATTAGTTGGGAGTGAAATTAATGTTCTTATGGGAAAATGATGAAATAAAATAATAAATGCAGTTCAAATAACTCATCCATCCTAATGAATTGACTTTATCTAGAGACTCTCTTTTACTGTAGAATGACATGACAGATAAAGATGAGCAATTCTTGTATCTGTACATTCTCTAACTGTTGAATGCTGACAGCTGGCCTACAGAAGTGTCAGAGGACTGCAAATTGACAGCAGCAAGAAAAATATATCTTAATTTCCAGCTCATATTTTTAAAGTAGAGGTCACAAAATTAAAGCAAGCATTTGAAGCATGGAAAAATAACACCAAACAGACTGTTACACATACAGTAGATTAGGCACCCATCCGTGGTGGTGACAAAGCATTTACACTAAATCGGTTTATTCACAGAGACAGTGAAAAGTACACCAAACATAAAGCATCTCTTAAATTAATTAAAGTGAGTGGATGGTACAGCGCTCCCGTATAGTTGCTAAATAAATTGCCAGAATGAAAGCACACTATATATGAGGCCCTATATAACACTTAAAACAAAAATGATATACAAAACTAAGTGTATAAATCATACAGAGCAGAATAGTAAATGCTAAAAAAAAAAAAACACCACTGTGGTGCAAATGAGTGATAAACAGTGATGTACACTTCCAATAATGCCGCATATAATTTTTAAAACATAATATGCAAAGTCCAAAATAGTTAAGAAATTATTCAGTGAATTCCGTGCGGGTTGCACATAAAACCTCCAGTGCCCGCCACCTTGCAAACTATGCACTTACCTCCATTCATGACAGGTCACCTCTGGTGGATAGATGGATCTTTCATTAGTATATTCACTGTGGCAATCTTTAGCATTGGTGCTCATAAAAGAAAACTGACATAGTGCTGAATCATTTAAAAACACTTTAATAAAAAACATAGTAAGGTAACAACTCACATTTTTCAGTGCACTGGCTCTGGTGAACTCAAACAGCATGTATAGCACCAGGGGCGGACTGACAACTCATGGGGCCCCCGGGCAATAGGAGATTATGGGGCCCCCAGGCAATCAGAGATTATGGGGCCACATAGTATACACACACACAGTATACACAGACATGTTTCTATTGGCTGTCCCTGGTCCATACTGTCTATTGGCTGTCCCTGGTCCATACTGTCCCTGGTTTTACTGAGGCTGGCAACCCTGATGGGGCCCCCTAGTGGCCCAGGGCCCTCGGGCAGTGCCCGAGTGGCTCAATAGTCAGTCCGCCCCTGTAAAGCACATATAGGACATACAGCCCCCTTAAGGATCACTTGGATGTTGTAATGGCAACCAACAACTGGGTACAATCTTCCTGTGTGTGCATGCTGATGTCACTAGGCCCTGCTCTGATGCGTTTATTCACACGTCACATAACTTTATCAAGGGCCCAATGACATCCTAAGGGCTTATATAGAGAATGGTAATTACAGGTACCATTTTGTTGTAGCCCGCCACGGGCTTTCTCTTAAATTAGATGACTACAATAAACTGAAAATGTATAAAAATATACAAATTTGTTGGGTTAATTGGTGATTAAGACACCACAATATAACTTTTAACAAATTAAAAGCATACCTTTTCTTGAATAAAAAATAAAATCATATTTAACATATAAATGCTTGCAACAAATACCTTGTTAAAATATATCTCTAAGTCTACACCCCTTGTAAGCAGGGCCAACCAGATATGGTTATATCGTGATCTTCCTGGGCACCACAGACAGGCCTACTATCACAAGCACCTGGTCTGCCCAAATCTCCGCTCCCAGAAGGAACACATAGGCATACAGTTCCATGAACATTTACTGTCACATACAGTTTTTGCCCTGCATTCTCCCAGAAGAGCCAGGTTCTTTAGTAGAAAAGGTCATAGAAGAAGGAGTCCATTGCTTTTTTAATGCTCATGACATAACAGGGGCATTGTCAATCTCCAACAGTGGTTTCGCACCTTACCTTCAGGGGGCAACCTTTGTCCTCACCCTGTGTTTCCCTCAAGGTTTACGGGACCTTAACTGTTATTTAATACCGGGGAATACCATTCACAGGTTAGACTACATTGCTGGAGAATAGGCCTCAACCAGTTCCATGGCGGCCTGCACAGCCAGAGGCTGTCCTCTTCTTGCTTCCGTCTACTTTCCACTCTCTAAATCCTAACACAGCCCTATTTACTTTATACAGGGGAGCCACCTAGAGGCCAACCAGGGAAGTGCTCCACCACCCCCTTACACTTTTAGTACTTTTTTATATTTATATAAACATGATTCAATTATTCAAGACATAATAATTGTCCCCTACCTGTATGTGGAGCCTGAGATGACGAGGCTGGCCTTTTGCACAGTTCCTGTCTGATAACCCCTGGAAGTTGAGACAGGGTCTGCAGGGGAGATGGAAAGACACAAATGACAGGTTACATTTACTGAAGTCTGGATTTAGAAAAGTAATGACAAAAAAAAGAAAAGTGACATAGGCATAGGACACACACCCTGTCACGGCCCCTTAAAGGGGAATTATACAAATAAAAATTATTAGTTAAACCCACAAGTGTTTTTTTTTTACCAATACTATTCCTTTATACTGGGTTTTGAAATTTACAAACGCAACAATTTAGAAATCGAATGAAAGGTTTAGCACTGGGAAACCCTTTTTGAATGATAAAAAGTGAATTGTATATATTTTTATAACTACAGTATATATATATCAGACCAAAATGAGGGACAAATGAAGAGGAAGAGGGACAGAAGGACTTTGTTCCAAATCAGGGACAGCTGGGAGCTATGGTTTATCAAGTCTGCCCATTTTTTTCTCTATACATGTTTTGTACTTTTTTTGGTTACCTTTTAGATATATAGATCTATGTTAGTCCCAAGCATGTTTGAAGACATTTACTGTTGACTGTTTATACCAAGCATTAACTACCCTTTCAGTAAAATAATACTTTATAAGATTCATTTTGAACTTCCCTCCAGTTAGTTTGAGGTCATGTTCCCATGTTCCTGATTTTGGTTTCATATTGAAAAAAACTGCCCACCTGAACCTTGTTTACCCCCTTTATGTATATAAAGGTTTTAATCACATCTCTTTCCCTTCCTTCCTCCATACTGTACATATTAAGTTCATGAAGTCGATCTCGATATGTTTTATCCTCCAGACCCTTCACCATTTTTGTTACCCGTCTCTGGACTAGTTCTATCTTATCAATATCTTTTTGTAAGTGAGGTCTCCAGAACTGGACACAGTATTCTAAATGAGGTCTCACTAAAGATCTATATAGAGGAATCAGGTCCTCCTTCTTCCTGCTAGTGACCTGTCTAGTGGTTTTTGGAGTGCTGGTGTCAGGCGAGCAGGGGTGCCACTGGTGGCACAATGTGGATATGCCAAGTTCAGTTATCAGTCAATTCATAAGCTGGGTTCAGTAACAGCTGAGCAAGAAGGCACAAAATCATAGCCAGAATCAGAGCCATGAATAAGCCCAGGTCAGCAACATGCAGGCAGCGAGGTACAACACTGATATGCAGAATCTTGGTGCAAAAAGGCAGACCGAGATGGGCAGCAAACATAGGCAGACAAGGGTAATCCAAAAGCAGGTCAGGTGGAAGCCGGGTCAATAACAAGGTTCAATATAAGTTTCAGGATCATGAATACAAGTGGAAAGAACAAAAACCATTCAGCAAAGATACTGTGATACTGTGCAACACTCAGGTTTAAATAGAACACTTGGCAAGAGTGGACGTGCCCGCATGCCTACAGGTACATTGTTATGTGTGTGTGCACTATCGCTCATGTAGTTAGGGGTCTATGTCAATAAACACGTACATGCTTCTGCAAATGTGCATAAGCCTGATGGCCAGAACCATGTTCCTGACAATAGTCCTGTTACATAATGCCATTCTGATAAAGCAGTTTCTGCATAGGATTGCTCCAACACACAAAGCGGGGGTGGTGTAGTTACTGACGCGTTTCATAATCTGCTTTGTTTGGGCATACAGAGGTAATCTGTGATATCATATAATCAACACAAACAAAAGTTACATAGCATACAGTACATGTTTAAATATAAACTATCCACATTAGAATAAAGTTACATTATTTACATTAAAGTCAGATGTGCAGTGAGTAGAGCAAACCCATAACTAAAAGCCCCTTCACTGTGGGGCTGCAGGGAGAGGTATCAGCTGTCTTGATCTCAGCATGTAAGCGTATCTACAATAAACTGAAATTTGATTGGTTGCTATGAGTTCCTGCACTTTGTACGATGTTGTTGTCCTTGGCAATGCTTTATTGAAGTCCCCCGCAATTTGACAGAAGGAATGTCAGATTAAGCACATATCTATATCATGACAGCTTTTTGGGACCATTATGAAAGCATAAATAAAATCAGTGTGTTAGGCAAAGCAAAATATGCCCTTCCAGTAAATATGAATCATCACTGAGCATGATGAGCTGTGAAATTCAGCTAACCAGATGACCAAAAGATTCTAGCAGCTAAAATTTTTCACATGATGTGGCAAAACAGAAACAAATGGTGACCTTATTACTGTAGATACAATGCTTCCATGACTACAAAAATTGTGCAAAAAATTGTTGAGACAAATAGCCGTAATACACGTGTGGTTTGCATACTTCTGTTGACACCATCAGCTGTACACTATGGAGAAACCATCTAGGGAAATATGAGAGATTGGTAGTAGAGATTCGGCCCAGTAGAAGGCATGTCTGGAATGCTGATTGCTGGACCCCCATAATGAGTAGTCTCTTCATACTGCCAATAATACCTCTATATACAGGTACCATTGAAATAATCTTGATTGAAATACAACTTACATAATTAGCCACAGCTGGTGATAAAGATATTTTACATTACTTTTTTTAAAGACAAATGTTATCCTTCTAGGGCTTTTGCTAGATAGGAATTTAGTCAAACATATGTAATAGTGTCCTGTCAAGTACATTGGATTTTTCATGTACTTCATCCATCCCTGGTCTTTTTACTTTACAAGCCCATGTAATTCACATCAGCGATGTCCTTGCCAGGATTTAGGGGCTAATGTTTTTAGCACAGGGATCCAAACTCACGCTAACAAGGGTACATTTACAGACAATGCCAACCACTCCACCCCAAGCCTCCCACCACCGCTCCACCGACTGAAGGATGCTGGCTTCAGAAAAGTAAGGAATGAAGCTGCTCAACCTCTGGAAGTCCAGAGTAGATTTGTTGATGTTGTCTGGTACAAGAGTAAGTCACCTGATCGACTTATGCATTTCAGCCTGTTAGGAGCTTAGTCATAGAGTATGGCTAAGATCCTAATTGAGTAAAACGCATAAGAGGAGCAGGTGGATTACCACTGTACCAGACAACATCAATAAATCTACTTTAAACTTTCAGTGGCTTCATTCTTGCTTTAATGGTAAATTTGGTTGGAGGTTAGGCAAACTACCACTATGATGTCTGAGGAAAGTGCCGGAGGACCAGAGCAACACCAATTAAATGTAGGGCTGGCCATACACCAGTTGAATTTGTTTGAAAATTTCAGTTTTCGGTACCTTTCCATAAGGATCCCAAATTTGCATTGTTCCATTGTCCAATCACGGGCCTCTTCCCATACCAGCAGAAACTAGCCACATATCTGTTTGTCATAGCTAAGCGCACAATACCAAGGGCCTGGAAAAAGCCGGCTGTATCATTTTCGGTGGTGAAGAATACCTTGACGACCCTTATGATCCATGGAATAATGACCAGTATGCTCCACGACTCCCATGCTAAATTCCTCAAAGTATGGGCCCCTTGGTGGTCCTATGCATTCCCTACTCTACACCTGACCAGCCTAGGCCTCTTAAACTAACTTGACCACATCCCCAGCCTGGGAGAACTTCCTTTTTCCACCTCCTCTTCACCTCTCCTCCTACCTTTTCTAACTGTGGGCCTCATGCCCGCCGCTCTGCTCTTTCCCTCCCTCCCTTGCAGACAGCTCCGCTCCCCTTGCCCACCTCAGCCCCTGAGTCTGCAGGCTCAGGCATTCGGCATTGACCCCCGGCCTAAGGGTCACTCTGAGTCTACAATCTATATCTTATAGCGCATTTTTCTTTGTGTTTTTGCGTGAACTTCTGTATTATTTTTCATGTTTGGGCGGCACAGTGGTGTAGTGGATAGCACTTTCGTCTAGCAGTAAGAAGGGTCGCTGGTTCAAATCCCAACCATGACACTACCTGCCTGGAGTTTGCATGTTCTCCCTGTGCCTGCGTGGGTTTCCTCCGGGTACTCCGGTTTCCTCTCACACTCCAAAGACATGCTGGTAGTTTAATTGGATCCTGTCTAAATTGTCCCTAGTATTTATGAATGTGAGTTAGGGACCTTAGATTGTAAGCTCCTTGAGGGTAGGGACTGATGTGAATGTACAATATATATGTAAAGCGCTGCATAAATTGACGGCGCTATATAAGTAACTGAAATAAATAAATGTTTATATCCCCTGCGTGTGAATTTGTCATCTGGTTTTTACGTGTCATTGTACCAGAAAATTTCAGTTTTCGGAATGTTCATTTTATTTTCTGATGGTTTGTGGAGTCAAATCGTGATTTGTACACACAACACATACACTGGGGCACTTGAGTTGTTACCATGACCTCTGTATCCTTCATAGCCAATCTACATACTGTATGTAATAGTACATTGGATTTTCCCTATACTCCATCCCTCATGGGTCCTTTTATCTTACAAGCCCATCTCATTCACATCCTTGCCATGATTTAGGGGCTAATGTTTTTAGCACAGGAATACAAACCCACACTAACAAGGGTTAATTTGCAGACCATGTCAACCCCTCCACTCCAAGCATTTTACCACCGCTCCACCGACTGAAGGATGCTGGCTCCAGGCGTTTCCGTGACCCATTCATAATTATAACACCAAAGCAGAGAAAATTGAGTACTGTCGGCTACAATCACATCAAGTATTACACCAAAGCAAGAATGAAGCCGCTCAGCTTCTGAAAGTCCAAAGTATATTTATTGATTTTGTCTGGTACAGGAGTCATCTACCTTATCCACTAGCATTAACACTGTACCAGGCAACATCAATAATTCTACTTTGGAGTTTCAGATGTTGAGCGGTTTCATTCTCGCTTTAAGGGTAAATTTAGTTAGAGGTTAGGCAAACTACCAGTGCGATGTGCCAGGAAAGTGCCAGAGGACCAGAGCAACACCACACAATCTAGGGCTGTCCATAGACCAGTAGAATTTGTTTGAAAATGTTAATTTTCGGAATGTTCGCTTGATTTTCTAATGGTTTGTGGTTGTCAAATAGTGATCTGTACATCCAACACATTATACATCGGAGCACTTGAGTTCTTACCATAACCTCTATATCCTTCACAGCCAATCTACATAGGTGATTTATATTTGTTTTTCCATTCCAACATTGACCATACAACTAACAAATTTTCATTTTTCTGAACAGCTATTCGATTTTCTAATGATTAGTTGGGTCAAACTAACCTTCATTTTAGACTGTAGTGGTGAGAAAATTCAAAGGAGCAGGAGGGAGCATTATTCTCAAACAAATGAAACTGTCAGTCTAGTTATCATTTGGGAAAAATCTAACATACTGTAACGGAACCTGTTTACTATGTTTGAATTACATTCAAATAGCAAGTCAGGATGAAATTTTAAGGGCTTTTGAACGAAATTAGATGACTTAATGATGACAAGAAAGAATGTTCTGATGAAAGAATTTTCAGAAGTTCCAAAAAAATATCTAACCATGTATGGCCAGCCTGGGAGCGCATACAAACTCCATGCCGATAGTTTCCATTGTGAGAATTGAACCCAGGATCCCATCACTACAAGTACTAATTATTACATAGCAACCATGCTACCCCTCGATGCAGACTACTTCAAAATACTGTGTATGCATCATTAGCTTGCTTGTTGCTCACTAATAAAGATATATGAGACATAATGCATCTTCTAACATGAAATCTGAGAACATTATAAAATAGCCATACATGCCATGTCACGATAAATACACAATGCATTGTTTTTTATGACTCAAGCACATTACAGTGTGTGTGTGTGAGACTCTATACCTTCCTCAGCCTTGTCAGCACTGTCCACATGTATAAAGCTTTTTACTAGTCTTCATGGGAGATCAGGGGTGCCATTTGGTTAACTGGAAGTTGTGGTAACGTGAAACTTTCAATCATAGGTGTGTGCAGCCTATTGCAATAGGGTGTGCACCCCAAAGATCAGACATAAATGCCTTTCTCTGCATCCTCAGCTGCACTGGACATTGAATGAAAAGGAAGTGCTCTGTGCTGAGTGGCTTCCTGTTCACTATGCTTCAGTTATGAATGAACACGGTGAGTGTGTTCATTTAGAAAAGGAAGGCGCTGGTAAATATCATATTTACTAGCCCCTTCCTCCACTCTCCATCTTGAAATATCCCCCGCAGCAGCTGGGGGGAAAGGAGAGAAGGGAATCCAGCACCAGGGGGCGGGGGGCAAACACAAGGGAAGCCCAGGCAGTGGGGGGAATCGGCACTGCATGTAGTGATTAGGATGTGCCCAGGCACAGCCCCTGTGCATGCCTATGCTTTCAATACTCAGGTCATATGATTGTTGCCAGCGCAATGCTCATATAGCCTCTACTGATATGGAGGAACACTCTTCGGGCAAAGCCTCTAATTCTCTCAATCCTCCCAAAAGCCATTCTCCCAGTCCCCTTTGGCCAATTTCTTCAGTTTAAAATAGAAATGAAGGCAAAATATTTGTGTATAGATTAAAAAAAAAACAAAAACATTATAAATACCCTTTCAGCCTTTTTTAGGCTTCATATACTCTAGCAGAAAAGAGAGAAATGTCTGGTGTCACCTGTAAGACACCTCCATCCCAATAATGTACAACAAAACACAGAAAGGTCACCCTGGGACTTTAAATGAGGTGATTATGGTTAGCCAATGAACTTAACAAAAGTAAATACAGTCTCAATATTTATTCAAAAAATGTCATACATACATACATAACAGCATGAATGAATGTATACAGGTTTTAGCAGTATTTAGAAGCTGCTGTGGTTAGGTGAGGTTCAACCTCCCTCTCCTGAACAAGGAAGAATCAATTTCAAGATAGGAACGTTTTGACCGCCGGCCACAGGAAAACGGAAAACACGGCAAAACCGGTGCGATTTTGCCACGTTTTGTGTTTTCCTCCGGCTATGGTAAATGTAGACAGGGTGTACACAAAGCCTTAGTGTGGTCAGTTTTTAATAGGAAAGCAGAGGGACTGGCATTACCACCAGGGATTTCACGTAAAGGAAGCAATAGAAAGAGAACAAGATACTTTTTCATACAAGTACATGGTACAGCAGGCACTAATCAGCAATATGAAATGTTGGATTTACGTATTCTTTAAGGAAAAGAATAATTTCAAATATACAATCAGTCAGACTGGAATAAAATGTTATCATGCATCACTTTATCACTGCCAGTATCTCGTAGGACCTTCTCTCGAACAAGTCAATGGGCATTACAAAATACTGTAGCCCAATGTTACTTAGAAGGGGGTCTAATAGAAGTCTAATAGAAGGAAGAAGAAAAACCTGTGAAGGAGCTCAACGATCCAATGCTGCATCAGTCCCCCACCGGCTCTAAGACTGAGAACCGAGTGATCAAACACCCAGCGCTCCATGAGCTCTGCCCCCCCCCCCCCCCGTGCTCACTGGAGCACTGGGCTGTGGAGGGAGTGGGAGTGGCTGTCTCAGGTTCTAAGTGGCTTGCTGAGAGGCTGAGCCGGGTGCCGGTCCAGGGTTGTGGGTGGATCCCGACCATGCAGATCTTTCCTCAGCCTGAACTGGCTCTGTGACATCAGTGTAGTATGTTGTGGGTGTGGTCTTGTCTATTGATGTATATATATATATATATATATATATATATATATATATATATACATATATATATATATATAGATATATATATATACATATATATATATCTATATATATATATATATATATATATATATATATATATATATATATATATATATATATATATATATATATATATATATATATATATATATATATATATATAGTATCTTACAAAAGTGAGTACACCCCTCACATTTTTGTAAATATTTTATTATATCTTTTCATGTGACAACACTAAAGAAATTACACTTTGCTACAATGTAAAGTAGTGAGTGTACAGCTTGTATAACAGTGTAAATTTGCTGTCCCCTCAAAATAACTCAACACACAGCCATTAATGTCTAAACTTCTGGCAACAAAAGTGAGTACACCCCTAAGTGAAAATGTCCAAATTGGGCCCAATTAGCCACTTTCTCTCCCCGTTGTCATGTGACTCGTTAGTGTTACAAGGTCTCAGGTGTGAATGGGGAGCAGGTGTGTTAAATCTGGTGTTATCGCTCTCACTCTCTCATACTGGTCACTGAAAGTTCAACATGGCAAAGATGGCCTAGGCTATAAGAAGATTGCCAAGACCCTGAAACTGAGCTGCAGTACGGTGGCCAAGACCATACAGCATTTTAACAGGACAGGTTCCACTCAGAACAGGCCTCACCATGGTCGACCAAAGAAGCTGAGTGCATGTGCTCAGCATCATATCCAGAGGTATAGACATATAAGTGCTGCCAGCATTGCTGCAGAGGTTGAAGGAGTGGGAGGTCAGCCTATCAGTGCTTAGACCATACGCCGCACACTGCATTAAATTGGTCTACATGGCTGTCGTCCCAGAAGGAAGCCTCTTCTAAAGATTACAAGAAAGGCCGCAAACAGTTTGCTGAAGACAAGCAGACTAAGGACATGGATTACTGGAACCATGTCCTGTGGTCTGATGATACCAAGATAAACTTATTTGGTTCAGATGGTGTCAACCAGGTGAGGAGTACAAAGACAAGTGTGTCTTGCCTACATTCAAGCATGGTGGTGGAAGTGTCACGGTCTGGGGCTGCATGAGTGCTGTCGGCACTGGGGAGCTACAGTTCATTGAGGGAACCATGAATGCCAACATGTACTGTGACATATTGAAGCAGAGCATGATCCCCTCCCCTCAGAGACTGGGCCGCAGGGCAGTATTCCAACATGATAATGACTCCAAACACACCGCCAAGACAACCACTGCTTTGCTAAAGAAGCCAAGACTAAAGGTGATGGGCTGGCCAAGCATGTCTCCAGACCTAAACCCTATTGAGCATCTGTGGGGCATCCTCAAACGGAAGGTGGAGGTGTGCAAGGTCTCTAACATCCACCAGCTCCGTGATATCATCATGGAGGAATGGAAGAGGACTCCAGTGGCAACCTGTGAAGCTCTGGTGAACTCCATGCCCAAGAGGGTTAAGGCAGTGCTGGAAAATAATGGTGGCCACATAAAATATTGACACTTTGGGCCCAATTTGGACATTTTCACTTAGGGGTGTACTCACTTTTGTTGCCAACGGTTTAGACATTAATGGCTGTGTGTTGAGTTATTTTGAGGGGACAGCAAATTTACACTGTTATACAAGCTGTACACTCACTACTTTACATTGTAGCAAAGTGTCAATTCTTCAATGTTGTTACATGAAAAGATATAATAAAATATTCACAAAAATGTGAGGGGTGTACTCACTTTTGTGAGATACTGTATATACACTTATATATCACAACAGTCAGCCAGCAGCGGGCTTCAGCTCGGTGTCTGCTGAAAACAGGTCACAGGAGTGCAGAACAAACTGCACTTCTGTGATCCACAGGAAAAGAACAGCCACATGAGCTTTGGCTGTACTTCTCCTTCAATTCATAAGTAATCTCAAATGCAAGGTGAGTGCACCTAAAAGCATGCTACGTTTCCCATCTGCTGGATTTATACTGTTCCGTGCGCACAGTAACAAACACACACACACACATATACACGTGAATGAGCCCAGTTTCCCTTTTCCTTTCATACTTAACTGCAGTGCATAGATATGAACCAGCCACATAGGAAATAATAGGATTTCAACTTAAAATGCATTTTCATGTAGCAAAATGCATGAGTTTGTGGTATTAAAGAGGACAAATGTGAACAGTCCCTAGTCCTGAAAGGCAAATGCCATCTTTTAGACCATGTTACATGTTAGACCTATATTTAGGGTGTAACATGTAACATTGTGTCAAGTGGACCTCCCGCCCCACTTATTCTCCCCTTCAGCAGCTGTCACTTTTAACTTTTTGTACGGCTGTGTGGAATATAGGCACTAAGATTACATACTTATAAAATGCATAGAATACAATTATGACTAACACAATGTAGTTCTACCCTCGTAGAAATTGCAGATTTCAACGTGTTCTTTCCCAAATGACACAGAGACTACCAGTCAACCAAGCAACAGGACAGTTATACACTTTCCAGCTTCCACCCAGCACTCTTTAGTGAGCTCTCCAGATCATATTCTTAGGTGGAGTCCTTTATCTAGCTTCCAAGATGCTTAGGAATAGCCCCCCCCCCCCCCCCAGATCTACCGCAGCTGGGACCTCCATGAACATTAGTAGAACTCCAGCAGAACTGCTTCAAATGGGCACGACCCCCTGATGTTATGGAACTGCTCCAACAGGACACATGGCTGCTCCAGACCCCAGATTAGCATCGCTCCCAACTGTCCCTGATTTCAAGGGACTGTCCCTTATTTAGAGCAATGTCCCTCATTCCTCCTCATTTTGGTCTGATCTATATAGATGTATATAAAATACACTTTTTATCTATCAAAAAGTGTTTTCCAGCGCTAAACCTTTCATCTGATTTCTAAATTGCTGCATTTGTAAATTCCAAAAGCCAATATGAAGAATTAGTAGTGGTAAAAAAAGCACTTGTGGTTTTAACCAATCTTATTTTATGTACAATTCTCCTTTAAGGGGGCGTGACAAGGGGTGTGTCCTATGCCTGCATACTTTTGCTGATAGGTGTCCCTCATTCCCATCTCAAAAAGTTGGGAGGTATGGATTAGTCATGTTCTTCCCAGTCACCCACTGGACATTCCTATCCAGGGATTGGCTGGTGCACAATAAAAACTCAAGTTCCCTATTTAACTCTTCCAGCCCTGTTTTCTGGAATCCTCCAGAAAGTAGGGGGAAGCAGTCAAACCTGCAACCTGTGAGATCTAGAACAGCCCAAAGGAATTAATAGTTGCTCCAATGATTACAGAGGAGCCAAAAAGAACAAAATTTGCCTGACATCATAACAGCCTGTCTGGGAGGGTGCTACATCCTTATAGCTATAGAGTAGCTAATGGAACAATGTAGTAGTCACACATATGACTCATTTGGGTTGAATGCAAAATATGGTGCACCTGTGTATGGTAGCCAATTAGCTTCTAACTTCAGCTTGTTAAATTAAATTTTGAGAATAAAATCTGGAAGCTGATTGGTTTCACTGCAGAGCTGCACCAGACTTTGCATTCTGGAGTTTTAGTAAATCAACTCCATTGACTCAAGCAAAAAAGCTGATTTTTTTAGTATAAACTGTGTCAAAATCTTAACTACACAGAAAGCATTTTAGTAAATCCAGCAAATTCTTCTAATAAACCCTCTGAAGACAGTCCTATGACATTTAATTACTTTGGCTATGCCAGCTCTCTTATTACAGTCTACATGATGGTGGAATAGACCAAGTAAAATACCATTGAGACTGGTCAAGCTCTATTGTCTGTGTTCACATGGAGACAGTAGCACACGTTTTTTGGAGATTTCTTTAGCTGTATCTGTAAGGAGTTTATATCAGGATAGAATAATTTCCTTTCCCTCAGCGGGTGCTTTCTGTCTGTCCTCAACTCCTATCATTACAACCAGCATTTTGTTTTGTTCTGTTTGGTATGTGCTTGTTTTGTATATTGTGATACTGGAACACATACAGAATGAAGCTTCATTCCCGGAATTCCATCCCAGCAATTGTCTGTAGTCAGTTATGGCTCCTGGATTGCACTCAGATGGGTTCCATTCTATCAAGCATATTCATTAAAATGGTCCACGTGGCTATGTGGTGCTGGTACACATTGTCCTCAGCTAGTTGTTTATAAGGAGGTCGTCTCGGTTGCATAATGCTGGCTATTTAAAGAACATTTAGCAACTCTTGATTTATTTTTTTAACACAGAATGCTGCTTGTGGAAATGCAACATGATTAATGAGGTAAGTGATGACTATTTCGTTAGCATACACTTCTAACCGAAAAAGGAAAAATTAAAGGGAGATTTAAAAAAAAGCTTTTGTCTTTTGTACACTAATTCTAGAGTTAGACCAGATAGCGCTCTTTTGATCTCTTTACTTTTCATTAGTCATCTACTAATTTTAGGAGCAGCACTGGCACATATATATTTATTTATTATTTAATTAGGTGGCGCCGTCCCCTTTTTCTCTTATAAGCATATAAATGCATGCCAGTATGGAAGTAAAATATGCTTTATATAAGAAAAGATTAATAATATTACATGCATCCAACGTACAACACAACACAGGTATTATAAGCAAAGGACCCAACAAGAGTCCTGGTGGAGCTGTGCATATATATATCCAGCATACATAATTCCCAATAAAGATACCTCCAGATGGATGTTGCAGCAACATTCAGTTGCAGTGGCCCCTAAGGATGATTGCGATGCGGCGACCATCTTTGTGTCAGGGACCTGAAAGCCAGATCAGCGGGGCTGGGGGTGATACTCCAACTGTTGTCCAACCAGCCTGGAACATAGCTTCTAACCAACAAAAATGTGGTGTGGCAGTGGAGTTTTTTTTTAAAATAACAAACATGTCATACTTACCTGCTCTTTGCACAGAGCGGCCCCAATCCTCCTTTTCTGGGGTCCCCCTGCGGTGCTCCTGGCTCATCCTCTTCATCGGGTGCCCCCTCATAGAGGCGCGTTGCATGGGGGCACTCGTGTGGGCGTGCTCCCAAGTCCTGCTGCTACGTCCATTGACAGAGACAGCAGGACTCGGCCCCAACCCCTACCTCTCTCGTGTCACTGGATTTGATTGACAGCAGCGGGAGCCAATGGCTCCTGCTGCTATCAATCCTTCCAATGAGGACCCGAGAAAGAGGCTGAAGCTGCTGGGTGTGTCCTCGATGCTGGAACGATCGGGTTTGGTTAAGTAAAAGGGGGGCTGCTGCAGCACAGAGGCAGCACATAGAATGCATTAAGGTGAAAAACCTCAAGACTTTACAACTCCTTTAATGCCAAATATCTCAATTTTTATCTCATCTGACAACAACACTTTCTCCCAATACTTCTCTGAATCATTTAGATGTTCATGGGCAAACTTTAGACAGGCCTGCACATGTGCCTTCTTGAAGAGGGGGGCCTTGTGACGCTGCTGGATTTCAATCCATGGCAGAGTATTGTGTTACCAATGGTTTGTTTGGTAACTGTGGTCCCAACTGCCTTGAGATCATTCACAAGCTCCTCCTGTGTAGTTCTGGGCCAATCCCTTACTTTTCTCATGATCATCCTTACCCCATGAGCCGTAATCTTGCATGGAGCGCCAGACCGAGGCCGATTGATGGTGATTTTGTATTTCTTTCATTTGCAAATAATCACTCCAACAGTTGTCTCCTCACCAAACTTCTTGCTGATAGTCTCGTAACCCATTCCAGCCACGTGCAGGTCTACAATCTTGTCTCTAATGTCCTTTGACAGCTCTTTGGTCTTGCCCATGATGGTGAGGTTTGAATAGAAGAAAGAGATTCTGTGGACAGGTGTCTTTTATACACATAACGAGTTGTCGTTAGGAGTACCTTCTTAAATTGACAGGATTAATCTGTGTACCACATGAGCACATACAGTAGCCAGTGGGAGCCAGAATTATTGTTGGTTGGTAGGAGATCAAATAATTATAACATATGTATCATGTGTTTTTTCTGGATTTTTGGTTGATATTCTATCTCTATCGTTTAAAATTCACCTATGATAAAAATTTTAGACCCTTCATTTCTTTGTAAATATCTGGCACTGTGCATGTGAGATAATAACAATAGGACAGAGATACTCTGTGTGTCACAAGGATTCCGCTACACACTCAAGGAGCTGTGGGCTAACAGTAGAGGGCAGCAGATTCCCACATTTCATAAAAATAGCGAGAATCAGGAAGATACCTCATTATGACTACTAGGTGGAGCTGATGATAATAGGAATGAAATACTTATTTATTATTTACTAAATAGATCATAAAAATTAAATATGTATTTACTAAATAGTTCTCTCACAAATAAATACAATCTTTCTTGTACACAATTTCTCCTCCAGGTCGGATGTTCTTCCATTGTAAGAATTGTATGAATCAGGAAAATACTGCATTATGGCCACTAGATAGAGCTGATGATCATAGGATATAAATACTTATTTACTACATAGTTCTACAAGACAATTGGGGAAAAAAGGGGGGATTTAGGGACTTTTAGGAAGCCATGATCTGGTAAGATCAAGTATTTCCATCCCTAGGGAATTTATATGATGAAAGTCCAAATGCAGCGCTAAAATAAAATAAATGTCCAAATAATGATAATAGTCCATAGAACTCAATCAGCAATAAAAGATGATGTGAAACCTCCACCAAGCTTCAGTGTGTAAAAGGAAAGCACACCACACCCACGTGCTATCAGTCTGCTTTCCAGAAAGATATAAAAAATAGGCGATGTACTCATATATTGCAGAGGGTCAGCAGCAAATCCAAATGGCACACTCCATCATGGGCAGGCACAGCATGGAAACAATCAGGTCACCACATATCAGAAAGCTCAGGACTCGTATTAACGATGGACAGGTTGGTGCAGTCATCAGCAGGAACAAACCAGCAAACAGAGAGCAACAAATAGTGAAGCCCGTAAGGTAAAACAGTCCTAGTTTATTGTAGTCTACTTACAGGTATGAAGTAAAAATCATCACAGAAAACAGGAACAATCCGCGGTTCTCAGCGTACTTGCATTGACCAGCCTGACATGTTTCATCCTATGTGGATATCATCAGAGGCGTGGCCAATGATGCAAGCACGCTCAAATATATAGTGCACTTCTTAAGTCATGCTGACCCCTGATAGGACAGCATGACACATACAACAGCTGTTTTTAATAGCACATTCCGGCAGCACCTGCGCACTACGGCCGTGCTGTCTTTAAACTAGGAAGTGCCAGGACAGTCACGATCGGCTGCACATGCGCAGTACGGCCGTGCGTTCCAGCGTGGCAGGAAAACAAAACCAGCCAGCCGCACATGCGCAGTACGGCCGCGTGTCCCAGCGCAACAGGAAGACAAAACCAGCCAGCACATCCATTCATTATAAAGGATGGGAAGACCTGATTAATGCCGTCCTTGCTGGTTGGTATGAACGACTCGACCGCGCATGCGCGGTACGATCCTACTAACCAGGAGTTATTTCATGCATGGAACAATAGAACCAAGGGGAAAAAAGGAAGGGGAAGGAGAAAATAAAACATGAACCATATATGTGAAATTAAGCTGTGCAAAGCAAAAAACAACAGCCTAAACCAGCCCAAATGTGTTCTCCCCATGATGGGCGGAACAAAGTCACCGCCAGCCAAAAGGGGAAAAAACAATAAGGGACTGCACATGTGCCTTAACAGTATCCAGAGGGTGAGTGACGCCCGAACCGGAAATAGCTATCAAGGCACATACGTGTAACACATCAGCAGCTACATAACTATAAAATGATTAATCAAATGTTATTATACATCAACAATATAAAAACCTTCATAGACCAATACAAAGTATAAAATTTAAAAAGAATATATCGGATATTACAGAGATGAATGAAATAATAAAATGAATGAAAAATAATAAAAAATAATAAAAAATATAAAAAATAATAGCAATATAAATATGGACACTGCCCCCAAGTGTCAAAACATATACATGTATAAACAAAAATACATGTACTAAAAAAAAAAAAAAAAAAAAAAAAAAAAAGGTATATTAGCTATTATTAATAAAACAATTTACATCCCAGTCGACGTTCATGCCGAAAGGGGTATAGCATTTTAAGTCGTATATCCAGCGGGTCTCTAATTTGGAAATTTCCCGTTTGGACGAACTCCCACGCCAGTGAGGGTTAAACCTATCGATGGCCACAAAGGTCGTTCCCATAGGGTTCTTATTGTGGTATTCCAAGTAGTGCCGGGAGACAGTGTGTTTCGGGAATCCCTTCTTAATATTGGCGATGTGCTCATTTACCCTAACATGCATAGCCCGTGTTGTACGGCCCACATATTGTATACCGCAGGGGCAAATCAATAAGTATACCACGTTAAGCGAGGTGCAAGTAATGAAGGTGTTAACATCAAAGACTCTACCCGTGGCATGAGATTTAAACTGGCATATTTTCCTGCTCTTGTTCTTATTGATAGCACAAACGTTACAACAGCGGCAAGGATGATAGCCTTTAGATTTTTGAAAAAAGGACACTCTATTAGGGGCGTCTAAAATGTTGGGTGCTACTTGGAGTTTAAGAGGGGGAACACCTTTAAATATGACTTGTGGCCGATCAGGAAGTACCGGACCCAACACCTTATCATTTTTGAGGACTCCCCAATGTTTACTTAGAATCTTTTTAATCTCAGAGTGTTGCTGAGAATAGGTTGTGACCATTGAAAAATTATAATCAATCTCACTTGACGAGGATTTTTCTTTGATCTGTAAGATCGAAGCTCGATCTGTAGCGCCCACCTCATTGATAACTGTACTCAACTCATCAGGTGAATACCCCTTTTCAATGAACCTTTCTTTCAAAGTGGCAGCCTGTATAAAAAAGTCTTCTTTAAGGGTACAGTTCCGCCGTAGACGGAGGAATTGACTCCTAGGTACCGATTTGAGCCACGAAGGGTGATGACAGCTACCCTGCCCAATATATCCGTTCCTATCGGTACTCTTAAAAAAGGTAGACATATTAAATGCACCATCTTTGACTTGTATAGTTAGGTCCAAGAAATTAATTCTGCTGGTGCTGCTCTCAAACTGTAAAACAATACCCAATGGATTATCATTGAGTTGATGCATGAAGGTAGTAAGCGACGTCATGTCGCCATCCCACAGGAGGAGGATGTCGTCTATATATCTCCTCCAGAAGATCAATTCCGATCGTCTGTTGGAATAGACGACATCCTCCTCCCATTTAGCCATGAACAGATTGGCCATGCTTGGTGCAAATTTTGCACCCATGGCAACACCTCTGTTCTGGAGGTAGTGAACTCCTCCAAACCAGAAATAGTTATGAGTCATGGCGTATCTCAGTAAATCCAGGATAAAATCCCGTTGGGCAGGGATCAATTCAGCATCTCTATTCAAAAACTGTTCCACCGCTTCTAGCCCGTCTAGATGGGAGATAATGGTGTAGAGGGATGCCACATCAGCAGTGGCCATGATGTATCCCTCTTTCCATTCTAAATTTTCAAAAGTGCGAATTACTTGTGCAGAATCTTTAATGTAGGAAGGGGTGCCAGATACAAGAGGTTGTAGAAAACCATCGATATATTTACCGATTCTGGAGGTAATAGAGTCCAACCCGCTTATGATGGGCCTTCCCGGAGGGTTAACCAGACATTTATGTACCTTCGGCAAAAAATATATAATTGGTTTCCTAGGCGCCAGTGGGATCAAAAAATCTTTTTCCTTCTTGTTAAGCAGTTTGTTACGGAAACCTACTTCAATAAGCCCAGTGAGTTCCTTTTTGTATTTAAAGATGGGATCATGGCTTAATGGTATGTAAGTATCAGTGTCGGACAAGATTCTATTCATTTCTGAAACATATGAACTCTTGTCCATCACCACTATTCCTCCCCCTTTATCCGCGGGCCGGATAATAATATCACTCCTCTGTTTCAAGGATTCTAACCCTTCATGGAACCTCGTATCTTTATAATACTTCCTTATCTTTAATTTATCAAGATCTTTTAAAACTAGTTCCTTAAATACGGATATAGAGGGTGGCATAAACCCTGGCGGGTTGAAAAGAGAGGCATTCCTAAGGCCGGAGTGTCTTACTCCATCAGTCTCTATAAGAGAGTTGGTGGTAGCTTGAGACAAAAAATATCTCTGCAATATATGAGTACATCGCCTATTTTTTATATCTTTCTGGTAAGCAGACTGATAGCACGTGGGTGTGGTGTGCTTTCCTTTTACACACTGAAGCTTGGTGGAGGTTTCACATCATCTTTTATTGCTGATTGAGTTCTATGGACTATTATCATTATTTGGACATTTATTTTATTTTAGCGCTGCATTTGGACTTTTATACTTATGTTTGATGCAATCTACAAACTATGCTAGCTGCTTTTTGTGTTCTTTTCAGTTAGCGCAGATATTTACTTGTTTTTTCACTGTGTATTATTTGATTTGCCTAATATCAGCTGCTTACTCTTTATTCGTTTATTTACTTTTTATTCATTTTTTTATTATTCACTTTTTTGCACTATTATGGATGTTTTTGATTTTCGCAAATCACGATCTTTGAACCTTAAAGATGCTTTCAGTAGTGTGGAGGTTCAGCAGAACCTAGATATGGGAGGTCTTTTCGTGCGATTAAAAAATCTAATGGTTGCTGAAGTCCATGGACATTGGGATATTGCTCTGTTAGAGAAGTATCTAGATGATAACATGGTACCGAGGAGCCTAAGATTTGAGATCACTCCTCAGGAAGACGAAATTGACCTCCCAGGTTGGTATAAATACTTCAATGATGTAGGTCTTGATTTGCTGCGATTTTTGATTGCCAGAAAAAGGCGCAAACTAAATAAACTCGATGAGGAAATATCAGAAGTTAAAGAAAAACTAACACTATATAGAGAGTCAGAAGAATATAAGAACAAATCTGACAACCTTAGAAAAACCCTTGAGAAAGAGGACTTAGACCAGAAAGTTAAAAAGAAGAAAAAATATATGAGGGACATGGAGGACTATAAATCTAACCAGGTGTTCAAATGGCAGGTCAGGTGGGCGACTCCCGTTGAAGGAGGAACGGTGCCTCCCCCCGGGCCAGCCACAAGAATAAAGTCCTCGGTCCCACCTACCATTCAGGGCAATAATAGAGAAACCAATAATGCCCATACTCCCAAAGGAGGTTGGAGGAGGGTTGTAAACAATAAAAAACCCCCTCCTTCCAGGAACCCTCAATATAAGGGGGCACCCTATAAAAAACAGAATAATAGTGATTATGCACAATATGACCACCCATCTTATGCACAACCGGAGGACATCCCTGTGTATAATCGCTATGCACCCCTTGAAGAACACCATGATGGTTATAGAGAGTATAATGATCGTGGCTACGATGATAGATATATTGTCCAACATCCATCTCTCTCTACTCCAGGTAATGCTTATCAGGAGTATGGACGATCAGGTTGGGACAGTCCTGGATTCTATCCCCAGAGAAGATCCCAGTACTATAATCAAGGCCCTCCGCACCACTCTGGCCCATCTACCTCCGCTTTCTCTTTTTTTCCCAAGGCCCCACAGAAAAACAAGAGGGGGGGAGAACCAAGAGAGGGACCAGAGGGGGGAGGAGGAACCGATCGAAAAAGGCGAAGAGTGTAAGAGATGCTGGGATTTTTAATCTCAGTAGTAGCACACTCACAGACAACGAGAAATTTGTCCTTGACCATGGACTCAAGTTTGCCCCGGATAAACCCCTGAGCAAATTTGGAGCCTTTATGGATGTACAAAAATACATCAGAAAGGTCAATATTAAAAGATATTTTTTGTCTCAAGCTACCACCAACTCTCTTATAGAGACTGATGGAGTAAGACACTCCGGCCTTAGGAATGCCTCTCTTTTCAACCCGCCAGGGTTTATGCCACCCTCTATATCCATATTTAAGGAACTAGTTTTAAAAGATCTTGATAAATTAAAGATAAGGAAGTATTATAAAGATACGAGGTTCCATGAAGGGTTAGAATCCTTGAAACAGAGGAGTGATATTATTATCCGGCCCGCGGATAAAGGGGGAGGAATAGTGGTGATGGACAAGAGTTCATATGTTTCAGAAATGAATAGAATCTTGTCCGACACTGATACTTACATACCATTAAGCCATGATCCCATCTTTAAATACAAAAAGGAACTCACTGGGCTTATTGAAGTAGGTTTCCGTAACAAACTGCTTAACAAGAAGGAAAAAGATTTTTTGATCCCACTGGCGCCTAGGAAACCAATTATATATTTTTTGCCGAAGGTACATAAATGTCTGGTTAACCCTCCGGGAAGGCCCATCATAAGCGGGTTGGACTCTATTACCTCCAGAATCGGTAAATATATCGATGGTTTTCTACAACCTCTTGTATCTGGCACCCCTTCCTACATTAAAGATTCTGCACAAGTAATTCGCACTTTTGAAAATTTAGAATGGAAAGAGGGATACATCATGGCCACTGCTGATGTGGCATCCCTCTACACCATTATCTCCCATCTAGACGGGCTAGAAGCGGTGGAACAGTTTTTGAATAGAGATGCTGAATTGATCCCTGCCCAACGGGATTTTATCCTGGATTTACTGAGATACGCCATGACTCATAACTATTTCTGGTTTGGAGGAGTTCACTACCTCCAGAACAGAGGTGTTGCCATGGGTGCAAAATTTGCACCAAGCATGGCCAATCTGTTCATGGCTAAATGGGAGGAGGATGTCGTCTATTCCAACAGACGATCGGAATTGATCTTCTGGAGGAGATATATAGACGACATCCTCCTCCTGTGGGATGGCGACATGACGTCGCTTACTACCTTCATGCATCAACTCAATGATAATCCATTGGGTATTGTTTTACAGTTTGAGAGCAGCACCAGCAGAATTAATTTCTTGGACCTAACTATACAAGTCAAAGATGGTGCATTTAATATGTCTACCTTTTTTAAGAGTACCGATAGGAACGGATATATTGGGCAGGGTAGCTGTCATCACCCTTCGTGGCTCAAATCGGTACCTAGGAGTCAATTCCTCCGTCTACGGCGGAACTGTACCCTTAAAGAAGACTTTTTTATACAGGCTGCCACTTTGAAAGAAAGGTTCATTGAAAAGGGGTATTCACCTGATGAGTTGAGTACAGTTATCAATGAGGTGGGCGCTACAGATCGAGCTTCGATCTTACAGATCAAAGAAAAATCCTCGTCAAGTGAGATTGATTATAATTTTTCAATGGTCACAACCTATTCTCAGCAACACTCTGAGATTAAAAAGATTCTAAGTAAACATTGGGGAGTCCTCAAAAATGATAAGGTGTTGGGTCCGGTACTTCCTGATCGGCCACAAGTCATATTTAAAGGTGTTCCCCCTCTTAAACTCCAAGTAGCACCCAACATTTTAGACGCCCCTAATAGAGTGTCCTTTTTTCAAAAATCTAAAGGCTATCATCCTTGCCGCTGTTGTAACGTTTGTGCTATCAATAAGAACAAGAGCAGGAAAATATGCCAGTTTAAATCTCATGCCACGGGTAGAGTCTTTGATGTTAACACCTTCATTACTTGCACCTCGCTTAACGTGGTATACTTATTGATTTGCCCCTGCGGTATACAATATGTGGGCCGTACAACACGGGCTATGCATGTTAGGGTAAATGAGCACATCGCCAATATTAAGAAGGGATTCCCGAAACACACTGTCTCCCGGCACTACTTGGAATACCACAATAAGAACCCTATGGGAACGACCTTTGTGGCCATCGATAGGTTTAACCCTCACTGGCGTGGGAGTTCGTCCAAACGGGAAATTTCCAAATTAGAGACCCGCTGGATATACGACTTAAAATGCTATACCCCTTTCGGCATGAACGTCGACTGGGATGTAAATTGTTTTATTAATAATAGCTAATATACCTTTTTTTTTTTTTTTTTTTTTTTTTTTTTTTTAGTACATGTATTTTTGTTTATACATGTATATGTTTTGACACTTGGGGGCAGTGTCCATATTTATATTGCTATTATTTTTTATATTTTTTATTATTTTTTATTATTTTTCATTCATTTTATTATTATTTTTATTCATTATTTCACCCTGGTTATATGCACATATTTTCCAGGGTTTATATTATCGCTATATTAGACTGAGAACTTCCTCCTTTTTTCTCTGTAATATCCGATATATTCTTTTTAAATTTTATACTTTGTATTGGTCTATGAAGGTTTTTATATTGTTGATGTATAATAACATTTGATTAATCATTTTATAGTTATGTAGCTGCTGATGTGTTACACGTATGTGCCTTGATAGCTTGCTGCCGGAATGTGCTATTAAAAACAGCTGTTGCATGTGTCATGCTGTCCTATCAGGGGTCAGCATGACTTAAGAAGTGCACTATATATTTGAGCGTGCTTGCATCATTGGCCACGCCTCTGATGATATCCACATAGGATGAAACATGTCAGGCTGGTCAATGCAAGTACGCTGAGAACCGCGGATTGTTCCTGTTTTCTGTGATGATTTTTACTTCATACCTGTAAGTAGACTACAATAAACTAGGACTGTTTTACCTTACGGGCTTCACTATTTGTTGCTTTCTGTTTGCTGGTTTGTTCCTGCTGATGACTGCACCAACCTGTCCATCGTTAATACGAGTCCTGAGCTTTCTGATATGTGGTGACCTGATTGTTTCCATGCTGTGCCTGCCCATGATGGAGTGTGCCATTTGGATTTGCTGCTGACCCTCTGCAATATATGAGTACATCGCCTATTATTTATATCTTTCTGGTAAGCAGACTGATAGCACGTGGGTGTGGTGTGCTTTCCTTTTACACACTGAAGCTTGGTGGAGGTTTCACATCATCTTTTATTGCTGATTGAGTTCTATGGACTATTATCATTATTTGGACATTTATTTTATTTTAGCGCTGCATTTGGACTTTTATACTTATGTTTGATGCAATCTACAAACTATGCTAGCTGCTTTTTGTGTTCTTTTCAGTTAGCGCAGATATTTACTTGTTTTTTCACTGTGAATTTATATGATGTCATGACCTGGTAAGGACATAGACATCCATCCCATCTATATTTAGAGAAAAAAAAGGGAGGTATATAACCATATACCAGGAATGTGGGACTTTGTGTGAAGCATATGACAGCCCAAAGAGTAATAGGATGAATTTAAAGGAATTTTATTACACATTGCATAGTACATACATAATCAAAAAATAGCAAAAGTAAATTAACATACATAGGTAGTAAGACTGTTAAACACAGTTCAAAGTATATATGCTGGTAGCAATAAAAATATGCATGAATCACATTGAATTGGTAAAAAAATGATAACAGCATAAAGTAAAAATATTTGTATAGAAATATTTAAAATTTCCAGGTTCATCACAAACTAGAGGTGTGTACTATTGATAAAAAAGAATATAACCTGCAGGACCTATGGCCTCATTGGCCTGAGAGAGTACAGAACACATCATGACTTGAAGTTCTAATGACATTCGTGGAGACACGGCACATCAAGAGCTCTACGCGTTTCGTGGCTGAAGCCACTCATCAGGAGCAGGCACGTGTGATATCTATGGATTAGGAAAAATTTGAAAAATGAAAAACAAAAAGAATTGCAGGAACAAGGTTAGGGGTAAGGTATCAAACCACCGTAACCAAGACTTACTTGCTCAAATTGGGCATGCTGAAGGTGCAAAGGCAAGGCCCCACAGACAGTCCGTCATAAGAAAATTTCACATGTCCTTGTACATGACTTATAATTTTGACTATCATTGGGAGATTACATCACAGATTTAAAATGCATTATATTCTTGACACATACCCTTTAACTAGTTGTTTGTGTACAATTTATAGCCAAATAAATCTGCAGATTAGGTCTAATGCAAACAATGAAGTTCCTTTTCACCATATCCAGCAATAATAGAAGAGCGGCTCTTCTGTGGACTCTATACACGCTCCCTATTTATTTGCTTGCACTTTCAATATTGCAGTTGGAAACTATTGCAAGCAGATAGAGGAAAAGCTATGTAGGACCACAAACAACAAATTATTTAAAGAAGCTGATTATTTGACATTATAAAATATAAAGCCTGCTGAGTGCATATAGTCCAGATGTTTATTCAGATAATGGAAAATCTCAATGCAATACAGAGCTATAATCACAACTGCAGCCTCCACAACTAGATTCACTGTTCAACTCTCTGGGATCAAGCAGTGATATAATACATTCTAAAATTCTCTAGCCATGAACACATTAATACATCAGAAATTTGAGTATTTAGAGCCAATTTTTTTTTCTTTTTAAAGCCCAACTCTAGGAAAATAAAAAATACACCCTTTCAGTGCCCCCCCCAGTTACTGCAAGGGTTAATTGATCGTTATGTCTAGGGTAGAATCAAAGTGACTGTTTCACCTATGTGATCTTTCACTCTAGATGGCTCCATCTCTCTCCCTACATCCAATATTCTGGTCTGCGGGTGGAGCCTCTGCGCCATCACGTACCCTATAGAGGCATTGACTTTGTAAGGCTATGCTGGGGAGACAGGAGTGTGACCGGAGGCAGTCACGGCTTGAAGAACAGCTGCGGGGGAGTGGTCACAACAAGCCTGTTGGAACAATGAGTGAGAAAAGGATTTACTCCCCAATTCTCTGCCTCTAGACTAAATGAGCAATTAAAGGGCACGTCCACCCTAACACTAAAATCGCTACATCTACAGGCATCCACAATCTACGACTAACCTATCTAGCCATACAAAGAAGAAATCACTATACATACCTTTTTTTGAAGTCGCTTCGGGCCAGTCTCCAGCGGCGAAGAATGGGAAGTGACGTCACCCATAGAGTTACTCTGTCGATTGCCTCCTCTGCATCTGCCCCCACAGTGAACTTGCCACTGACAGCTCAGTATGGGACCAGACTGGATCGGCTTTTAAAAAAGGTATGTATAGCGATTTCTTCTTTACAGAGCTAGATAGGTTAGTGCTAGATTGTGGGTGCCTGTAGATGTAGATATTTTAGTGCTAGGGTGTGTGACGAACGCGGGTGTCAGATCCATGCCCTCCTCGCTAACTTGCAACGAAGGACCGGCCAACCTCACACCACGCTGTCACTTGCGTAACAATGCCACTCTCAGCTGCACCCAGCACAAAGATTTTCCAGCTTGCAGGACCACAATCTAGGTGCGAGCAGCCTGAGAGTGATTGTCACTGGGCTAATTACACAATTAACCCTTTAACTGCCACCACCCCCGTTTAAAAGACCGAGCTGGGGGAGACTCGTAATTTTGCAATACCAATTATAATTTTAGAATAAGCGTCTGCCACACAAACTGCCACCACAGACAGGTCTGCTCAGAGTCTTACTCTACAACAGTAGCGCCCTTCAAGAGGCAGGTTCGTTTAAAGCTTGCATTAGGAGCTTTAGAGACAAGGGTAACACTTTTCAACATAAGAGTTTATTATGAAAAGGTCAAAGTTGATGCAAATAAAACATTTTACAGAAAAAAGATGTTTCAAAAAATAAAGACAATATACAGCCACAAAGCAATAAGGTAGAATTGAGAAGAAAGAATACTTGCAATTAATGTCCGAGGGTTGATCAGAGTTCAATCGATGAGCTAGGTAATCGGTTCTCGACTTGGCAGCTGTTTCTTCTTGGATGGTAAAAGGAGAACTGACCATTGTCTTGGCATCTCCTCTTTTCTGTCAGATCAAAGGGGGTGTTGACAGCGACCAGTAACCAATAGTCTGGTCATCTTGTTTAGGGGTTGGTTGCTGGGAGGTGTCTACACTCATGACCACGTCCCAGGTAGATTTTGTAATACATATTCATATATCTGCATCTATAGTGTTTACAGACTCCAAATATCCATATTATTATTCAGCGTGAGATTTCCTTCAAAACAAGTATAAACATGCCATATCTATAATGTATAGTCTGCTTAGGAGGAATAAGTGGTACCAGTGGTTTCCCATATGACCTGACATAGGGGTGTCTGGACTTGAAATGTTACAAATTATCTGAGGAAATGAAATATGTCCATATTATGGCTGTGCTACTACTAAGTCAGAAGTTATGAAACATGCTGAAATTTCATACCTATTCCACTGAGGTGTATTCAGACAATTTACAACCGAGGCCTGTTAGGTCTCTGAATGGAGAGGGTGACAAATTTACGACAGGCCTGAACACTCTGTCCTTTTAACACGCCCCTTTTCTACTGACCTAGCCTGGTTCTGTTTTCTCTGTTGAGATAACCTTTTCTGTTGAACTTAAAAAGCTTTGAATTCCTAAGACAAGGGAGGAGGGAGTTCAGAGTTTTCTGTAATGTTACATGGTTAGCCAAACTGTCATGGCTACTTCCACACAAGATGGCAGCTAGCTACAGCTTTTCATGTCCCGTACGTGATATCGTTACGGGGTGGACTTCCCCTAAAATCTATGCTGCTCTTTTCTGTGCCTGGCATACTGATGTCATTGCTGTCTGGAACTGCCCCCCGGAACTTTAAAGGGTAGACACACAATACCAACATGGTACAACAACCAGCGTTATATGTTATACAGTAAGCATTATATCAATCTTTGTTTTATATAAATGTATTTACAGTATATCTGGATATGGCACTCTATTACTATTGGGCTATCGTCTTTTATAGATGGATTATGCTTCTGTAAAATTAATATCAAAACACCTTATCCTTTGGCCCAGTCCTGAAGAATCAGTAAAGCAACTAGGAAGGTTATGTGATTTTAGGATTAACAAGTAAAATAGTTAGATTTTTATCTGTATGTCTTTTTGGTAGATGAAGTGGTTCTTCCTTCTCCAGTGGGCACATATAAAGTCCTAAACTTTATGTAGGTACTTACCATATATTTAATGATCGAGGATGGTGCCCCCAGAAAACATAATAATTGTGTAGATTCTGCGACTATATTAGATTCCACCGTAAAACTGTATTGTTTCCATAACTGAGCAATTACATTTAACCCTTGAAGTGTGTGTGTGGGGAGGGGGACAGGGCTGGAGCCACTGCAAAGGTAGAATTTTTCCTATATTCCTGGACCTGGGCTTTAAATCACATATGGGTTTTTAATTTTTTAAAAAATTTGGACCAGAAATATGAACTAAGACTAAGTTTAAAGTTATAATATTGGAGCTGTCTGTTTAGTACCAGATTGGGTTGACCTAAGTGTGAGCACTCCAACCATTTCACCCACAAGACATTTTGGGAACAACCTCTATTAATGGTGTTTTTCCACAAAGTGTAGGTTGGAGGAATGGGGGAAAACATTTTTGTCAGTTTGCAAGCTACAAACAACATTCTAGAAATCAGTATAAAAAAGTATAATCCTCTTCAGTGATGGTATTTTATGGTGATATGCTTAGTATCCAAATTTTTAGGTCTAGGAGTAATGAGGTGCGATAGGTGTTATTTACAGTGTTGATTGCTGTTGACCTATAGCAAAATAGCTTAGGACATTTCCGTAACATACACTATAATGCCAAAAGTATGGTGACGCCTGCCTTTACATGCACATGAACTTTAATGGCATCCCAGTCTTAGTCCATAGGGTTCAATATTGAGTTGGCCCACCCTTTGCAGCTATAACAACTTCAACTCTTTTGGAAAGGCTGTCCACAAGGTTTAGGAGTGTGTCTATGGAAATGTTTGACCATTTTTCCAGAAGCGCATTTGTTAGGTCAGGCACTGATGTTGAAGAGAAGACCTGGCTCACAGTCTCCACTCAAATTCATCCCAAAGGTGTTCTATCGGGTTGAGGTCAGTACTCTGTACAGGCCAGTCAAGTTCCTCCACCGAAAACTCACTCATCCATGTCTTTATGGAACTTACTTTGTGCACTGGTCCAAATCATTAGGTGGAGGGACATTATGGTGTGGGACTGTTTTTCAGGGGTTGAGCTTGGCCCCCTAATTCCAGTGAAGGGAACTCTTAAGACGTCAGCCTACCAAGACATTTTGGACAATTTCATGCTTTGTGGGAACAGTTTGGGGCTGGCCCCTTCCTGTTCCAACATGACTAAGCACCAGTGCACAAAGCAAGGTCCATAAAGACATGGATGAGCGAGTTTGGGATGACTGGCCTGCCTGATGAGTGAGTCCTGACCTCAATCCAGTGGCTTCACAGGATAGAACTGCATGCCAGCACACCCATAGCCTCAAACCCTCTAAGAGCCATTTCCTGCTACCTAGTGAATGTCCTGCCTCCTGTTTCAGTGTGGCATTAATTTTATACCTGACTAAATGTCAGTGTTCCAGCTGCCCTGCACAATAAGCTCACTGCGTAACAAAGATCCATAAGGTTCCTATAGGTAAGGGTCATCAGACCAGGTAGGTATTTTTCTGCTAAAAGAGTGCATTCAGGTGCTAACTGGCCTCTGCCTTGGCTAAGGAGCCCAGCCTGTCCCACTGACAGGAATATGCGTGAATTCCAGTTCAAGGTATAGAAAATCCTCTTCCATACGGCAAACACCAACACTATGGCCTGAAGAGTGCATCAGGACCGCCTTACAGAGGCAGACAGAAGCTCTTCAGCCCGTTATACTAAGCTGCAAGGAATTGCTGTGAATCCTGGGTGAAGCTGTGTTTACAAAATACATGTGTCAAGATTGCCTTAATGAAGTAGACAGAAGCTCTGCTGCCCACTATTCATAGCCACAAAGGATTGCTGTTGGTCTGGGTGAAGGTCGTTTTTTTAGTTTAGGATAGAGTGGAGAGGGATTAGAACACCTGTCAGTTTTTATTGCTGTCTGTGCTCCCGTTAAGGAGATTCACCCTCTCTATTTGTCCTGTTTACCAATATCATTATAAGTGAAAGTAATGGAAAACCCCAAATTTTGGGTTGTCCCCAGAAATGTAATAGAAGGTAAATCTTCCAATCCCTTAATTTGCAGGGACCTCCTCTCACTTCCTGTTTGATTATGGGAAAGGAAGTGAAGGGAAATCTCCGCAATACGACAAAGATGGCAAAAAAGGGTTTTAACCTTCCTTCCTCTATCCAAAATGTTTGCCTGTAGTTCTACTCTAATATGCCATTTAATTAATTTATGCAAATTTGACCTCAGATTATGTCATCCCATGCAAAACGTTAGCATGATTCCCCAGGTAAAAAAAAAAATCTTGCCCACTGAAGCTAGCATCTCTAATTCATAAAAGAGACTCAGCATTGTAAAAGCCCACAAGGCAGTGGGGTGACAGTCCCTGCGCAAACTTCCTTCCGTCCTGCAGATGAAAGTAGAACGCAAAATAAGTACTGAGCCCTGCCAGTCTGTCCGCTTCTCATTTCCAATTCCAAGCTGAGGGTCAGAATCTGGAAGCATGCAGTACATAATGCATTTTATGAGTGCAGGAAGGGAGGATGTTCTGACAGGTTCACCACTTAGCTAACCAAGCAAAATTTTGAACTCCTCTAAGTGGATTTCTCAGAACTTCTGCTTGCGGCCTTAGAAATAAATTTTCCCATTCATATGATGCTTTTGAGGTTCATAATTTGCCATAATGAATGTAACATTAAGCAGAATATTTGACCTGCTGCTTATTATTAGATATTACATCTGGGCCTCTTATGTCAAGAGATGTTTATTAGTGAATCTTCAGAATATTTAGAGTTAAAATATTTATGGAGATCAGTACTTGAGCAAGTATTTACCAGCTTCACATACATCATGGTGTCCAATTTTTTTTAGCATATTGACTGGAAAGGTATTATTTCCTTTGAAAACAGTTAGCTGGATTTAATGACGAAAGATTCCCATTTATATTTGGACGGATATGGAGTAAATAAAGTTTTATTACCAGAGCTGCCAGCTCTAAACTTGGCTCTGGGGAGCCATAACTCATTTCCTTGTTTAATTAAACGGTGAGCGATAGCGTCATGGTGTGATGAGTCCTGCGGTATGGTTCCTGTTTGGTGCCTTTCCTTTGTCTGTTAGAGGTCTTGGCCACAAAGTAAACCCAGTTGCTTTGGAAACTGGGAAGCAGAAATGTCACTTTGGACCAAGTGTAAAATAAAGCTTCGAGAATGTTTCCGTGGAGAAGTCAGCTGACATTTAATGAGAGAGAAACGCTTGGAAGGGCTCTGAAAGTTAAGTTTATAAAACAAACAGGATGCTTCATTAGAAATCATTAATGCTGACGCAGACCTCTCACTCTTCATCTGGTCTGTAGGTGGAGAATAAGGTCACCATTTACTGAAATACCAGTTACCTCATATGTAAATGTCTGCGGGGCACACTAAATTCAAAGAGACAGCATTCTGAATACTCAGTGTCATCACAATGACCTACAAACCCCCATAAATGCTAACATCCTCTGGCAGATATCATGGCTCCAGTGATTTAAAGCAATGTGGCCTACTTGGCAAGTAAAAGCGTCAGAGCAGAGATGTCACTATGAGTGCACAAGGTTATTGTAAATAGTCCAGTATACACACTAAAACATTTACTATCTTTTATGTTTGGTCCTGATTCAGCCAATTTTTCTGTTAAATAGACCCTGTCACCTTGAAATAAAAGTTTAAAAAAATGATCAGTGCGAAGAAATCTTCTAATACTTACCCACTCCCTGGGCGCCATTCTCCCCTGTATTCCTGAGATACTTCTGCCTGAAGTGTTGGATGCTCGGTCCCCCGACTGCATCGTGGTTCCTCCCAATAGCTCCTCTCTTTACATGACCCAGTAGTGACAAAGGGTCCGGAGGGAACCACAAAGTGCAGTGGAGGACCAGGCATTTGATAAACCTGGAAGTGTGCTAGAAGTGGAAGAGTCTTTAGGCAGCTGTATCTCAGGAGAACGATGGCACGAGCAGCAAGACAGCTAAACATCAAAGATTTTTTTTGCAGGGATTATGTTAACAGGTGAAAGGGTTTCTTCAGTTTTCTGAAGCACATATAAATCTAAAATACTACCCAATTTATAAGGCAAAACAAGGATTAACTTTCCCAATTTTTTGTTTAAATGTTTGCACACACATAGATTGGATTTCTTGGGCTCCTTCTACATGGAACAGAGTCCGCTCTGATCAGCAGGGGATCCATGAGCAGATCTCCTGCTGATTCAGAGCTGACCATAATGGATGTTGGTTTCTTGATGCTCTTTCAGTTTGTGCCCAGTGGAAATGGGCAGATCCGTGACAGCCCTATGGGCGGCCAGATGTAAACGGACTCTGCTATCCCATTTACATCAGCCTACCTGTGATCTATCACAATTAGGTCTGGATAAATGGAAAAGCACACAGTACTTTTCCACTTTTTTTTATGGGCCTGGACTCAGAGGTAAGTGGTTGTAAATGGAAACAAGTCAGTTTGCATCCATAGGGCTTTATGGCGCATCCAATCAGGTCCACCTGTAAAACTGACAGGCAGACCTGATTGGAATGCCTGTGTAAAAGAGCCTTTACTTTCCTATGCTGGCCATACACTATACAGAAAATCGGCCGAACCCATTTTCGAAAAACGAACGTTCGACCGTGACCGCAAACGATCGTGCCATCATATAATGACCGATAAATTGTTCAGTGGACATGAATAAATAATTTTTTGTTCGTTTTTTTACATATACCTAGTGCAGACAGTTTGGAAGGGAAACACATTAACCTTGCAATTTATCGTACGTTCGGCAGAAATTTACCAAACTTCCCGTTCGGTTTTTTACCACAAAAACGTCACAAACGATTATCGATTTGTGCCCATTAACTTGCCGGAAAACGAACGAAGTGTCTATATGAACGATTTTTTGGCCGATTTTTCGTATAGTGTATGGCCAGTATTAGACTTAGTTCCTCTCGCTCATTTGGGCACATTGGGAAGTAAGTGCAGTCCATCGAATTCTGTCAGTTGCTGCTGGTGCACCCTTATCCCATGGAATCCCAATGGCTTCCATGTCTGTTTGAAGGTAGACCATTAGGTTGTCAGTGGTCTTCTTTATTTTGGCTTTCTTCTAGGTGGTGGCATCCAGTTCATTGTGATTTGGTTATGAGGTGATGGGGTCAGTGCAGGATATGTCTGCCCAGCCATAGCCTATGATTGGTGGCAGGAGATCGGGTAGGTGCAGGATATGTCCTGCTCATCCGTAGCCTCCACTCTATGACAGTATCTTCCAGCTTCTGCATACCATTGCATTTCAAGATTTTCTGTACAGTCTGTCCATGTGATGCCCACATTTTTCTGTAGGCCTCTTCTGTGAAATTAATTCAGTTTTTTTCAGTGATTTTTTTTGTTGTCTTCCAGGTTTTACTGGCACATAGGGCAGTAGGATTAATAATCAAAGCCTACAGGAGCACCTTCACAGTTATAGCGAGGGAAGGGGAAGACCAGATTTGACTTAAATGCTGGAAAATGACAAATGTATTGCCATTCTTGCACTGCAGTTGTAGATGTGCAGCTTCCTAAACTTGGCCATGAACGTTTTCTCCAACACAAAAAAAATGAAGGCTAGATAGGGCTTGAGCTGTGAGCCTGATTGCACTCTAGACTTATGTGCATGGTTGCTGTATGTGCTTCTGGTAACCCCAGTTACCTAGTGATGCATGAGATGGAGTTTGGATCACAAAATGCCCAACCATGCCAGATTTCAATGATGTGCTCCCCGGGGATACATATTATTATGCTGTCCCTATGACTACAAGGCTTTTTGGCTTTAGAGCTCTACAGTGGTCAATTTTAATAAATAATTTAAGTCTACATGGTATGTTTTTTATTTTTTCTCCCTAAATCAAAATAGGAAAGGTAATTTTTTAACTGTTCAACCCATAGCTGTGTAAAGTAAAATAAAGGTTCTAAGTTCCTACTGATGTACAGATGATTTCCTTTTATGGGAAACCTGTGTTTTATGTTAAATCATTAGCCATGTGTTTGACTAATATGGTTAGAACTTGAACTTTTGTCTTGTACCTCTTAAAGTGGAACTTTAGTCAGAAAATTAAGTCCTGTTAGATCACTTCAGGCTGGCCCTTTTGCAGGTATAGCTGTGTAAAACATTATAGTGCATATTAATGCAGCTCAAGGGCTCTGGGCTTCAGCAAAATGGCAGTCTTCGGGAAAGAAGAAACGAAAGCAATGCTGGAGGCATTTTACAGCACTCTAATTTTGGTAGTATAATTATTAATGTGGAATGTTCCTTGCTAAAGACTGATCAAGACTACACTTCATTTTACACTTTGCAAGGCCTCGCTTTCCCAGTGGTTCCATATTTGATATATATTCTATAGACGAGTCCTGTTCAATGTCTGCGGACGGCATAACAGTGGCTCAGATATCCTAGCAAGTGCATCTGGGAAATTTTGCAGACTACTCCACTTGTAGCCAGGCCCGGATTTACTCCCTTTGCCGCCCCAAGGCCAGGCCCTTCAATGCCGCCCCCCCCCCCCCCCCCACACACACACACCACCAGAAAGAGCCCCCAGACATGATACAGTCAAAGACTGCAGACATGATACAAGAGATGGTCAGAGACTGCAATCATAGTACAGGAGATGGTCAGAGATTGCAGACATGATACAGGAGACGGTCAGAGACTGCAGTTCCTATGGACATTAGTAGATAATGGCCGATAGGCCCTCTCACCTGACCCAGCGATACAGCAACGGTTCCCTCTGATCAGGAGTCAGCTCACTCTGAATTGCCCGTGGCGAGTCTGTTGGGTAGCACCCAGATCTGTATTCCTGCAATGACTCCATTCCTTTCTCCGCCAGGGATGGCGCCAGGCTGTGTGGCTTTCCCTCTGGTGGCGCAGGGCAGCGGGGTTCTCTCTCTGATGGTGTTCCCTCAGCACTGCCCTCTCCCTCTGGAGTCCTGGGTGTACTTTCCTGGGTGTAGACCCCCCCAGGACAGACCACCCCCCTCCATTAGTACAGACCCCCCCCAGGACAAACCCTCATCCATTAGTACAGACCCCCACCAGGACAAACCCCCCTCCCTTCATTAGTACAGATCCCCCCAGGACAAACCCCCCTCCCTTAGTACAGACCCCCCCCTAGGACAAACCCCCCTCCCTTCATTAGTACAGACCCCCCCAGGACAAACCCCCCTCCCTTCATTAGTACAGATCCCCCCAGGACAAACCCCCCTCCCTTAGTACAGACCCCCTAGGACAAACCCCCCTCCCTTCATTAGTACAGACCCCCCCAGGACAAACCCCCCTCCCTTTATTAGTACAGACCCCCCCCAGGACAAACCCCCCTCCCTTCATTAGTACAGACCCCCCCAGGACAAACCCCCCTCCCTTCATTAGTACAGACCCCCCAGGACAAACGCCCCTCCATTAGTACAAACCCCCCAGGACAACCCCCCTTCATTAGTACATACCCCCCAGGACAACCCCCCCTCCATTAGTACATACCCCCCAGGACAACCCCCCAGGACAACCCCCCTCCATTAGTACAACCCCCCCAGGTCAACCCCCCCTCCATTAGTACAAACCCCCCCAGGACAACCCCCTCTCCATTAGTACAAACCCCCCCAGGTCAACCCCCACCCCCTCCATTAGCACAGACCCCCCCAGGGCAAACCCCCCTCCCTTCATTAGTACAGACCCCCCCAGGACAAACCCCCCTCCCTTCATTAGTATAGACCCCCCAGGACAAACGCCCCTCCATTAGTACAAACCCCCCAGGACAACCCCCCTCCATTAGTACATACCCCCCAGGACAACCCCCTTCCATTAGTACAACCCCCCCCAGGTCAACCCCCCTCCATTAGTACAAACCCCCCTCAGGACAACCCCCTCTCCATTAGTACAAACCCCCCCAGGTCAACCCCCACCCCCTCCATTAGCACAGACCCCCCCAGGACAAACCACCCCTCCCTTCATTAGTACAGACCCCCCCAGGACAACCCCCCCCTCCATTAGTACAGACCCCCAGGACAACCCCCCCCTTCATTAGTACAACCCCCCCAGACAAACCCCCCCTTCACTAGTACAGAGCCCCAGGACAACCCCCTTTCACTAGTACAGAGCCCCAGGACAACCCCCCTTCACTAGTACAGAGCCCCAGGACAACCCCCCCTCCCAGGACAACTCCCCCTCCATAATTGAACAGATGGAGACAGGCTTGGGCGGGAGTGAGGGACACAAGAGAACACGCGCCCCCCCCGCCCCCCGCACAGAGACCAGCCGCTCCGATCTCCGGCAGCTGCTCTCCTTCTCTGACAGGAGGAGGGAGGGGGGACAGGCTGAAGCCTCGAAAAAAACAGCAGCGGCGGCGGTGGGAGCGGAGGGAGCCGCGTCTGGACACAGAGAGTAGGAGGAGGGAGAGGAGCACTGTAGCGCTTGAGCGCCCCCACCTCTCTGGTGCCCGGGTGCGCTGCATGCTGCTAGCTTAGTGTGGGGGGCGGCCGAGAAGTCATTGCAGGAGCGGCGCCGGGCCGCCCCTGTACCACTGCCGCCCTGAGGCCTGGCCTCGTGGCCTTGTGGGAAATCCGGCCCTGCTTGTAGCGCCTCAGTGGTGGCCGGTGGTATTCTTTTGGGGGGGCGGCAAACAGTGCACAGCCAGCCCCCCCCCTGCTGGGTCACCCACACCTTGTCCCCCCTGGTCGGTTTGCCACCTGGCCGCAACACTTACCTCTGGTCAATGGACAGGCGGACGTCTAGCTTCCCCTGCATCTCCTCTCCTTGCGTCTCCTCCCTCCTCCTCCTCTCCACGGCCAGCATAGCTTCTCCTTACGGCCAATCGGGAAACGGGTCTCAGATCCACTTCTTGATTGGCCAGGAGGAAAATTAGTGTGATAATAGGGAATATTTATTCCCTATTGTCACATAACTGGGTGGGCTTGGAGTGCAGATCTCTGCGCCCCGAGCCCATCCTATTTTAAAGCATATATGAGCCTCTGGCTCTAATCACGTGCTTCAAAAAAACCTCCCCCCATTGGAATCCATGCATCTGTCATCCTGCATGTAGATTGGGGGGGGGGGGGGGGCGGCCCCCGTGCGCCACTTAGGGATGGGCCTCCACTGTTACCTTGCTAAAAAAAAGGGGAGTGGGTATAAATTCCACTGAACAATTAGAGTCCTGGTATGGGCAATATAAGAGGTCCATGCTGACTGCCCAGGTCAGTGAGAGATACGTGGTCAGCGGCTGCTCAGTCAAAAGAGTTAGACACAACTCTAGAAAGTAAACATGGGGTGGGGACAAGCGGCAGCTAAGTGTAGCAGTTAAAAAGACACTTTATTCATGTAAAACCATTGCACTCTCATAAAACAAGTGTAAAAACGCTTATCAGCTGTAAAGTGTTCTGCTCCAAAGTCAGGTCCTGGTCCACCAGGTGAATTGAGCTGTCCTGATGAAGGAGAGCATGCTCCACAATGCGTCACTATGCCTGCCTGCCACATTCCGCCGTGATGTCACATGCGCTCTTCCGTGCGTTCCGCAGGGATCAAGAGGTCCTGGGAGCATCCGACCCTGCTGATCAGCGGGACTACAGCTCAATACACCTGGCACACTGGGACTTGACTTCGGAGGTGGAAAACTTTACAGCCGATAAGCGTTTTTACACTTGTTTTATGTGAGTGCAATGGTTTTATGTAAATAAAGTGTATATTAACTGCTACACTTAGCTGGCCTGCAAGCCTCCAAGCAGTGATTTCTGTACTGACTCCACCTCCTGTCTACTCCTCCTCTCAGCCCCTCTGTAGTTCAGAAGACAGGCTCTGTGAAACGTGACACAGCCGTGCCTACTCACAGGCCATGGTGACTATGTGTCCCAGAATTTAAGGAAGTAAATGTGTGGGGGTCTTCACAAAGTAAGTTTACAAACTTCAAGATTGTTAAGATTAATAAGAGTAGGCTAGAAAGAAGTAGGAACCAAGAAGAAACCAGGTGGTACAGGGTACCTACCAAATTACATAAAAGGTACCCAGAGGTATTCCCCAGCTGTTGAAGATGCGAAAACAAAGATTGCTATTTAATATATTCTGTTCGTGTCTGGGGATCTGCCCTTTCTGGTCCCGAGTTTGTACCCTGATACATGACCTCACTGATCGGAATTGGATTAACAACCCAGCAGCTGGCCTTCTGCATTTAAGTACTTCCTCAAAGGGGAAATGCAAAACATTTCGGACAGTCCACCTCTTAAATGCAGCAAAGCCTTGTATTTCCTCCAACTGGAAGTCACCCCTGACCCCATCTATTAATCAATGAACAAATGCGGTAAATGACATCCAGAATATGGAAGACCTCACCTTGCTTCGTCAAGAAAAGCACTTCCGTAAGATGTGGTTCTATTCAGGGGCGTAACTACCACCATAGCGACCCATGCGGGCGCTATGGGGCCCGCAGCCGAGTGGGGCCCAGTGAGGGTAAGAGCACTGCCGGCACAGTCTCCCAGCCAGGGGAAGAGAGAGAAAAGGAAGAGGCGAGCTGTCTGTATCAGCAGAGAGCTGAATTGCCTGATGTAAGAGCTTTCATTAGAACGCCCAGTGTTCCCGGGGCTCACGTCGCATAGCTCCACCTTTTGACCCGGTGCCTTTGATAGACAGAACGCCGATCCAATGCGGGACATGTGACGTCATCAAAGGCGTCGGGCCATGAGGTGGGGCTATGTGACGATGAGCCCCGGGAAGACAGGAAATTGAAATGAAAGCTTTTACAGCGGGCAATCCTGCTCTCTGCTGATCCGGGTGGCTTGCCTCTTCCTCTGCATAGGTGGGGCTGTATGGAGCACAGGCAGACCAGGCTGTATGGGGCACAGGTCATGCTGTATGGGGCACAGGTCACGCTGTATGGGGCACAGGTCATGCTGTATGGGGCACAGGTCACTCTGCATTGACACTAGGGCAGCTGTGGGGGGGGGGGGGGGCTGTTTGCAGGGGGGCCCCATACAACATTTTGCTATGGGGCCCTGCTATTTCTAGTTACGCTCCTGGTTCTATTGGTTCCAATTTCAATTTTCCGCGTCCTATAAGGACTTCTTATTGGAAGACCCCTCATGGGCCTTGGGATAGGAGACTCCTGCCCCCCCCCCTCCTTTTCCCCTCCTCCCCCTTTTTTTTTTCTTCTTTTTGCTTTTTCATTTTGGAATATTAAAAATCGCTTCTAGAGGGGACTTTTATTTGTTCACTCTGCAGACGACCTGAAATACTGTATTATCTTCTGGAGCCATCCTCCTTCCTATAATTCATATTATGGCTTTTGTACTGACAGCCTGGCTCACATCTCTCAAGTCTGACATGCCTTATAGCTGTGTATGTTCAATACAGTGCTCTATACAGTGTAAATGATCTTTGATTGTTCTGTCGCTTACCAAAAATAAAAAGAATAATTTAAAAAAAAGGTACAATGTAGAAATTAATAGCTGATTTAATGTTTTGACCGTTTAAATTTTTACTTTAAAGGAAAAATGTCATCTATTGCAACTTACCAATTATTAGATGTGGTGGCTGAATCAGTTTTCTTTTTTTTTTTTTTGGCTTTTTTCCCTCTGTTTTCACCTGGTGATCTGGCCAGTAACACACCTCCTGTGTTAGTGAGACACAACTCTGGATGAATGAACACAGGAGGCACAGCAGACAGCAGCAATGTCAGTCTGATGGGGGAGGGGAGTGTTGTTAAATGTATTAGCAGATTTAGATACACTAAACAAATTGAAGCCAACCTCCAGCTCACACTTTATAATCAGTTACAACAAATGTTTTTTTCCTTTTGGGATAAATGTTTTGCATGAATAAATAAAAAGAGGAGAAAAAAACTGCTTATTTAAACGAAAATCAACCCAAAATAAAACAATTATTCAAGCAGCAATAAAGTCCAATGAAGTGAAAAGTATAAAGTGTAGAAGTCCTTTTGCATAAAATCAAAAAATCTGAAATATAGACACCATCTGTCACCAAAAGTGAGATCTTGAGTGGAGCACCTCCACCTGTGTCCGGACAGAATGCCCGCTTACCAGCTCAATGAGACCTCCTATCACGGAAGGTCAACGAGGCTACACACCTAGCCGGACGACGTGATCTTGTGATGAAACGCGTAAGTCGGAGCGACGTGCTGACGTCATTGTGTTCTTCGATTCCCAAAAGTGTGGGTTGCTTAAGTGACATTAAGGCGTTTTTAACATTATATTAATCTAAGAGTAACCTTACTTTTTTATAATTAACTTTTCTTAAGATTTTACACTATGTGGAGCATTTTTGTATTTCTGAGGATGGATCTATGGAAGCATCATCTGGATTTGGTCTTCACCTTTTTGCTCTGAGGAGATCTTATTCCAATGGTAACAAAAGGCCCAGGCTGGGGGTGTAGCCAAAAGCGTTGTTGATCTTCCGTGATAGGAGGACCCATTGAGCTGGTAAGTGGACATTCTGTCCGAACACAGGTGGTGATACTCCAGTCAAGATCTCACGCTTGGTGACGGATGATGGCTAAATTGCAGATGTTATGATTATATTAAAAAAGACTCTACACGTTATGATTTTCACTTCATTGGACTTGATTTCATTTGGATGGCGCATACTGTTTATGTCATATGAATAAATAAAGGATGATCATTTTAATCAGCCCTGCCACTGTTAAGTGGTTTGTCTTATCCATGTAAACTGATACATTCTGCTGGAGAGCTGGAGCTTTTGAAAGACAACTGACCTGCTGGATGGTTTTTCAGATGAAAATAGAAGAAAGAAAGCCTAAACAATAAAAGGAATCCAACCATCACAGCTAAGAATTGATAAGCTGCAATACAAGAAATGTTTGTTTTTAGGTTTAATACCGCTTTAAATCTGATTCTGTTCACTTATCTCATGTGTGGAAACTGTTTGTTTTTTTCTCCTGAAATCTCTAATTGGCGGGTCTGTTTCACAATGTTGTAAATCAGAACACAGACATGATGTTAGCCCTATTAAACACATCGATGAGTACTCGCTCATACGTAAATTAAAATGGATTAAATTATAAATTTATTTGCATTTGGACACAATGTGTTTATAGTTATATCCTCGCACTTCCCGCAAGTTTGTTGTAGATTTTTTCCTCATACTGAGTAAATCACTATTTATATTTGCCAATTGCTCATCCTGTAGAAACCAATGTGTACTCACATCCTACTATTTTATATTTTTTTAAACAAAGAAACTATTTTTAGATGTGAACCCGAACTGAATGACATTTATTTTATTAAAACACTGTGTTTCATAAACAATGCCACCTGGTTTAAAAATATTAGTTATTCACCTTTTGAATTATTTGTTCCATCTCGGTGCTGATCTGCTGCAGCCCCTTTACAACCACTATCTGTCAAGTACTTTGGGGGTGCCTGTATGGAATTTCACAGGGCGGGTTTCTTGGTGTTGACAACAGTGGGCCATGTCCAGAGATACTCCAACAACTTCTAAACTTGCAGCAGAAGACACTAATGCTGAACTAATACTCTTTGAAATGTAGACAAAGAGGTACTAAACATGGACTTCTCAACAGGAACACAGTCCAGAGTGCACTAGTAGTAAAGCAACTCTCCCAACAGAGGCCAAGGAAAGTCTCTAAGTCCAGAAGGCTGGTATTCATCTACGTCCTGATTACTGTGCAGCCACCTGCAGTATCGCTCAGTTTCTGTACTCCAACTGCCTGTATCCCGGGTCCTTAGGAAAACTTTCTGCAAAGCGTTCAGGAGAATTCTGAAGCCAGCTTTCAGCTGCAGGTGGATTTCCCAGGAATGCCACAGCCCACAGGCTGGGTATTACTTCCTCAGGAACAAGAGACCTCTGCTATGGGTTCTAGCCTATTTATACCCCCCTCAGCCCCTTGCTGATCACTCAACATACTAACCAGGGATTGGCTGGAGGAGCAGTAATATGCAGGCTGGGATATATGTTCTTCAGGGGGAATTTACCAAGCCCGCACCAGCAGAGCCCAGAGCAGATCTATCCAATTGTTGCTCTCCCAAACTACAGGAAGGCCAAAAACAAAATCTTACCACTAGTAGCTTAATGGGGGCGCTACCTTACTGAAACAGAAAGTGATGAGGGATACAAAATTTTACATTTGTCACCATCACAGAAGATAAGGGTAATTCTTCCAATGGGTACACCTATTTCAATGACAACTGTCTATAAAGGGAACGCTCCTTAACTTGTGGAGGTTCTTCTGACTGTTGTGTGTTTGGGAGAGGAAGGGAAGGAAGAACTTGCCAACAACAACAACAAAATAAATCTGGAGATTTAGGCAGTCATGACCAGCCTTTCTCAATCAGGGTTCCTACAAAGGTCCCTTCAGAGGTTGGTAGAAGTTCCTGGCTTCCTGGAGCAATGAGCAATTCCTACCTCTTAGATAAGTAGTCACCAACATCGGTGGTCACCACTCTGTAAGGGGGGGTCTTTCTACTGAAAACCAGTGTAAGGGACATTCTTCTTACTGACCACCAGTGTAATGGGTTCCTTCTCCCTATGCTCACCAGTGTAAGGTGGTCATTCTTCCATTGACCAACAATCCAAGGGACCTCTTCTTCACTAACCACCAATATAAGGGTTTTACTTCTTCACTGACCACAAGTCTAAGGGATCCCTTCTTCACTGGCCCCCAATCTAAGGTGTTGTCAGGGCTGGGCCCAGACCTTCCTTCTCTGAGCTGGCCGCTCAGCTGTCGGCTAATTGCCAGCTCCCATTTCTCTCCACAGTTACCCAGCTGTTGTTGATTCTGCTCGTCTGTCCTGCCTACTTAAAGTCGTCCAGCTCACTTGATCTCTGCCTTTGCCTTTGTCAACATCACAGAGACTTTTCTACTGCGTTCCTGTTGAAGACTTGCTCAGCTGACGTTACTTCTGGCTCCTGATCCTGCTTGCTGTACTACTATGTTTATACTATAAACGTTTGTACTATAGGCTCTCTGACATTTGCTTGGCTGACTACCTGATCCGGTTACTGAACTCAGGCTTGTTTTGACTACGCTTACTCTGTTTTTCTTATTATTATTATTAAACAAGTGTGATTTAAGTATACTTCTGTCTCGGTCTGATTCATGGGTCCTGATAGGTGTCCCTTCTTTAATGACCACCAAACTACGCGGTTCCTTCTTCACTGACCACCAAACTTAGGGGTCCCTTCTTCACTGATCACCAATCTAAAGGGTCCCTTGCTCACTGACCACCAATCTAAGGGGTCCCTTCTTCACTGACCACCAATCTAAGGGATCCCTTCATCACTCAAGACCAGTCTTAGGCTGGCCATACATGTTTAATTCCCTTGTGCAATTTTCCTTTAGATTTACCAAAAACCGAATAATACAGTATGAGGTCAAAACGAAAAAACTTTCAATTGTATACAATTAGGCAGGCCCTTGCACTACATAGTTTAAGGTAAATCTAAATGAAAATTTTACAAGGAAATTGAACATGTATGGCCAGCTTAAGGATCCCTTCTCCACTGACCATCAAAGTAAGGGAGTTTTTCTATGACCATCAACATAAGGGCACATTTTCCACCAAAGTCAGGTAACTCTACTTTATTTGTTGTCAATTATTATTATTTGTTTTCTTTCATTATAACTGAAAATAATTTTGAGCAGCCCTGGATGTCAATTCGTTTAAATATGCCACATGTTCCGTGAGCTGTAGCTATAGTAATTATTAGCAGAGGTTCTCAGAGACCCCAAAGTTATTTCAAGGGTTTCTCCATGATAAAAAGGTTGAGAAAGGCTGCTATAAACTTTCCAAAATAAAATAAAAAAAAGTTTTTGCTGTATATACTCTTTAATGCTTATTGAAACAGCCACTCGAAATCTCCACCGGAAGCTAATGTGACAAGAGGACAAAGCCCAGGAACAATTGGGAGACAGGGACAGGGTGTTGTCAAGAGTAAGAACCTTCCTGGCAGGATCTCCAGTATTATTCTAATAAAAACTGCAGATGTAAAACACTGAAAATGACTTTTGAAATTATGTTGACAATCATACATTATATGATTTTTTTTTGTAATTGGGTTTGGAAAAAATACAGTCACCCACTTTATAAATGCTGCCTCCCCGCTGTTCCTCTAATTCCTGTATTCAATTACTCATGAATCTCAATTTAAGTACATTTTTAAAACATTTTTCCAGGTAGTCATGTGATTGCAAAGCTCTGTTGAAGCGGCAGATGCGTCTGGTGGGTGTGAAGTTCTTTCAGGCCCAACAATGCCTTAGAGCTATAGACACTGGTGGAATGACATCCCAGCTCTAGGGTTATGTGCTGTTGCTCAAACACACACTCTGGAGCTTTGCAGTCAGGTGACCATTTGGAAAAGGTGAAAAAAAAATGATTTGCACTGACATTTTTAGTTACCAAATGCAGAAGGTAGAAGAGCGAGGGTAAGCCACATTTTAACCACTTCAGCTCCGCAAAGGTTTTACCCCCTTCATGAACAGGCCATTTTGTGCTATTTAGCACTGTGCTATTTTAACTGGTAATTGCGCGGTCATGCAACGCTACACCCAAATTTATTTCACACAAATAGAGCTTTCTTTTGGTGGTATTTGATCATCACTGTGTTTTTTTATTTTTTATTGTATAAATGGGAAAAAAATAAAACTTAGAAAAAAATTATATTATTTACTTTCTGCTATAAAACATATCTAATAAAGAATTTTAAAAAATCGAATTTCTTCATAAATTTTGGCCAAAATGTATTCAACTACATGTCTTTGTTAAAAAAAAAAAAAAAAATCTCAATAAGTGTAAATTGATTGGTTTGTGTGAATGTTATAGCATCTACAAACTATGGTATGTATACTGGAATATATTTATATATATATATATATTTTTTTTTATAGTAGTCATGGCGATGATCAGCGATTTTACAGTGGAACTTACAGTGGGACATTTACATGTTAGGTATGAGAGCACAGCGTGGTCAGTTTTCTGTCTGTGCTGGGGACTCAGCCTGCTCTCCTCCGATGATCAGACTTGTGCTGACACACTTCTATACCTGCACAGCCATTCACTGGGCTGATCAGTGTGCTGCTGTTTCTCCTCCCTAAGCTCCTTATGCAGCAGAGAACAGAGAGTATGTGATCACTTATAAAAAAATTATTTAGTTTTTTATATCTCTACACAAATGTTTTGCCTTTCATTTCTATTTGAAACTGAATGTGTTGTTTTACAGGGTGTGGGTTCACATATAATTTAACTTCAGGTGCTGTATACAGAAGGATGTGACAACATATAGGTTCAAATGAAACATTAAACAGGTTCTTCACCTAATCCTTGAATGCAATAAAAAGCTGAAGATCTGTAAATGTAAGTAGTGTTACCCCCGAGAATATGCAGAGTGACAAGAGTGTGTAAACTAGTAACGAGAACTGCAAATATTTTGTGAAGTGACTCAACTCACTTTCATTATGATGTCACTATAATGGCTCGTTCACATGTACAGCAGCTCTTGCTGCTGCTCTTAAAAGCAATATGCAGTGGAACACTTTTTAGAAGGTGTTTGACAGGCGATGAAGAGGTAATTTGTCACCGCCTCACCACCTTATTTAACCCTGCAAATTCCACACCACTGTGCTGCAGTCATGTGCATTGCAATGGTTGCAGGGCAGCCCCATAGACTTGCATTGGTCATGTTCAGCGGCAGTAGTGTGCGATTTACATTTTTGCCATGGCCACGAAGCACAGCATTGCGGCCGCAGGGTTGTCATCCAGGCAGGTGGTTGGCTAGGGAGGTAAAAACGTGGGTCATCCACCCAGGGGCGGATCCGGGGGGGGGGCAACGGGGCAATTGCCACCCCCGAGAAATTTGTTGCGGGCCAGGCAGATAAGAGAGCGGGCGGCTCCACGAGCCACTCCGCAGGTCTCTCCGCGGGCGAACTGGGCGGCGTGGTTTGCGAGCAGTTGGCGCAGTTTGTGGGTGGGCAGCCGAGCTGCTGCGTCAGTGTGTGGGCGGCTCGGCGTGAGCGCACAGCTGGCCAATCAGCTAGCCGAAGGACGGGGAGCAGAGAGATGAGATCATCTCTCACCGCCCTACATGCCTGCAGTAACTAAGTTCCTCACTGTGCAGGCAGCGTGGGTAGCAGAGAGATTACATTATCTCTCTGCAGCCTGAGTCTGGGACACAGCAAGAAACAGACAAAACACCACCTTAGCAGGCAGGTGACTATCCGCAAGGTGTGGCAGGTGACGTGGCAAGTGACAATCCGCAAGGTGTGGCAGGTGACGTGGCAAGTGACAATCCGCAAGGTGTGGCAGGTGACGTGGCAAGTGACAATTCGCAACCTGTGGCAGGCGACGGTGGAAAGTGACACACTCGGGGCTCCCACTGATTTTGCATTATGGTGAGTTGAATGATTTCATTTTATAATACAATGTAATAATAGAAATAATGCGATTCAATCATGCTGACACCATAACAACTATGGTGCCGTGATGAATGAAGCGCCAACATCAGCCATTTCCCCGATAAATTGCCCACAAAAAATGTATTTCTGACAGTGCCCCTCCAGAGACAAGACTCTGGATCCGCCCCTGCATCCACCTAGTTTTACCACCCCCTAGCTACACATGTCTACAAACCCTAACTGAAAGCCTCTTGAATGAAAAGGAAAGTACAATGGGTTTTATGTATGTTTTATACCAGGGGTGTGCAACCTTTTGGCCTTCCAGGGGTTACACTGGAAGAAGAGGAATTGTCTTGGGCCGCATATTAAAATACACTAACAATAAGGAGAGCTGATGAGCAGAAAGTCTGGCAGATCACAAGATCACTGATATAGATAATGTAACTATCTGAGTAATAAAACTTCATTTTTTTTGCAATATTTTTTTGTTGTAAAAGAGGACAACATAAAACTAGTGCGATATTTAACAGTTTTTGATAATTTAACGTATCAATACCTGGTTGGATGGATGGAGCAGCAATTCTCAATGAATTCTTAAGTTGCTCATCAAATATTTTGGTTCTAACTTTGCCCTTTGTGTGCTTCATCCTTACGAATAGTTGCTCACAAATATAGGTGCTGCTGAAAACTGATGACATGAATAAGGCGTGATTGTGAAGAGTGGGAGATTGTTCTTTGGGAAGATAAAACATATAAAAGTCCAGTAAAGAGACTCACATTTTTCTTGGGCTGCATCTAATTAAAAGTAAAAAAAAAGTAAAAGTAAAAAAGTAAATAAAAAAAAGTCAACATTTTTAAGAAAGTTTTTGATTTTGTGTTGGGCTGCATTCCTAGTCGTCTTAGGCCGCAGGTTGGAAACTCCTGTTTTAGGGACCAATTCACACTATGTTTAGTGACAATTTACTGCATGATAAAACGTCTGTCACCATCTGTCACCGCAGGGACACACAGAAAACAATTGTTTCCTGTGTGTCCCATTCACACTGCAACGCAGCCTAGCGCTGCGCTGCAGCTTGTTGCAATAAAATGCAGACATGATGCATTTTATCGCAGCGCACCGGCCCTAAATCGCACTGCAATGTCAGGCAGAGCAGAGTAGCACGCTGCCCGACATTGCAATGAATGAAGTGTAAGCTATGTACATGTCAAATAAAGCTCATACAAAAAAAAAAAAAAAAGGGAGCAGTGCGATGAATCGAGTACCACACTGCCCCCTAGCATAGCCGGCAAGGCAAAGCGACCGGAGGGGTGAATTGCTCCTGCGCTCTGCTGATGCAGTCTGAATTGGCCCTTACTCATTTATTATGCCCAGGATTTAGTAATAAAAAATAACACCGTAGCCTCCCTGGCGGTTTTCCAGAGTGTGGCTCGGGGTTAAAATTTCAGTCCCATTAGCGGTAACCCCGAGCCACACTCGGGATTACATCGCAGGATCCTGGTGTGGCTTTACTTACCTTAGTAAGTAGAACACTTGCAGAATTGAGCGATAGTGAATCGTGGGGAAATTTATTTTATTATTATTATTTTATTTTTTTTTAATTATTTATTTTTATTTATTATATTATAATTTATGTTTTTGTGTTTCAAACTTTACCATACCCGGGATATCTACTAGACTCTTGTTTTAACAGATTTAAGTGTGTTATTGTTAAGAATTACAGATCTACAATATAAAACGCCAAATTTCCATGCAAAATAATTGTACCGCTTTCAGCACCTAAAATCCAAAAGAATCATACCGCCAGGGAGGTTAAACAATATTATTCTCTTTGTTTCAGTCTGGTAAATATTACATTTTGCATATGAATGTTATGCATTCTTCTATCTGGTCTCTAATGGAGATTCTAATGGAGCTCTTAGCACATTTTCCATTAACACCTATATTGTAAAAAGCATGATGATTACAGATTTGCTGGTTATTACTAAACGGTGCAAGTTTGAGCCCTTTCAAAGGCGCCTACATCCCCCCATTGTGCTTTAGAAATCCTTTGCCAGGTATTAAATTATTATTTGTAAGCAAGGATTGTATATGCAATATAGATTTAAACACATATAAAACATAATTTTTTGTAAACTCAAACTTTTGGGCCCATTCACACTATGGGGTTGATACACTCAAACTGGAGGGTGCAAAATCTGGTGCATCTCTGCATAGAAACCAATCAGCTTCCAGATTTTTTTTTTGTCAAAGTTTAAAGAGGAAGTAAACTTATAGGGCTTGCCAATAATAAGGCTTGCCAATAGGTAGTGTAAATATCTCTTAAACATGCACCGTTTAGGAAATATTTACATTACATGCAGCCAGTGACATCACTGGCGCATGCGTTCTGAAGGAACGGCCACCCATGCTGTTCCTTCCGAGCCCTGTGCCAAGAACAGCTCCAGCCAGTCACAGAGCCGGAGCCCGCAAACCTGGAAGCAAGACAGGTGAAGATGGAAGCGGCTGCAGCGCTGAAATCGGGTCGCTGGAACAGTTTTATTTTAAGGTTTCACATAATGTGCTAGTATGCGACTTTACCATGCAGAGAAAAAAAAATCCAGCGGTATACAACTGCTTTGATTGTACAAGCTGAAATTAGAAGCTGATTGGCTACCATGCACAGCTGCACCAGATTTTGCACTCCCCAGTCTTAGTAAGTGAAACCCCCATGAATCACAAAGGAACATGTAGTGCATTCCTGTGTGATTCACATGCGATCTGGGTGCAGAGCTGTTTTAACCTATTCAATTGAATGGGCTGAAAAAGCACTGGACTGCATCAAAAGAAGCGCATGCATTGCTTTACAAAATGCACAGCAACTGGCTCGTATGGTACAAGCAAATGCACTGTGTATGTGACCTGTGTTTGGGGTGTTGTTACACTAAAGGCCCATACACACGATCGGACTTTTTGACAACAAACTTGGCGGCAACAAAAGTCTGACGTCGGCAAGTCCGATCGTGTGTACACAAAACCATTGGACTTTAGTACAAAGTACAAACACGCATGCTCAGAACCAATGCAAAAGATCAGACAACAATACAGAAGTTGACCAAACGGTGGCACCGGAGAATTGAACGTCCTCTGTTGAAGTGTCGTCAGTACGTTGAAACGTCACTACATTCGTGTTTGTTGCCTAAAAAGTCCTGCCGTGTGTATACTTAACAAGTTCACGGCCAACGCCCTTTTTACAGAAATCCACGGGAAAGTTTGTATAAAGTCTGATCATGTGTATGAGGCTTAACACTGACACCCGCTGCAGATTGAAGTGCAGTGCGTTTTGAGGCTGGGTTCCCAGCAGGGGTCCGGTGTGTCCTGGTTCGCCGTTTCAAGTCCGATTTCAACCCGAATTGTGGGCTGATTTTGGACCTGAAATGGACCAAAAGACGAACAGGGCCCCTGCGCAAATTCGCACCGGAGCCGCATCGGAGATATGTGAACCGGCTCCATAGAGAGTCGGTCACATTCTCCTGCTATTGCGAATTGGATGCGGGAAATCCCGCATGCAATTCCTTCGCAATAGTGTGAACCCGGCCTTAATGTGGGGCAGGAAAAAATATATACTTGAGTAGATTTTTTTAAATAAGTCCAGTGTTTATTGTCACTTTAATACTATCTGGCACTTTTTACACATATTTCAAGTTGTAAAGTGCTATGTAAACTGTTGGCGCTATATAAATCCTGTAAATTAATATTAAATAATAATAATTTGGCCTTTTCTGGATTTGTAAAATACAAAACCTCTTCATTGTAGCTGTTCGCTCATGTGCTCTCTGTCCTTCGAATGTAAAGGACATATGCAGCTCTGTATACACACCAGTGTGTTTCTACAAGGAGGTCACCCAAACCGTTGAAGCATCACCAGAACACGCTATTGATATCCTTGTCAGCTAGAGATTAGCAAAACTCATGATTTCTGCCCTGTTACAGTAATTAGTCTTGTAATATTGAAACATCACTAATCTCTACTGGCAGCTGCTCGGTTTCTGCATTCTGTCATATCTGACATTATAATAATGCTGTATATTTCCTAACCCATCTACTGGGAGCAATAAAGACCGAGGCAATTCAGAATGGCTGCACTAATTAGCTATGGCAAGACACCGAGTCGCGATAAACTCCCTGCTGGACAGACAAGCATTACACGGGATTGCGTGACAAAAGACATCATAAAAACTCCCAGTGGATGTGTTTCAACTCTGTGGGGCAAATGGCCCTGGGGCCTTGTAGTTATTTGGACAGAGTTAAGCTGGCCATATAGATGGGTACTATGTTTTCAGGTTCAACCAGCGGGCTCCATCTGCACAAATAAAGCCTCGTACACACGCTTAGATTTGTGGACGACCGAACGTCCGTTTTTTTGTGGCAGGCTAGTCTCATGTGGAAAGTGAAGAGGTTACTCACAATACGAGTATTCTCGTATGACAGAAAACAACGTCAGAAGTGACGTAACGTGTTGAATAGTTCTGTATGTATTCTTTCGTTTCTGAGCATGTGTAGTCTTGCTCTTACGATTGTTTTTTGTGCGAAAACCGTGCTAATGAAATGAAAATCGGATGTTGAGTTCACATCCGACCAAAAATTTATAGTCTGCACATCCAGCTTTTGTCTGATGAAAAAGCGACATCGGCTGTCGAAAGCACCATTCTAAAATCATCAGACAGCTCGTCGTACGAATTTTTCATATCGTGTGTACGGCCTTAAAGGGGTTGTAAACCCACATCAACCTTCTGTCATGCAGTAGCCCCCCAGACCCCCTGTTTTACTTACCTGAACCCATTCTTTCTCGCCCCAGGGACGAGCACACCAGCTCTAGCCGGCGTCTCGTGTCCTGATTGGATAGATTGAAAGCAGCGCAGCCCATGGCTCCTGCTGCTGTCAATCAAATCCAATTGCGCGGGTGCCGGGGGGCGGGGCCAAGTCCTGCTGTCTGTGTCAATAGACGCAGCAGCAGAACACGGGTGTCCCGAAAGAGAGAGCTTGTCTGACGGGGAACTCAAGAAGTGGAGGAGCCATGAGCACTGCTGAGGGACACCTAGAAGAGACGGAGCGGGGGCCACTCAGTGCAAAACCAACTGCACAGATGAGGTAAGTATGACACTTTGTAGGAGGTAAGACAGATCGGGGGCCACTCAGTGCAAAACCAACTGCACAAAGGAGGTAAGTATGACACAAAAAACAAGGGTTTAGTAACCATTTAACCACTTGCCGACCAGCTGCCGCGGTTTTACTGTGGCAGAATGGCATGGCTTAGCGAAACAACGTTATGTAACGTCGCTTCACCCTGCGGCCACTAGGGGCGCACGCGCCCGCTGCTCGCCCCCCGGAGCCGATGCGAGTGCCCGGCGGTCGCGATGACCGCTGGCTCCCATGATCGCTCATGACAGACCGAGAACCGGGATCTGTGTGTGTAAACACACAGATCCCGGTTCTCTGAGTGGAGAAGATACTGATCGTCCGCCATAATGTCGCAGTTCCGCCATTACTAGTAAAAAAAAAAAAAAATGCTATAAATCTATCCCCTATTTTGTAGACGCTATAACTTTTGTGCAAACCAATCAATATACGCTTATTGCAATTTTTATTACCAAAAATATGTAGAAGAATACATATCGGCCTAAACTGAGAAAAAATTTGCTTTTTTAAAAAAAAAAAGGGGATATTTATTATAGCAAAAAGTACAAAATATTGTATTTTTTTCAAAATTGTCGCTCTTTTTTTGTTTATAGCACAAAAAATAAAAACCGCAGAGATGATCAAATACCACCAAAAGAAAGCTCTATTTGTGGGGAAAAAGGACATCAATTTTGTTTGGGTGCAACGTCGCAAGACCACGCAATTGTCAGTTAAAGTGACGCAGTGCCAAATCGCAAAAAATGGCCTGGTCATTCAGCAGCCAAATCTTCCGGGGCTGAAGCGCTTAAGGTGGATAGAGGAATCACCCTGATGAGGCATTGTATTCTGAGAGCAGGACCTGGCTCTGTCACAATACACTGTGGCTGATTGACAAAAGTTTTCCAATATGTCTGCTGAACAGAAGTCAGTGAAACAATCGACTCCTGTCTGGGACGGCCGTGCACTGATCTAAAGTCAGCCGTTCCCTGCTGAATTTTGATCAGTCTATGGCGGCTACATTACAACATCCATGGCAGGGATAGGTGGCAGTGGCCAATTCATATGGGGTGAAAACCTTCAGGTGTTTTCTATTCAATGTTTCTTTATTAAAATGAAGGGGTTAGTACAATACTACAAATTGGTAAAGCCATATACAATGAGTCACAGATCTGGAAAATAACATTATTAAATACGCAAATGGTCGGTTTGGGAGGGGGTAAAAAGCAAAAAAGGGGGGAGATGTAAATAAAATAATCAACTGAACCAACAAAATCCAACATTAAAGAGTAGAGAATATAGAAGTCATCAGTTAAACATTATACATTTTGGGTTGGACAACCACAAGGACCAGGAAGTAGAACTTTTTTTTCTTTTCATAGGATAAGTTATTTAATGCAAGTAACCTTTCCATTTCACATTGCTGATTCAGATTTACTATGCTAAGTTGGGATATGGATTACCATAGTTTAAAGCGGAGTTCCACACAGAAATGGAACTGTCCGGATTCCTCCCCCCCTCCAGTGTCACATTTGGCACCTTTCAGGTGGAGCAAATACCTGTCCCACTTCCGGGCATAGATCACCGCAGTATCCGCGGCGATCTACGCTATGTCCGGCCCCTCCTCCGTCCCCCCCCCCCCGCTGTCTTCTGGGTCCCAGAAGACAGCAGGGACCACTCAGAATGCTCAGCATGACTCATGCATGCGCAGTAGGGAACCAGGCTGTGAAGCCACAAGGCTTCACTTCCTGATTCCCTTACTTACGATGCCGGCTCCTCCACCGGAGCTAAGGGACGGATTGGCTTGGGGTGAGGACATCGCGGGCGCCCTAGACAGGTAAGTGTCCTTATTTTAAAAGTCAGCAGCTGCAGTATTTGTAGCTGCTGACTTTTCTTTTTTTTTTTTTTCAGGCGGAACGCTTTAAGTTTCACTGCCAACAGTAGGTAGGTGATGATGGGTCTAGTTTTGGGAGAAAGTTGTGCAATTACCTTTAGGTATTTTAGATGATTGTGAAGGTAGTGAATTTATTGTAAAGTGTGGGCAAAGTATAGATATGTGATAGCAGATTGGCCTCTGTGGAAGCTGTAAATCATTGAAGTGGCCTGAGCAACAACAGTGATGACCGTGGTCTTCTAGGTGCTGTGCCAGGTAATTGTCCTTTTGCATAGTTACTACAGGCGGTCACTTACTTGGCGCGGCCATCATTCATAGAACATTATACTTTTTTTTTTTTAAAGAATCATGTTGTAACCGTCCCTTCTCTCTACTTAATCTATTCAGGGAATATGTTGCGAAAAATGCAAGGCATTCTCTAAATGGCATTAATGCCAAGGGAGCCAACCCCTGTGGTTACTATGCAGGAGGGCAGCGAACCAACACAGCACCTAGAAGACTATGACCATGACTGTAGTAGGTTAGGCTGATGGCGGGATCACTGTGCCTCCTCTCCATCTTGTCCAATCAGAAAACGCTTTGCATACAGTGAGGAAAATCATGCGAGGAACCTCCAGTGTTTCCTTTGCAGAAGGGCAGCCATCCAGCTCAACACCCGGAAGATCACGGCCATCAATGAAGTGGTTCAGGCTACTACAGTGATTTAGTAGCCTAAACTTCCATCATCCAATCACGTGCAAGCAAAAATGCTGCTTTTTTTATATTTCCTGCATGTGATTGGGTATTCTTTGTAAATTATAATTTTACCACATTTTCTAAGCTCTGAGGAAAATTCCAATGCAAAGTACACCTTTCGTTGCAAAGTAAACAGCCCGTTTTTCGTTTTTCTTTGGATTCTGGATTAGTAAATCAACTCTTTTGCTACACATAACTGAACACCATAAAACCTAATTTAAATGTGTATTGGGAGGGGGAGGTAAAGCCAGCCATAGTTGGTTTGAATCTCAGCTGGTTCAGCAGGAACCAGCTGAGATTCAAACCATCTATGGGCAGGCTGATTGTACCTAGGTCGATCCATCAATCGACTTGGGTACATCCATTATGTCCGATTTTTAACCCCTGTGGTTACTATGCAGGAGGGCAGCCAACCAACACAGCACCTAGAAGACTATGACCATGACTGTAGTAGGTCAGGCTGATGGCGGGATCACTGTGCCTCCTCTCCATCTTGTCCAATCAGAAAACGCTTTGCATACAGTGAGGAAAATCATGTGAGGAACCCCCAGTGTTTCCTTTGCAGAAGGGCAGCCATCCAGCTCAACACCCGGAAGATCACGGCCATCAATGAAGTGGTTCAGGCTACTACAGTGATTTACAGCTTCCACATAGGCCAATCAAGTAGCACTTATGCCAAGCTGGACCAATGCAAGTATGATGCAAGTATGCAAAATATATAATCTTTGGAGCTCAACTTTAAAAAGTTCTGTAAAAATGATTTAGGTGGCAAATTATTAGAAAGTTATGGGCAAATGAACCAACGCATATTTGTAGCCATCAATGGCGTCTATATACAACAGGGTCAGACTGGAAATAGCCCGGCAGGATCTTCTTTTATATATATATATACATGATCCTTTCTTTGACCTGCTCATCAGTTGTATTGTTTTGCCAGGATAAGTCTTGCCCTGGTAAAGATGACACAATATTAGCTGAGAATTTAAGGAATGTGCTAGAAGCAAGGAAAACTGGGATAATTACACTGAGGAATGGACAGTAATGTTTTTGGTTAGATCTTGCTAGAAAAATCTGGAAAAAACAGGTTGTATTAGAGAAAATATTTGAACACTGATTACACTGAGGAATGGACTGTACAGTAATGTTTTTGGTTAGAACTTGCTTGAAAAAGCTGGAAAAAACAAGTTGTATTAGAGAAAATATTTGAACACTAATACAATTCCAAGAAGGATTTGTCTGAGCGAAAGTAGCAACCACTCACTATTTTTAAAGTACAGAAGATGACTAAAGGAATGAAGAACAAAACGTGTAGGTGGAGCGGTGATCATTGCTTCATTAAATGTTTATTCATCGGGGCAGATGGGGTGAATTTATTAGTACACAAAGGATAAAACTGAACTCTGTCCCCCCCCTGTCTCACTCTTCTACAACCATTAATTTACATGTTTAAGTAAGATAAGCCAACATCCAGTTTACTATTTTCCGAATCTGCTCACCATGTAAGGCTACACATTGTTTTCCAGCTCCAGCTCCAGTGCAGAGAGAGCAGAATCCAAATCTCAATGAGCATCAGGGACACCAAGAGCTAGTATGGGCCCTAGCTAAATAAACATTGTGTCTCCCACCTTGATATATCCCAGTCAAAAGGCTTCCCCAAGAGGGTCTACTTAAAGTGGACCTTCACTCTAAAGGTTATGTTATGTCCCCTACTTTCTTCCCCCTCCCTCCCCCCTTATTCAAATGGCCAATTTTTTTTAGCAAAATAATTGGTTTTCTGCATTTCTAGCCTAGGCAAAATGCTTTCCCAACCCCCTGTGTGCACGCAGGTGTGCTGCAGGGATCAGGTCCAGAGAGGACTCTGCAGTTTCCCAGCCATATGTGCATGCACAGGGGTTTCCCATGCACATGGAAAGACTTCTAACAAGGAAGTCCGAAAACCTTCCCTGTGTCTTCGTGCGTGTGCAGAAAGTTGCTTGTGTGTGCGCAGATGCACTGATTGGGCTCTGCCAGGACCCAAAGGTTGGGCAGAGCCCATGGGCACATCGGCGCATGCGTCATAATGGTATCACCTGAGGGCGGAGGGGTCAGACTTTGCTTAAATAGAACAACCATTTCACATGATCAAATCATTAAATGCATGGGGTTGATTTACTAAAAGCAAATCTACTGTTCACTTTGCAGGGAGATTTATACTTTGCAAGGGGATTTTCCCTAGAGTTTAGTCAATGAGGTGAAGGTTGACTCACTTCCATCATCCAATCACGTGCAAGCAAAAATGCTGCTTTTTTTATATTTCCTGCATGTGATTGGGTATTCTTTGTAAATTATAATTTCACCACATTTTCTAAGCTCTGAGGAAAATTCCAATGCAAAGTACACCTTTCGTTGCAAAGTAAACAGCCCGTTTTTCGTTTTTGTTTGGATTCTGGATTAGTAAATCAACTCTTTTGCTACACATAACTGAACACCATAAAACCTAATTTAAATGTGTATTGGGAGGGGGAGGTAAAGCCAGCCATAGTTGGTTTGAATCTCAGCTGGTTCAGCAGGAACCAGCTGAGATTCAAACCATCTATGGGCAGGCTGATTGTACCTAGGTCGATCCATCAATCGACTTGGGTACAACCAGTATGTCCGATTTTTGAATGCAAATTGAGTGATTTTCTTTCCACTTATGCCCCTTTTTTTCCAACAATATTTTCCATGTATTGTTCAGTAGCACAGTGTCCCTCTCACCGCTCATAGTCAATGCTCTCTATAGATAAAAGCCACCCACTGAATATTGTCATTGACCAATTCCCACTAGACTCCTCCTTTCACAGCTCCTTCCTATAAATATTCTGGATGCTCCTTTATCAGAGTCAATAAATACCCTGCATTGGACCAGATGATAGCACACCCGAGGCATAATGTGTTGTTTAACATTACTTGAATACAAAAAGATGTGACAATGTATATATAATTGTAAACTTTCATTTTGATAACCAAATACTTCAACACAATCACTGGCTGTCTCCAACTGATGAGGTCAGCCAGGATTGTATACCTGATAAGCATGTGGTTTTGATTTTATAGAAGTGAGAGTTTTTAATCATATTAAGTTTGGAAGTTTACCACCATTATTGCTTTTTTTTTCTTTCTGTAAATGATATTAAGTGACAGATTTTTTTTGATGTTACAGACATATAATCATGCAAACACCCAACTGCACCCCTCCAACTCACAATCACCCTCTTTTAATTGTTGCCCTTGATCAGGGCTGGTGCTACCACTAGGCAAACTAGGCAGCCGCTTAGGGCACATGGCTGCCTAGGGCGCCCAGCCATTGGCGTTCCTACTCTCTTCTCTCTGCAGCAAGCAACTAAGTCTCAGCATCAGCAGGCAGCCACCGATTCGTTCGCAGAGGACTGTGTCTGTGTCCCGACTCCCGAATGAATGAAAGTAAGCAAATATTCATTGATGGGCGCTGGTGTGACTGCATTTGATGGGTGCTGGTGTGACTGCATTTGATGGGCGCTGGTGTGGCTGCATTTCATGGGCGCTGGTGTGGCTGCATTTGATGGGCGCTGGTGAGGCTGCATTGATGGGCGCTGGTGTGGCTACATTTGATGGGCGCTGGTGTGGCTGCATTTGATGGGCGCTGGTGTGGCTGCATTTGATGGGCACTGGTGAGGCTGCATTTGATGGGCGCTGGTGAGGCTGCATTGATGGGCGCTGGTGAGGCTGCATTGATGGGCGCTGGTGAGGCTGCACTGATGGACGCTGGTGTGGCTGCATTTGATGGACGCTGGTGAGGTTGCATTGATGGGCGCTCATGAGGCTGCATTGATGGGCGCTGGTGAGGCTGCATTGATGGGCGCTGGTGAGGCTGCATTAATCAGTGCTGTTGTGGCTGCATTTAATGGACGCTGGTGAGGCTGCATTTGATGGGTGCTGGTGAGGCTGCATTGATGGGCGCTGGTGAGGCTGCATTGATGGGCGCCGATGAGGCTGCATTGATGGGCTCTCTTTTAATTGTTGCCCTTGATCAGGGCTGGTGCTACCACTAGGCAAACTAGGCAGCCGCTTAGGGCACATGGCTGCCTAGGGCGCCCAGCCATTGGTGTTCCTACTCTCTTCTCTCTGCAGCAAGCAACTAAGTGTCAGCATCAGCAGGCAGCCACCGATTCATTCGCACATAGTGTCACAGGCACAGCAGAGGACTGTGTCTGTGTCCTGACTCCCGAATGAATGAAAGTAAGCAAATATTCATTGATGGGTGCTGGTGTGGCTGCATTGATGGGCGCTGGTGTGACTGCATTTGATGGGCGCTGGTGTGACTGCATTTGATGGGCGCTGGTGTGGCTGCATTTGATGGGCGCTGGTGAGGCTGCATTGATGGGCGCTGGTGTGGCTGCATTTGATGGACGCTGGTGAGGCTGCATTTGATGGGCGCTGATGAGGCTGCATTGATGGGTGCTGGTGAGGCTGCATTGATGGGTGCTGAGGCTGCATTGATGGGCGCTGGTGAGGCTGAATTAATCGGTGCTGGTGTGGCTGCATTTGATGGACCCTGGTGAGGCTGTATTTAATGGGGGCTGGTGAGGCTACATTTGATGGGCATTTCATTAAAAAGGTGGGGTATACAAGAGCAGGGCAAAGAAGGTGCAGTCAAGGGTGGAGCCAAGGGGGGGCGGCAAAATGAGGTTTCATCTAGGGTGTCAAAAATCCTTGCTCCTGTCCTGCCCATGATGATTGCATCCTGCCCCTGTTACCATCTTTCAGCTCTCTTTACATACTGAATAATGGGACTACCTGTGGACTTCTTGTCTCAGTGACCTCTATACATAATGTATTATACAGTGGAGTGCTAGAGTTCTTAGGATAACCTCTATATCCTTCACAGCCAATTCAAAAATTGATACTGAGGTTGATATACTAAAAGCAAATAGGCTGTTTTGTTTGCAAGGGAAGTTGTACTTTGCATGGGAATTTTCCCTAGAGCGTAGCGAATGTGGTAAAATTTCACTTTGCAAACACCCAATCACTTGCAAGGAAAAATTAAAAAGCTGCATTTTGCTTGCAAATGATTGGATGATGGAAGTCAGAAAACCTTCACCTCATTCACTGATCAGCACAGTCGTAGTCCATGCACACTCCTTCCAGCTTACAAGCTGACAGCCTGTACAGGGGTATGGGCTGAAAGCTGGAGAGAGAATGTGCAGGAGCCTGAAATTGCACCCACAATCTGCTGATTGCGGGTCCAATACTTTGCAGGCACCTGTTTAAAATAAAAATCAAATTGCATTCGTTATTTTTTGTTTTAGCTTTTAAGGAATCATGGACTGCCAGCAGAGAGTGAACAGATCACCCAGATAATTATTAAAGTATGTGCTGATTAGGTAACATTATGATAAAACCACAGCTAAACATGATTTTGTATTTAGGAATCCATCAATTATATCTTTACATTTAAGTACAGAATTTTGCAATCACTCTTATCTGTTTATAGAGCACTTAGGAGATATGTAAAGCATGAAAATAAACAGGGTACATTCTGTATATGAAGGAGGTCAATGTTCCTAAATGTTCCAAGACATCTTGGTAGATGTTTTGTGCTGGTCAGTCTATCCTGCGTGATGTCAGATTAGTAGCCAAAAAATATCAAATGGTCTGATTCTGCTTCCAGCCTAATGGTCCGTACACAAGATCCGAATATTGTACGACAGATCGTCTGACCTTTTTCGTTTAATAGTCGCAAGTAGAAATTGAATAGGTAAATAAAGTCACGAAAATTCTTGTACGACAGAAATTAAAATCGGAAGTGATGTCATGTGCTGTAATATATTTGTTTTGTATTTTTGGACGACAACTATACTGACTAAACGGAAATCGTACGAAAATTTTCGTGCTTGTCCGGTCTACTAATATCGGATGAACTGTCGTGATTGGCTCTCGAAAGTAGTGTACACACGATCCGAAAATTGTACCATTCTTCCTCGGAAGACGATATTTGGATCGTGTGTACGGGCCATAACGCCGGCCATAGACAGTGCAAATTTCTTTCTTGCAACCATGGGCTGCAGGAAAGAAATTTGCATGGTTTCCCCATCAACACAGGCAGTGCTGACAGGGGAGACCCTCCTTCTGAGCTATTGTCTTCTCCCGGCGGGGGGAACCTGTTCCTGCTGGGGGAAGACAGTGATTATCGCTAGAGGTTATAGCAGCCTCTAGCGATAATCGCAAGCAAATCAGGCAGGCTGGTTGTACCCAAGTTGATCGGTCAACTTGGTACATTCAGCATGCCCATTAATGAAGAGAAGCAAAATGATACCCCAGCTCCACTGCCAATATGATGATCTATGAACTGTGATCCGGTGCCCTAGCCAGGACGTTCAGGCCCCAAAATTCAGCACTTGAATCAGAAAAGGGCTGGCGACGCGGATGCTCTTGAATAAAAGACCTTTATTGGGTTACATGGGTACAGGCTACACTGATGCGTTTCGGCTAAGAAGCCTTAATCAAAGCATGCCCATTAATGTTTCGAATCTCAGCCAATTCCTGTTGAACTGCCTGAAATTCGAACCGCCCTAAGCAAATCACAAGCAAACATGTAGCCAGACATTGGTTCCATGAAGGTTTCCATGCAATATGACTATTTTTACACTGAACATTCAATTCTTCCAGGTTAGAATTGTTGTTTCACAGACACACAACTGTGCCTCCCAATGTATGTCTGAGCTCTATTAGAGGTATGATGTCTTATTTAAAGTGACCCAGTGACCTTTTTAAAAGATTAAAAAAATATACATTTTTTGTAAAGCAAACAATTATTACTCCCCTCTCTCATGGACAGCATTGCTGAACTCTGCAGGGCTGAATAGAAAAGGTTGCTGAAAGATCTTCAGCATCTGCCACATTTCCTGGTGTGTCAGACCCTGGTCCCCCTCTGCAGCCTGTGGCTTCCTCTGCTGGTCCGTACATCGCTACTGTATCCTGTAATGGAATAGGGCAGCCTTTTTCAGCCAGAGTGCCATGACACCCAGGTGCCTTGGCAAAATGCAAAAAAATGTCCTCAAATTGCCCAGAAATGATCAACAAGCCACAGGTGGTTCAAGCCTGCCTTTTTTTGTTACACACACGGGTTCTTATTGCACAGCATTATAACCTTGGGCACCGTGCACACCAGCTATCAGCTTCCTAACAACTGATGCCATCATAGGTTGGTAAGGAGGACATCGGGCATTTGAGGAAGTCCTTGTTTGTCCCTTCCTTGCCCATCTCTATCAGCACTGGGATCACATTAACTGAATGAGGAAGAGAAACTGAATGAGAAGAGAAGCCCTGGAATACTACTGCTAGTGTGCAAAGGTATATTGCATCACTTCTAATATAGGTTGTCCTACATGTGTGGATACTGCATTATGAAAAATGATTATTTTAGTTTTATACACTTTTGAATGGGGTGCCTAAAGATTTTGCATCATTTTAAGGTGCCTTGATTGAAAAAAAAGTTTGAGAAGCACTGGACTGGAGGTCAGCTGATGACATCACAGTGCACAGCAGGGAATTCCAATCACTGTCCATATCTGGAAGACTTCGTCTCTGTAACGTTCCACAAAGTATGCCCCTTCTTAAACAATGAAACTACCAAGATACTCATTTGCTCCCTTGATATTGCTAACTTCGACTAATGCAACTCCCTCCTCATTGGCCTACCTCATAAATGCTGCTGCCAGAGTCATCCACCTTACCGACCGCTCAGCGTCATCCACTTTACCTCTCTGCCAATCCCTCCACTGGTTTCCGATTGCCCAAAACACTATCAGCACTAACAACATACAAAGCCATCTGCAACTCTTCCCTGAGCTGCATCACCAATCCGCTCTCAAAATATCACCTAAACTGTCCTTCTGCTTATTCCAACGCCTCTTGCTTGCTAGGTCCCTTGTCACCTCCTCCTCCTCCTTTCATGCTCACCTCCAGGACTTCTCCAGAGTCTCTCCCATCCTCTGGAACTCTTTACCCCAATCTGTCTAGCTATCTCCTACTCTGTCCATATTTAGGCGATCTTAGCTCTTCAGGGAAGCCTGCAGGAGATAAGATCTGCCTAACAACTGAACTTCTATTTCTTCATCAACTTATCCCTAGACAGTTATTGCCTTTTGTATCACATGCCCCTGCCTTTAGATTGTAAGCTCTCATGATCAGGACCCTCTTGTGTTGAACTGTATTGTAACATACTGCCTCACTTTATATCGTAAAGTACTTCACAAACTCTTGGTGCTGTATAAATCCTGTATATAATAATAATGCTTACAGTGTCTGGAACTCCTGGAAATTAGTTTGGCAGCACAGGCATTGAGACAGCTGAGTGGTATGTGTTTGCTTTGCAAAGATTTGCCATCTTCATCTTATAAAAATGTTGACAGGGTCTCTTTGAACACTTACCCCACCCAACACCAGAGCATGAAATATTATGACTTGTAGCTGCTGATTAGAGAGATTTCAGAAATTCCAAAATATTTTACCCAATCAGCCAGAGCAGTTACTCATTCTGCAAGACTCTTTTGACATTTCATATTGTGAGCAAACCATGATGGCCATCTGATGGCAAATATGATTACAGGTAACTAGAGTTGGAACATTTTAAAAGTAAAACTTGGTCTATGAATATAAATTTAAACTCAATGGTTTTTACATTTCCTTTTTACAGCATTCAGAATAAGGATCGGAAACTGCTGACCAAGCTCTAATTACAAGTACAAATTTAACTTAATCTTTCCGCACAGTTTCCCATCTGTTCAATTAAAATTTTTCTCTAACTACAGAAATATCCATAACAGCATGAAAGTATCTGGATATTTAAATGTAGTGTTACAAGGTGTTATAAGCAGGTTTATGGTTACAGGCTCTAGCCACTGGGAAAGAGAGGAGTAGTTAAGGCATCGTGTCCAAATCAGCTTGTAATGTAGGAAATGGCATACGGGGTAATGATCTAGAACACGTCATGTGGTCCGTGCACCTCCTCTGCAGCTGCAGTACCCCCCTTGTCTCTGTCTCTACCTTGTCTCAGTAGTCGACAGCAGAGAGGACAGAACTCCTCCTACAGATCCTGCCCCTCTGCAGCACCCCCTTGTCTCCCCTGGTCTCAGCATTCAGCAGACTCTGGCAGGAAAAGTTTTCATCTTGGCATTCCAAATCGCAGAAATTGCTATTCAAAATAGCAGCAAATCGCAGGAAGCCCATGCGTTCCCTGTCACTTTTAATAGCACCCTAAATGCGATTCGATTTTGTCACGATTTGCAGGGCGACAATCGCTGTAAAATCATGCAAAAGAAGAGCTTCTTCTGGGTGACAGGCGTCCCACAATTCTGTTTGTGTGATTTTACCTCGATAGCCTCCTGACACGTCAAGCTGTGAACGGAGCCTTAGACCGTGCATTTCTGTTTCCGAGCTCTGCCCCCAGCTTCCCCAGCAAGAGAGGGTGGGAGACTCTTGACTTCTGATTGTTGGGTTTGTGGGGGCACTCTACAACTGATGTAAAGGGGGAGTAGGATGCTCTGGACATCTAATATTGCAGATACAACTAGCCCTTTGAGGGCAACCATATTGCTGATGCAGTCTCTGATTCAGGGACTTTTATACTGCCACCTACAGGACGATCTGGACGCTGGCAAGAAAACAATGACCAGCCTGGTATTACCCTTTCCAGTTCCAACTTGCCTCCATTTTTTAATAGTGCCTGAGGAGGATGGACTCTTTTTTATACATCTTTTAACCCTTTTTACTAGCCATGTTTTCTTTTTCTCAATTTTTTTTTTCATTCAATGACTCTCTACTAGCAGCTTGAGCTGATTGTTTTTTGCAGCTATCCAGATCAGTGTGTCCTCAGAGCAATAGCTTTGAGGGCTGTACCTAGACCCCACTGGACTGGATGATTGTCGGGCCTCTGTGTAATGGGACCCTTGGGCACTGCAATGTGGTGATTTTCCGACCTTTGTGTAAGTTAACCACAGAGCGTTTTCTGGGTCCAGCGCCATGGCACGACCTCTGGTGTGACCCTGTGTCTGAAGACTTATTTATGAGTATGTTGTGTGGACAGAGCAGTCAGAGCTATTTTATTTATTAAACCATTGGGAACAGTTATTTTTCCTTTTTTCCATTTTTTTCCATACGTATGTGTCTGATGGAACAGTCAGAGCTATTTTATTTGATAAAACCATAGGGCACCATTATTTTTCCTATTTTTCCATTGGTTTCCATGAAATGAAGATCTGCATCACTAGAGTTGTGTTGCACGTGCTCTGTTCCTGCCATTTAGCATCAGGTAGCATTTTCCTGTCAATGCTTCTATTTGTAAGAAAGACCCGGTTCCACCTCAATGAATCCTTGCTGCCCCTACAGCTGTTTTATGAAGCCGATCATGAGTACGTAAGGTTTTACCTTGTCTTCTGAGCTAAGTTGTCCCTACTAAGCAGTGCAACATGTTTGATCTCAAGGTCAACACAAGTGGTGCATTCCTGCCATATCAGTGTCAGGAACCATAAACCAGGAGGGGACAATAAATACAGTTAAAATTACACCTTTAATGAAATAGCAAAAATAATACAGTCCAGGAATGTAGTCAAAAACATAAGCCAGGTTTGGATGCCAGAGCGGGCAATCAGACGAGCCGGGATCAGGAAGCCAGGAGTCAGCAAAGTGAGGAGCAAAATCAGGAACAGGTAACAGAAGATAAGTCAGCCAGGCCAAGTCATACACAGGAACACAAGCAGGAACACACTGGAGGTATTAACCATGCAAGGGTAAGGAGAAAATGAGCTAAGCTGCTTAAATAGCCAAAAGGGGCTGGCTGTAGGCTGGACTAATGAGGTAGGTTAATGGTAACCAGGTGAGTCACTGTAGAAACAATAAGTGGCTGGTAATTAATCGACAGCTAAGCAGCTTTGAGCACTGAAAGAAAAGAGCTGCCTGTAAGTAGTATAAAATTAAGAGATGTGACCCAATTATTGTGATACCACATCCATTAAAAACACAAAGGAACAAAAAACAAAGCATAGGACTTTATCGGTTGCCAACTGTAATCCCAAGTAGCAGGGCTGGACTGGGACAAAAATGTGGCCCTGGACTTCACCCAGACTGGCCCAGGGCACAACACATCAGGGTACAGTGCACATCAGGGTACGGTACAGAGCCCAGCACATCAAGGCACAACACATCAGGGTACAGAGCCCAGCACATCAGAGTACAGGGCACAGCACATCAGGGTATAGCACATCAGGACATAGCACATCAGGGTACAGGACATCAGGGCACAGGTTACAGTACATCAGGGCACAGCACATCAGGCAGAAGACATTGAGGCACAGCACACTGGGGCACAGGACATGAGGGCACAGGACATCGGGGCACAGCACATTAGGGCACGGTACAGAGCCCAGCACATCAAGGCACAACACATCAGGGTACAGAGCCCAGCACATTAGCGTACAGGGCATATCAGGGCACAGTACATCAGGGTACAGGACACAGCACATCAGGGTATAGCACATCAGGACATAGCACATCAGGGTACAGGACATCACGGCACAGGTCACAGTACATCAGGGCACAGCACATCAGGCAGAAGATATTGAGGCACAGCACACCGGGGCACAGGACATGAGGGCACAGGACATTGGGGCACAGCACATCAGGGCACGGGGCACATCAGGGCACAGGACATTGGGGTACAAGGCACATCAGGGCACGGGACACATCAGGGCATAGGACATCGGGGCACAGCACATCAGGGCATGGGGCACATCGGGGCACATCAGGACACAGAGCACATCAGGGCACATAGCACATCAGGGCACGGGGCACATGAGGGCACATAGCACATCAGGGCACATCAGGGCACATAGCACATCAGGGCACATTGGGGCACATCAGGGCACATAGCACATCAGGGCACATAGCACATCAGGGCACATCGGGGCACATCAGGACACATAGCACATCAGGGCACATGGCACATCGGGGCACATCAGGGCACATAGCACTCTAGGGCACATTGGGGCACATCAGAGCACATAGCACATTAGGGCACATTGGGGCACATCAGAGCACATAGCACATCAGGGCACGGGGCACATCAGGACATGGGGCACATAGCACGTCATCGCACATAGAACATCAGGGCACATCAGGGCACATCAGGGCATGGGGCACATCAGGGCACATAGCACATCAGAGCACATAGCACATCAAGGAACGGGACACATCAGGGCAAATAGCACATCAGGGAATGGAGCACATCAGGGTGCAGGGCACATCAGGGAACAGGGCACATCAGGGCACAGGGCACATCAGGGCACATAGCACATCAGGGCACATAGCACATAGCACATTAGGGCACAGGGCACATCAGGGCATATAGCACATCAGGGAACGGGACACATCAGGGCACATAGCACATCAGCGCACATAGAACATCGGGGCACATCAGGGCACGGGGCACATCAGGGCACATAGCACATCAGGGAATGGGACACATCAGGGCAAATAGCACATCAGGGAACTGGGCACATGAGGGCGCAGGGCACAGCAGGGAATGGGGCACATCAGGGCACATAGCACATCAGGGCACGGGGCACATAGCACATCAGGGCACATCAGGGCACATAGCACATCAGGGAACGGGACACATCAGGGTACATAGCACATCAGCGCACGGGGCACATCAGGGCACATAGCACATCAGGGCATGGGGCACATCAGGGCACGGGGCACATCAGGGCACATAGCACATCAGGGCATGGGGCACATAGCACATCAGCGCACGGGGCACATCAGGGCACATAGCACATCAGAGCACGGGGCACATCAGGGCACATAGCACATCAGGGCACGGGGCACATCAGGGCAGGGGGCACATGGCACATCAGGGCACATCGGGACACATCAGGGCACATAGCACATCAGGGCACATAGGGGCACATCAGGGCACATAGCACATCAGGGCACATCAGGGCACATAGCACATCAGGGCACATCGGGGCACATCAGGGCACATAGCACATCAGGGCACATCGGGGCACATCAGGGCACATAGGGGCACATCAGGGCACATCGGGGCACATCAGGGCACATCGGGGCACATCAGGGCACATCGGGGCACATAGGGGCACATCAGGTCACGGGGCACTTGGCACATCAGGGCACATCAGGGGGGAAAATTATGGGATCGTTTACTAGCCTGGCCAGCATGCAGGAAGCGTCTGTCTGTAGTAAGTTCTCTCTCTCATGTCATGCAGCGCTGCTCGCTCCCCGGCGGCCCCTCCTCTTTTCTCATCTATCCCCATTGGCTTGGGACATCATATGGGATAGACGAGAAGAGAGGAGGGGCCGCCGGGGAGTGAGCAGCGCTGCGTGACATGAGAGAGAGAATTTACTACAGACAGACGCTTCCTGTGCTACTCTGCATTCTGGCTCTCGATCTACCCATCAGGCGCCAGGTGTCGGCGATTGACGGGTAGATCGCCCCGGACCTCTGAAGCAATAGGAGGCCGCTGAAACTGGCCCACTGAGCCATCGGCCCACCGGGAAACTCCCGGTAGTCCCGATGGCCAGTCCATCCCTGCCAAGTAGGAAAAAAAGCGGATGTCTAACTCTTCGCCCAAAGCATCAGACGGAACCCAGAGATCAGAGGGATAACCACACCAGGGCCAAACAGGCAGGAGGTCAAGTGCTCACTCTACATGGACGTCGTGAAGGTGTTTTGTGCTGATTGGCGCTCCATCGACACACTCGCCCAGACCTGTGAGGACTTCTGCAAAGCTTCAGGGGCAAAGGTCAACTGCGGGAAGTCAGAAGTCATGCTCTTTGGAAAGTGGCTCCTGCCTTCTTCTGCACCCATTCCTTTCAGCGTTAAAACGGACTTCATCAAAATTCTTGGGGTCTGGTTTGGAGCTGAAGTTCTGGGAGGAGAGACTGGCAAAGATGAGACAGAAGTTTGGACTTTGGAGTCTCAGAGAACTCACCATCGAAGGTAAAACACTGGTAGTACGCAGCAAGATTCTTCCCTGTATTGCAGTACCTCATTCAGGCCTGGCCCCCCTGGGTTAACACCTGCAAGGCCATCACCAGGGCTGTGTTTCACTTCATCTGGAGCTCCGAAATGGACAGAGTGAAGCGGGCGGTTATGTTTAAGGAACCTCTCAAGGGCAGTAAGGGCGTGCCTGACATCGCCACTCTACTGAGGGTGTTCTTTGCTTGTAACTGCATTCGCAGGACTTTGGTATAACTTGATGGACTTTAAGGAGAAAGAGGAGGTCTGAAGATTTCCCCTTCCCCCTCCCCCCTGTGTATCCTTTGGCAGTTCAATAAAGCTTCGGGCCTGTGAACTCTTTTTCCCCCTTGTGGACTGGGAGCCTACTGTTTTATGCTTTTTTGAAAGTATAGGCAATGCCATAGAGAGATCCCTCTCTAGCTGCACTGACCCTGATGCATCTTCTCCGCCACTTTGAACTGGGTGTGCGTGGCCCTTTCCCCTGGTGTTGTGGACTAGACACTCCATGGTTCTCATTCTGGCTTTGTATAGAAAAGATGGATATACCATTCCCTAAACTGATAAAAGTGCCAGGAACGTCAACATTAAATGTGGTACTAAGTATTCAGTGTAGGTTTTAAAGAAATTGTCTGGCAATACATCATGCATGTTCTCCCCCTCTTTGAACTGGGTGTGCGTGGCCCTCTTTCCCCTGGTGTTGTGGACCAGACACTCCATGGTTCTCATTCAGGCTTTGTAGGTTTTAAAGAAATTGTCTGGCAATACATCTTTGCAGAAATATGAACTTCTTTAATACTTATTGGGGCATCCAGCTGAGTACGATAGGAAGGGGTAATGACTGGAAAGTCTAAACTGTCAAAGTAAGCAGTTTGTCATGGGCTTAACTTGCTCTATAGCTATATAACCTCTGGAAATAGGAACCAAATTTTGCATTGATCTCAGCCAGGTCTGTACGAGTAGTGCCCTCAGGACTCAGAATTTGGGTAATACTAACTAAAGCAGCCTGCTCCCTAGCCAAACAAGCCAACAGTCCACCATTCTTTTCTCCCTGTTCAAAGGTCCTCTGAGTCTGGTGAAGCAGTTTTTTCCTGGTATGAAAGAATATCTCTATACAGTAGGTAGTTTGGGAATCCTGAGTCTATAGGAGTGATTCCCGGCAGAGAGCATCAGACTCCACTCTGTCCAAATCACCTTGCAGGTCCCTTCTAACTTTATCAATTATTGTCTGCTATTGATCATGCATAAATGCTTTACATGCATACCTAACTAGCTCTGCTGGGGCAGAATCATTATTATGAGCCCAGTACTCCCATAAAGCCTGTGGGATTTGAATCTCCGCCTGTAGATCAGAGATCCAGTAGAGGGAAAGTCTCCACAACCTAGCTCCTGACCACCTGTAACACGATTGGGGAACAATTGGAGATCCCATGCAGCGGGATAGAAAAACATATTGTTGGGCTCCAATCTTGGATAGTTGCCCCAAAGGACCTTCTAAAACAAAACATTTTACATTTTAGTACATTCACTTAAGAGTTTTCATAAGTAACACATATAGCAATTACAAGAAAAATTAATTTCAGTTATTTTGGAAATTTATTTTTGAAACTAACATTAGCATATCAGCACTAAGTCCCAACTCCTGGAAAATTATCCCTTGCAGTGCAGCTGTGTCTGTAATGCAAAGGTTACTATCTTATTTTGTCTGGGGGAGAGGAGAAACAGTTTTACTAACCTGATCTTCTGGCAATTAGATGAAGTAAAATGACTGCGCTTAGGACAGGTGTAAAGGTGTGCAGCCCCCCTAAAGAAACTCCTCAAGGTGTTTCAGAAATGGGTGTATATATATAAAAAGGGGTAATGGCGCTCCCTAGAAGTTCATTGGGCAGGTAAGTAATATAAAATACCACTAATAATTATAAATGATATATAAACTCCACACCGAGTGGCCCCACCCAGATAGTTTGAGTATAAATAAATAAATAGGTACTAAGCAACCGTGGAGTAACACATCTCCCTCCACGTCCGTGAGTGTGCAGGTAAAAATAATAAAAATGTGCTAAGACAGTAAAAAAATTTTTTTTTTTTCGTACTATAAGAATATCCTGGCCGAGTAGCCCGTGACACAAGGTGGAAGTGGAGTGAGCGTTTTCGCTCCACCGGCCTGGTAAATGGCAATGACGTAGCGTGCGTGGCGCCGTCGTACACGTTTTGTCATAGACGTCCTTGACCGTCGCTGAGGACGTCTATGACGAAACGCGTACAATGGCACCACGCACGCTACGTCATTTCTGTTTACCAGGCCGGTGGAGCGCAGGTGGAGCGCAAACGCTCGCTCCACTTCCACCTTGTGTCACGGGCTACGCGGCCAGGATATTCTTATAGTACGAAAGCGGCTGTGTAAGGCACAGTTTATGCTGCTTTCTTAGGCTTATGGTGTGCCTATTCTATTTTATTTTTTATTTATTTTTTATTTGATTTTTGTTTGATGCTCATTTCTACAGCCAGGTGATCTGGACTGTAGTTTTTTTAACCTAAGGTTTTTTAAATAAAGTTTTTTATGTTGGAATAAATCCAAATACTACTACACTATGGGAGTCCACCTTTCCTTTTTTTCTACATGAGTGATTAAACTTCCCCATCGTATATATGCTGAGGACCTTCCTGGGAAACCCACCTACCGTGCCGGCAGGAGGAACGTAGAGGCCACATTTCTTATGCCTGTTACCCCTTTGGGGTGGATGGATCTGGTGAGTGGGGACCCTTGAGGGGGAGCACCAAGTCACCAAGAATGTTGAACACACTCAAGTCACAATTTTAATTTTGCCTATAAGTTTTTTCCTGGGGTGCTTCCACATCGTATTGAAAACTTTTTCTCACAATTACGGACTTATTAACATTTTTGGACTGTTCACTAATATGTTTAGAATATTAACTAAGATTTAAAAGATGTTTGTTTAAAGCACTTTGGTTTATGCATATGGGTGTGGATTTATAATCCGGCAGAGGCCTAATGTGTGATTGGGTGCTCAACCAACCTGTATTTGGGCCTTTAACTGTATACTGATAGGTTTATTGGTACCTAGGTTTATCTCGGATATTTACACTTTGGTAAATCATAGGCACATCATCACATTTGCTTGGAGTGTGCACACTTATATGTTTAGCTTATTCAATTAAGCACCTGTTACGGTCACATTAATATGGTTCAAATAGGGTAGACTTCTCTACCATACCATCACTTATAATTTTTTTACTGTCTTAGCACATTTTTATTATTTTTACCTGCACACTCACGGATGTGGAGGGAGATGTGTTACTCCACGGTTGCTTAGTACCTATTTATTTATTTACTCTCAAACTATCCGGGTGGGGCCACTCGGTGTGGAGTTTATATATCATTTCTAATTATTAGTGGTATTTTATATTACTTACCTGCCCAATGAACTTCTAGGGAGCGCCATTACCCCTTTTTATATATATATACATATATATACACCCAGATCTTCTGGCAGATGGCACTCCCCCATGTTCTGGCAGAGGACTGTCCTTCAGCATTATCACATCCAGTGTAGGGCTATAAACCCTGCTCTGATGACGCCAGGACCATAGACCACTAAAGCGGGGGGGGGGGGGTGGGGGGGTGGGGGGGTAAAGACGCTGTAGGTAAAGTAGATTTTCTTATTTTCTTGCTCTAGACTCCAAACTTTCTAAACAAAGGGCCAGTTTATTGTCTGTCAGAGCTTAAAGCGATGATAAATCTTTGATTCTTCTAAACTAAAATAACAAACATGTTTTACTTATTTGTTCTCGCAATGGTTTTGCACAGAGCAGCCCCGATCCTCCTTTTCTGGGGGCCCCTCCTCTTCGGTGTGTGCTCCCCAGGGAAAGCCATTTTACCTGGGGCACCCGTGCATGCTTGCGAGCGAGCCGCCCAGTTTGCGTCTATTGACACAGACCTGGCGACTTGGACACTCCCTCCGTTTCCTTGTCACAGCATTTGATTGACAGCAGCAGAAGCCAATGGCTGCCACTGTTACCAGTCTGCTCAATGAGGAAGGAGACAGCAGCGAGGGCCGCTGCTCTTGTGCACATTGCTGGATCGGATCGAGCTCAGGTAAGAATAAGTGGGGGGGGGGGGGGCTGGTAGGCTCCTACAGCACAGAAGGTTTTTTGCACCACCCTTTGGCTCCTTCTGCTAATCTTGTGTTAGTAGAAGTTTGGTGAAAGACGATTTGGGCTCTTCAGCCTTGTGCTTTTCCGATCGTTACTGCTCTTCAGTTTTGTGTTTGTGGGTTCGTATCTGGTTTTCAGCGCGTGTAGTCTTTTCGTATTTGTTTTTCAGTGCGTATTTTATAGTATGTATTTGATTCTCAGTGCGTTCTTGTCCGCTCGTTTCTGAATTTCAGCTTGCTCTTCTCAGGCCTTTCTGTTTTTCAGTGCTTTCTGTTAGTTCGTTCTGACCAGCCGACCGTTTTGAAGCCATGAGGACCCTCACCCCGGACCAGAGGGTTTTTAACTACCGTCTGGTCAGAGCCAGAAGAGTGGTGGAGAACGTTTTCGGGATAATGGCCACTCGGTTACCCCTATTCCTTACGGCAATCAACATGGCGGAATATAAACTTAACCATATAGTCCTTGCATGCTGCATTCTCCACAACTCTTTAAGGAGAAATTCAATGAACTATGTTGCCTCAGTTGGGCCTGAGGCTGGACTTCAAGAAGAAACCCTGACGGCGCTTGAAGCTGGCCGTCCTGGCTTGCCCCCCCAAAGCGAAGTAAGACAGAAGTATGTCGAGTACATTGCGAGTAGGTGGCCATTGATATGTCAGTAAATGTTTAACAACCATTTTCAAAATAAATTTTTTAGTTAAACTGAAATAAGATTTACTTAGATTTACTGCTTGTGTTTCTTTTAGCTGTCTCCTAGGTTCTCCAATGGGCTTTTCTTTTTGGCCATTTTCTTCAATAGTGCAAATGTAATTTATTTGATACATGAGGTGACAATCTCTTCTCCAGCGAAATATTATTATGTTGTGGGTCTGCTACACACACACCTTGTTTTTGTTAATGTATGTAATGCATTACTGATAAAAATATACATCATTTTCAGCACCATGAATGAATTTTGGTGAATCACGAAAATGGCATGATTGTGGCAAATTATAAAGCACTGTGGGAGTTATTTACTTAAGGAAAATCCACTTTGCACTCCAAGTGCACTGCAAAAGTGCACATGAAACTGCACTGAAAGTGCACTTGTAGTGCAAAGTGGATTTGCCTTTAGTAAATAACTCCCATTTCAGTGTAAACACCAACTTAGTCCAAAAAATGATATTGAGCCTTGAAAGAAGAAGCCACACATTGTTGAGTAGAACACTTTTTACTCTGTGCACATTCACATGTGCATTTTGAACAAACCAAAATATTTTAGTAATAACATTTTTTTTTGGACAGTACAAATAGCCTTTTTTGTGTTAAAACAGGCATGTTTAAAACCATAAAACAATACACAACTCAGGAACTTACAAAGTTCAACTTTGACAAAGTGAAGGCAATATCAGACATTAGTATGTCCAAACTGTGTTGATATTGCCTTCATCGGATGGGGTGATGTCACCCCTGTGAAAGCCAAATTTTGAAGATGCACACAAATTGAGAGTCAAAATGGGGATTTCCCTCCTGATCCCATGCCTAATGTCAACATGTGCTAGCTCCCATCATGGGGGATCAATGGATGTGTTTCGGGGGTGCAACCTCTTCCTCTCATCTACTTAAGTTGCGAGGAAGGGGTTGCACCCCCAAAACGCGTACCTTGATATCCCGTGATGGCAGATAGCACATGTTGACACACCGTGTGCATCTTCAAAATTTGGCTTTCAAAATTTTGGAGAAAAGTTAGAAAAATAGAAAGAATTTTATAAATGTTGGTGTGTTTTCGATTCTGCCTAAAACATCAATGATGTTTTTGAGTCTGTTTTCCACATCATTGATGTCTTCCTTGATCTTCTGTAAATCCCGATTGCACACCATGATCTCCTCGATGAGGACTTGTGCACTTGCATTTGCCAAATGTGTTTCTTCTTCAACAACATCCACATCACCTAAAAAAAAAAAACACCATGTATTATAAATATGCAGGCATCCATCTATTACCTGAAACTGTGGTCTCAGACACTCACCTGTTGTGGTCACTATTTCACCCACTTCATAAACCTCTCCTTCCTCCATATCCTCTGATTGTTGTTGTTTTTGGATTTCCCCTTTTTAGGAGGTTGGGGGTCCCTGGTGACCTCAGACGTCCAGAGTCTTTTCTTCCCTATGTGAATAAAATAAAGGTATACTTAGCACACAGATATTTGAGGCAAGAAATAGGAATATGAAAAATTGCTTGGAAGTGTACAATTGTCTGTTTTGGCAGAGTTCAACGCTGAAGACATGATTTTTTTCCCTTTACAAAGCTGGAATGCTTACCTTTTTTTTTAAAGTATCACACATGTAGAGACCCCTAGTACCCACTGGAGCACCTGTGTGGGACACCCTAAAAAGTTTGTTCTGGTGTCCCACACTAGTGCTCCTGTGTCCAGATGTGTAAACAGCTGCTGAGTGTCCTCTCCTTACACTGAATCAAGTTTGCATTTCATTCTAGTTACAAACCCATCTAGTCAACTTCTTTTAAGACAAATAGGCATGACCAAATGTAGTTAACCTGAATCTGCAAAAAACATTGTATTAGTGGGCGAATGAACGATGTTTACTACGAATGATTACTGTGCCCACTAACCTGAAACTTGCCATTTTAAACTGTACAACAGTAAAGAAAAGCACATGGAGCAGCACGAACGTAATAAGAAGAATAGGAACACGTGACAAAATATTTACTTTTTTGCAGCACTCTCTTGATCCTTCTGTACTGATCCTGCTCCCTCAATTTGAGGTCTGACCATCGTTTCCTCAGTTGAGCCTTGGATCGCCGTACCCCCAAATTCTTCTGCAGACTTTTCACAACTTTAGTCATGATCTTGGCCTTTCTCACATTTGGGTATGATCCATGCTTCCCATCATAGTCGGCCCTCTTGAAGATGTCCACCGTCTCCACATCTCTATAAAGGCCATATATGAGGCCTTAAATATCCTCCAGGATCGGGACGTTTGTAGCTCCGGGCTTTTCCTCGTCGTTGCTGCTACTCTCAAGCACCTGTTCTGTCTCCGCCATGTGCTCTCCCACTGCGCCGAAAGACAAGGGCCAGGAAATATACTGGATAGAAGGTCAGGGGGGGGCGGAGTTTCACGGATGCGCAGTGTATATAAAGCATAACATGTGTCGTACGTACGATCTATGAGTGGAGGAAGGAGTATCGGAAGCGCCGATCGTTAGAACGAAGGTATAATTTTAACTTGGTGCATCAGTGGCCTATACTGCTTCTAGATTGAGGCCTATATTGGGACAAGATTAGGAGAGTTAAAACAAAAAGAAAGAATTCCCCAAGTGGGGTTTTTAGGCAGCAAAGAGGAGGGTAGGAGGCCAATATATAAAAAAGTAGATAAATTTTATTGTACAAAAGTAGCTTCAACACACTGGTTAAAAAATGAGCTCCAATACAGAGTGTTTACAAATCACACGACACTCAACATATACAATGTAAGCACGTATTCATAACAACATGGCATATGTGTTGACAAATATCTGGATTGTAGACCTGACGCGTTTCGACCTATATATTCCAGGTCTTCTTCAAAGGTCAATCTGCTAGAATTATACCACAACGGTGCATATGTCAAAATTAAATATGTATATTTGAAAACAAGTATACCACACATTGACATGGCATATTTACCCAATGATGAGTGTCCTAAAGCAAAAAGCTTTCTGTTAGAAAGGTCCCCTTAAAATCAAAAAGTTGCCTGTTCACCTTCCCCCAGAGGTCCCATGGCACACCGCCGCAGCCCCCAATCCCAGGGGAGGATCCCAAAGATGTGGCTTACAAGAGATCACACTGTGATACACCCCCTAGCTATGGCACGGACTCCACGGTCAATCCGATGGGGAGGACACCTGCAGCAATAACCCAGGGAGGAAAAAGACAGTTCAAAATTATATATATTGTATGCACTCCAGCGTTAAGTTTAGAGAGTGTATATATGTATGTATCTGCTTGGTTGTAAACTGCCATAGGTGCATGTATGCACCTATTAAGCTGGCCATAGCCTTCATATACTAAGTGTATATGTGTGCGTGTAAAAGAACTTACACACATATGTATGTGCGCACATATATATATTCATACTTATAATTTATATTACATCTTTAAGTATAGAAAATATCGCAGAGTGCAGGCGTAAGGTATGTAAAATAGGAAAGAGTAATTAATACCATAAAGAAACCTCAACCATATACCATATAGGTAAGGGATGTGAATAGGGTAGTATAGTCAATATTGATGGTGAAGAGTAACACTTAGATGTGAATGGTGAAGAAAAATGTGAAAACAAAGAACCGTAGATCCCTGATGTGGGCAGCCAGGATGTGTAAAACGTGAACACACAGGAAGTGTGAACTAAAAATAGTGTGAGTGGTGGGGACCTCTGGTCCCATGGCACACATACATATGTGTGTAAGTTCTTTTACACGCACACATATACACTTAGTATATGAAGGCTATGGCCAGCTTAATAGGTGCATACATGCACCTATGGCAGTTTACAACCAAGCAGATACATACATATATACACTCTCTAAACTTAACGCTGGAGTGCATACAATATATATCATTTTGAACTGTCTTTTTCCTCCCTGGGTTATTGCTGCAGGTGTCCTCCCCATCGGATTGACCGTGGAGTCCGTGCCATAGCTAGGGGGTGTATCACAGTGTGATCTCTTGTAAGCCACATCTTTGGGATCCTCCCCTGGGATTGGGGGCTGCGGCGGTGTGCCATGGGACCTCTGGGGGAAGGTGAACAGGCAACTTTTTGATTTTAAGGGGACCTTTCTAACAGAAAGCTTTTCGCTTTAGGACACTCATCATTGGGTAAATATGCCATGTCAATGTGTGGTATACTTGTTTTCAAATATACATATTTAATTTTGACATATGCACCTTTGTGGTATAATTCTAGCAGATTGACCTTTGAAGAAGACCTGGAATATATAGGTCGAAACGCGATATTTGTCAACACATATGCCATGTTGTTATGAATACGTGCTTACATTGTATATGTTGAGTGTCGTGTGATTTGTAAACACTCTGTATTGGAGCTCATTTTTTAACCAGTGTGTTGAAGCTACTTTTGTACAATAAAATTTATCTACTTTTTTATATATTGGCCTCCTACCCTCCTCTTTGCTGCCTAAAAACCCCACTTGGGGAATTCTTTCTTTTTGTTTTGATCACTAGGGGTGAGCAGCACTCCCTTCCCTTCCCTGTGTCCCCCCCTTTCTAAGATTAGGAGAGTTTAGCCTGACATTAGGGTTTGTCTTGTGTTGTGTCTTGCAGAGAAAATGAAAGAATAAAAAAAAAAACGAAATAGTAAAGTTAGCTCAATTTTATTGTTTAATGTGAAAGAAGATGTTATGCCAAGTAAATAGATACCTAACATGTCATGCTTTAAAATGGCGCACGCTACTATATTAATTTAATGTCAGGAATGCCTTGCCCCGTTACTTATCCTAGATATAAATTGTTTAGCATCACCAACTCCTTTGTGGTTCTTTATATCCAGTTACTGTACGGATGTCTAGAATATCTTGTTATCATTTGCTCATGATGTACCGTTGTTTTGTTTTCTTTTCTTTTCTCTGTATTATTTTGTTTTTGTTTTCAATAAAAACTTTTCTGTTAAAAAAAAAAAAAAAATTGCGCACGCTTGTGGAACGGCGACAAACTACGGTACTAAAAATTCTCCAGGTGACGCTTTAAAAGTTTGTACAGGACCTGTTTAGAGTTACAGAGGATGTCTAGTGCTAGAATTATTGCTCTCACTATAAAGATTGCGGCGATACCTCAGATGTGTAGTTTAAACACCGGTCACATATGCGGGCGCGACTTATGTATGTGTTTACTTTTGCACACAAACACGAAGGGATGGGGTGCTTTTTTTTATTTATTTTACTTTTAATTTTTACACGGCCCTTTTATTTATCTATTTTATTTTTTGGATCACTTTAATCCCCAGTACAAGGAATGTAAACATCCCTTGTAATAGAAATAAGCAGTGACAGGTCTACTTTATTTTGAGCTATGGGGTCAAAAAGACCCCAGATCTCTTATTTACCCTTAACCACTTCCAGCCCAAGCCAATTCTGGCACTCCTCTCCTACATCATCCTTTTTTGCTAGAAAATTACTCAGAAGCCCCAAACATTATATAAGTTTTAGCAGAGACCCTAAGGAATAAAATGGCAATCATTGCAACTTTTTATGTCACACGGTAATTAAGCAGCAATTTTTCAAGTGCGCTTTTTTTTTGGAAAAAAAAAACTGTTTGATGAATAAAAAAAACAAAACAAAAAAAACATTAAAGTTAGCCCTATTTTTTTTTTTTATGTGAAAGATGATGTTACGCCGAGTAAATAGATACCTAACATCTCACACTTTAAAATTGCACACACTCGTGGAATGCTGCCAGACTTCAGTTCTTAAAAATCCCCATAGGCGTCGCTTTAGCAATTTTTACCCCCCCCATTGCATTGATTATAGCATGCATGGAGCACTTTGCACATGCCAGTGGTGGCTGGTGCTCAAAATTTTTGGGGGGGTACAAACAAAATAAAAAATTCAGAAAAAAACACATCAATTGCAGCCTCACTGTGCCCCATCAAATGCAGCCACTGTTCCATCAAACGCAGCCACTGTGCCCATCAATTGTAGCCACTGGGCCATCAAACGCAGCCACTGTGCCCACCAAACGCAGCCACTGTGCCCATCAATTGCAGCCACTGTGTCATCAAACGCAGCTACTGTGCCCATCAAACGCAGCCATTGTGCCCCATCAAATGCAGCCACTGTGCCCACCAAACGCAGCCACTGTGCCCATCAATTTCAGCCACTGTGCCATCAAACGCAGCTACTGTGCCCATCAAACGCAGCCACTGTGCCCATTAATGCACTTTCACTAAATGTGGACTGTTTAAAGGGTTTGCATTGATTATAGCATGTATGGAGCACTTTGCACATGCCAGTGGTGGCTGGTGCTCAAAATTTTTTGGGGGGTGCAAACAAAATAAAAAAATCAGAAAAAAACACATCAATTGCAGCCTCACTGTGCCCCGTCAAACGCAGCCACTGTTCCATCAAACGCAGCCACTGTGCCCATCAATTGTAGCCACTGGGCCATCAAACGCAGCCACTGTGCCCACCAAACGCAGCCACTGTGCCCATCAATTGCAGCCACTGTGTCATCAAACGCAGCTACTGTGCCCATCAAACGCAGCCATTGTGCCCCATCAAATGCAGCCACTGTGCCCACCAAACGCAGCCACTGTGCCCATCAATTTCAGCCACTGTGCCATCAAACGCAGCTACTGTGCCCATCAAACGCAGCCACTGTGCCCATTAATCGCAGCCACTGTGCCATCAAACGCAGCCACTTTGCCCCATCAATTGCAGCCACTGTGCCCTCAAACGCTGTCACTGTGCCCATCAATTGTAGCCACTGTGCCATCAAATGCCAACACTGTTCCCATAACACTGATATAGTTTATTAAATAACTTTACCTGCTGTCCTGGGGGGTTCCCTTGTGCCTCTCTCTCTCTCTCTCTCTCTCTCTCTCCCCCTGACGTCACTACCAGACCCCGCCCCAGTGCCGACGTGAAGAGTCAAGCAGTACGGAGGAGGGTAGGTGGAACATAAGGCTCCACCTCTGCCAGTCACCGGCCGCTTATGGGGGCGTGAGTCACACGCCGCTCCCCGCATGAGAGAAAGTCCCCCCACCCGTCTTCCCGATTCCCGGCTCCCGCGCCCATGCAGCCCACGGCAGCCGCCTTGCTGTAGCGGGCGGCGCTGCTGTGTATGGGCGTGCTTGGCAGAGGGTGGAGGGGCGTGAGCTCTGCTAAGCATGCCCATACACACGCCCCTCCACCCTCTGCCAACCACGCCCATACACAGCAGCACGGCCCACTACAGCAAGGCGGCCGCCGTGGGCTGCATGTTTGTGGGGGGGCAGCCGCGGCAGCCGGGGATCGGGTGGGGGGACTTTCTCTCATGGGGGGGGCAGCTTTTTTTTACCACCCCCCGCAAAGTGCTGCCCTGCCACCAGTGCCACCTTATCAGTGACCGTCAGTGCAGCCTCATCGGTGCACATCAATGAAGGAGAAAAATTACCTGTTTGCAAAATGTTTGAACAAACTATAAAAACAGTTTGTTTTTTTCAACATTTTTCACATTTTTTTGTTTGTTTAGCAAAAAATTAAAAATCCCAGTGGTAATTAAATACCACCAAAAGAAAGCTCTATGTGAAAAAATTGATAAAAATTTAATATGGACACAGTGTAACATGACAGCACAATTGTACTTCAAATTGCAACAGAGCCAAAAAGTGAAAATTGGCCTGGGCAGGAAGGGGGTTTAAGTGCCCAGCAGGCAAGTAGTTAAAAGGCATGTAATGTAGCACAGTGGCAAAGTGATTAACGCTTCCATCCTTAGATGGGAGGAGCCGAGCCTGTAAGGTCACGCAGCCACAGTGGTGAGCAGGACTATACAGAGCTGGTTTTAACTGAATATCTTGTATGTAAGTGTTCTTTAATTGGGGCATTTTAATATATGTTGAAAACGGAGAGCACTATGTATCCTCTATTTACTGTTGCATGAATGTGGAGCCATATCCTATCAGGAATACCGAGTAATAATGCTGGTGTGGAGGAAGGAGAAAAGCAGTGGGTGCCGTATATACGAGAGATCTTTCTTGCGATCCCCCTGGGAGGCTACTGATTGGAAAGTGGATACAGAGTAGCTGGTCGGATGTAGAGGAGATGAGACCATAGCTGAAAGAAAGAAAGGAATTGTTTTGAGTCTTTCTGACTCATGTATGAGGTGAGCAGGTATAACGACTGATGAAGGTGTGCACATAATCCGCTGAAGACATAATTTGCACAGTGGTGGATGATATATGAATTGAGAAGTCACAATAATTCAATGCTCAAAAGTTTCAGCATATAAACTTTAATTGAACACATTATTATATAGATTTATTTATTTGAATATAATTTGATATCACTGGATATTTCACACGATAGATTAATAGTGCCGCACTTATATTTTTCATTTTATTTTATATGTTGTATGGTGAGGTGAAGTCACTGGAAGTGTACAGCAGCTGTGGAGTACTATTTAGTAAACTTTATAGTTTATTTATAGCACATAACACTTTAAGTAGGTGGCGCTAATTTTTTATACACAGAACTGCACACTCAACTAATGCCTCGTACACACAATCGGATTGTTGGTCAACAAAACCGTGGAACTTTGTCCGAACGGCGTTGGCCCAAACTTGTCTTGCATGGACATGGCCAAACAATTGTTGGCCAACAAATACGAACGTAGTGACGTACTAGACGTACTACGTGGTTTTTCAGCTCTTTAGCGCCACCCTTTGGGCTCCTTCTGCTAATTTCGTGTTAGTAGAAGTTTGGAGAGTGTTGATTCGCGCTTTTCATTTTGCACTTTTCATTTCGCACTTTTCATTTAGTTTCTGAACGGCCATTCGTCAACCAAACATGTTGCGGACAGGCAGGAAGGAGGGGGGTGAGGGGGGAGAGCTGAGATCAGGGCCGGGTATGACGGAGGGGCGGACTTTGACCACGGTGATAAGGGCTGAGTAGCCCTGGTTATCGTGGTCAGTATAGAGAGGGCATACAGGAAGTGACAGATTCAGGGAGGTTTTTTTACAGTTTAGAGGTAGCAGATTACACAGCACAAGCACTGTGCTGTTTAATCTGCTTTAAAGCACCAGGATCTGTATTTTTATTTTTTTTGGGTTAACAAACACTTTAATAGGCATGTGCACTGAAAAAAAATGTTTGTTTTAGTTTCATTCGTTTTTTGCTTTTTCCGGAAATTTGGAAATTCAAAAATTCGGAAATCCGAAAATGCGAATTTTCACATTTCTGAATGTCTGAATTACGGATTTTCGAATTTCCAAATTTTCAGATTTCCGAATTTTCATATTTTCAAATTTTCAAAATTTCACATTTTAAAATTTCGAATTTCTGAATTTTCGAATATGCAAATTTTAGAATTTAGAATTTCCGAATTTTCAAATTTCCGAATTTTCAAATTTCGAATATCCGAATTTTCAAATTTCCGAATTTTCGAATTTCTGAATCTTCAAATTTCCGAATCTTCGAATTTCCGAATTTTGAATTTCCGAATTTTCAAATTTCCGAATTTAGAATTTTCTAATTCCGAATTTCCTTATTCCGAATTTCTGAATTTTTGGAATTCGAAAACTCGGAAATTCAAAAATTCGAAAATCCAAAAATTCAAAAATCCGAAAAAAGAAAGAAAATCACTAAAATTTAAAATAATAACTAATTAGTAGTAACTAATTCGTTTAGTTCCGAATTCGTTTTTTAACAAATTTTGACAAATTTGTTCATTCCGAAATCTCTGAATTTTTCAATTTTCGAAATTTTGAATTTCTGAATTTTCGAATTTCCGAAATTTCAGGATTTGGAAATTCGGAATTTCGGAAGTTTGAAATTTCAGAAATTGGAAAATTCGAAATTTTGGAATTTCGAAATTTTGGAAATTCGAAATTAGAAATTTCGGAAACTAGAAATTCGGAAATTTAAAATTTCGTCAAATAGAAATTTTGGAAATTGGAAAATTTCAGAAATTCGATAATTCGAATTCGGAAATTCTAAATTTCGTAAATTTGGAAGTTCAGAAATTCAAAATTTCGGAAATTCAAACATTCGAAATTTCATAAATTTGAAAATTCAAAAATAAGAATGTAAGTCTGAAAATTCAAAAGAATGAAAATCTGAAAATTCTAAACCCCGAAAATCTGAAATAATAACTAACTAATAATAAATATTAAATTATAGGTATTGGAATTTCCTTTCAAATTTGTCTGTGAATGTAACGAATACAAATTTATCTGAAGTTACGAATTATCCGAAATAACGAATGCTGCATCTAAACAAATGGAATGGAACAAGTTAATAATAAATAATAATAATAAAAAGGTTTTATTATTATTATCGTGATTTATTACTATTAGATCGTTATGTTCCATTTGTTTAAATACGGCATTTGTTATTTCAGATAATTCGTAACTTTGGATAAATTCATACTCATTATGTTCACTAACAGCCAAATTTGAATGGAAATTCCAATACCTATAATTTATTATTTATTATTAGTTAGTTATAATTTCAGATTTTCAGGTTTTCGAATTTTCAGATTTTCATTCTTTTGAATTTTCCGATTTTCATTCTTATTTTTGAATTTCCAAATTTTAGAGTTTTCAATTTTATGAAATTTCGAATTTTTTAATTTCCTAATTTTGAATTTCCAAAATTTCGAATTTCTGAATTTCCATTTTCCGAATTTCCATTTTCCGAAATTTCGAATTTCTGAAATTTCGAATTTCTGAAATTTTTAATTTTCGAATTTCCGAAATTTTGAATGTTCGGAAATTCGAATTTCGGAAATTAAAAAATTTGGAAATTCGGAAATTTCGGAAATAACGAATTTGTCAATATTCGTTAAAAAACGAATTCGGAACTAAATGAATTGCACATGTCTACACTTTAACCTAAGTTCTCTATAGAAGACATGATAGTGGACGAGAGGTGGTTCAATCTTAAAATGGTATTATACCCAAATATAATATAATATATTTCAGCTTACCAGTCATTAGATGTGCTCGTTGCATTCATTTTTTTAAGGCTTTTTCCTTCTTTTTTTCACCTGGAGATAGGGCCAGTAACACCTTTCAGGTAATAGAGTATCTACACTTTGGATGAAGGAACAACAGAGACGCTTTTGAACAGCAGATAAAGGAAACAATAAGCGATGCTAGTTTGTAATCCTTATCCTAAGTATCAAAAAGCTAATCCTAATCTAAGACCCCATACACACTATTAGATTTTCTGCAGATTTTTGTCTTCAGATTTACCAAAACCATGTAGAGCAAGGGCCTGTCTGATTGCATACAAATTGAAATTCTTAAGGTTTGACCTCATATTATATGGTTTGTGTAAATCTGAAGACAAAAATCTGCAAAAAATCTAATAGTGTGTATGGGGTCTAAGACGAGAGGAATTGACATATAAACATAGGAGGAGCCCTAGAAAATTTGTGAAAATTTGGCACTGGTGGCTGGTCTCCAACACAATGATACTGAGGAAAATCATTAATGACATAGGATCTTATTTTTCAAGGGGGATAACTATATATGCTCCATTAAGATGTAATAATGTGATGGGGGGTCTTGAGTAAAGATTGAAGCGTAGACTGGTGAGCGCAAATATAGAAATTGTTTTTTTGCTTTTTTTTTAGTTTTGGATGTGGTATTTGTGGGAAATGCATTGTATGTTTTTTGAACTTTTGTTGTATACTGAAAAATTCAATAAAAAAACGATTTGATTTAAAAAAAAAAAAAAGCGAATCAATATCTATGCAAAATGTGTTACTTTGTATGTGTAAACATGCAAAAGTGCTAAATCCAAAAAAACAAAAATGTTATAAAGTGCAAAAAATTAATCAATAGTGTCATCACTGTAAAAAAAACATCAAACATTGCAATCCAATAATATCACAACTAAATGTGCAAAAACATTTCTTACCAGTACATTAAACATTGAACATAAAGTGGCAGTATTGCAAATGCATATAGTGCAAAAATTGCATAAAAAGTGCAAAATGCTACAAAAATATAAGTCCAGTGCTGTAAAAAAGAGAAAAGTGCAACATGCAATCAAATAGTCCACTCAGGAAAAAACAGCAGGTGTTCCAGAAAAAAGGTATATCCCAGAAAGTCAAGTGCAATTTTCAAAACGCTGAATCAATTCTTTTGACGTGTGTTTAAATCACGTATAGGTGACACCCAATGTGATCCTTCACCATCAAAAATGACTCATCAGAACTAATAGTTGGTCAAACTATAAACCAGCTAATGCACTTTTTTAATAATTTCCAACAGATTAATCGCCTAGGTATTGATTCCCAATATCTTCTCTCTCAGTCAAACACCTCTGATGTAGATCACGGCCACACATAAAAGTAAGAAAGAGAGAGGAAAGCTTCCTTAGTGTAATAATGTTTTAAAACAGGCTTTATTAAAAGAAATAAAATGCACTCACATGTGTCAAGTGTCTGCCCGATACTAGGGTATGAACTCTCTATCGTGTTGCCGATCGTCTCCATCTGATAGTTACAAGCCACGAGTCTGATCCAACTATGCGTGGTGAGGTCAGTGTCCTAGCCCAGCCCTAAGAGTTTTGACAAATGAATGACGAAACGTGTAGAGCGGGGCTAGAATGCTGACATCACCACATCACCACGCACGGACGTCGAATGATGAAACGTTGCACTTTTCATATTTTTACAGCACTGGACTGATATTTTTGTAGCATTTTTTGCATGTTGCACTTTTCTCTTTTTTACAGCACTGGACTTATATTTTTATAGCATTTTGCACTTTGTTTTGCAATTTTTGGACTATATGCATTTGCAATACTGGCACTTTATGTTAAATGTTTAATGTAAGAAATGTTTTTGCACATTTAGTTGTGATATCATTGGATTGCAATGTTGTTTTTTACAGTGATGTCACTATTGATTCATTTGGTTATGTAGATTATTGCACTTTATAACATTATTGTTTTTTGGAATTAGCACTTTTGCATGTTTACACATACAAAGTAGCATTTTGCATATATATATGAATTAGCTTTTTGACACTTATGATAAGGATTACAAACTAGCGCTGCTTATTGTTTCCTTTATCAGTTGTTTTGGTATATCACCAATTACTAGTAGCAGCTGTTTCATTTAATCCTCTCCTTTGCCACTTCCAATGACATCTTGGGCGCTGTAACTTTTTGCTTTACCTTTGAACAGCAGCATTGTCAGTCTAGGGGGAAGGTGGGGTTGATTGGCTGAGGTGGAGAGGTGGCTGGAAGATATCAGGCTCAGCCCGACTGTATTTTGTTCCAGGAATGGGACAGGAAGTCTCTGTCCCACTGCCGGAACACCAGAAAAAAAATGCACTAATAGCGCTTGTTCAAAGAATAAAAGAGTGAAAATGAATTTATTAGTTTATATTAAGAAACAGTCAATGCATTTCAGGGGTAAAAAAACACTCAGTTAAAATGAGAACCATGCATGGACCAAAAACAGAACTTTCCTGTGTGAATCTGTGTAGATAAGCTATTTGCTGGATCAGGAGAGTTACTGACCAGCAGTATTTGCCAGTATAGCCCAAAAAACGATTTGAACGAATATTCAACATGTTGTTAGGCTTTAATCCCCTAGTTAACCTTAAACGTAACACATATACTAAAGGCTCCGTTTTTTTTTAATTTAAAAGGAACAAACATGTTATACTTACATCCTCTGCAGAGGCGGCTCTAGGCTTTGTGAGGCCTTAGGCAAATATGAGACACGAGGCCCCACTCACATCCATAATGGGTAAAATAATTCAAGCAATTAAAATTAACTGTATAAATTGCATATATTAAGAGTTTTTAATTCTATGAACTATGAATTCAACGTTTATAGAATTTTCTAAACCAATTCTTCTTTAATGAAATATATATATATATATTACATATATATTATATATTACACACATATTTCTCCATTTACATGAAGGTCAGGTTAATATAACCTAGCCAGCACAGAGTTTCCCCATATATCAGAGTCTGCAGGATTCCCCCTTACAGTGCAAGGGAACTCTGATATGAAGGGGAATGCTGCAGATCATGATCTAAGGGGGAACCTGCAGACATTGGTGTAAAGGGGAACTCTAATGTAAGGGAGGGGGAGGACTCTGGTGACCAAAGATTACCTTTATATCAGAGTCCACTGCATTCCCCTTTACATCACAGAATTCCAACTTGCATTTAAAATGGGAACTCTAATGTGGAGGGGGCTCTGGAGCACCTTCCGCAGAGTGAGAGAGTCGCAGACATGATACAAGAGATGGGCAGAGACTGCAGACATGATACAAGAGATGGGCAGAGACTATGCTGACATACTACAAGAGATGGTCAGAGACTGTAGACATAGTAAAATAGTTGATCAGAGACTGCAGACTTGATACAGGAGATGGTCAGAGAGTGCAGATGATACAAGAGATGGTCAGAGGCTGCAGACATGATACAAGAGATCAGTGGCAGCTGGTGCTCACAATTCTTGGGAGGGGGGGGGGCGAAGTGCAAACAAACTGAAAAATTCTAAAAAAAAACACCCATAAATTGCAGCCACTGTGCCCATCAAATGCAGCCACTGTGCCCTCAATAGCAGCCACTGTGCCCATCAAATGCAGCCGCTGTGCCATCAGTTGCAGCCACTGTTCCCATCAAATGCAGCCACTGTGCCATCAGGTGCAGCCACTGTGCCATCAAATGCAGCCACTGTGCCATCAAATGCAGCCACTGTGCACATCAAATGCAGCCACTGTGCCCGCAATAGCAGCCACTGTGCCCATCAAATGCAGCCGCTGTGCCATCAGTTGCAGCCATGTTCCCATCAAATGCAGCCACTGTGCCTTCAAGTGCAGCCACTGTGCCATCACGTGCAGCCACTGTGCCATCAAATGCAGCCACTGTGCACATCAAATGCAGCCACTGTGCCCGCAATAGCAGCCACTGTGCCCATCAAATGCAGCCGCTGTGCCATCAGTTGCAGCCATGTTCCCATCAAATGCAGCCACTGTGCCTTCAAGTGCAGCCACTGTGCCATCACGTGCAGCCACTGTGCCATCAAATGCAGCCACTGTGCACATCAAATCCAGCCACTGTGCCCTCAATAGCAGCCACTGTGCCCATCAAATGCAGCCGCTGTGCCATCAGTTGCAGCCACTGTTCCCATCAAATGCAGCCACTGTGCTATCAAGTGCAGCCACTGTGCTATCAAGTGCAGCCCTTTTCCCATAAAATGCAGCCACTGTGCCCATCAAATGCAGCCACTGTGCCCATCAAATGCAGCCACTTTGCCCATTAAATGCAGCCACTGTGCCCATCAAATACAGCCACATCTCTTGTGGGGTGCCTAGAGCCACCCCCTTTGTGGCAGACAGCATCTGTTTCATTGGGGGGGGGATATGTGCTAGGGGGGCTTTGGGAGGGGAGAAGACATGTGCTGGGGGGGTGGATTTCTTATCCAAGCCCCCTTGTAGCATAAGTCCTAAAGTGCCCCCTAGCACACAGTGGCGTCACTAGGGTGGGTGTCACCTGGTGCGGCAGAACGTGGTGTCACCCCCTCGGCACTTAGTAGGTTAGTGCATTAGTGTGGCTCTCCCCCCTTAACCTGCCACAATGGATGGAGCAGGGATGGGATTGAGGGGGAAGGGGAATAGAGCTGAAATGGGATCGGGGGAATGGATGGAGCCAAAATGGAATCGGGGGATTGATAGAGCTGGGATGGGATCAGGGTGGTAGATGGAGCTGGAATGGGATCTGGGCAATGGAGGTAGCCGGGATGGGATCGGGGGGATGGAGGGAGCCGGGATGGAATCGGGGGGATGGAGGGAGCCAGGATGGAATCAGGGGATGGAGGGAGCTGGGATGGAATCGGGGGGATGGAGGGACCCGGATGGGATCAGGGGGATGGATGGAGCCAGGATGGGATTGGGGGGAATGGATGAAGCTGGGATGGGATCGGGGGGAATGGACGGAGCCGGGATGGGATTGGGGTGGAGTGGATGGAGCCAGGATGGTATGGGGGAATGGATGGAGCTGGGATTGGATAGGGGGGATGGCTGGAACTGGGATGGGGTTGGGGTGGGGTGGATGGAGCCGGGATCAGATCGAGGGGAATGGATGGAGCCGGGATGGGATTAGGGTGGGGTGGATGGATTCGGGGCTGGATAGGTGGTGGATTGGAGCCATGATGGTATGGGGGGGTGGATGGAGCTGGGATTGGATCGGGGGATCGATGGAGCCGGGATGGGATTGGGGTGGGGTAGATGGAGCCGGGTTGGGATTGGGGAAATGGATGGAGCCGGGATGGGATTGGGGTGGATGGAGCCGGGTTGGGATTGGGGAAATGGATGAGCCGGGATGGGATTGGGGTAGGGTGGATAGAGCCGGGTTGGAATGGGGGATGGATGGAGCTGGGTTGGTATGCGGGATGGATGTAGCTGGGATTGGATCGCGGGGATGAATAGAGCTGGGATGAGATTGGGGTGAAGTAGATGGAGCCGGGATGGGATGGAGGTGGATGGAGATGGGATGGGGGTGGATGGAGCTAGGATTGGATCGGGGGGATGGATGGATATCCTCTCCCCCAAATCACTCCAAGTGAACTCTTTGCTTGTCCCCCCTCCCCTCCTCTGTAAGACTGACTTTTAGATTACACAGACCTCAGACCAGCGCGCTCGCCTCTCAGTACAGGTGGTGTGCCTCCTTCCCTCCTCCTCCTCTGACCTCTGTGCACAGGAAAACATTACAGCACAGGAGGAGGAGCGGTTCAGTTCAGTTCGCTCTGCTCCAAAGTGCACTCACTGTACTGTGTGTGTGTCAGGCAGCTGGAGAGAGATGCCGGGCCAGCTGCAATGCACAGTGGAGTGGAGCTCATGGCGTGCAGGAACGAAGACACCCCGCACAAGCCGCGGGCATTGCGGTACTCTAATTCGCTGGGACTCCGGGTCGAGAATGGATCATATTGCAGCACAGTCCCGGCGAATCATCGAGGTTGTGGTATGGGCAAATTAGGCGGCTGCGAGGCACCTCTGGTAGCGAGGCCTAAGGCGACCGCCTAATTTGCCTAACTAGCCTAATTAGAGAGCCGCTTCTGCTCCTCTGTGTAGTTGTTTTGCACAGAGCAGACCAGATCCTCCTCTTCTCAGGTCCCTCTTCAGTGCTCCTGGCCCCCTCCCTCCTGTTGAGTGCCCCCAGCGCAAGCAGCTTGCTATGGGGCACCTGAGCCGAGCTGCTGTTCTGTGTGTCCGTACAGACACATAGTCGTGGTTCGGTCCAGCACCCTCTCTCTCATTGGCTCAATGACTTTGATTGACAGCAGTGGGAGCCAATGGTGCCACGTTGCTGTCAAACCCAATGAGGAGGGAGAGTCCCAGGCAGCCGAGACTCTCCTGCAACATGGGCTCAGGTAAGCATTAGGGGGGCTGCTGCACACAGAAAGTTCTTTTTATCTTAATGCATATGCAGTAAGATAAAAACCTTCTGACTTTACAACCATTTTAATTACTAAAAGCATGTACATAGCTTGTATACTGGTTCCAAACTTACAAAGTCCTGTACCAAGATTTGGCAATGTCAAAAGATGCTAATTTGCGTTCTATAGCATGGGAAGTCATGATACAATAGTTCTTCTCTTGGGTTAATGTCCAATTTAGCAAAATATGAATGAAAAACAAACGTTCTGGATAACAGACCTGTTTGATTTTACCTAATCATTTTGGCTTACTATTGGAATAAGAATATATGCTTATATCTTGCAGCATGAAGCTAACAATTATATTGGCAGAGTAATGGTCTCATAGGGTTCCCTATATATTATCCAGCAGTTATCTTCTGACTGGTTTTGGACCCTCTTTGGCCTGCATGTTTTACATTTGCATTAACCACAATAATTGGCTTAATATGCCATTGTAGACTGTAGAAATTTTTCCCAGAGATTGGCACATATCTTATATGAACGAGTGAACGGATTTTAAGAAGTAAAAATATATGGTTTGATCATGTAAGCATTACCATACAAGTTCTCTGAGAAATATGCAGCTTTTTTTATGGTATCTTCAAAATGTAATAAGAATTTTTCTCTAATTGACAACAGGGCTGAATTCTCAGGATGCATGACCTGAAGATGCCTTAAAACTCAATAGTGATTGTATTATTGCATATAGGATTCTTATAAAACTAACTGTTAAATGGAGTTGAAAAACAGCAGTTATTGATTTGTATTTGTGGTCTACCAAGGGTGGGTCAAGCACACTTAGTTTTAGTATTTCAAAATGAATGTAATTTAAAGGGGACACTATCACCTACCTCTATCACCACTATATTCATATACAATATGTCATATATGCATGACTAATACTATAACTTTTTTTATTTTTTAGTCCTGAGCATAATGAGTAAAGAAAATCATTTTAAATCTGCTATACATTCCTTTTGAGTTTGCTCGGATGCCAAAGATCAATAGAAGCCTTGCTCTGCCGGTGTCTGCCATAAACACTTACAGCTATAACAAGGTAAGAGGAGAAAAGGCCAGCCACACGTGGCTCCTAACTGATTTTTAATTCTTCCATATAAACCTGACAGGGGTAGAGGGAAAACCCGCCAATTATTTTTTTTTCACAGAAACAGTTGTTTTTTAAAGTTATATTTCAGTCTTGTGGTGTTTTGTGATCAGTTTAGATATTCTCTTTCAAAATGTGCCGGCAGATAAGTCTCATGTTGCCAACTGACCACTGGACTGTTGATCTGTTACCTCCACATACCTGTATCCACATTCAGTTAATTTCCAGAGCAGCATTGATGCCCCAAAACCCAGATTGAACTATCTCACATATTTAGACTAGTGTTTGCATGCAAAGTTACACCCCTGTAGCTCCTTACTGGCCCGAAAACTTGCCCATAACATTTATCGATTAATAGCCCGGTGCAGATAGGGGAGTGGCAAGCAAGGAAATGACCATCGGATATCAACTGAACATTTGTGAACACAGTCAGATGTGCAAATTCTACAGTCCATGGGCAGGGCTGAATTTAAATTTTCTGTCCCCCGCATCTGCAGGATGTGGAAACCTTGCAAAAAGATCTGAACAAATTAATGGGGTGGGCAACTACATGGCAAATAAAGTTCAATGTAGAAAAATAGAAAATAATGCATTTGGGTGGCAAAAATATGAATGCAATCTATACACTGGGGGGGAGAACCTCTGGGGGAATCTAGGATGGAAAAGGACCTGGGGGGTCCTAGTAGATGATAGGCTCAGCAATGGCATGCAATGCCAAGCTTCTGCTAACAAAGCAAACAGAATATTGGCATGCATTAAAAAAGGGATTAATTCCAGAGATAAAACGATAATTCTCCCGCTCTACAAGACTCTGGTCCAGCCGCACCTAGAGTATGCTGTCCAGTTCTGGGCACCAGTCCTCAGGAAGGATGTACTGGAAATGGAGCGAGTACAAAGAAGGGCAACAAAGCTAATAAAGGGTCTGGAGGATATTAGTTATGAGGAAAGGTTGCGAGCACTGAACTTATTCTCTCTGGAGAAGAGACGCTTGAGAGGGGATATGATTTCAATGGGAGTTTGACAAGACACGTGGCCACTTATTAAAATTAGAAGAAAAGAGGTTTAACCTTAAACTGCGTAGAGGGTTCTTTACTGTAAGAGCAGCAAGGATGTGGAATTCTCTTCCACAGGCGGTGGTATCAGCGGGGGCATCGATAGTTTCAAGAAGCTATTAGTTAAGCACCTGAATGACCGCAACAAACAGGGATATACAATGTAATACTGACATATAATCACACACATAGGTTGGACTTGATGGACTATGTAACTATGTAACTGTGTTGTGCTGCTCCCCTTCTACGCCACTTCATTGGTTAGATTTAACAGCAACATGATGCTTGGGATGGTCCTGCTGCCCCTGGAACTATGTTGGATATGAAGAAATCCTGGCTGGTTCTTAGGCCTGTATAAAGTGGAATTACCACTTTTCTCTCTACCCTCTTCCTAGACTGACAATGTTGCTGTCCAAAGCTATCGGTGTTGCTCTTTAATTAAGTGGAGACACCCTAAGCTAGGAAGTGTGTTACTGCCCAGATCACCAGGTGAAAATAAGGTAAAAAAGCAGCCTAAAAAAACAAAACGAATGCATCCTTGACATTTAAGGACTGGTAAGCTGCAAGATATTCATTTTTTTATGTATTCTTTATCAATGCAAATTTTAAAAAATACAGTTGGCAGTAGGGTATATAGACATCAGTAGACCCAATTTGTTCTGACTAATACAGAAGGACCTATGTAGAATATTGCATAGAGTAGTTGCACAGACAATATATGAATGCAGTGTGAACTGTGAAAACAAGGTAATACAGTTGTAACCACCCCTCCACGTGAAGAACATAGTGGTGAACCTCATTCCATGGGGTTTACCAAACAGCAATATATCTAATGGAGGGATAACCTGTAATAACCAATATGGTGTGCACATGTGTCCTAATAACCAAAGTCTCAAGTATACGTGCCTAATTTGACAACAGAACTAAAGGATTGGATCCAATCTGAGAGGGCATATTAAATAAAATTCATTGCACAGAGCAGGTAGGTATGGCATATTTGAAAATCAAAACAACAAAAAAAAAAAAGCAACAGTTTTCTATTCTCCTGACTGGCTCCATGGTAGCATAAAAATGGGAAATAACTAGCCACAAACAAGTGTGGGATGGAGAAAAAGTTAAATTACTGTATTTATTGGCGTATAACACTCACTTTTTCACCATGAAAATCGGGTGCAAATAGTGCGTGCGTGTTATATGTCAATACTTCAGTTTTAGCTGCCTCGGAGGGGACAGGGAGGGGGGCTAGACGAGCACCGTCAGATTACATAACGTGAGAATCTCCTGTTTACTTGGTGGCCTCTGTAATAGGAACTCCCGTCTCCTGGGCCGCCATTGGACCACTGTTCTGTCTATCATAGGAGATTCTCACTGTATGTAATCTGTCAGGGCTCGTCCCACCCCCCTCCCTGTCCCCTCTGGGCTGCAGATGGGCATCGGTCAGGCTGCACTGATGGCAATGGTGAGGCTGCTGCATTGATGGCAATAGTGAGGCTGCATTGATGTGGACTAATGAGGCTGCATTGATGGCACTTGTGAGGCTGCAGATGGGCACTGACCCTTATTTTGCTTCAAAGTTCCTTAATTAAAATTTACGTTTTTTTCCTGAAACTTCCCTCTTAAAATGAATGTGTGTGTTATATGCTGGTGCATGTTATACGCCGATAAATACGGTATTTATTGGAGAGAGGATCTATGAGGTAGGAGTGAGGGCATAATCTACTCATTTTTATGCTGCCATGGAAAGAAAAATCCCGTTAAGTATTTTATAACAATTTTCCATTACTATACACATGTCCACAACAAAGTTTGGGGGCACCTATCTTTAATGAAAAGCTTAAAGCGGTAGAAAACCGTAGTAAATCCAAACAATCGGGCCCCTACAGGATAATAGCATAATGTGCTAGTATTCATCACATACTATCACATTACAAAAGACTTACCTTAGCCCTCCAACAGTGCACTGCACAGCTCTTAGGTGCTTCAATCTTCACCTGGTCTTCCTTCCGGGTTTGCAGGCTTTGGCAGTTCGATGACGTCACTCCTGCATAAGCGCACGGGTTTCGCGGCCACGACATCGACATGGCTCTCTTAAAGCATGGCACATCGTTCATTGAGAGTGCATTGCGCATGCATTAGTGATGTCACCAGCTGCTACTATAGTAAATATCTCCTAAACAGTGCAAGTTTAGGAGATATTTACTGTACCTACAATTAAGCCTTTTTTTAGGCTTACCTATAGGTACAAGCAACCCATGGGGACTTTACTGCCACTTTAATAACCAAGTTAAAATATTCCAGGAAATGATTGCCAGTTTCTGTCCAGTGATTGGATAACATTCTACTATTGTGATAGCACTGCATGTTACTACAGGTACTTAGTACATAATGAACACAAGAGGCTTATTCCAGTTCCAAAACATGCGTAAAAAAGCAAAGAGTTAACAGCACACATTCCTTTGGCTACTCTAGACGAGAGGTTCTCCTGTATTCAGGATCTGAGAGCCCATTGAGTAATGTCAGTACACATCATTGAACTTCTCAGGAGTAAAGTACTCTGGGCAGCAGATGATTTAATGGATTGTCTGAGAAGTCTAAATAAGGTAACAAAGTAATAGTCCTTGTTGCTTTGAATTATCCCGTTGCAGAGAACAGGCTGAAATAGAAAATCCAATATTTCATGTACATTTTCTTCACTCCAAGCATCTGCTGCAAGCTAAAACATTTCCGTCAGGTCTATAATAGTCCAGATTAAAGCCTGAGTCATGGCACTTAGCAACATATACAGCATACACATACAGAATAGAAATGCTGGGTGCATGGCAAAGCTGCGAGCTGTGATCAAAGATAATTACCATACCATTTCTTTCCTATAATAACACTACATTTAGCTGTCATCTTCCGTACAAACACAAATATCACACTATAAACAAGCTAGACCATTTTATATTAGATAAGAGGATGACATAATGCACTATACACAATATAAAGCAACCCATGCTTTGCCCTTAATTGCACATTTTATGCCTTTGCTTTGTCTTTAAATCACAGGGATTTGTGCAGATTTGAATTCAATCAAGGGTAAATTGGACGCTGTAAATGTGGTCATGGATATTTGTCCGGGCAGGGATTTTTCTATGTTTGATAAACTAGATAATCCACTGTAATCCCCAATTGGACATACCCTCTGAATGGGATTATCAACATGGCACTGCGTCTTGGCTGTGCTGTTTGCGGCGTCCCTCGTGATGTGTTTTTGTGAAGAACATCTGTTGACTTGTTATCCGCTTTTACTGATTTGTTGTAGTTGAGCCTTACCTTCAGTGTTGTTACACAGTTGTATAGGCTTCTCTCCTCTACTGAATTGACCTGCTCTGATTTCACTGCATACTGTTAGCTTCTCACTGTGTGCATTAGAGCCGGCAGCAAGTCAGATAAAGCCTGGATTTGAAGCAAGCTGTGTAATTAAAATGGAAAGGTTTTATTTAAAATTTTTATTGCAGAAGTTACAAAAATAGAAATTCAGTTTGAAAGACATTGCACACAAAAACTCCATTTATAAAGTATTACCTTGAGCTTCCTGTTATTTCTGTTAAGCAATGTGTCTAACTATGGGGTTTATTTTACTAAGGGGGAATAGACTGTGCACTTTGCAAGTGCAGTTGCACTCTGCAAGGGCATTTGCTTCAGAATTTGGTAAATGATATGAAACGTCACTTTGCAAATAATACCCAGACATGTGCTTCCACATGATTGGATGATGGAAGTCAGCAGAGCTTTCCCCCATTTACTAAGCCCTGGAGCATATGCCCTTGCAGAGTGCAACTTTACTTGCAAAGTGCATAGTCTGTATTGCCTTTGTTATATCCACCCTCTGATTGGTAAAGGTAAAACATTCCATGGCATGTAGCGTAGCACAGATATGCATCCTATCAATTTTATGGGAAGCACTCAATATTATAAATGGACCCACAGCATACGTCTTCTTTAACAGCTTGCTGACCGCCTCACGCAGATATACTGCGGCAGAATGGCACGTACAGGCAGAATCACGTACCTGTACGTTGCCCTTTAAAAGGCGGCCTGCGGGCGCACGCGCCCGTGGCAAGCTCCGTTAGTCAGGTGGCAGGTCCCGTGGACTCGATGTCCGCGGGGATACCCACGATCGTCTCATGGAGAGGAAGAACGGGCAGATGCTAATGTAAACCAGCACCTCCCTGTTCTGCCTAGTGACAGTGTAACTGATCTCTGCTCCCTGTGATCGGGAGCAGAGATCAGTGACGTGCCACATACAGCCCCTCCCCCTCACAGTTAGAAACACTCCCTAGGACACACTTAATCCCTACACTGCCACCTAGTGGTTAACCCCTTCACTGCCAGTGTCATTTACACAGGAATCAGTGCATTTGTATAGCACTGATTGCTGTATAAATGACAATGGTCCCAAAAAGTGTCAAAAAATGTCCGATGTGTCCACCATAATGTCGCAGACACAATAAAAATCGCTGATCGCCAACATTACTAGTAAAAAGAAAATATTAATCAAATATTAATAAAAATGCCATAAAACTATCCCCTATTTTGTAAACGTTATAACTTTTGTACAAACCAATCAGTAAACGCTTATTGCGATTTTTTTACCAAAAATATGTAGAAGAATACATATCGGCCTAAACTGAGGGAAAAAAATGTTTTTTTATATATTTTTGGGGGCTATTTATTATAGCAAAAAGTAAAAAATAATTCGTTTTTTTCAAAATTGTCGCTCTTTTTTTATTTATAGCACAAAAAAGAAAAACCGCAGGGGTGATCAAATACCACCAAAAGAAAGCTCTATTTGTGGGAAAAAAAGGACGTCAATTTTGTTTGGGAGCCACGTCGCACGACCGCGCAATTGTGAGTTAAAGCGACACAGTGCCGAATCCCAAAAAGTGCTCTGGTCAGGAAGGGGGTAAATTCTTCCGGGGCTGTAGTGGTTAATGTGATACCATAGGAAGCTGAAAGACAAACCTTAGGCCACATCATATACAGTGGGGCAAAAAAGTATTTATTCGGTCACCAATTGTGCAAGTTCTCCCATTTAAAAAGATGAGAGAGGTCTGTACTTGTCATCATAGGTATACCTGAACTATGAGAGACAACTCGTCGTGTTTGCAGGAGAGAGAATGCTGAGTTGCAACCAAAGAACACCATACCTACTATGAAGCATGGGGGTGGCAACATCATGCTTTGGGGCTGTTTCTCTGCAAAGGGAACAGGACGACTGATCCGTGTACATGAAAGAATGAATGGGGCCATGTATCGTGAGATTTTGAGTGCAAACCTCCTCCCATCAGCAAGGGCATTGAAGATGAAACGTGGCTGGGTCTTTCAGCATGACAATGATCCCAAACACACCGCCCCGGGCAATGAAGGAGTGGCTTCGTAAGAAGCATTTCAAGGTCCTGGAGTGGCCTAGCCAGTCTCCAGATCTCAACCCCATAGAAAACCTTTGGAGGGAGTTGAAAGTCCGTGTTGCCCAGCGACAGCCCCAAAACAACACCGCTCTAGAGGAGATCTGCATGGAGGAATGGGCCAACATACCAGCAACAGTGTGTGACAACCTTGTGAAGACTTACAGACTTGTGAAGACTTTGACCTCTGTCATTGCCAACAAAGGATATGTAACAAAGTATTGAGATGAACTTTTGATATTTGCCAAATACTTATTTTCCACCATAATTTGCAAATAAATTCTTTCAAAATTCAGACAATGTGATTGTCTGGATTTGTTTCCACATTTTGTCTCTCATAGTTGAGGTATACCTATGATGACAATTATAGGCCTCTCTCATCTTTTTAAGTGGGACAACTTGCACAATTGGTGGCTGACTAAATACTTTTTTGCCCCACTGTATATATAAAAGACCTTGCTGCAAGATGTATAGACACACTATATTCACACTTTACTGGCAATAAGAAAAACAGCACTATAGGATAGGTTATGTATTTCAACTGCATATTGATTCTCCATCCCTGTGAGCCTGCTACTACAATTCAATAATTGAAAAGAATATTTGCGTGCAGGTAAACTACCTCTTAACCACTTCCCTCCTGGCCTATTGTAAAATAACAGACAATTGGTAATAGCATTATCCTGGGTGGTTGTTATATGACATCCTCCAGGAGTCCACCTCGTGCGTGCCCTAGGGGCCATGTAGCAGCGCGAACTGTCACCCGCTGTTTCCACCGGACACATCGGAACACAGATCGTTGTACCAGGCCGGCCCTTGTACCATGTGATCGCTGTGACCAATCACATATGAATAGAACACAATGGCTTTCATTCATAGCCATTCATTGTGTACTATTGTGATCTCTGTGATTGGTCACAGTGATTACATAGTACAGGAGCCAATCACAGTGGAACTGTACCATGTGACAACTGTGGTTAATCACAGCTATCATAACAGTACACAATGTCACATGAATAGATGCCATTCACAAAAATGATTGCTTAAAACAGAGATAAAATCATCAATGTAATAAGTAATCACAGTGCGAAAAAAACCTGATGACCTTCACAGAGCAGTATAGTGTCACAGCATGTAACAACAGAAAAAGTAAAAAAAACTGGCATCCCTGATCACTGCCACACCAGTCATATGATGGTGTACTGCACTGGTGACAGAAGGTAAAAACAAATGTGAAAAAAAAACATTTCTTTTTTAATTTCTTCATTTTCCAAAAAAGACTGACAAAAATTACAACTTCAAAAAACCTACCATGTCTCTTACTAAATACCTTGGACTATCTATTTTCCAAAAAAAGGGGTCATTTGGGGGGGAGGGGGGCGTTGTACTGTCCTGGCATTTTAGGGGGGCTTCAAGAAATGAGGCAGGCAGTCACAGTACATCAGGACTGATCAATTTTTAAATATACAGTGGGGATAGAAAGTATTCAGACCCCCTTAAATTTCTCACTCTTTGTTATATTGCAGCTATTTGCTAAAATCATTTAAGTTCATTTGTTTTCCTCATTAATGTACACACAGCACCCCATATTGACAGAAAAGCACAGAATTGTTGACATTTTTGCAGATTTATTAAAAAAGAAAAACTGAAATATCACATGGTCCTAAGTATTCAGACCATTTGCTGTGACACTCATATATTTAACTCAGGTGCTGTCCATTTCTTCTGATCATCCTTGAGATGGTTCTACACCTTCATTTGAGTCCAGCTGTGTTTGATTATACTGATTGGACTTGATTAGGAAAGCCACACACCTGTCTATATAAGACCTTACAGCTCACAGTGCATGTCAGAGCAAATGAGAATCATGAGGTCAGAGGAACTGCCTGAAGAGCTCAGAGACAGAATTGTGGCAAGGTACAGATCTGGCCAAGGTTACAAAAAAAATTCTGCTGCACTTAAGGTTCCTAAGAGCACAGTAGTCTCCATATTCCTTAAATGGAAGACGTTTGGGACGACCAGAACCCTTCCTAGAGCTGGCCGTCCGGCCAAACTGAGCTATTGGGGGAGAAGAGCCTTGGTGAGAGAGGTAAAGAAGAACCCAAAGATCACTGTGGCTGAGCTCCAGAGATGCAGTCGGGAGATGGGAGAAAGTTGTAGAAAGTCAACCATCACTTCAGCCCTCCACCAGTCGGGGCTTTATGGCAGAGTGGCCCGACGGAAGCCTCTCCTCAGTGCAAGACACATGAAAGCCTGCATGGAGTTTGCTAAAAAACACCTGAAGAACTCCAAGATGGTGAGAAATAAGATTCCCTGATCTGATGAGACCAAGATAGAACTTTTTGGCCTTAATTCTAAGCGTTATGTGTGGAGAAAACCAGGCACTGCTCATCACCTGTCCAATACAGTCCCAACAGTGAAGCATGGTGGTGGCAGCATTATGCTGTGGGGGTGTTTTTCAGCTGCAGGGACAGGACGACTGGTTGCAATCGAGGGAAAGATGAATGCGGCCAAGTACAGGGATATCCTGGATGAAAACCTTCTCCAGAGTGCTCAGGACCTCAGACTGGACCGAAGGTTTACCTTCCAACAAGACAATGACCCTAAGCACACAGCTAAAATAACGAAGGAGTGGCTTCATAACAACTCCGTACTGTTCTTGAATGGCCCAGCCAAAGCACTGACTTAAACCCAATTGAGCATCTCTGGAGAGACCTAAAAATGGCTGTCCACCAACGTTTACCATCCAACCTGACAGAACTGGAGAGGATCTGCAAGGAGCAATGGCAGAGGATCCCCAAATCCAGGTGTGAGAAACTTGTTGCATCTTTCCCAAAAAGAATCATGGCTGTATTAGATCAAAAGGGTGCTTCTACTAAATACTGAGCAAAGGGTCTGAATACTTAGGACCATGTGATATTTCAGTTTTTCTTTTTTAATAAATCTGCAAAAATGTCAACAATTCTGTGTTTTTCTGTCAATATGGGGTGCTGTGTGTACATTAATGAGGAAAAAAATGAACTTAAATGATTTTAGCAAATGGCTGCAATATAACAAAGAGTGAAAAATGTAAGGGGGTCTGAATACTTTCCGTCCCCACTGTGTGTGTGTGTGTGTGTGTGTATATATACAGTGGCTTGCGAAAGTATTCGGCCCCCTTGAACTTTTCAACCTTTTGCCACATTTCAGGCTTCAAACATAAAGATATCAAATTTTAATTTTTTGTGAAGAATCACCAACAAGTGGGACACAATTGTGAAGTGGAACGAAATCTATTGGATATTTTCAACTTTTTTAGCAATTACAAAACTGAAAAGTGGTATGTGCAAAATTATTCGGCCCCTTTACTTTCAGTGCAGCAAACTCACTCCAGAAGTTCAGCGAGGATCTCTGAATGATCCAATGTTGTCCTAAATGACTGATGGTGATAAATAGAATCCACCTGTGTGTAATTAAGTCTCTGTATAAATGCACCTGCTCTGTGATAGTCTAAGAGCCGGTTCACACGGGGGCGACTTGTCAGGCGACCTAGCCGCCTGACAAGTCGCCTCCCGTTCTGTACAATGGAACCGTTCTAATCGGAGCGACGCAAGTCGCTCCGACTTAGAAGAAAGGTTCCTGTACTACTTTGGGGGCGACTTGCATAGACTTCTATACAGAAGTCGTCTTGCAAGTCGCCCCGGCAGTCGTGTGAAGGTCGCCTCGGTATGGCGACCTGCAAGTCGTGCCGCCTCTGGTGTGAACCGAGGCTCAGGGTTCTGTTGAAAGCGCAGAGAGCATCATGAAGACCAAGGAACACACCAGGCAGGTCCGTAATACTGTTGTGGAGACGTTTAAAGCCGGATTTGGATACAAAAAGATTTCCCAAGCTTTAAACATCCCAAGGAGCACTGTGCAAGCGATCATTTTGAAATGGAAGGAGTATCAGACCACTGAAAATCTACCAAGATCTGGCTGTCCCTCTAAACTTTCAGCTAAGACAAGGAGAAGACTGATCAGAGATGCAGCCAAGAGGCCCATGATCACTCTGGATGAACTGCAGAGAACTACAGCTGAGGTGGGAGAGTCTGTCCATAGGACAACAATCAGTCGTACACTGCACAAATCTGGCCTTTATGGAAGAGTGGCAAGAAGAAAGCCATTTCTCAAAGATATCCATAAAAAGTCTCGTCTAAAGTTTGCCACAAGCCACCTGGGAGACACACCAAACATGTGGAAGAAGGTGCTCTGGTCAGATGAAACCAAAACTTTTTGGCCACAATGCAAAACGATATGTTTGGCGTAAAAGCAACACAGCTCATCACACTCAACACACCATCCCCACTGTCAAACATGGCTGGGCCTGCTTTTCTTCAGCAGTGACAGGGAAGATGGTTAAAATTGAGGGGAAGATGGATGCAGCCAAATACAGGACCATTCTGGATGAATACCTGTTGGAGTCTGCAAAAGACCTGAAACTGGGACGGAGATTTATCTTCCAACAAGACAATGATCCCAAACATACAGCAAAATCTACAAAGGAATGGTTCACAAATAAACGTATCCAGGTGTTACAATGGCCAAGTCAAAGTCCAGACCTGAATTCAATCGAGAATCTGTGGAAAGAGCTGAAAACTGCTGTTCACAAACGCTCTCCATCCAACCTCACTGAGCTCGAGCTGTTTTGCAAGGAAGAATGGGCAAGAATTTCAGTCTCTCGATGTGCAAAACTGATAGAGACATACCCCAAGCGACTTGCAGCTGTAATCGCAGCAAAAGGTGGCTCTACAAAGTATTAACGCAAGGGGGCCGAATAATTTTGCACGCCCCACTTTTCATTTTTTTATTAGTTAAATAAGTTTCAAAAATCCAAAAGATTTCGTTTCACTTCACAATTGTGTCCCACTTGTTGGTGATTCTTCACAAAAAATAAAAATTTTATATCTTTATGTTTGAAGCCTGAAATGTGGCAAAAGCTTGAAAAGTTCAAGGGGGCCGAATACTTTTGCAAGCCACTGTATATATATATATATATATATATATATATATATATATATATATATATATATATATATATATACATATATAGTATATATACAGTGCTGTGAAAACGTATTTGCCCCTTCCTGATTTTTTTTGCATATTTGTCACACTTAAAGCAGAATTTCAGTAATTTTTCATCTTTCCATCAATTAAATCTTCTGCCCTTGTTGTTTTAACTTTGGATAGTAAAACATTTTAAACTCCGCTCCTCCTAACTTTGATATTGCAGGAACAGGCTGCTCCGCATGGCATGTATCAATGGTCATCACTCCGTGGGGCTCTCTGCAGGGGACATTCTGAAGGTACTATCTTAGTACCTCCAGAGTGCCCCCTTACATCCTCCAAGGTGCCCCTTAGTGCTCCTTTACTTCCTCCACAGTGCCCCTTAGCACAGTAGTACTAAGGGGCCACTTTGAAGGAACTAAGGAGGCACACTGGAGGAGGATGTAAGGGACACTCTGGAGGATGTAAGGGGGGACTCTGGAGGCACAGATGTAAGGGGGCACTCTGGAGGCATAGATGTAAGAGGGCACTCTGGAGGATGTAAGGGGGCACTCTGGAGGATGTAAGGAGGGACTCTGAAGGACATAAGGGGCACGTTGAAGACACTGATGTAAGGGGGAACTGATGTAGGGGGGCACTGATGTGGGGGGGGCACTCTGGAGGATGTAAGGGGACTCTGATGTAAGCTGGGACTCTGGGGACACGGATGTAAGGGGGGACTCTGATATGAATGTGGTGTTCATCCTGACTGGTGCACTACATATGTTGTTTTTTTGTTACTTACTCCTGACCCTGCACTCTATACATTATGCTGTACATAGACCCGACCAAGGTGTTAATTGGCTCAACAGTTGCTAATAAAGTTGCCAAGCACCCTAAACTACTCACCCAATTATCAGCATGGTCCTTTGACACTTCCTCCTGCTTTCTACCTGAAAAAGCTGGAGGAAGTGCCTGCAGGAGCCTGACGTTGCACCTGCCATTCACTGATCCACGAAGCATAGGAGCAATGCTTTGCAGGCTCCAGTGGGAAAAAAAAATAATAAATGCGCTTTTTTTCCTGAAAAATGTACAATTATTATTTTTTTCCTTAATGGTAAATGTAGGCTTTATATATCGATTGTCTTTGTTTATAATAGGAGTTTCTCTCATAGTTAAGGTTGTCAGTAAAAAATGTGCTCAGTCTGTAAATTTTTCAAGCTTTGTCAAAGAAAAAAAAGTAATTGGGGGTTGGCAACACTGGATAGGAGTAAATGGGGATCAGTGGGAAAGGACCCGGGCCTAGAGGGGGGCCCTTCATGGTTTCTTGCACTAGGGCCCTGAAGGTTCTAGTCATGCCTCTGCAGCAGGACAATGATCCGAAACACACCAGCAAGTCCACCTCTGAATGGCTCAAAAAAACAAACAAAATTAAGGTTTGGAAGTGGCCCAGTCAAAGTCCGGACTTAAATCCGATTGATATGCTGTGGCATGACCTTAAGCAGGCCATTCATGCTGGAAAACCCTCCAATGTCACTGAATTAAAACAATTCTGCAAAGAAGAGTGGGCCAAAATTCCTCCACAGCAACCTAAAAGACGCATTGGCAGTTATCGCAAACACTTAATTGCAGTTGTTGGCACCAAGGGTGGCAACACTAGTTATTAGGTTTAGGGAGCAATTACTTTTTCAAATAGGGCCAGGCAGGTTTGGACAGCTTTTTTCCCTTAATAAATTAAATCATCATTTAAAAACTGCATTTTGTATTTAGTCAGGTTATCTTTGTGTAGTAATAAAATTTGTTTGATGATCTGAATCATTTAGGTGTGACAAATATGTAAAAGTTTTAAAAAATCAGGAAGGGGGCAAATACTTTTTCACATCACTATATTATTATTATTCAGGATTTATATAGCGCAGACAGTTTAAGCAGTGCTTTACAAATTAAGGGTAGAGAGTACAAATTTAATGCACTTTAATACTGTTGGAATCAGAAGGCCCTACAGTATATATTATATACCGTATTTATCGGTGTATAACATGCACAGGTATATAACACGCACCCCAATTTTAGGAGGGAAGTTTAAGGAAAAAAAACTTACATTTTAAATAAAGAACTGTGAAGCAAAATTAGGGTCACAGCCCATCAATGCACCCTGCTCAGTGCCCATCTGCAGCCTATAAATTGACCAACAATGCAGCCTGTTCAGTGCCCATCTGCAGCCTCACCTTTCCCATCATTGCAGCCTCGCCAGTGTTGGATTATCCCTGCTGTCTCCGAGGGAGGAAGAGGAGCGAGCGCCTCTGAATTACACAGAGCCGCAATCTCCTGTGTACGCAGGGCTCCGTCACTCACAGCCACGCCCACTGGCCCTGCTCATATGATAGTCAGAACAGTGGCCCAATGCAGGGCCAGGAGGAGTGGCTGTGAGTGACGGAGCGCCGGGTACACAGGAGATCGTGGCTCTATGTAGAAACAGAAGGGATCAGTGTATAACATAACACGCACCCACGATTTTCCACTGATTTTAAGGGGGAAAAAAGTGCGTGTTATACGCCGATAAATACGGTATATATATCTATATATATATATATATATATATATATATATATATATATATATATATATATATATATATATGGACAAGCTTCTGACTCGTCCTTGCTTCCGAGCATGCGTGTTTGTACTTTGGACTTTTTTCTGACGGACTTGTGTACATATGCTTGGAAAATCCGACAACACACATTTGTTGGCGGAAAATTTGAAAACCTGCGATCCAACATTTGTTGGCGGAAAGTCTGACAACAATTGTCCGATGAAGTATACACACGGTCGGATTTTCCGCCAACAGCCTGACATCCAACATTTCCCGCCGGAAAGTCCAACCGTGTGTACGGGGCTTAAGTCTTTCAGAATGTCCAATGTATGCTATGCATACTAGCACAATATGACATTATCCTGCAGAGGGAACGTTTTTTTTTTCTTTTTTTTTGGAAACTTTACAACCGCCTTAAGTCTGGTAGAAGTCAATGTGTATAAAGTCTTCACCTCGGACCCAGATCTACATAGAAATCATTAACAGGATCATCAAAACTACCTACATATTTTATATCATACATCTGAATTTATATAACTATAGTTAGGAGAAATGTTGTTAAAGTGGTATTAAACCCAAAACCATAAATGTAAAATATTGTAGCTTACCAATCATTAGATGTGGTGGCTGCATAATGCCGCGTACACATGACCGGACTTTCCGTCAGAATAGACTCCGATGGTCTTTCTGATGGAGTTCCGCTGAAACAGACTTGCCTACACACGATCACACCAAAGTCCGATTGTTCAGAAAGTGATGACGTACGTTGGGACTAGAAAAAGGAAGTTCAATAGCCAGTGGCCAATAGCTGCCCTTGCGTCATTTTTGGTCCGTTGGACTAGCATACAGACGAGTGTTTTTCCTGATAGGAACTGATTCCGTCGGAAAGATTTGAAACACGTTCTATTTCTGGGTCCGTCAGAATTTTAGAAAGAAAAAGTCAGATGAAGCCCACACACTATCGGAATGTCTGACAGAATTATTCTGTCGGACCTTTTCAGCCGAAAAGTCCGGTCGTGTGTACGCGGCATTAGTTTTATTTTTTAGGCTTTTTCCCCTTTTATTTTTGCCTGGTGATTTCCCAACCGAAAAATAGAGAGCATGCTCTCAATCTTTTGCTGGCTGGAATTCCGCCAGCAAAAGACCAATGGAGCATACACACGGTCGCATTTTCTGACAAAAAGCTCTCATCTGAGTTTTACTGGCGGAATTTCCGATCGTGTGTACGCGGCATTAGATGTACTAGCAGATTTAAATACACTAGCAAATTGAAGCCAAACTCTAGCTAATACTTTATATGCAGTTACAGCAAATTCTTTTTTTGGGGGGGATAAAGGTTTTACATAAATAAATCATTCATGATCATTGTAAGCACCCCTGTTAGCAGTAAATTGTTTGTCTCATCCATGTAACTGATACGTCTGGTAGAGAGATTGTTCTTTTGAAAAAAACAACAGACTCACTGGCCAGTTCACCAGGAAAAAAAAAGAAGAAAAAGCCTAAAAAAGAAAAGGAATGCAGCCATTACATCTAATGCCCTGTACACACGGTCGGACTTTGTTCGGACATTCCGACAATAAAATCCTAGGATTTTTTCCGACGGATGTTGGCTCAAACTTGTCTTGCATACACACGGTCACACAAAGTTGTCGGAAAATCCGTTCGTTCTGAACGCGGTGACGTAAAACACGTACGTCTGGACTATAAACGGGGCAGTGGCCAATAGCTTTCATCTCTTTATTTATTCTGAGCATGCGTGGCACTTTGTCCGTCGGATTTGTGTACACACGATCTGAATTTCCGACAATGGATTTTGTTGTCGGAAAATTTTATATCCTGCTCTCAAACTTTGTGTGTCGGAAAATCCGATGAAAAATGTCCGATGGAGCCCACACACGGTCGGAATTTCCGACAACAAGGTCCTATCACCCATTTTCCGTCGGAAAATCCGACCGTGTGTACGGGGCATAAGAATTAGTAAGATGTACTATAATGAATGTTTGCTTTTAGGTGTAATATCGCTTTAACCAAATTCTAGCATGCAAAGCCTGTTATGAGTTGCGCCAATGAGATTGCATATAGGAGGTTATTGGGCTCAGATCAGCGATATTCACCACGATCATGCACACCCCCCCGCCGTGTACCTAATATAAATTATGTTTACAGCATCAGGTCCCTCCTTCAATCACAAAGGATAAAATCATAAATAATTGTTTTGATCCCAATGTACTGATATGGCCCCAGAAACATTTTGAACATATGCCAAGTAATAATAAAGACATCAAAAGTTCTTCCTTCTGCAGCTCAGCGCTTGTCTCTTTCAAGTGGAAACACATTGCAAAAGTGTTTTTTTTTTTTTTAAAAAAAGCAACAATGTTGGAATGAACTAATAGGTAAGCAATGTAAATAGATTTCTTTTTAATAAAATATTTTATCTTTGGATGATTTACAGCATATAATCTATCATCCCTTTGTAAACATGGAAGCATTTTCCTTTCATTGTCTCTACTGTTAGACTGCCTTTTAATTTCGATCATTAATATGTCTAAACATCAAAAGTGGAGTAATATATTCTTATTTTGGACAGTTGAACAGTGATGAAAGATAATTCTGTTATTGAAGTGTTCAGTCCATTGTAATTCTTCTACCTAATAATTTAGCTCGAGCGGCATCCAACTTGGCTCACAAAAGCCAAGCCAAAATGTTGCATTTATACTCAGCCAGGGCTATAAGCCTATTTACTGAATAGATTTCATTTCCAGCTTGAAATTCAACTTGTGCAGCCTACTGGCCCATTCTCTAAACCCCTAGCCAGTATACTTTCTGAATGGCCATGGTTCAGAGCCTGCCAAAATCAAAGTATTTCCAGGCCCAAGGATCACCTTCTGGAGTTATTAAAGTAGAACTATAGGCATTTTTCATTTTCATTGTGTAAGGGATGGTCATAACCCTTGTAAGGTTTATTTTTGCCCTCTTTGTCTGGATGGGGAGATTTACCTATACTTCCTGTCTCATAGCCAAGACAGGAAGTGAGAGAAAATCTCTGCAAATGGAGGGAATCTATTGGGGAACCCCACCGGATCTAGTGTTTCCATTGGAAGATTTCCCCTCTATTACTTTTCTGGGTACAACCCAAAATGTGGGACTTTCTTTTACTTTTAGTGATAAACAGGACAAATAGAGAGGGGGAATCTTCCTAACAGGGGCACAGACATCAAAAAAAACTGACAAGCGTTCCAATCTCTCTCTACTCTATCCAAAACTAAAAAAAAAAAAAGTTTTCCCTTTAGTTATACTTTAACCAGTTTCATACCGGGCCTATTCTGGCACTCCTCTCCTACATGTAAAAATAATCATTTGTTTGCTAGAAAATTACTCAGAACCCCCAAACTTTATCTATGTTTTTTAGCAGAGACCCTAGGGAATAAAATGTTGGTTGTTGCAACTTTTTATGTCACACGGAATTTGCGCAACAATTTTTCAATGCATTTTTCTTTCATGAATCAAAAAATAACAAAACAGTAAATTTAGCCGAATTTTTTTTGTATAATGTGAAAGATGAAGTTACATTGAGTAAACAGATACCTAACATGTCACGCTTTAAAATGGCGCCAAACTTTACTTTACTTACTTACAAATCTCCATAGGCAACGCTTTCACATTTTTTACAGGTTACCAGTTTAGAGTTACAGAGGAGGTCTAGTGCTAGAATTGTTGCTCTTACTCTAACCCATGTGGCGATACCTCACATGTGTTATTTGAACGCCGTTTACATATGCGGGCGCGACATAAGTGTGCGTTCGCTTCTGTGCACGAGCACACGGGGACTGGGGCGCTTTAATTTTTTTTTTTTTATTGTGTCTTTTACTTTAATATTTTTATTTTTACACTCTCTCTTTAAATTTTTTTGTTTGATTCCTTCTATTCCTATTACAAGGAATGTAAACATCCCTTGTAATAGAAATGCGTGACGGGTCCTCTTTATGGAGAGATGTGGGGTCATCACATCTCTCCTCCCAGGCTGGAAAGATTGAGATAAAAAAAAAAAAAAACGATCTCTTTCTTTCCAGCCGAGTTCTCAGCTTTGTTTACTTCTGCCATCATAACGTTGCACCCGGGCCTCCGAAGGTCATAGAGATAGTTACATATTTAGTCAGGGTGAAAAAAGACACAAGTCCATCTAGTTCAACCATAAAAAATAAAAATTAAAAAATAATAATAATAAAATTATAAATAAAAGATATCATACAATCCCATATACCCAATCCTATACCCACAGTTGATCCAGAGGAAGGCGAAAAACCTCAGAAAAAAACGATCCAATTTGCTACAGCTGGAGAAAAAATTCCTTCCTGGTCCCAGAGAAGCAATCGGATTTTCCCTGGATCAGCTTTATCTAGAAATGTTAGTACCCAGTTATATTATGTACATTTAGGAAAGAATCCAGGCCTTTCTTAAAGCAATCTACTGAGCTGGCCAGAACCGCCTCTGGAGGGAGACTATTCCACATTTTCACAGCTCTTACTGATGACAAAGGACCATCTGGTCACTGGAAATCTCTATGATCAATGTCAGGCGGCGGTGGATTCTTTCTCGCAACAGAGGGCGGCAGGAGGGGGGGGATGTCCCCTCCCACCGCCTGTAAGAACGATCAAGCGGCTGAGCTGCCGCTATGATTGTTCTTAGGGTCCACAGAATGGCCGGCTGTAAAAGATGATATCTGAAAGATGCTTGCAGCTGTAGGCATCATTCAGATATCACCACTCAAACTGAAAGACATCATATGATGTCCTTGGGCTAGAAGTGCTTAGGGTTATTAGAGACGTAAGATCACACTTGAAGAATCCAGTTGGTTATGGTTGGCTTATCAGACATTTCTTGGCTAGGCCTACCAAGGGTAACCAGCCAGACTGGCGGCCAATTGTTTTTTTTCCCGGTGAGATAACTTGCCACCTAGTTCATTCTCACAGTAGTGACTAAAAGGTTTAGTTTACCTTTACCAAAAGAAAAACTGCCTATGCAGGTAATGGGCACATGTAGATACAAACTGTGAAACTTTGACTAAAATTGGATATTCCATACCTGCCAAAGTCTGAAAAAAAAACTCCCAGAGATGGCAAACTCCCAGCCCATCCTGACTTGTTATTATGACATTGCTAAGACACTACCAGTCAGTACTGCTCAACAACCCCCCCCCCCCCCCCCATAACCCCAACCACAGTAGCGAGCTCTCAAACCCCTGCCCATGTGTGGTCCCCTATTTCCTCCATGGCACCATCGCTAAGCTCAGAGCTATTGCAAAATGGGAGATAGAGTGCATGCCAGGATTGGCTGAAAGAGCAACATTCGAGCTTCAAGGCAGGATATGATGATGTCTCTGAAAGTTTTGTCTCTGTCCCTGCTCAATAGAAGTAGATTGATTGATTGGCTTTTGTGGAAGGAAGATGCTGGAAAACTTTTGTCGATCAACAACTACAGACGCTGATCAGTGTTTTTCTGATGGTGGTGAGTCTCGCTGCCAGAATACAATATCAAGGCAAGGCACAGCCAGCTGGCTGAATGAAGAAAAACCTCCCTGTCTATGGCCAGCTTGAGCGTCATATTAAAAATACTGCCCTCCTGAACCTTACTGACACCCTTAAGTATTTAAAGGTTTCAGTCATTCTCCCCTATCTCTTTCTTTCTCAAGACGGTACATATGAAGTTCCTGAAGTCTCTCCTGATATGTTTTATCCACCAGATCTTTCACTATTTTGTTTTTCATCCTTGGATTTGTCTGATATCATCAATATCTTTTTGTAAGTGAGCCTCTTCTGAGTATCGCTCCATACTCTTCCTCTACATCGCTTTCTCTCTTCTGAGTATCGCTCCATACTCCTCCTGTACCTCGCATCCTCTCTTCTGAGTATCGCTCCATACTCCTCCTGTACATCGCTTCCTATCTTCTGAGTATTGCTCCATACTCTTCCTGTACATCGCTTCCTCTCTTCTGAGTATCGCTCCATACTCCTCCTGTACCTCGCTTCCTCTCTTCTGAGTATCGCTCCATACTCCTGTACATCGCTTCCTCTCTTCTGAGTATCGCTCCATACTCCTCCTGTACCTCGCTTCCTCTCTTCTGAGTATCGCTCCATACTCCTCAGGTGCATAGCTTTCTCTCTTCTGAGTATCGCTCCATACTCCTCCTGTACATCGCTTCCTATCTTCTGAGTATTGCTCCATACTCTTCCTGTACATCGCTTCATCTCTTCTGAGTATCGCTCCATACACCTCCTGTACATCGCTTCCTCTCTTCTGAGTATCGCTCCATACTCTTCCTGTACATCGCTTCCTATCTTCTGAGTATCGTTCCTTACTCCTCCTGTACATCGCTTCCTCTCTTCTGAGTATTGCTCCATGCTCCTCCTGTACATCGTTTCCTCTCTTCTGAGTATTGCTCCATACTCTTCCTCTACATCGCTTCCTCTCTTCTTAATATCACTCCATACTCTTTCTGTACATCGCTTCCTCTCTTCTGAGTATCGCTCCATACTCTTCCTGTACATCGCTTCCTCTCTTCTGAGTATTGCTCCATACTCTTCCTGTACATCGCTTCCTCTCTTCTGAGTATCGCTCCATACTCCTCCTGTACCTCGCTTCCTCTCTTCTGAGTATCGCTCCATACTCCTGTACATCGCTTCCTCTCTTCTGAGTATCGCTCCATACTCCTCCTGTACCTCGCTTCCTCTCTTCTGAGTATCGCTCCATACTCCTCAGGTGCATAGCTTTCTCTCTTCTGAGTATCGCTCCATACTCCTCCTGTACATCGCTTCCTATCTTCTGAGTATTGCTCCATACTCTTCCTGTACATCGCTTCATCTCTTCTGAGTATCGCTCCATACACCTCCTGTACATCGCTTCCTCTCTTCTGAGTATCGCTCCATACTCTTCCTGTACATCGCTTCCTATCTTCTGAGTATCGTTCCTTACTCCTCCTGTACATCGCTTCCTCTCTTCTGAGTATTGCTCCATGCTCCTCCTGTACATCGTTTCCTCTCTTCTGAGTATTGCTCCATACTCTTACTGTACATCGCTTCCTATCTTCTGAGTATTGCTCCATACTCTTCCTGTACATCGCTTCCTCTCTTCTGAGTATCGCTCCATACTCCTCCTGTACCTCGCTTCCTCTCTTCTGAGTATCGCTCCATACTCCTGTACATCGCTTCCTCTCTTCTGAGTATCGCTCCATACTCCTCCTGTACCTCGCTTCCTCTCTTCTGAGTATCGCTCCATACTCCTCAGGTGCATAGCTTTCTCTCTTCTGAGTATCGCTCCATACTCCTCCTGTACATCGCTTCCTATCTTCTGAGTATTGCTCCATACTCTTCCTGTACATCGCTTCATCTCTTCTGAGTATCGCTCCATACACCTCCTGTACATCGCTTCCTCTCTTCTGAGTATCGCTCCATACTCTTCCTGTACATCGCTTCCTATCTTCTGAGTATCGTTCCTTACTCCTCCTGTACATCGCTTCCTCTCTTCTGAGTATTGCTCCATGCTCCTCCTGTACATCGTTTCCTCTCTTCTGAGTATTGCTCCATACTCTTCCTCTACATCGCTTCCTCTCTTCTTAATATCACTCCATACTCTTTCTGTACATCGCTTCCTCTCTTCTGAGTATCGCTCCATACTCTTCCTGTACATCGCTTCCTCTCTTCTGAGTATTGCTCCATACTCTTCCTGTACATCGCTTCCTCTCTTCTGAGTATCGCTCCATACTCCTCCTGTACCTCGCTTCCTCTCTTCTGAGTATCGCTCCATACTCCTGTACATCGCTTCCTCTCTTCTGAGTATCGCTCCATACTCCTCCTGTACCTCGCTTCCTCTCTTCTGAGTATCGCTCCATACTCCTCAGGTGCATAGCTTTCTCTCTTCTGAGTATCGCTCCATACTCCTCCTGTACATCGCTTCCTATCTTCTGAGTATTGCTCCATACTCTTCCTGTACATCGCTTCATCTCTTCTGAGTATCGCTCCATACACCTCCTGTACATCGCTTCCTCTCTTCTGAGTATCGCTCCATACTCTTCCTGTACATCGCTTCCTATCTTCTGAGTATCGTTCCTTACTCCTCCTGTACATCGCTTCCTCTCTTCTGAGTATTGCTCCATGCTCCTCCTGTACATCGTTTCCTCTCTTCTGAGTATTGCTCCATACTCTTACTGTACATCGCTTCCTCTCTTCTTAATATCACTCCATACTCTTCCTGTACATCGCTTCCTCTCTTCTGAGTATCGCTCCATACTCTTCCTGTACATCGCTTCCTCTCTTCTTAGTATCGCTCCATACTCCTCCTGTACATCGCTTCCTCTCTTCTTAGTATTGCTCCATACTCTTCCTGTACATCGCTTCCTCTCTTCTGAGCATCACTCCATACTCTTCCTGTACATCGCTTCATCTCTTCTGAGTATCACTCCATACTCTTCTTGTACATCGCTTCATCTCTTCTTAGTATCGCTCCATACTCTTCCTGTACATCGCTTCCTCTCTTCTGAGTATCACTCCATACTCTTCCTGTACATCGCTTCCTCTCTTTCGTTCTCCAGACTAGCTAGCACTGTAGGCCTGACACTGACTCAGCCAGACCTAAAGCAAATGTTCTTCACAGGCAAGGACTGCGAGCCCCTAAGGTGTAGCAAAAAGAAAATAGTCAATTCTGGTACTAGCTGTCCCACATACGGCTACTGATCCCAGTCAGCCCTCTTCAGGCCCTGCCAGCCCTCCTGGCTGCAGCTGCCCGACTCCACTTTCCACGACACCACAGTCCTCTCCTCTGGTTCTGCACCCATCTCCGACTGCACTCTCCCAGTCCTTTCAGGTGTGCCTCCCCAGTCCTCCCGACTGTGCATGCCACTCACCAGCCCTCTTGACTGCAACCAATTGTTCCTCTCCCTGGAGACTTGCCCGGCAGTACTCTCTCCTGCTGTCCTCTCTTGCTCCCCCTGTGCCACCTGTTCAGGACACCTCCACGTTTTCTTGGAGAGCCCTGTCCGCACCCGAGCCCAGGCCCAAGGTCACCCCCCCAGACTGGAGAGCTCCCTCCAAGGCCCCGACAGCCTCAGTACTCCATCTCCAACTCCTCAACCTGACAACTTCTCCCAAACTGGGCTGACCCTGGGTATTTGAGGAGGCCTGCCCCCTGCCAATTCTAAGTTGGGGATTGGTCAGGGCTCCTCAGAATACCCTAGGCAGCTCCACATCCCCTCTCCTCCTCTCTTTCCAGAACCTTCTAGAGAGCTCTGGAAAGAAGAGGGAGGTCTTGGTGATGCTGCCTGTGAGTCACCCAGTTTTCTACCCTGAGCCACTCCCAGCCCATATCAAACCAGTCAGCCAGGGCGGCCTAAATTTACCTACACTAACAACTCTCACTCTAGAACCTACACTACTAGAGGGAACTACAATTTGCGCAAAATATCTAGCGTTGACTTAAAGGGGTGTGGTTTAATACAACCTGAGATGACTTACAGTGCAGAATGTGGTAAGGTTAAATAGGGAATGTACAGTGCAGAGTGGAGGGCGGTGGGTAGTATATGCAGGAGAGGGGTGCGGAGTGTATGAAGGTGGGTAGTATGTGCAGGTGAGGATTGCGGAGTGTACAGGGGTAGGTAGTATGTGCAGGATGGTGTCAGTAGGACAGATGACAGTGTCAGTAGTTATTTTTTTTTATTTTACAATTTAATTTTTTAGTATTTTTTTTTTTAAATGCTTTTTTGGGACCAGTGGATGGTGTTAGTAGAGCAATGAACAGCGTCAGCATTTTTTTATTTTTATTATCTTTTACAATTTTATTTTATATTTTTTTTTTTACAATTTATTTTTGTGCTTTTTTTTTTCACAATGATGGGGGGTGGGGTTTTATTTTTTAAATATATTTTTTCACAGTGCTTTTGGGAAAGGGGTGGGGGGATGGGGCAGTGGTTGGTGTCAGTGGGGCAGTGGACAGTGTCAGCGGGGCAGTGGACGGTGTCAGTGGGGCAGTGGACTGTTTCAGTGATCAGTGTCAGCATGGCAGTGGTCAGTGTCAGTGGTTGGTTCAGTAGGGCAGTGGTTGGTGTCAGTGGTTGGTGTCAGTAGGGCAGTGGTCGGTGTCAGTGGTTGGTGTCAGTAGGGCAGTGGTTGGTGTCAGTGGTTGGTGTCAGTAGGGCAGTGGTCGGTGTCAGTAGGGCAGTGATCGGTGTCAGTGGTCTGTGTGTCAGTAAGGCAGTGATGGGTGTCAGTGGTTGGTGTCAGTAGGGCAGTGGTCGGTGTCAGTAGGGCAGTGATTGGTGTCAGTGGTCGGTGTCAGTAGGGCAGTGGTCGGTGTCAGTGGTTGGTGTCAGTAGGGCAGTGGTCGGTGTCAGTAGGGCAGTGATTGGTGTCAGTAGGGCAGTGATCGGTGTCAGTGGTCGGTGTCAGTAGGGCAGTGATCAGTGTCAGTGGTCGGTGTCGGTAGGGCAGTGGTCGGTGTCAGTGGTCGGTGTCGGTAGGGCAGTGGTCGGTGTCAGTGGTTGGTGTCAGTAGGGCAATGGATGATGTTAGTGGATTTTTTTATTTTTATGTATTTTCTTTAAGTTAATTTGTTCTCAATTTTTTTTCACAATCCTTTTTCGGGGTGGGGGGCTTGGAACTCTGGACTGTGTCGGTAGGGGTGAGGGGGGCAGTTGTGGTGTCAGTAGTTTTTTATTTTCTATTTACAATTTTATTTTTTTATCTTTTGTTTTTACAATTTTATTTTTTAATATTTATGTATTTTATCATTTATTTATTTTTTATTAGCCCTGTTGGGGGCTTTGGTGGAGGAGGAAGACACAGCGGGCGGATGAGAAGGACACGGAGGGGGACCAGAGAAGAAGAAGGGGGTGGAGGAGAACACGGGTGGTGGATGAGGAGGAAGACACAGGGGACAGTTGGGGATGATCGGTGCAGCGGGGACAGCTGTGAGCACTGATCTCCCTGCATGGCTTTTCAGCAGTGTTAATTTTGGCAGCAAATTTCGATTTAGTTTTAGTCTCAGTCTTAGGACTAAAATAGCATTTTAGTTTTAGTCCCATTTTAGTCTTCTGCAATTGTTTTAGTTTTAGTCGTATTTAGTCGTATTTTAGACCACTAAAATCTCCAGTACATTTTAGTCGACCAAAAATCTAATTTTAGTCCTCTAAAATCTAATGGGTGTAATTAAATTGTAATGCATTAGTTAACATTTCTATACAATTTCCAAACTCATTATCTACTACTGGAGTGAAAAATCTAATATGTTATTATTTATGTTATTGAGGTATGAACATGCACTACAGGCCAGTGTTAACTTTGAAGTCAAATTTCAATTTAGTTTTAGTCTTATGCCCCGTACACACGGTCGGATTTTCCGATGGAAAATGTGTGATAGGACCTTGTTGTCGGAAATTCCGATTGTGTGTGGGCTCCATCACACATTTTCCATCGGAATTTCCGACACACAAAGTTTGAGAGCAGGCTATAAAATTTTCCAACAACAAAATCCGTTGTCGGAAATTCCGATCGTGTGTACACAAATCCGACGGACAAAGTGCCATGCATTCTCAGAATAAATTAAGAGACGAAAGCTATTGGCTACTGCCCCTATTTATAGTCCCGGCGTACGTGTTTTACGTCACCGCGTTCAGAACGATCGGATTTTCCGACAACTTTGTGTGACCGTGTGTATGCAAGACAAGTTTGAGCCAACATCCGTCGGAAAAAATCTATGGATTTTGTTGTCGGAATGTCCGAACAAAGTCCGACCGTGTGTACAGGGCATTAGTCTTTTGACTAAAATGCCATTTTAGTTTTAGTCCTTTAGTCTTTTGACTAAAATGCCATTTTAGTTTTAGTCGTATTTTAGTCTTTTCAATTGTTTTAGTTTTAGTCGTATTTTAGTCGACTAAAATAGTATTCATTTAGTCGACTAAAATGTTTTAGTTGACAAAATTAACACTGCTTTTCAGGTGAAAGCGGCGGAAGGGAAAGAAGGAGAAGCAGATGATGAAAAGCCATGCAGGGAGATCGGTGCTCACAGCTGTCCCCGCTGCACCGATCATTCCCGACTGTCATTGGACATCCATGTGTGCAGAAGTGACGGGGGGGGGGCCGTGAGCGCGCTCTGCTTTTACGCAGAACATGCTCTGCCTCTCTTATGCGCGCTCTGGCCAGGGGGAGTGTAGAGGTGGGCGGGGAGTCTGCTGGCGTCAGGCACCGCCCACCGAGCGCCAGATAACAGACCCGCCCACTGATTCCGGAGTTTTTGGGGGCTCCATTATTATTATTATACAGGACATGACTTCAAACTAACTAGAGGAAAGTTCAAAACTAATCATAGAAAGTATTATTTTATTGGAAGAGTAGTTGATGCCTGAAAGAGCCTTCCAGCAGAGCCAGTGAGTCCATGCATGTGATTGGGTACTCTTTGCAAATTGAATCCCCCCCCCATTCATTGAACTGGTTATAAAACATTGCATTAAGCTAAAAAATGTTTAGGCATCAGTATCACCCCCTGACTTCCCCTTTTACTTACCTGAGCCCTCATTTGATCCAGCGCTGTGCTCGCCTGTAGCTCTTCTCTCCCTTCACTTCCTGGTCTCACTGGATTTGCTGGGGCAATAGGAGCCATTGGCTCCCACTCCTGTCAATCAAAGCCTCTGATGAGGGAGTAGGGGGTGGTGCCCAGTCCCGCTGTCTGTATCTAATGATGCAGAAAGCTGTCTGTCTCTTTAGATGCAGACAGCGGGGCTCAGGAGAGAGCCCGCACAAATGCCCCCAAAGAGGCCTTCTATAGGGGGCACTCACCAGAGAGGAGGAGCCAGGAGCACTGGCGAGGACCCAAGCAGAGGAGGTTTGGGGCCACCATGTGCAATTCCATAGAGCAGGTAATTATAAACCTGTTTGTTTTTTTTTGTTTTTTAGAGCCCTCTTACACTGACAGTGCGGGGGCGTCGGCGGTAAAGCGCCGCTAAAACTAGCGGCGCTTTACCGTTGTTTTAGAGGAGATTTTCGGGTGCTAGCGGGGCGCTTTTAACCCCCGCTAGTGGCCGAATAAAGGGTCACTTGGGAATGTATAGTGCAGAGTGGACGACAGTGGGTAGTATACGCTTTTAACCCCCGCTAGTGGCCGAATAAAGTGCCCGAAAAGCACCGCTGTCAAAGAGCTTTGCAGGCGCTTCGGCAACGCTGCCCATTGATTTCAATGGACAGGGGCGCTTTAGGTGCAGTGTATACACCGCTCCTAAAGCGCCTCAAAGAAGATACTTGCAGGACTTTTTTTGATGTCCTGCCAGCGCAGCGCCCCAGTGTGAAAACCCTCGGCCCTCGGGCTTTTACACTGGGATTGCAGATGAGGCATTTTTCAGGCGCTATTTTTAGCGCTAAAGTGCCTGAAAACGCCTCCAGTGTGAAAGGGGTCTTAAATGCATTTACAATCACTTTAAGCTAAGGGAAAACGATCTTGCAAAGTGAACAGCCTATTTGCCTTTAGTAAATCAACCCCATAGAGTACAGAGGAGGCCCATGCATCCGACACTCTTGAAAGTTCTGGATAATGAAGATCGCTTAGCAAGCTTCGCTCTTCAAGAGGCTGCAGATCACGGAGCTGGAGGTGGGACAGGTAAGTATTAATTCTTTTATTTGCAAGAACACCTTTTGTTATGTTGTTTTCAGGAACAGCGTTACCCAACGCAAAAAACGTTGTGAGCTGCCACCAATGGCTAATCTACAAATACCTCCATTTATTAGTGTGTGACAATATGAATCTTCTAAAATTTACTATGGTAAACCCAACATCAATAAATGAGAACATGTTCTCACTAGAATACACTATACTATGACGTGCTTCCACAGGAACAGTGGAGGTAATGTATGATAACAAAAGCCACAGTATACAAAGCATTTCTTTTCTGTAGATTGAAGACAGTCATTGTTCATACCATAGTGAATGTAGCATTACACTGCAATACCATGACAAATCCTGACACTGACAGACACGGATAAAACATTCTGCATAATCGCATTAAAAGAACTGCCACGTGTCAAGGAGCTCCTTTCTTTATGACAGATTCCATTTAAAGATGAACCCCGGGCACAAAAAAATCCTCCTTCTTTGCACAGCTGGCCTTAGAATGAGTTTTGTATTTTTTGCTGTGTAGATATTCATTTCTGGCATGGTGACATCATCGCAGGGCTCAGAATGCCCCAGAGTAAGCCAGGAGGAGGAGGAGGAGGAGGGGGTTCCTGCATGCCACCTACATCATTTGCAGCAATATAGACACACTCAATGCTGGGTCTTGGAAGTCCAAAGCAGTGTTGTAGGCTGGAGTGTTGGTTAAGACAGGGGAGCAGAAAATTCCTGTGTCATCACCCACACATACTCGCCCGTACCCACGCTGTACTGTTGCATAATCCTAGCATCAGCGCAAAGTGTCAGCTTTACTAGGACCTGTGTCAGTGGGCTTTGGACTTATGTTGAAGGCATCAGTTTGAGATGCATTTGATTTAATTCAGAAGCCTTTGACAGGTCCATTTTGACCTCCTTCTGACCTGCTTCATGCAGGTTTTACATTCCCATAGGCCTAAAGCGATCTAAAGCCTGATGACACGGACCCTTACAGTGCTACCACAATAGTCAGACTTTAAGCGGAGCTTTACCCAAAAGGGGACGTTCCTCTTGTATGCCTCCTCCCCCTCTCCGCTGCCACATTTGACACCTTTTGGGGGGGGGGGGGGTGGCAGGTACCCATTCCCACTTCCGGGTCAGTTCGCTGCTCACTTTCCCCCACAGCCTTCTGAGACAATTCACAGGTCCCAGAAAACTGCGGCCCATTCACAAAGCATGCAGCATGCTTCGCACATGTGTAGTAGGAACCCGGCTGTGAAGCCCAAGGCTCCACTGCCGGTTTCCCTTAGTCAAGATGGCGGCACCAGCACACGATAGCCGGAAAAATAATCGGCTCGGGTGAGGACTGAGGACTCGGGTGGGGGGGCTGGAGCTCCACTTTAAGCAGACCATACACAGTTAAGTATCAGGCTAAACATTAAAAAAAAAAAAAATTACAGATTCCGCTATCAATATAAATTAAGTTTATGGAGGAATCCCCCCCACGGTACATTGTATTCTGACGGCATTTATTTATTTCAGGTACTTATATAGTGCCGTCAATTTACGCAGTGCTTTACATATACATTGTACATTCACATCAGTCCCTACCCTCAAGGAGCTTACAACCTAAGGTCCCTAACACACATTCATACATATACTAGGACCAATTTAGACAGGATCCAATTAACCTACCAGCGTGTTAACTGATCAGAAGTTGCAGCTGATTGGACGCAGCCACTGATCAAGAAAACATTTTCAACATGTCCAGTCAAACAATTGGCTTCTGTCAAGTGGGGACAGCCACACACTGATCAAAATTCGGTTGGCCCCCGCTGAACCGGAGGAATTACAATGAGTGTCTGGCCAGATATACACTGCGCCAGGCTGGTTGAATGGAGTCCAAAGTTGTGCCGTAGACAGTGAGAGGGGAGTAGAGAACTCTCTTGTCTTCACCAACACATACTTGCCTGCAAAACCTCTGTAATTTTGCTCACTCCTCACATTAGAGTAGAACATCTATGATGTGACCGGGCAGTGGGAAAAGTGAATAAAATTCTCTTATATAGATCTTTATTGAGACCTCACTTAGAATACTGTGCCCAGTTCTGGAGACCTTACTTATAAAAAGATATTTATAAGATAGAACGAGTCCAGAGACGGGTAACAAAAATGGTGACAGGTCTGAGGGATAAAACATATAACAATAATAAAAAAAGATATCAACTACTTGCCGCCTGCCATATAGCAATATGACTGTGATATCCTGACCGGACATCATATGATGTGATCAGGATATCAAGCCGCTGCATGCCCCCGGGGGCGCGCATCGCGGCAATCGTTGTTGCGGGGTGTCAGTCTGGCACACTGCAACTCCGATCTAGGTAAAAAGTCTCTGACAGAGACTCTTTACCACATGATCAGCCATGTCCAATCACGGCTGATCACGATGTAAACAGGAAGAGCTTTCGATCGGCTTTTCCTCACTCGCGTCTGTCAGACGCAAGTAGAGGAGAGCTAATCGGCTGCTCTCCTGACAGGGGGGGTCTGTGCTGATTGATTATCAGCGCAGCCCCCCCAGGATGCCCACACTGGACCACCAGGGATGCCACCAGGACCACCAGGGATGCCCACCACTAGTCATCACCAGGTATGCCACACATGGCCACCAGGGATGCCAATCAGTGCCCACAATGGATGCCAATCAGTGCCCACAATGGGCATCGCTGATTGGCAGGCATTATTGTTTGGCACTGATTGGCATCCATCAGTGCCATCCATTAATGTACATCAGTGCCACCTATCAGTGCCCATCCATGCCCATCCGTGCCACCTATCAGTGCCCATCCATGCCACCTATCAATGCCCATCTGTGCCGCCTATTAGTGCCCATTCGTGCCGCCTATCAGTGCCAATCAGTGCCACCTATGTGTACCCATCCGTGCTGCATATCAGTGCCACCTATCAGTGCCCATCAGTGCCGCCTATCAGTGCCCATCAGTGCTGCATATTAGTGCTCATCATCAGTGTCATCTAATCAGTGCCACCTCATTGGTGCCACCTCATCGGTGCCCATCAGTACTGCCTTATCAGTGCCCGTCAGTGCAGCCCCATCAGTGCATTGATGAAGGAGAAAACTTACTTATTTACAAAGTTTTGTAACAGAAACAAGAAAAACACATTTTTTTTCAAAATTTTTGGTCTTTTTTTTTATTTGTTTAGCAGAAAATAAAAATCTCCGAGGTGATCAAATAGCACCAAAAAAAAGCTCTATTTGTGGGAACAAAATGATAAAAATGTAGTTTGGGTACAGTACAGCATGACCGCGCAATTGTCATTCAAAGTGCGACAGCGCTGAAAGCTGAACATTGGTCTGGGCAGGAAAGTGTATAAGTGCCCGGTACTGAAGTGGTTAATTAAAAAAAAACAAAAAAAAATAACATTTTTGCCAATTGTTTAAGAGGGAGGGGGTGGGGTCAGAGGAAAGGAAGTGCTTTTAATGGGTGAATGTCTGCTTTAAAGAAACAAGGAAGACAGTGAACTCTGCACCCCTTCTTTGTTTCGATGTGCAATGTTGCATTACTGATTATAATAACAGATAATAACATTAATAGATGATTAGAGCTCATCTGGGTTGGAAAAGGAAATGGAAAAAGTATTGAATTGTTTGGCAAAAGCCGTATATTAATTAATAGTTCATGCATACATTGGTGTATAAAATGATTATCTCATTTGTCGCTGTTATTGATGGTTATATTGTACTATAGTCAGCACATTGCAAGGACATAACATCATTGTTTTGAATCTGACTGCAAGTTAAAGAATGGAGAACTTGGAAGATGAAATGTGGACTTGGCAAACCAAAGTGTAGTCATGTCTTCACTTGTTTACCATAAATTATATTCAGTATTGGTATATCGTTACATACTGGATAGTAGGGTTCTAGACACCTGGAATACACATGGTTTATATCATTAGCTCAGGATTTCAGGATACTAAGATCCAAGCGTCTGAGCAATACAGCTCATGTTCTGCGTATTTTATGTTTCATTAAATGTTCATCATTCGGTATCCTCAAGGTGAAAATGGAATGCATAAGAAAAAGCATTTATGGTGCGCTGTTTTTCATTGTGCTAATTACTATAAAACAAGTAGACATAAGCAGTTATTAAAGACATTCCGATGCCATTAACAATCATGAAAACCATTAGGTATCATGCACTTATTTTTAGCTTACCTCGATCCACGTGCTGAAAATACTTGTCACGTGAAGGCACATGTTTAGCACACGTTATGCTATCATGGAAGAGAGCATTAGAAGAAGTCATGTCAGGGAGGACAAGATCTTATCACGTTATGCTGTATGATCCCATTGGAAAAATACTCCAAAACTAAACATTTTACGCAACGAGACGGAAATATTTTACTGAAAGGCTCCTGAAAACTGTCATGTTATAGAGGTACAGCATAAACAGGTTCTCATACCCGCAAGTCCCGCATAACAGTCATGTTATACATTTGGCAAATGATTTTGCTCTAAGATTTTGTTTTTTAAATAGAAAGTCATTAGGGACATTTATAAATATAGTTCAAGGTGAAAACAGGTCAATAGGGTTGATTTAATAAAGGCAAATGGGCAATTTGCTTTCGAGGTGAATTTTCAGTTTGCAAAGAAATTTTCCCTAGTGAATTAGGTGGAAATTCACTTTGCAAAGAATAGCCAATCACATTCAAATAACATTTAAAAAAAAAATTGAGTATTTATTTTTGCACAATTGGATTACGGAAGTTTTACTCCATTCACTAAGCTAAAGGAAAATGCCCTTCCAAAGTGAAAAGCCTATTTGTCAACCCCAGTGGCTGTGGTTTGCGAACTTTTGTTCAAGTGCTTGTAACAAAGGTGTTGATTTACTAATGGGAAATAGGCTGTTCACTTTGCAAGGGAATTTTTGCTTAGCTTAGCGGTTTAGGGGAAGTTTTGGATGACTTCCGTCATCCAATCATGTGCAAGCAAAAATATTGCCAGATCAATTCAATAAGTAATTTGTATTAAAAAGTATAAAAGCACAAACGAGCATAAGTAAAGGCTTTTCTTAGCAGTTGAACTTCGTCCCTTGGCAACTGCAGACAAGGCCTAATGGCAGGTGGTATCAGACAGTACCCCAGACAGTTCCTCATCAGGTCTGCTCTCCTTGTAATCGACAGCACAAAGTGGGCGAATTCTATAGCCAATAGGAGGCTGTCTATTAGCTGTGGATGCGCCCATTGCCAATTATAAGGGTTGCGGACCTGATAGGGATCTAATGCCTCTGAATCCCCACCAGGCTCCGCCCACACAGCTACAAAGCTCTGCGTTGTCTATGTGACCGCTGCAGCAGTGGGTGGGAGCTCAAATGTACTGAGGAGCAAAGTGTCCATACGGAGTCTCTGGTCTCAGTACACCTCAGCTAGTGGCGGTTGCCACAAATTTACATACCTGTTTCCATCAGTCAAACAAAGGGGTGCTCAACCCATGGCCTGCAGAGCCCTCTAAACTGTCCTGCAACCTTAAACCAGGGAAGCACATGCCCGGGGTCGGGCAACCTGTTGATCATTGCCAGCCTGCCATCCCAGAGCCTCAGTGTGCAGTGAGCCGATGCCAGCAGTGGAGGGAGCAGGAGCCTCATAAGCTGATGCTTCCTCTGTAGCGCCAGCTCCTGTCCCAGGTGGAGTGATATCAAATGCATTTCGCCTGGGACCTTTCTAGCAGCTTGGAGAGCGATTCCAGCAGCAGCTGCAAGAGGAAAAGAAGGTCAGTGCATTAAACAACACATACAGTAGGCATAATTGCATTTGCAATGGCCATATTAGCACCTGTAAATGGGTTAATGCCTATTAGGCAGCTTTCACACTAACCCGCGGGTGCAGTGCAGTGCACCTATGGCTTTTCTGTGGGTTAGCTGCACTGAGCCATAGACTTCTATTGTGTCTGTGGGTTTGGTGTCCTTTCTGAAAGTGCACCACACCCACAAGGTATAATAGAAGTCTATGGCAAAGAGCAGTTAACCCATAGGAAAGCCGCAGGTGCACCATGCTGCACCCATGGTGCAGATAAACCACAGCGAATCAGTGTGAAACAGCCTTATAGGGGGCTTAGGACAGTAAGGGCTCATTTACATTTGTGGATTGGGAGGCGGTAAAACCCCATAGTTCACTGTGGCGAACGAATGGTTACCAAATCATTTAAAGCGGTAGTAAAGTCTGCTTAGTGATTTTTACCTATAGGTAAGCCTAAAATAAGGTTGACGAATATCTATACCTCCATGTAAAGGGTCTGTTTTCATTTGTTAAGGACACTATTGAGTTATTGAAAATATTGGATGGGCTACAGTTACCTCAAGGTTGTTGGTTGGTTGCGATTGACATAGAGGCCCTATACAACTCCATACCTCACACTAGAGGTGTGGAGGTTGTACGGGAATTTTTGAACGAACGAGACCTTGATTCGTGGAAGTGTAATGAATTTGTCATTGAAATACTCAACTTTATACTCACACATAATATCTTTGCATTCAAAGGTTCCCACTACCTCCAGGTACAGGACGTAGCTATGGGGGCGAAATGTGCCCCCTCCTACGCGAACCTGTACCTGGGGGGGAGGGAACAAGATTTTTTTTTGATGAGGCCAAAACAGAGTTTATTGGCCAGATTGTATCATGGCATCGATACATAGATGATATTTTTATGGTGTGGGCAGGATCAAGAGAACATCTATTGGAATTTCTTGATGGTTTACAAGTAAACATATATAATTTGAAGTTTACATATACATTCGATCATTCAAGAATTATCTTTTTAGACGTAGAAATTTTCATTAATGAAACAGGAACACTTCGTTCCACACTATATAGAAAACCCTCAGCGGGAAACAGCTTATTACATGCTAGCAGTTCGCATCCCGAAAAGCTGTTAAAAAGCATCCCTTTCAGTGAATTTTTGAGACTGAAACGTAACTGTACACAAGACAAGGACTTTCAAAAGGAGGAGAACTTGCTACGTGATTGCCTTCTAGCTAGGGGCTACAGTGGAACATGTTTGAAAAAAGCCTTTAATAGAGTGAAAAACCAGAATAGACAAATAATACTGTACAAGCCTAGACGAGACTAAGTATCGACATCAACACGGGTCATTACGAAATTTAATAGACAACATGCTAAAGTGCGACATATTTACAATAAGTTTTGGTATCTATTGGCAGCTGACCAAAAGTTTTCTAAGTTTGTCAAACCCTACCCAGAGATCACCTTTAAACGTTCTCGTTCGTTAAGAGATACTCTAGTGAGCAGTCATCATAGCAATCAGACTACCTTTAAATCCAAGTCACCGGGTACTTACCCATGCGGTAAGTGTAATTATTGTCCCTTTATTCTAGAGGGGAAAAGTGTTCTTCCTAACAATAACATCTGGACTCCCAAACACAGAACCAATTGTCAATAAGTCGGCTCTGTATATCTAATGAAATGTAGTTGCAGGGCATTTTATTTGGGAAAAACAAAGCGCCCACTATTCTGCAGAATCAGGGATCATGTGTCCCTGATTTCTAAACATAAGATGGAAACACCAATAAGCCCTCATGTGGGGCTATACCATAATTTTGACCTGAAATCTCTTGTTTTTTTCAGTCTTGAACACCTTCCCAAACATGAACGCGGTGGGGATATTGAAAACAAGCTCCTTCAATTGGAGACAAGATGGATCTATTCTTTACAGGCCACCCGGTTCCCTGGCCTTAATGAGGGGATTAGTTACAAGCCCTTTTTGTGAATAATATTCTCTTTTTCGATATGCCCACTTTTGTCTTGTTGAGCTGGTGTTCCCAAAATTGGGCATCTATCTGGGTGCACTGGCCACAGACTTGGTTCCATTCTATCATCTATCCTTTCATTTCTTAGTCACTCATCATTTTTGAACATCATGTGACTTTTAAGTGCATGCTATACCATGATTGGTATCTGATGGGTCGTCCCGTCTAAGGTTGCCTTTCGCTCTTTATATTCTTCATTTTGAATAGGGAAAGTAATGTATACTGAGCTAGTTGTGATATCTTATGTGCTCTTATAACTTTCTATGTATAAATATAAACAATATGTGGAATAGTGAAATCTAAATATTGTGATGCACAGTCATGACCACATCTATGCCCAGTGGTGTTTTTTTTTTTTCTTCTCCCTCTCCTCCTCCATTAGCTGCTTTTTTAGTCCAGTGCCATTAGATCTCCGTTTGGACGCCCAAGGGTGTGCAGTGGCGCTAGCTAACTGCCCCTTTGGGGTGGTGCTGCCCCGCTGCACGCCCACCTTGAGGTATCCTTTTGCCCCATGGCGCTCCGGTTATACTGTGACCAATAGTCATCATTTACCACCTTTCCAATTTTTTACATCTTCTTGGTCCAGCACTGTCCCCATTGGCGCTGTTTTTGGTTACCGGAAGCATTATATACTTCCGTGTTTTGGTATCCGGTTTCCGTTTTTTTAGTCCATGGGGCTTGGACCTCCCCTCTGCGTCTGCTTGGCGCTGGTGCGGCGTGACGTCATGCGTTGCATCTTGGCGCCGTGGGGAGGGATATTTAAATCCCACACATTTGTTGTCTGCTTCGGCAGCTTGGGAGCTCATGTTGAACACGGACATCGGCACTAGGTAAATTTACAATGACAGATAGCTGGATCAGTGTTTTGCTGTGTATTCAATTTGGAATTAAGCATTGCCCGGGGTGTTGTTTTTTGTTTTTTCTTTTCTAGATTATCATTAGTCATCTCTTCGCTCTCTTTGGAGTATAGGAGCAGACTATCCTTTGATATTTTCTGCCCTTGTGCTCTCTCTCAGTTGCGGAGATTGGAATGTAATACAGCTCCTTACACAGAAGTGTGATATCTTTAAGGTAAGCAAATGCTCTTAAAGATTTAGAGACACACTACATATTTTCTACATAAGATATTGATGCATATATATATATACATATATCGTTTCAGAAACTATGAAATAGCTGTGCCTTTTTTTGCATTTTCTTATTGATGCATCCTCATATTCGTTGTTGTGCCTTTGGTCCGCATGAGCTCCCAATATAGGCACTTGTTTGTTTTTATTGGATAACGGTCCATTGACTTATGCCCCTCCTATCCTCAATAGTGTTTTTTTTCTATAATTTATTATATATATTGCAGATATCGTTATTTTTTTCTATTTTGGACGGTTTATTAACTACAAAAACATACATCCCTCCCTACGGGTGATCTGGCAATTTCCTTGGATTGTCTGGGCAGCAGGTTCTGAGGGTCCCCCCCCCTCCTCCCTGAAGACCCCTGAAACTGCAGTCTCTCCGGAACTCATCACTGAGGTATGGAGTTGACGTAGGGGTGGTGTCTGTGGTAGTTGGGGGCTTGGAGGTGATGGGCGAAGGGTGGGGTCGGGTTTTGTGTGGGTTTTTTTTTTTTTTTCTTTTCATGGAGTCATGGTTGTGCAAGCTACAGAGCTACTGACATATATAAATGTAAATGCTATGTGTCATTTCACATATTTTTCTTATGTAATTATTCTTTGTTTCATTCTTTTTATACATCCAAGGTTGATCATATCATGTGTATTGTTATTCAGTAATCAAATACCCTCGTCCATTTTCCTGATGAAGCCCTCCCGGTGAAACATGTTGAAATTTTTGGACGTGGCTACACTTAGATTTATGTGATTACAGTTTTTTCCTTTGTCAATGTTTGGTAATGGATGTTTACCTCTGACTGTGACTGTAAACTGTATTCATTTTTCACTGTCTTTTTAAACTGTTTTTTCAATAAATATTTATATAATTTTACTTAATAGTGTTTTCATGCATATGTTGTACCTTTAAAGTGCCACATTCTACATATTCTTGTTCTAAGGCTTACCAGTAGGTCAAATGAACATGCACCGTTTAGGAGATATTCACCCTGGATGTAGTCGGTGACATCACCGGTGCATGCGCTCTGAAGGTCCGGCATACCACGCCAGACTGTCAGAGCACCATGCTGTAAACAAGGGCTCCCGCGCAGGAGTGACGTCATCGCAGCTCTTTCCACTCACACAGCCGGAATCCGTGAACCTGGAAGGAAGACCGGGGAAGATGGAAGCCCTCTCAGCAGTCACAGCACTCCACTGGAGGGTTTCATTTTAAGCAAAGTATTTCATAATGTGCTAGTATGCGATGCATACTATTATTTTGCAGGGGAAAGTATTTATTTTATTGCAGCAGTTTACTACCCCTTTAAGTGGCCCACGCTCATCAAAAGGTTGTGCACCCCTGATTTGCCCGCACTTTCCTCTCCCTTTATGCTGTGGATCTGGAAACTTCAAGTCCTGTACATTTTTTTCTTTTTATTATCATTTGTATAGTAAAACAAAGGATTTGCCCTGGGACTTTTTTCTTTTTCTTTTTTTCTTATTATCATTTGAATTTTTTGCTTGATTACAAAAATACAGGGCTTTTTTTCCTCAGAGAATAGGAGCAGGAAGCTCCTGATGACGCATACTATGATGTGAAACACGTAGAGGCTGCTGGGAGATATTCTGTCACATGATTACGCTACATCCGGTTTTGACGAGAACGAGGGGTGAAGTGCAAGACGAGTGTGGATGAAGCTCATACCGCACATCGGTAACCACGCCATTACTACACCCATCCTTAACCGCTGGAATAGCTTAGTGCCGGCTCGAGGGCACTTTTAAATGTGAGTTTGAATTTACTTCTTTTTATTTGGCTAAATAAACAGCTTTTGAAACATATTGCGCAATGATCGCTGTTTATATATTTCCCATGAGGACAACTAAGGCTCATATGTAGCGCACTGGGGACAACATATATACAATCCAGGTGGAGTGGTTATCCCTATTAATGAACCGAAGGCGCATTGTTCATTAATATCTGGTGAGTGGCCAATTCATATGGTGGTGGTTTGTCACGGAAATGGTGATCATGTCACGATAAATCACGGATAATAAATGTTGTACATCTAAAGAAAGGTTGCACAACTACTTCTGAAGTCATTACACACTGCACTTTGCACATGGACTTTGGACACTATTTTTTGTAGTAAATTTTCTGTGATATAAATTTTTTTGGATTTTTTATTTTTTATTTATATTTTTTATTTTTTGAAATTCACAATATATTTTTTAATTTTTTAATTCCTATTTATTTAATAGTTTTTTGCACAATAAGGTGGAAATTTGTTTCGTATGCTGGAATATTTTGAATTCTGTGCTATACTGTTCTATACACTGTTAATTATGGAGACACTATTTTAAACGTTTAGGAGGTTTATGTGCACACAATGCTAAACAGAGTGGTGTATTGCAAATAGAGTAGCGCATTCAACACACATATAACTAATTTTTTTCACTTAATGTTTTTTTTGAATGCAGCAACTCAAAGTGTAAGGGAAATATTATTGTTTGCGCCGGTGACACATATATATTTATTTTTTACACATTTCCTGTCGGCAAAATCCAATCGTGTGTACGAGGTTTTAGTTTTGTTTCTTTGATACATAGTTTTAGATATCATTATCACTGCTATATTAGTAACACTATAGAGTATTGTAGAGACACAATGGCGTTGATTTACTAAAAATGGAGCACTCAGAATATGGTGCAGCTCTGCATGGTAGCCAATCAGCTTTCAACTTCAGCTTGTTCAATTAAGCTTTGGCAATAAAACCTGGAAGGTTTCTATGCAGAGCTGCACCAGATTTTGCACTCTCCAGGTTCAGTAAATCAACCCCAATATCCGTTTGTGTTGCCTAATTTAGAGTTTTTTTTAAATTGATTTTTTATTGATTGTTTAACATACACCTGAGCACAGCGCTGTGTTTTTTTCACATTTTTATTTGTTGAGGTTTCTCAATCAGACAGCAGCAGGACAGAATTAATGAATAGGTACCACCTCGGCGTGGCCTAACTCCATTCTTTAAAAATAGATTCCTGCCAGTATACCCCAGTACCCATTGCCATTACATACATTCAGTGCTAGAGGTGCCGGAACTGCATTTTCCACATGTTCCCGCTAAAAAAAAGCCCTGCAAAAATACAAACAATTAAGAAACTATCCAGCCTAGCCAACATACAGTACACACATAGGCCTGCTGCAAAATACAACCCTGCTATGCAGAGCAGGCCCTACCATGGCTCCTAGTGGGCAGCACTTTGAGAGGGGCAGCAAATTGAACCACAGCCACCTCTCCTTCTCTTCTATTTACCCAGCAAATTGAACAAGATTTTTTTTCCCAGCAGTTTTGTGTGTCATGTGTCATGATGACAACTGCCCCCCCCGGCTGCTTTGCCCACGCCTATACTACCCTAGCCCGCCCCTGTACTGCCATAGCCTGTCCATATACTACCCTAGCTTGTCTATGAACTACCCTAGCCTGCAATGGCGTCCCTACGGGGGCCAGAGGGGGCCCTGACCCCCCCCCAACATTATGCTGTGCCCCACCATGTGCCCCCCAATAAAAAAAATAAATACATTTTTTTTTTACAAAAAATCAATGTCTAAGAGGGAGAAAGTCCCCAGTCAGCTCCTGTAGCTGATTCCTCCCCCCTCCCTCTGCTTGCTGACACTGCATAATGCGAGCGCTCACACAACCACGGCTGCCCGATCTGCTCCTTCCCCTGCATCCTCATTGGCAGGGAGAAGAGCGAGTTGCAGGAAGGACTCCACCAGGACTCTCAGTTACTGAAAAAACAGACTGATTTCTCCCATCCTTAGGACAGGAGAACCAGCCTGTAAATTCAAAGAGATTCCAGACCAGAGCAGTCAATAGCAGGGGCAGGACAGCATGAGGAGGCTGGGGAACCCCACAGTGGCAGAACACCAGGGCCCAGAGGCAAGACAACCTTTGCAACCCTGATAGTTCTCCCACTGCTTTGGATCCTTATATTTTCTTGGTATGCTGCTGACATATATATCTTGTTTTCTGCCACCCTGGGGGACCCCAATACAGTAGGAAGGGAGCTTACTGCAGAACATATGAAAGGGCCATTGTGGGGTCGTAGTAAAGGGCCCTAGTATATATTTATATATCTATATATATCTATATATCTATATCTATATAGATATATATATCTATATATATCTATATAGATAGGTATATATAGATATATATGCATTTTATAGTTGCCCCCCTACTTTTGTCCCTGTCCCCCCATGTGCCCCCCCTAAATATGAAAGCTGGAGACGCCACTGCTAGCCTGCCCCGTCTATTTACTAAACTAGCCTGTCTATATACTACCCTAACCTGCCTCTATACTACCCTAGCCTGCCCCAATACTACCCTAGCCCATTGCCTGCCCTTATACTGCCCCAGCCTGCCCTTATACTGCCCCAGCCTGCCCCTATACTGCCCTAGCCCGTCCCTATACTGTCCTTGCCTGCCCCTTGGAATTGAACATAACAGTATGTCATATAATTTTGCATATAGACAAGGTGCTGTTGCATGTAAATCTGACTTCCTGATAAATTTCATTTTCGTTTTAAATATCATGATATAAAATAATTGATGCATGATTTTTTTTTTTTTGGGGGGGGGGCAGAATTTCATTCTTGGACCCAGGCAGTACAATGTCTTGGGCCAGCTTCACAGCTATGTACTAACAAGCCAACTATTTCTGCAAAGCATAGTTTTGGGTAGTATTAGAGAGAAGGTTTAGAATTAGTTGGTATAAAGTAGGTACCGTTTTAAAGCGGCGTTCCGCCAAATTTTTTTTTTTTTTTAAGTCAGCAGCCACAAATACTGCAGCTGCTGACTTTTAAAATATGGACACTTAACTATCCAGGGCGCCCGCGATGTCGGCACCCAAAGCTGATCTGTCCCTTGGCTCTCGGGTGGAGGCACCGCCATCTTCGGTAAGTGAATCAGGAAGTGAAGCCTTTGCGGCTTCACAGCCTGGTTCCCTACAGCATATGCGTGAGTTGCGCTGCGCGATCCCACTGGTCCCTGTTGTCTTCTGGGACTTGTATGTCTCCCAGAGGACAGCGGGGGGGTGGCGGAGGAGGCGCCGGATATGGCATAGATAGCCGTGGATACTGTGGCTATCTATGCCCGGAAGTGGGAGCAAATACCTGGATTATACAGGTATCTGTCCCCCCTCCCCCCATGAAAGGTGCCAAATGTGACACCGGAGGGTCCATGACGCCCGCGATGTTGGCACCCAATACCGATCTGCCCCTCGGCTCTCGGGTGGAGGCACCGCCATCTTCGGTAAGGGAATCAGGAAGTGAAGTCTTGCGGCTTCACAGCCTGGTTCCCTACTGCGCATGCGCGAGTCGCGCTGCGTGATCCCGCTGGTCCCTGTTGTCTTCTGGGACCTGTGTGTCTCCCAGAAGACAGCGGGGGGGGGGGCGGAGGAGGCGCCGGATATGGCATAGATATCCGCGGATACTGTGGCTATCTATGCCAGGAAGTGGGAGCAAATACCTGGATTATACAGGTATCTGCCCCCCCTCCCCCCTGGAAGTGGCCAAATGTGACACCGGAGGGGGGGAGGGTTCCGAAAAGCGGAAGTTTCATTTTTGGGTGGAACTCCACTTTAACATACTATAGTTATGGTTTGTCTTATGGTAGAGGTTAAATATTAGTTGCTATAGGCACATTTTCAACATAGTCCTGATTTGTTGGAATAGGTACATTTTAACCTATAAATGATCCTCCAGTAGTTTCCACTGACCTGCCAGGCACCGTCCTGGAGATCTTCCTCGGTCTGGGTGGCACAATATTTTTTGTTATTGGAAATGAAACATAATTCCTTAATTCAGGGACGCTTTGCTCCAGTTAGCTATTTAATCTTTTCAGCACAACATACATCAAGATGCTTTATTGCAAGCATGTGGGGAATGTCTGTTTGCGTAAAAGCTATGTTCATAAGATAATGTAAACATTTCTCCAAGATATGGAATGTTTTCCTTTAATAAGCGGATTCCTCGGTTATGCTACAGAGGCGGATTCCGCACAGCAGTCCCGTCCCTATAACTGTACAGTGCGCCCGCCTGTAAGGTCTGTACATCCAGTGCTGGGAACATTACTTCTCATTAATTTACTCCTGTTACACGGAGGAGAAAGTCAATTAATTTCCTTATTTTAATTGGCTGACATCTCGCCCCTTACCAGTTGGAGAAAATGAAGTTTGCACACTGTGCCAGCTGGGATCAGCTGTGCCTTTGCAGCATGCCGTCAGTGTAGGCTTAATGAGTGGCTGCATGTGCAGAAAATAAAGGGAACCCCAACATAATGACAGATAATGGGTTACAGTCCAAAAGCAACATGCTCCAAATGTACCTAGAAACTTTAACGCCTCATTTACTCTTGCGGTGTTCTCTGAAGAGCAATCCACATTCAGATCACGCTTCAGGGGGCATTTGACAGGCAGTGAGGAAGCGTGGTATTGTCTCCTCACCGCCTGTTTTAACCCCCTAAATGCCAGACCACTACGCTGCAGCCTGCTCCCCCCCCCCCCAAAAAAAAAAGCTTTTAAATATGTTATAGTAGAGGTAGAAGAAGCAGATTAGCGGCATTTCCACTTTTTAGTGAAGGTCCGCTTTAACACCAGCCAGAGTTGCACCACTCAGCCATCCCTTTCTGCCTCTCCACCAATCAGAGACCTTGTACTACTGCTTTCCACATTGTATTGTATTCTGTGAATTAAGATTTCTGGTGGCTACGAAGGCGGCAAGAAGGGAGGATTTTTACAAAAAACAGCAGCCTGCAGGACATGGGATACACACCATTACACATACAGTAACTAATGTGTTTGGTGCTGTATCCCCCCAAAAATATTAAACTTCATCTTTAAGTTGTTATTGACTCTGGTCCTTCACCATCCAATTAATAAACACATTCAACTTTCATTGAACCACTTCAGCTTCGGAAGATTTACCCCTCTTCCTGACCAGGCCATTTTTTGCGATTCGGCACTGCTTTATTTTAACTGACAATTGCTTGATCGTAAAGTAAAATTTACGTCCTTTTTTTCCCACAAATAGAGCTTTCTTTTGGTGGTATGTGATCACCTCTGAGGTTTTTATTTTTTTGCGCTATAAACAAAAAATAACGACAATTTTGAAAATAAATAAATAAATAAATATTTTACTTTCTGCTATAAAACAAATCCAATAAAAAAATGTAAAAAAATCGTATTTTGCTACATATTTTTGGTAAAAAAAAATGCCAATAAGCGTATAGCTTAGTTATAGCGTCTACAAACTATGGGATGTTTTTATGGAATTTTTATAATTTTTTTTTAACTGGCAATGACGGCGATCAGCGACTTATAGCAGGACTGCGACATTGCTGCGGACAAATCGGACACTAAGTGACACTTTTGACATTTTTTTGGGAACCAGTGACACCAATACAGTGATCAGTACTAAAAATTTCCACGGTCACTGTATTATTGACCCTGGCAGGGAAGGTGTTAACATCAGGGGCGATCAAATAATTAAATGTGTTCCTAGTGAGTGCTTGCCAACTGTGTGGGGGGTGCATTTAATGTGGGAAGGCAGAGATTCATGTTCCTGCTTAGCAGAAACACAAGATCTCTACCTTCCCTTCTCAAAGAACGACGACCTGCCTTGTTTGCAGACCACCATTCTGCTAATCTGCGGAACGTTCGGACCTGCTGATTGGCTCCCACTGTGACTGGACACAAGCGTGGCCCAGACCCGGAAGTGTCAGATCACGTACTTGGTACATGATCTGGCACAGAGAGGCCGCCCTGCCACATTATATGTGTGTGGAATGGTCGCTAAGTGGTTAATTATGCCCCCAGAGTTTATAAGTTGACTGTATTACAGCCTGGATGGGACATGGTAAGGAGCAGGCTCCAAAAAGTGATATCACCTTAAAGTCATATGAAGGGATGGGTGTAGCATTGCACCGATAGAGGCATCAGTGCCAATACTAAGAATTTGCACAAGTACTTGTACTCGCACAAACACTCAGATATTAAAAACAATACCTTCTTTGGCAATTCCATTGTGACTTGTCACAAGCCGCAATAAAATTGGAATTGCACTGATCAAGGCTGCACTAGTGTGATCCAGGTTGCACTGGTGTGCCATGAAAAAGAATCGCTGCTCCAGGTGTATAAAGATAAGGCTGATTGGAGTATCTTGCAGAGTTCTAGCCCCGGCCCGCCTGCGTGGGAAACTTGGAAAGAACAAAGAAATAGCTGCACATCCAGAACTACCGATTGCTTTTTATTTTGTTTCACAAAGATAACACCAGAGACACCAAACAGTGGGCATGTAGACGTGTTTCACACATACATCTTGTGCTTAATCATTACCAATGATTAAGCACAAGATGTATGTGTGAAACGCGTCTACGTGACCACAGTTTGGTGTCTCTGGTGTTATCTTTGTGAAACAAAATAAAGGCAATCGGTAGTTTGGATGTGCACTGGTGTGAACCAGGCTGCACTGGTGTCAACCTGGTTCATACCAGTGCGGATTTGAAATCGTGCTACTTCAGCGCAATTTCAAAGCCGCAGAAGAATTGTTCTTCATAATTATAAATAAATGGTAATAATTTTTCATCTCATCTCGTCTCAAAAAAACTATCAGATGTCACTAAAAATAGGTAATTGGTATCGGCGAGTACTTAAGAAAAAGTATCCGTACTCGTACGCAGTCTTAAAAAACTGGTATTGGTGCATCCCTAGATACGTAGGTGTGTACAGTAGGTTACAAAAGTGTCTCTCTATAATTACAGTTTTAAAAATATGAGTTTCAACTGTGTGCGTTTATCTGATTGGACGGAGTTCTGCTTTAGAGGCCTGTCCATCAAACAGAAAGCTGTACTAGAGACATACGTTTTAAAGCTAAACTCCAGGAATGATCTGTATTGCATATCTGGTCCAGCCCGGTGTATGTATGTATATCTCATACCTGAGGGACTGCTGGGGAAGCTGGCCATATTATAGTGATAGCTGTGATCTTCCGGGTTCTGTGTGAGCGACTTTCCCACTGCACACTGAAAACAAGGGGTCGCTGCACTGTCACTACCGCAATTTATAGAACGCATTTTTTTTCTTGTTAAATTTGTTTATTGAGGAACAAAAAAAAAAAAAGATATCAGGAATGTAACACACCAGTTAAAGGAAGGTCAGATGCAACATCCAAAATGGAAATAACAGTCAATGCCTGACAAATTGACAATCAAAATGTATCAGTAAATCACAGGAGTCAAATACAACCATTGCATAAAGGTAGGTTTGCAGTTGCATATACAGAGGCATAAGCATGAGAAGAACCAATGATGCTACATAGTAAGCAATGGGAAATGATAGCAAGCCTGAATACTTAAAGTGGATGTAAACCCAATGTCATCCTTTCTAAACTACTGCCATAGGGGTTATCTATAAGGATATACACGCCTAGTGCATGTACCTTTACCTGTCAAATGTCTCCCCTCTGTCTGTTATGAGACCCGAAAAACTGCCTATTCTGTGGGCGGGTCTGTTGTCTGGAGCTCGGTGGGTGGAGTCGTGATGTCACTAGACTCCCCGCCCACCTCTACACTCCCCTTGTCAATATACATTTTCTCCTGTGTATTTCTTACACTGAACTTCTGCTATGATCTCTAACATCCAGTGAAAAGACAGGAAAGTAACCACATGACTTCAGCATGCCAAATCATGCTGAGGTGTGGAACAGCCAATCCTTGCAGAGCTGTTGAAGAAAGGAGTGGGGGTGAGAATTAAAAAATAATGCCTGTGTCTTAGGCTAGTGCAAAAGATATGTAAATCACCTGTCACTCACAGCAAGGGGGAGGATTTGACAAAGTTTTTGTCAGTTTGTCAAGTTTTATCTCACTGAACAATAAAAGAGGATTGCTCAGAGATGGATTAACTCTGTGTGGCAAGACTGGGCTCAAATGATAGGAAATCCTATACTCTACAGTATGATATAAAAAAAAATTCGGGTTTACATCCACTTTAAAGAGGAGTTCTAGTCTTTAAAAAAAAAAAAAAAAAAATTTAAATATCAGCAGCTACAAACACTGTAGCTGCTGACTTTTAATACAAGGACACTTACCTGTCCAGGGAGCCCTTGATGTCGGCACCCCTCCATCAATCGGCTTTGGGTGCAGACGCTGACATCTATATTAAAGGAAACAGAAAGTGAAGCCTTGTGGGTTCACAGCCTGTTTCCTACTGCACATGTGCGAGTCACGCTGTGCTCTCTGAGTGGTCCCGCCATCTTCTGGGACCTCGGTGTGTCCCAGAAGGCATTGGGGGGAAGGCGGAGGGGCTGGAAATGTTGTAGATCGCTGTGCAGCAATCTTACCCAGAAGTGGGAGCGGGTACCTGTCAAAACCAGGGTGCGAACAACCTTTTGGGTGAAGCTCCGCTTTAAGGCGGAGGTCCACCGATTTTTTTTTTTTAAAGTCAGTAGCTACAAATACTGCAGCTGCTGACTTTTAAAACAAGGACACTTACCTGTCCAGGGCACCCGCGATGTCGGCACCTGAAGCCGATCTATCCCTCAGCTGTCGGGTGCTGCTGCCTCCATCTTCAACAAAGGAATCTGCGCATGCACGACTCGCGTTGCGCTATCCCACTGGTCCCTGCTGTCTTCTGGGACCTGTGTGTCTCCCAGAAGACAGCGGGGGGGGGCGGAGAAGGCGTTGGAAGTGGCATAGATACCCGCGGGTGGCTCTATGCCCGGAAGTGGGAGCAAAATACCCGTATTATACAGGCATCTGCTCCCCCCTCCCACCTGAAAGGTGACAAATGTGACACCCGAGGGGGGGAGGAACCGGAAAATCGGAAGTTCCATTTTTGGGTAGAACTCCGCTTTAAGGACAAGCAATGTGAGATCTAAGAGGCTCTAGGAGCTTCGTGTTAAACAAGCGCTGGGAGAACTAACACATGGTAGGGTACCAGACTGGACACACTAGCTATCATTAGTTGAGCAGAGTGAGGCAAGTATGACCAACTGGTTAAGAAAACATAGTTATGAGAGAAAAAAAAAGGGGGGGGGAGTAATAATAAAGAGGAAAATAAAAATAAAAAAAAGGAGGAGATAAGATAGGAGAGGGGGAAAGAAGATGGGGGTAGAAGAAGAGGGTAAGGAAGCACTGTGAGAGAAGGCTCCCGAGAAGCTTTGCGGCTCCCAATGTTCACAAGCGCTTTACGTGCAAAAAAAACAAAAACTCAGTCACCAAGGCTGCAGTAAGGATTCATCAAAGTCCGCAGGGAAATAGTGAGAACACCTTTTTTTTAAAAAAAGAATACAAGATGTTCTCTGATAGGACAAGGTGGAGATGGTGACGTCACTGCCCTCCTCTTTCCCTCATCCAAACAGAGAATGCCTTATAATCATTGAAGAAAATACAAAGTGTTTTATGAATGGCGGTGGTGCTAACAAGCGATCCCCTGTGGTCAATATTAAGAGGAAAAAATATATATAAAACACAAAGCGCTGTGATGCTAAATAGCTGATAATTACACATAAAACCAAGTGAGGCTGCTATCAAAAGAGAGTGTTTTCAGAGTCACTTAAAAAGAATAAATAATGATATTTGAAGCGCTTCACAATGTGCATGAAAATGAATATATAAGAATAAATATAAATAGTCAAATAAATCCAGCGGTGAGTAAAAATTCCTAAAAAATCCAGCAATCAAATAGTGTAAAATTATAAAAAATTAGTGACACCAAATGTGTAAAAAATTCACATAAAAAATCCACATAAAAATAAATATATAGGGATGTATTCAGAAGGTTCAATTATACAGGTGTAGAATCCTGATTGGTATAGAGCTTTTAATCACTAGCAAAGCTGTTTAAAAACACTTGCTTAATTAAGGTGCTCATTGATAGTACCAATGTGTTTTTTGCTTCTATTCACAACCAATGTGAGAATCATAAACAGGCAGATAAGAGAAAAAACCAATCATTGTGCAATAGTTAGGATACCAAGGTACACAGGCAAACTTCAATCCACTCACGTGTGCCTTATAATGATAAGGCATATGCAGGTTTTACTATAGCAGTCAGCCGCCTTAGACAGGAGCAGATTCAGTGCAGTACACTGTGTGAAACTGCTGATCTGCACAGAGCGTCCTTGGCTCCTCCCACGCGTTACATCACAGTCACGTGACTTTTTCAAGGATCCTTATCATTATAAGGCACACGTGAGTGGATTGAAGTTTGCCTGTGTACCTTGGTATCCTAACTATTGCACAATGATTGGTTTTTTCTCTTATCTGCCTGTTTATGATTCTCACATTGGTTGTGAATAGAAGCAAAAAACACATTGGTACTATCAATGAGCACCTTAATTAAGCAAGTGTTTTTAAACAGCTTTGCTAGTGATCAAAAGCTCTATACCAATCAGGATTCTACACCTGTATAATTGAACCTTCTGAATACATCCCTATATATTTATTTTTATGTGGATTTTTTATGTGAATTTTTTACACATTTGGTGTCACTAATTTTTTATAATTTTACACTATTTTGATTGCTGGATTTTTTAGGAATTTTTACTCACCGCTGGATTTATTTGACTATTTATATTTATTCTTATATATTCATTTTCATGCACATTGTGAAGCGCTTCAAATATCATTATTTATTCAATATTAAGAGGGTGAGCTACTTGCACACACCCCTTGCAGGACCCGGAAGATAGTGGCTATCCCAACAACAACAGTGATTGTCAGCTTCCCCAGCGGCCCCTCAGGTATGAGATATGCATACTTACATTGTGCCCACCTGGACCATTGTAAGTATGCAATACAAATATTTTCTGGAGTTCAACTTTAATATAACAAGGACCTTTACACATACAGAGTCACGTTGTGGTTCAAAACAATAAAGGTCATGACACACACTGAGTAAATACATTGAACTTCACTGTAAATTATAATTAGTGAAAATGTGATTCTAACGCAACTGATGATAGGGCATAACTTGTTAAGCTTTACTTAAGCCTTGTTTCATTATAGCTTTTCATGTGACAACACTGAAGAAATGACACTTTTCTACAATGTAAAGTAGTGAGTGTACAGCTTGTATAACAGTGTAAATTTACTGTCACCTCAATATAACTCAACACACAGCCATTAATGTCTAAACCGCTGACAACAAAAGTGAGTACACCCCTAAGTGAAAATGTCCAAATTGGGCCCAAAGTGTCAATATTTTGTGTGGCCACCATTATTTTCCAGCACTGCCTTAACCCTCTTGGGCATGGAGTTCACCAGAGCTTCACAGGTTGCCACTGGAGTCCTCTTCTCTGCCCAGTCTCTGAAGGGAGAGGATCATGCTCTGCTTCAATATGTCACAGTACATGTTGGCATTCATGGTTCCCTCAATGAACTGTAGCTCCCCAGTGCTGGCAGCACTTATGCAGCCCCAGACCATAACATTCCCACCACCATGCTTGACTGTAGGTAAGACACACTTGTCTTTGTACTCCTCACCTGGTTGCCGCCACACCGCCTGACACCATCCAAACCAAATACATTTATCTTGGTCTCATCAGACCACAGGACATGGTTCCAGTAATCCATGTCCTTAGTCGGCTTGTCTTCAGCAAACTGTTTGCGGGCTTTCTTGTGCATCATCTTTAGAAGAGGCTTCCTTCTGGAATGACAACCATGCAGACCAATTTGATGCAGTGTGTGGCGTATGGTCTGAGCACTGACAGGCTGATCCCCCACCCCTTCAACCTCTGCAGCAATGCTGGCAGCACTCATGTGTATATTTCCCAAAGACAACCTCTGGATATGACGCTGAGCACATGCACTCAACTTCTTTGGTCGACCATGGCGAGGCCTGTTCTAAATGGAACCCGTCCTGTTAAAACGCTGTATGGTCTCGGCCATCATGCTGCAGCTCAGTTTCAGGGTCTGGGTAATCATCTTATAGCCTAGGTCTATTGTATTCTGACAGCAGGCACTCTCCATTGTCAGAACACACTGATCAGGAGCTGCAGCCACTGATCAAGAAAATTTTCCCAACAAGTCCGTTCGACAGAAGTGGATCATTAGATTGACTTCTGTCGAGCAGCAGTTGCCCAAATTGATTGAAATAATTTCTGGTTTCTGCTGAGCTGTCTGAAGATCAGGATACACAGCTGGTAAGGTCATCCATAAATCATCCTGTACATTGAAAAACAAGCCCAACTGAACTGAAGCTAAATTCCTCCCAAAGGCATCAAAACAAAAGATGCCGAAAGTCACGCAGTTCATTTTCATCAGCAAACAGCCACAGCCTGAGCAGGAAAGACTGTTTCCTGCCAGCCTGCTGCAGAGTTGGGACCCTAAAGCTCCATTCACACCTGGGCGTTTTGGTATCGCAGCAGAATCACTGCAATTCTGCCTGCGATCTCAAAAACGCACTACAATGGCAAAACATTGGCACCTAAAATGCAGTGCGGTTTCTTCGCGATTCATCGCGCAGCAAATCCTATCGCGTAAAGCTTGTCACCCAAAAAGGAGCAGGAGCTTCTGTTGGACGACAAGCTTCGCAGGTTGCAATTTGCCACAATTGCTGCACTATAAATTGTGCGACAATCATGGCAAAACCGCACTGCGTTTTAGGTGTCTTCGAAAATATTGGCACCTGAACCCGTGTTTTGCCATTGTAGTGCGTTTTGAGATCGCGGACAGAATTGCAGCGATTCTGCTTCGATCCCTAAACGCTCAGGTGTAAATGGTCTCAAGCAGTGAAGATTTTTACTTGGTATGTTCGGATGTAGTGACTGTGCGACTTACACCCCTTCCTACCACATGACATCATTGGCGCTTGATGATTGGCCCCTTAGGCAACCAGTGCTGCCACATTAAGGGCAGAGAGATAGTTTGGTACCCTGTGTAAGCTCCAAGTTGTGACCAAGAGATAATTCTTCTCTTCACTTCTGATGGCCAAAAAGAGCAACAGAGCAAAAACAAGGTAAGTATAAGCAGATGACTGAGCTGCCAATTAAAGTCAACCTGTTGCTTTGCCTTACGCTGACAAAGCACATCTTCATGTTAAGCTATGTCTGTATAGGGGGGTCCTGTATCGGGTGTTTCCAACACCCTCCAAGACCCTCACAATGACTCAGTAGATACTTATCCTTTGGCAAGCTTTTTTTGCTGCTTTGCTCTGGTCAAATCATCACATGCATCAATCACACCACCCCATTGACTTCCATTGACTCCCTCGGGGGCCCCATTGCTGGGAGAGTGTTCAGGGTGGAGCTGAGCAGAGAAGGGGCGATCGGTGCGTTCATCTTCTTCCAACGCCCATGGAGACCTAACCACAGGAATAAGAAGACACATCCAGCCAGGAGACACTTCAAGGGATAACTGGAGAATTTGCCATACACTGTTCTGATAGCCTGGCATGGAAACAACCCCAAAAAAGGAGACAGATGACCACCAAACCATGACAAGAGGAGAGCTGGACCCAAGAGTACCTTCTAATAATTCTAATGGCCTGGATGCCATGCTGGTCCTGTGACTTCAATGTTCTTTGAATCGTTGACTGAGAATAAATGTACAAATAAAGTTAGTATGAAGTCTGAGCTTCGATTTGCAGACCTCTTCCAGGCTGGTGACTCTTCATAATCCCCCTGCACTGGGCTCACTGCACTCCCTCTCCATCACCCCTCCCCCCCACCTTGTGTTGGGCCCACTGCACTCCCCCTCTTTCACCCCCCCACCTTGTGTTGGACTCACTGTAGTCCTTCTCCATCACTCCCCTGTACTGGGCTCACTGCACCCTCTTTTCATCACCCCCACCTTGTGCTGGGTTCACTGCACTCCCTCTCTTTCACCCCTGTGTACTGGGCTCACTGCACTCCCTGTCTATCACTCTTTCTGTGCTGGGCTCACTGCACTCCCTCTCCATCGCCCCCATGTCCTGAGCTCACTGCACTCCCTCTCCATCGCCCCCCCTGTCCTGAGCTCACTGCACTCCCTCTCCATCGCCCCCCATGTCCTGGGCTCACTGCACTCCCTCTCCATCGCCCCCCTGTCCTGGGCTCATTGCACTCCCTCTCCATCGCCCCCCCTGTCCTGGGCTCACTGCACTCCCTCTCCATCGCCCCCCTGTCCTGGGCTCACTGCACTCCCTCTCTATCACTCCCTCTGTGCTGGGCTCACTGCACTCCCTCTCCATCGCCCCCCTGTCCTGGGCTCACTGCACTCCCTCTCCATCGCCCCCCTGTTCTGGGCTCACTGCACTCCCTCTCCATCGCCCCCCTGTCCTGGGCTCACTGCACTCCCTCTCCATCGCCCCCCCTGTCCTGGGCTCACTGCACTTCCTCTCCATTGCCCCCCCTGTCCTGGGCTCACTGCACTCCCTCTCCATCGCCTCCCCTGTCCTGGGCTCACTGCACTTCCTCTCCATTGCCCCCCCTGTCCTGAGCTCACTGCTCTCCATCGCCCCCCTGTCCTGGGCTCACTGCACTCCCTCTCCATCGCCTCCCCTGTCCTGGGCTCACTGCACTTTCTCTCCATTGCCCCCCCTGTCCTGAGCTCACTGCTCTCCATCGCCCCCCTTGTGCTGGGCTCACTGCACTCCCTCTTCATCGCCCCCCTGTCATGGGCTCACTGCACTCCCTCTCCATCGCCCCCCCTGTCCTGGGCTCACTGCACTTCCTCTCCATTGCCCCCCCTGTCCTGAGCTCACTGCTCTCCATCGCCCCCCTTGTGCTGGGCTCACTGCACTCCCTCTTCATCGCCCCCCTTGTGCTGGACTCACTGCACTCCCTCTCCATCGCCCCCCTGTCATGGGCTCACTTCACTCTCTCTCCATCGCCCCCTGTCCTGGGCTCACTGCACTCCCTCTCCATAGCCCCCCTTGTGCGGGGCTCACTGCACTCCCTCTCCATCGCCCCCCTGTCCTGGGCTCACTGCACTCCCTCTCCATAGCCCCCCTTGTGCGGGGCTCACTGCACTCCCTCTCCATCGCCCCCCTGTCCTGGGCTCACTGCAGTCCCTCTCCATTGCCCTCCTGTCCTGGGCTCACTGCACTCTATTACCCCCTGAGCTGGGCTCACTGCATTCCCTCTCCATCGTCCCCCTGCACTGGGCTCACTGTACTCCTCCATCACTTAGCCATCCTGGGCTCACTTCACTACTTCTCCATTACTCCCCTGTCCTGGGCTCACTGCACTCCACCACCCCCTGAGCTGGGCTCACAGTACTCCCTCTCTATCACCTCCCTGCACTGGGCTCACTGCACTCCCTCACTCACCCCCCTGTTCTAGGCTCACTGCACTTGTCTCTCATCCCTGAGCAGAGCTCTCTCTCCACCACTCCCTGCACTGGGCTCACTACACTCCTCCATCACTTAGCTATCCTGGGCTCACTGCACTCCTTCTCCATCACTCCTTGTACTGGGCTCACTGTACTCCCTCCCCATCATTCCTTTGTTCTAGGCTCCCTGCACTCCTGTACCATTCTCCTGAGTGGTGTTCCCTCCCCAGTGGTCCCCTCACCCTCTGAGTCCTCCCTCATAGGGTGCAGTACCGTCTCCGCCGTGCTAGGGGGCAGCACCTCCCTTCCCTCTCTGTCCCCGCGGCAGGTCGGGCTGGTCTCCGTGGTTTCCCCGGAAGCAGGCAGTAGGCCGGGCGGGAGTCCCATGTCCGGTTGTCAGCAGGCCCGGTGTGTGTGAGACATTCTCGGGGGTGCCCTCCTCCTCCGTCCCCAATGCCCGAGCAGGGTCCGAGGATGAACGGCTTCTCTCTGGGGGAGTTGTGTTGGCTCTTCTGCTGCCCGCCGTGCCCGAGCCGTATCGCCGCCAAGCTGGCCTTCCTCCCCCCGGAGCCCACCTACACGGTGCGGGAGACCGAGGTGACGGCGGGGGGAGGAGGAGGTCAGACGTCGGCGGAGGGTGAGGTGGTGGTGGGGGGAGGAGGAGAGGCTCCGGTGCCCCCCCCGTGTAGTTTACACCTGACGGAGCGGGCGGACTGGCAGTATTCTCAGCGGGAGTTGGACGCGGTGGAGGTGTTCCGGTGGAGGACGGAGAGGGGGAGTTGTCTGGGTTGTATGTTCGTCCGATGTGCCCCGGGGAGCCGATACACCCTGCTCTTCTCACACGGGAACGCCGTGGATCTGGGACAGATGTGTTCCTTCTATATCGGCCTGGGATCCCGGATCAACTGCAACGTCTTCTCCTACGACTACTCCGGGTACGGGGTGAGCTCCGGCCGGCCCAGCGAGAAGAACCTCTACGCCGACATCGAGGCCGCCTGGCATGCCCTCCGCACCCGGTGTGTATACAGGGGGGACCGGGGGGTGTATACAAGGGGGACCGGGGGGGTGTATACAGGGGGGACCGGGGGGTGTATACAAGGGGGACCGGGGGGTGTATACAGGGGGGGACCGGGGGGTGTATACAAGGGGGACCGGGGGGGGGTGTATACAAGGGGGCCGGGGGGGTGTATACAAGGGGGGACCGGGGGGTGTATACAGGGGGAGACCGGGGGGTGTATACAGGGGGAGACCGGGGGGTGTATACAAGGGGGACCGGGGGGTGTATACAAGGGGGACCGGGGGGTGTATACAAGGGGGGACCGGGGGGTGTATACAAGGGGGGACCGGGGGGTGTATACAGGGGGGACCGGGGGGTGTATACAAGGGGGACCGGGGGAGGTGTATACAAGGGGGGACCGGGGGGTGTATACAGGGGGGACCGGGGGGTGTATACAAGGGGGACCGGGGGAGGTGTATACAAGGGGGGACCGGGGGGTGTATACAGGGGGGGGGACCGGGGGGTGTATACAGGGGGGGACCGGGGGGGTGTATACAGGGGGGGACCGGGGGGGTGTATACAAGGGGGGCCGGGGGGTGTATACAGGGGGGACGGGGGGTGTATACAAGGGAGACCGGGGGGTGTATACAAGGGTGTATACAAGGGGGACCGGGGGGGTGTATACAAGGGGGACCGGGGGGGTGTATACAAGGGGGACCGGGGGGGTGTATACAGGGGGGACCGGGGGGTGTATACAAGGGGGACCGGGGGGGGTGTATACATGGAGGGGACGACAACCAGGGGGTGTATACATGGGGGGGGGACCAGGGGGTGTATACATGGGGGGGGGACCAGGGGGTGTATACATGGGGGGGGGGGACCAGGGGGTGTATACATGGGGGGGGGGACCAGGGGGTGTATACATGGGGGGGGGACCAGGGGGTGTATACATGGGGGGGGGACCAGGGGGTGTATACATGGAGGGGGGGGACCAGGGGGTGTATACATGGGGACGACGACGGCCAGGGGGTGTATACATGGGGGGAACAACAACGACTAGGGGGTGTATTCTGGGGGGGTTATACATGGGGGGGGGGACCGGGGGTGTATACAGAGAGGGAGGTGTATACATTGGGGGAACGGGGGTGTATACAGGGGGGGATTGGGGTGTATACAGGGGCAGGGGACCTGGGGGTTGTATCCGGGGGGGGGGGGGTGGGGGTGTATACAGGGGCTACAGAAGGGGGGGCCCGGGGGGTGTATACATGGGGGGAGCGGCAACGACCAGGGGGTGTATACAGGGGGACGACGATAACCGGGGGGTGTATACATGGGGGAGGGGGACTGGCGCGTGTATACATGGGGGAGGGGGACTGGCGCGTGTATACATGGGGGGGGTGACAACTGGGGGGGGGATCGGTGGGATGTATACAGAGAGGGGGGGGTCCAGTTTAAAAAAATAAACAGTTGAGGCCTTACTGCTTTGTGATTTTTGTTGCTTTCAGTTCTAGGTTCTGACATCAAATTATGTGTTGGCTTTTACATTGCAATAAGTGTCTCCTAGAAAATCTAACGATTTTAATCAGTTCCATAATTTAGGTTTTTACATCTATTATACAATTTACAAGTAAACATTTAGCCCCGGTTCACACAGGGGTGACTTGTCAGGTGACTTAGCCGCCTGACAAGTCGCGTCCTATTCTGTACAATGGAACCGTTCTAATAGGAGAGACTCAAGTCGCTCCGACTTAGAAAAAGGTTCCTGTACTTCTTTTGGGGCGACTTCAGGCGACTTGCATTGACTTCTATACAGAAGTCGTTTTGCAAGTCGCCGCTGAAGTCGTGTGCAGGTCGTCTCAGAGTCGGCCTGCAAGTCGTGTTGCCCCTGTGTGAATCGGCTTTACTGTACGATAAAGGATTCTCAGAGCAGTACAGGTTATCTAGAGCAGTGGTCATCATCCCTGTCCTCAGGGCCCACTAACAGGCCAGGTATTATGTATTACCTTGGGGAGATGCAGACTAGAATACTGCAATCACTGAGCAGCAAATTATATCACATGTTGCAAACCTGGCCTGTTAGTGGGCCCTGAGGACAGGGCTGATGACCACTGATCTAGAGGCTTCCTACCTTTTAAAGTGATTGTTAAGGCTGAAGGTTTTTTTTACCTTCATGCATTTTATGCATGAAGATAAAAAAAACCTTTTATGTGCTTCACTCCACCCCCCCCCCATGCTTACCCTAGCCCCCTCTCGATCCAAGGCACGGCTCCGTGTGTTATGGATGTATAGAGTGGGGCTAGGGAGCGAGCACACAGCGGTGCCCCCAAAGCAAGTGGCTTGCTATTGGAGGCATAGGTCAAGAGGGAGGGTCAGGAGCGCTGGTGGGGGACCTGAGAAGAGGAGGATCCGGGCTGCTGTGTGCAAAACTATTACACAGAGAAGGAAAGTATAACATGTTTCTTAAAGCCAAACCTTTAATTCCATATTTTGCTGTTTGTAAATTTCAGGTTGCTGCCGATCTCTAATGAGGTTCTTCAACAATGAAAACAAATAAATAGTACCGTGTTGCCTCTATAATTAAATTCTGTACTTGTACTTGCCAAATATGCTGCAGAAATCTCCTTCCACTGAGTCTGGCTGAAGCTGCTGCCTGTTTACTTCCTGGATTTACACAGACACGCCTCCAGCTCTACAGCTTTGCAGCTCTCATTGGCCCTCTTATGGCTCACCACCCCCCCCCTCCCTTCCTGGTAAACTCTCAGGAGAGTGAGAGAGAGAGCGGTGCATGATGTCATAAGCCTAGGCTTTTTTCCAGACAAATAGCAAGTGGGTTGTATAAGGTATTTACTGGCAGAAAAAAAAATGTTTTATTATGCAAACAAGGGCAGAAGATTTAATAGATGGAAAGATAAAAAAAAGACTGAAGTTCAACTTTAACCCCCGGAAAGGGCAAAACACATTTTGAGGCGTTCTCTACAGATGGGGAGCAAAGCCATCTTTTACTCATTTCATTCGCATGCAGCAGGGAGGCGGAGTCTGTGTGCAGACGGCCACCATTTTTGTTGAGGTTTTTCAACAGGCTGTGAAAAGATGAAAAGGATCCCCAGCGTTCCACATGCTGGCTACAAAAAAAATTAAAAATTAGGATACTTCAAATAAATGTTATTTCTAAAGGCTACAGCCCCTCTGTGTTTGGAATGAATTACACTACTCAAAGGTTTTTAGATTCTTTTTTTTTTTTTACATTTTTTTTATAGGGCTTGTTTACAGTAAAAAAAACAAAAACATGGCCGAGCTGTGTTTTACTGCCCGGGTGGCGGTTTCCCTGCACCTTGGGCAAAGCACAGATAACACGTGGTGTTTGTGCGGTGTTAGCTGGCTTCACTATAGACCTCTTTGAGGTCCTGTGGTTTTGGTGTGGTTTCAGAAAGCGCACCAAAGATGCAGGAGTTTTGGTGATGTTTAGGGGATTAAAACAGGTGAGGGGAAGGGGATGTGTCGCCTCTTCACAGATTGTCAAATGCCTTTGAAAAGCGACCCAACTGCAGTCTTTGCTGCTAGTGTAAAGAAGGCCTAATGCCGCGTACACACGAGCGGACTTTCCGGCATACTTGGTCCGGCGTACCGGAGTCCGTCGGACAATTCGATCGTGTGTGTGCTCCAGCGGACTTTTTTTTTCTCTCAAAAGTTTGAAGGACTTCGATTTGAAACATGTTTCAAATCTGTCCGACGAACTCGAGTCCGGTCGAAAAATCCCCTCGTCTGTGTGCTAGTCTGAGGGACAAAAACCCACGCTAGGGCAGCTATTGGCTACTGGCTATGAACTTCCTTGTTTTAGTCCGGTCGTACATAATCGCGTACGAATCCGTCGGACTTTGGTTGATCGTGTGTAGGCAAGTCCGTTCATTTGGAAAGTACGTCGAAAAGTCCGCCAAAGTCTGCCGTAAAGTCCGCTCGTGTGTACGCGACATTAGACTCCTACGGTGTGTCAAATAGCAGGTTCCTCATTGGATGCCATCATGGCTACTGACTTCTAGTCACTGCAGAAGACACCACTGGCCACAAAAGGTGGAGGGGATACTTTTACACACCCAGGAGTTTCCGAAAACCAGTCACTGGACAGAAAAGTATAATTCTTTGCAGGGTTCACTGACAGTCACATTGAACACATCTCTGAGCAAAACTTGCATGCTCCGTCTCCACCACGCTTAAAGAGGGAGTCCACAAAAAAATTATTAAAAGCCAGCAGCTACAAATACTGCAGCTGCTGACTTTTAATAAACGGACACTTACCTGTCCTGGAGTCCAGCGATGTCAGCAGCCGAAACCGATCAATCGCTCGGCTACCGCCGCCGCCATTCTCTGTGTGGGAATCGGGAAGTGAAGCGTTGCCACTTCACTTCCAGGTTCCCTACTGCACATGCGTGAGTTGTGCAGCGCGTCCTAAGTGGTCCCCGCTATCTCCTGGGACCTGTGTGTTTCCCAGGAGATGGGGGGGGGCGGGGTTGGGGTGCGGGAAGGGGCGTGACTCCCGCAGGAGTCTATTCCAGGAACAGGAAATGGGTGCAAATACCTGTAGTAGTCAGGTTTCTGCACCCCCTCCCCCCTGAAAGGTGCCAATTGTGGCACCGGAGGGGGGGGGAGGAATCAGATGAGCGGAAGTTCCACTTTTGGGTAGAACTCCGCTTTAAGGGTACATCATCAGGTTGTCCTGAACTCTCAGGAGATGAATGGGCTTTCTCTCTAAAGAGTGACGGGGTCCTGGAAGTGAGGGGAGGAGGAGAGAGCTGCAGTTTGATTTTAAACCTTACAAATTCTCTTGAATTTCCTAAAATTTGCTTAAAGTGGTTGTAAAAGCTCAAGGTTTGTTACCTTCAGGCATTCTGTGTGCTGCAGCCCTCCCAATACTTGAGCCCCATCACGATCCAGAGATGTGCACCAGAGCCTGGGATCTCCGGGAACTTTCCCTCCTCATTGGCTGAGACAGTGCTGCTGTCAAGCAAAACCAGTAAGCCAATGAGAGGGGACAAGGCCAACACAGCAGCAGCAGCAGCTCGGGAGCAAGCCTGCTCCAGTGCCCCCTTTAGCAAGCTGCTACATGTGGGGGTGGGAAGGAGGGGTCAGGAGCGCCTGATCGGGGCTGCTCTGTGCAAAACTGCTGCACAGAGCAGGTGAGTATAATGTTTTTTTTTTTTGTTTAGAAACAAGTTGCCTTTAATATCACTTTAAAGTAGTAATACAAGATAAGGTAGTACTGAGTATTACCAGGGAGGCGGACTTTTTAGGCTAAAACAGTGGAGAAGATATAGCAGTATAAAAAAATATACATTTATTGAAAAATACAAATGTCTAAAAAACAAAATGACAGTTGTAACATAATGTATCTATGGTTATTGTGCAGGGCTCACTGCACAATATTCATAGATGCTTTATGTTACAACTGTCATTTTGTTTTTTAGACATTTGTATTTTTCAATAAATGTATATTTTTTTATACTGCTATATAGGGCTGCAACTAACGATTATTTTCATAATCGATTAGTTGGCCGATTATTGTTTCGATTAATCGATTAATCGGTTAATAACCTTAAAAAAAAAAAAGTGTGGCGTATAATTTAGTTAATATGTAAAGTTTTAAAAAAAGGCAATTTATTCTTAAATATCTCTATGCAGCGGTAAATATAAATAACTATATGGTTAGGGAGCAAAATATCTAATCCACTCTGAGAATAACAGACAGAAGAGATATACTATTAGAGGAGATATACTGTACATACTATTAAAGGGTGAATCTGATAAATATTATCAGACTCAGAGATCAAATGTCTTCCTTAAAAAAAAAAAAATTTCATTTTAAGAACGTTCGTTCAATTTTCTAATCATTAGTGGGGTCAAGTCGACGTTCATTTTCAACCACAGGGAAAATTTGGAAATAGAAAACTTCTTGGTCAAAGGAATTTTCAGACAGTGTATGTGGTTTGCGTTCAGAAATTACATTCGTTTTAAAAACAGAATGTTAAAAACAAGTGAAAATTTCAAACAATATTCTTTCATTCAGCGAATGTACAAAGATTTTTCGTCTGAATATTCTCGTCTGAAAATTGATCGGTGTGGCCAGAATAAGGCTTGCTACACACCTATGCAGTTTGCTTTTGATCTGCACCAAAGCACCAAAAAACACATAGATGTGAACCAGGTCTAAGACGTTCAGTAACATAATGGAGTTAGAAAAAACTAAAATTAGCCCTTTATAGTACAAAAAAACAAAAAAGCAGTTAATGACTACTGTAAGGGGTTCATTTTTTTACTGTAGAACTGTGAAAGTAACATCTACAGTAGCGATTTTTTGCTCTTTTTGTACTATAAAGAGCTTGTTTTAGTTTTTTTCAACCCCATTATGTTAGTGGCCGATTAATCGATTACGAAAATAGTAATCGATTAATTTCATAATCGATTAGTTGTTTCAGCCCTACTGCTATATCTTCTCCACTGTTTTAGCCTAAAAAGTCTGCCTCCCTGGTAATACTCAGTACTACCTTATTTTGTATCCTCAATGTTTTATCGACGTGGCTTATCTCTGGTGCACTTTCCTCCCCTTACTTTAAAGTAGTACTATAGGCAAAACTCATTTTTTCATTTTGGATAGAGTAGGGGAAGGGTTATATAACCTCTGTCAGATTTTTGTTTCACCATCTGTGAAATAACTGCAAATAAAGGAATTCTTTGGGGACCCCCAGATGACTAGAACTCGTGTCCCCATTGGTTGATCTCCATTCTATTACTTTTTTGGGGGGGGGGGCGCAACCCAACATTTGGGGTTTTCTTTTACTTTCAATGATAATGGTAAGCATAACAAATGGAGAGAGTGAATCTCCCCAACGGTGGGGGGGGGGCAGAAAGCAATAAATACCGACAGGTGTTCTAATCCCTCTCCACTCTATCCAAGATGGAAAAAAAAATTTGCCTTTAGCTTTACTTTAATATTTAAATAGTGGCAACAGAGTTGTCTGTCTGACATCTGTGACATGCTATAGTCTTGAGGCACATTTTTTTTTTTTTGCGTACTTTTTGTCAGTCTTTCAATATAGCTGTTTTGTGGGTGTTTCTGGTATTGTGTCAGTAGGTGGATATATTTTGTGGTGTGTGTGAGCCGCCTTGGTTTCTGATCTGTGGTGCTAATATTGGTGGCTTATATTTCCACTGCTGGAAAAGCCAAATGTGGCCAGGATAACCAATGCTCTCACTCGGGTGGATATTTGTGTACGTTGTATTGTATTACTTTTTGCTGAGGATTTCATACGAATTGCATTTTGGTTTAATTTCCCCCAACATTCAACACTTCCACGGTAAAGAAAAGGGCAAAGGTAGACTTTGTAATGATCTTCTTGCACTAAATTCCCATGACTTTGCTTTGTGTGTCCCTTAGGTATGAGTAATTGTTTTAATGACGTTAATAGGATGTGCGAGCCTTTTCATGGAAGGAAGAGCATGCATTCTTGTATCCACATATCCATCATTGTGAATAAGATGAGCATCCTGACCCACTGACCACGTTTGACATCACAGAGAGGTCACAGATTGACCTACAACATATTGACTAGCTGAGGTGCCTCATATACTGCTGTCTAACAGATTATTCTTTAATGCTGGTAATACTTTCCTGCTTCTGAGTTGGCTTAAAGCGACACTAAATAATATCCTTTCTCTCCAAAGATAATCCATGCACATCCACTACTTAATGGCTAAGCCTTTTTCTGACACTTGTTGCTTACAAGTTAAAATCAGTGTTTGCTAGAAAATTACATGGAACCCCCAAACATCTTATATATATATATATATACACACACACACACACACACACACACACACACACACACACACACACACACACACACACACACACACACACACACACACACACACACACACTTTTTAGCAGAGACCCTAGAGAATGAAATGGCGGCCGTTGTAATATTTTATTTCACACTGTATTTGCGCAGCCGTCTTACAAATGCAATTCTTTGGAAAAAAATACACTTTCATAAAAAAAAAAAAAAACAGTAAAGTTAGCCCAATTTTTGGTATAATGTGAAAGATGTTACGCTGAGTGAATGGTTACCTTACATGTCATGCTTTAGAATTGTACACACTCATGGAATGGTAACAAACTACGGTACTTAAAAATCTTTATAGGCGAGGCTTTTAAAAAAAAAAAAAAATTAACGGTCACCTGTTTAGAGTTACAGAGGAGATCTAGTGCTCGAATTATTGCTCTCGCTCTAACGATCGCGGTGATAACTCACATGTGTGGCTTGAACACTGTTTACATTTGCGTGTGTGACTTACGCATGCGTTCACTTCTGTGCGCAAGCACGGAGGGATGGGGCGCTTTAAATAAATTTTTTTTTTTTCTTGTCCCTTTTATTTTTTGCTAGAATCTTTATTTCAGTTTTCAAAAAGAAAGGTTTGACATACAATAGATTAAAAAAAAAAGGGGGGGGGATTAGAGTAGTGAACCGTGCATTACCGGTCTGCTATATTAGATTCAGAAAAGCCTTTGTTACATACATACATAAGCAGCAGATGATTCCAACTTTTGTAAACAATATAACATGGGGGGGTGTTGTGTGTAATAAAACTAGAATACCATATTGGGGTTACGTACTTATGAGCGACTCTAGAGGTTGTGTGCCGGCTATAGCATGGGGAAAGGAGTAAAGGGGGATATAGAAGATGTAAGGAGAAGGCAAGAGAAGGGAATAGAGATGAGAAAAAAAACAGGCAGTGGCAAGGGCCCTATAAACACTGAAAACGGGAAGAAACTTCTAGCATTTTATCTAGATTTATGAATAGTGCTAAAACAAATATTTCGGGGGTCCGTAACATGCAGGCCTCTGCCTCTAACTGAATTACATGAGAACGTTACTGTTTAGATCTCCGTTACTACCGACTAGGGCATAAAGAATCTAAAGGTAGTTGGCTATGGCATTGATGATGTATTAGAGTTGTAATGTGTCCAGGTGGCTCATATACTATAAAAATTTTCATATCTATCCTTGCACTTTGCCATCCATTCCTCCGCTACCATGATATTAACCAGTGGAGTCCAGTCAGATCTTCCAGGAACAAGAGGCGACTTCGGTCGGACGGAGCTCAGCTCACACACGTCCACTTGGCTGCATGCCGCGACCACGCCCCTTCTTGTCCATTTTTACATTTTTATTTTTGATCCTTTATTGCTGCCACATGTAATGTAAACATCCCTTGTGATGGCAATAGGTATTTTTTTGGAGGGATCTGGGGTCCCTTGGAGGCATCACCCTGGTACAACCACTTGAAGCAGAATGACTTGCAGGTACATGATGTTGCAGCAAGTGGTTAAAGTGGTTGTAAAGGCACAAGGTTTTTTACCTTCATGCATTCTATGCATGAAGGTAAAAAAACCTGTGCGTGTCAGCCCCTCTTAACACTTACCTGAGCCCCATCTCGAGCCAGCGATGTCCAGGAGAGTCTTGCCTCTCTGGGGACTCGCACTCCTTATTGGCTTTTGGCAGCAGCGGGAGCCATTGGCTCCCGCTGCTGTCAATCAGGAGATGGAGGGGGCGGGGCCGAATTGCAGCTCCATGTCTGAATGGAGACACAGGGCAATGGCTCAGCTTTGGTGCCCTCATAGCAAGCTGCTTTCTATGGAGGCACTTGGCAGGATGGAGGGGCCAGGAGAGCCGACATGGGACCTGAGAAGAGGAGGATCTTCTAGTCATTTCATTACTAGGGTGGCTCCGTTCCCACATGGATGATGAATGTAGCCACCTTCTAACAGCAGAAAAAAACAGGAATTTGGAGAAGGCTGAGAGCGATAGGTGTTTTTTGAGTAAGGAATACATACTTAAAGCGGGGGTCCACCCACACCGCCAAAAAAAAAAAATATTAAAAGCCAGCAGCTACAAATACTGCAGCTGCTGACTTTTAATACATGGCCACTTACCTGTCCCAGGGTCCAGCGATGTCGGCAGGGGACGCCGAGAACCCGCTCGGTTCTCGGCAGCTGCCGCCGCCATCCTAGGTGAGGGAATCCGGAAGTGAAGCGTTGCGGCTTCACTTCCCGGTTCCCTACTGCGCATGCGCGAGTCGTGCTGCGCGTCCCAAGTGGTCCCCGCTCTCTCCTGGGAGCTGTGTGTTCCCAGGAGACAGCGCGGTGGGGACGGGAAGAGGCGTAGACTCCCATGGGAGTCTATGCCGTAACTGGGTGCAAATACCTGTCTTAGACAGGTATCTGCACCCCCCTCCCCCCTGAAAGGTGGCAAATGTGACACCGGAGGGGGGGAGGGTTCCGAAAAGCGGAAGTTCCATTCTTGTGTGGAACTCCGCTTTAATATTATTATTTTTTTGCTGTAAACCACAATTTAGTGTTTCCTTTCACTTTAATGTAAACTTTTTAGCTCCCTGTTTACATTTGCTGCTATGATCTGTCATATAGCAGCTGTTGAACCTGTGCAGTGATAACTGTATTGTCTGTGTCATCGATGTTACACCTACAATAATACGCAGGGATGAATAATTGTTTAGATGGAAAACTCCCACTGCACCTATCACTAGTGATTTATGGAGCAATTCTGACTGAGCCTGTGGCCTGTTCATCATGTATTCTACAGCAGGGTGATCTCTTGCAACTGAAGCAGCCTGTCTGCTGACTCTGTTTCCCCCATCCACACATTTGAGGTAGATTGGGGGAATCCTCCCGCTGAGCTGTTGTATTCTGACAGAGGGGAGAATTCATCAGCATTGCAGACTATAGCCAGCAGCAAAAATCTGACAGGGTGGTTGTACAGAAGTTGATCCGACAATACTGTCGAGATCCTTCCTTAATGTGGCGCAGTGCTGCCCCATCAGCAGATAGCGGCAATATCATGCTACCGACTGACTCTGGGTCACAGGAGAGCAATAGTAAATGTATTCCAGTGACATAAGAGAAATATAGCCAAAAAAGCTTTGGTTTTACTTCTACTTTTCTATTCCACATTGATGGGGAGGGGTAGGCATCAAACAAGGCTCCCAAATATTTAAAGCGGCGTTCCACCCAAATTTTGAACAATATCTGTATGTATTCTCTTCCTTGCATAGATGCTGACATGCCGTTAAAAAAAAAAATTTAAAGCGCCGTAATTACCTTTTATTTTTCTATTCTTCTTTGCACTTCCTGGTTCTCCTCCCGTGGGAGTAGGCGTGTTTCTAGCCTCTCCCAGACTCCTGGGAGCTAGTCTCAGGCTTCCCAGGATGCCACTGAGCATGTGCGGGAATGAGCGGTGAATGCTGGGAGCACAGCATTCACCACATCCAGGAAATAAATGCTTGTGGGCTTCAAATGCCCACAATGAAGATGGAAACCGCCTGCAGTGAATAATATAAGTTATTCTTTCCGACAAAATCTGACACAGGCGGACATATTACACACAATATGTGAGTATGTAATGCTGAGAAGAAAAGTTTGTGAATGAACTAAAAAAAAAAAAAAACGATAGATAGGTGGACCCCCGCTTTAAAAGAAAAAAAAAAATACCGTTAAATGGCAAAGACATATATTCTTGCTTGGCGTGTTTAAAATTGGACAGGCAAGGATGATAGTCCACATTTTACATTTTGCAGATCACATGTTCTCTGTTAAGTTGGTGTATTGTGGACCAGAATCTTACATTTTTTATTGAACTAGAATAGGGCACAGAAAGTAGTGGCAAACTAGTAAATGTTCTCTTTCAAAGATTTTGATCCGTTCAAACACTATTCTAGTAAGGGAGGTGTATGGTGTCTGTTAAGACCCCTTTCACACTGGGGCGTTTTTCAGGTGCTTTAGCGTTAAAAAAAGCGCCTGTAAAGCGCCTGAAAAAAGCCTCATCTACAATTCCTATGTGAAAGCCTGAGCCCTTTCACACTGCCAGCGCCCGAAAAACGCTGGTAAAGCGCCGCTTAAGACCCGTTTCACACTGGGGCGTTTTTCAGGCGTTTCTCGGGCACTGGCAGTGTAAAAGGGCTCGGGCCATTGGCGCACCCAGCCCGGTGGCAAAAACACGAAAGCGCTGCAAAGAAGCTGCTTGCAGGACTTTTTTTGATGCCCTGCCAGCGCAGCGCAGCGCCCCAGTGTAAAAGCACTCGGGCTTTCACATTGAGATTGCAGATGAGGCTTCTTTCAGGCGCTTTTTTTTAACGCTAAAGCGCCTGAAAAACGCCCCAGTGTGAAAGGGGTCTTAGTGCTGCTGGCAATTGAAGGGTTAAAATCTGGCACTGTCAGGGATTGTCGCTAACTGATTTTCTAGGATTGAACCTAACTGACGCTAACTAGCTAACCTGTGACACTGAATATAGTGATCAGAAAAAAAGATCTGTACACTATACTAATGCCACAGTAACAGGGAGTGAAAGGGTTAACTGGGGGTGATCAAGGGGTTAAAGGTTCCTGGGCCTTCCGCTAACTGCCCTAACGCTATTTAGTGTCACAAGTGACACCAGTACAGTGATCAGTGAAAAAAAATCTGAAAACTGCACTTGGTGGCACTGTGACAGGGAGTGAAAGGGTTAACAGGGGGTGATCGGGGGGTTAATAGTGTGCCTATGTGTCCTGGTGTTCGTGTAGTACTTGGTGTACTCACAGTAGATGTCTTCTCCTCTCACACTGGAACCGAAAAGGGCTTCACAAGGGGAGATGACATTATTTCCTCTGCCTGTGTTTACATTACAAAGGCAGAGGAGGCATTTCATTCGTCAAAACCGATCAGCAGGTCCAGGCCAGAAATCATTGGCCTGGGCCTGTAAATCGATCGGTTCTGTAACAAATTTGATCGCCATAGCCATCTTTGTTTCTTCGTCACTCAGCCACAGCCCTGCCTGTATATGACACACGGGACGGGGGAAGGGATACCCTTCATATGTGCCCAACATCACACAAGGAAGACGGGAAGGAAGTTATTTTGTGATCTTTGGCAATATAGCAATCCTTTGTCACTTTGGAACTAAGAGCTCCTTGTTGTGGCAAATCCTCGGTGCTTGGCATAGTATCCGTGTTGCACATGTGGTAGCAGGACTGGGATTTAGTGTCATGAACACTGTAATACTTTTTGAATGTCCAGATCTCCTAAATGTAATTTTGTAGGTAATCATTTAAATCTGTGTGCACGTGGGACTGGACCTGACTTTAAAATCACTGAAAGTCCGTGGGAAGCATTCTGCATTTGACACGAGGAGCAGAGCCTCTAATCCGCTTTATGGTCGGTTTTGATGGGTAAACTGGGGAAGTTCTGCTTTAAAGTGTTACTAAACCCAGGACCCTGCATTCACTATATCTCGTCTCCCACAGTACACAGAACATGGAAATGTAATTATTTTAGTAAATATAAACTGCTAAATAACTTTTCTCATCAGCAGTATAAAGCAGGCTTGTGACTTCTATCGGTGTCCAGCCAAGAACTGGTTACAGCTTGTAGGAGGAGTTTTCTGACTGCCCTATGAAACTGCAAGACCCCTGACTCTCTGTCTGGACAGTGCTGATTGGCTTTGTGCTGATCACATTCATCCTCCCAAGAAGAAAAAAAGCTCTAGCAATACACACTGAACTGAACATGTGCAGCCTGACTCCATAGACTGTGTGTTATCAGGAAATTATCAGTAGACAGTGGAAGAAAAGGATCAGAGCAGACAGGATCAAACAGCCTTTTTACACAGTATTAACCTCTTAGGTTCCACAGTGAATATTACAAGCATGCTTTACTGCGTATACAGACTGATTTTACAGTTGCGTTTAGTAACACTTTACGGCCTCCCACCCCCTCCTTCAGTAAATAGCACTTTTGGTGGGAGGGAGCTGGTTTTGACAGGTGATCCAAGCGGAAGTTCTCTTCTTCCCCCTCCCTCCCTGCAGTCACCTGGGACATGTCACAGGCCCAGAAAACTGCAGGACCATTCACAATGTGCAGTGTGTCTCACGCATGCGCAGCCGACAGCGAAGCCACAAACTGTCGCAGCCGGGTGCCCACAGTTGAAATGCCGGTGGAAGGGACGGCTCGGGTGGGCACACCGCTGGATTGTGAGACTGGTGAGTGAGTGTTGAAAGTCAGCAGCTACAGTTTTTGTAGTTGCTGACTTAATGAAAACAAAATTGGCTGAAGCTCCTCTTTAACCACTTTCCTCCTGCTCTATAGGTGAAAAATGGCTGCAGCGTGGGCTTACTTTGCCGGGAGGCCATCATATGACGTCCTCCTGTGATCACTCTGTGATTGTCGAGTCCTTCGGACTTGGCTGATCACAGATCGGGGTAAAGGGCCAATTACAAATGATCGATCCAATGTAAACACAAAACGGTTATCGGCTTTTCTTTCCTCTCGCTGTCACGTGAGGAGAGATGAAGAAAGCCAATAGCCGGCTTTTGTTAAAGGGACATCAGTGCAGCTAATCAGTGGGGAGCCGATAACCGGCTTGTGTTAAAGGGATAGCTACACTGATAATCGGGGAACTGATTATCACCAGTGCACCCTCATCAGTGTAGGAGAAAAATTACCTGTTTGCAAATTTTATAACAAATTGAATTAAAATTAAATTTTTTTTGTTTTGCACAAAACCCCCCATGATGATTAAACCCATGAATAAATAAAACCCAGTGGTGATTAAATACCACCAAAAGAAAGCTTTATTTGTGTGATAAAGATGTCATATGGGTACAGTGTTGCATGACCGCGCAATTGTCATTCAAAGCGTGACGGTGCTAAAAGCTAAAAATTGGCCTGGGCAGGAAGGGGATGAAAGTGCCCGGTAGACAAGTGTTCACTTCTGCAGAAAAAATGTAAACGTGAACTAGCACTGTGCACCTTGCCCACCCAACCCCCCCACTCCTTATCTCCACTGTACTTGCCTTTGGGGAGGCTGGGCTGTCAGTGCCCATTCAGTTGCTCTTCTCCTTCTCTGTGCAGCATTTCCAGGATGGATAATGCCGCGTACATGCGGTCGGACTTGCAGCAGATTTTCTAATGAACGGACTTGCCTAAACACGATCACACAAAAGTCCAACGGATTCGTACGTGATGACGTACACCGGACTAAAATAAGGAAGTTGATAGCCAGTAGCCAATAGCTGCCCTAGCGTGAGTTTTTGTCCGTCGGACTAGCATACAGACGAGCGGAGTTCTGGGTCCGGCGGCGTTACGACGTAAAGATTTGAAGCATGTTTCAAATCTAAAGTCCGTCAGATTTGCGGCTGGAAAAGCCTGCTGAAAGTCCGGGGAAGCCCACACACGATTGGATTGTTAGCCGTATTTTGTCCGTCGGACTTTTGTAGACGAAAAGTCCGACCGTGTGTACGCGGCATTAGAGTGATGATAATTTGTCAGCACTGACACAGAGCACTGCTCTGATCCATCCTAGGGATGCTGCAAGAGGGAGAAAAGTGACAGCTCAACATCTCTGGAGGCAAGTACAGAGGGGATCATTGGGGGGGGGGGGGGGGTGCGGTAGCTGGTATACCGTATTCACCTGTACATTTACTAACACTTCAAAGTGGTTGGTAAAGTCTTAAAATCTTCTGTGCTGCAGCTGCCCCCCAGAGCCACCCTTTTTCTTACCTGAGCCCAATCCGGGCTGCAGCCGCTGTCTCTCTCCTCATTGGACAGATTGTTAGCAGCTGCTGTCAATCCAAATCCTGTGATGCGGGGCAGAGTCCTGCTGTCAATGGACACAGAAGTGGGACTCGGGAGTGCGCCCGCACAGGTACCCCCATGAAAAGCTGCTTTCTGTGGCGGCAGCTGATGAAGGGAATGAGCCAGGAGCACCGACGAGGGACCCCAGAGGAGAATCGGGGCTGCTGTGTGCAGAACCCTTGCACAGAGCAGATAAATATAACATGTTTGTAAAGGTGCTTTTAAAATAATAAACAGTTTACGGCAACAGGCAGAATGGATGAAATGCATCTACTGGAGGTGATCTGCCTGCCAAAGGATCTGTCCATCCAGACTTTATTTTTCTATGCTTACGGTCATTCAGTAACTTTTACAGGTCTTGTCCCTCCCCCAGGCTGTGACTAGACAGTGAAAGGAGAAGCAGCAGGCTGAGGAGTTTATTGCTTCCACTCTGCTCTCTCCTCCTCTCAGTGTAATCACTGCAGCTCTAAATGGCTTCTGTTGCTGTTTCAGTTTCTCAATCTGCTTCTGTTGGTTGAACTAGATGGACTTGTTTTTTTTTTTTTTTTTTTTTTATCTTTCTTCAACCTACTATGTAATGTGCTGCAGGTGGCTGGGCCTAGGTCGAATTTACTTACCCTTTTTGCATTTAAAAATCGAATTGTGTAATACAGAAACGCATTCATGTGTGTCTATTATATCTGCCCAGAGTTCAGCTTCAATATTGGATATGTGATAAGATTGGCCTGTGTAATGTGTTGGGATGAGTAAGTAGCCGGTCTGAAGGGATGCTCAGGGAGAGGCGGGTTCCATGTAAGAATGGAAGGACATGCTGTCTGTCTCCTCTCCTCCCCTCAGGACATTTCCTTGTGTTTGATTGTTCAGCTCACAGTCTCAGCTGTCCCCAGGGAATTCCTCTGCTAAAGAAATAATGATTTCAGGGCTGCCAGATGCTGAACGCACACACTTTGCAAAATAAGTGACAGGGCTACTGAAAAGTCCAGCTCCATCTATAAATGTTTGAATGGAGAAGGGAATGTTTATCAACCTTTTTTTTTTTTTTTTGCGACACCCTTTCTTCTCTTTCTTCTCCTTGTGACACAAAATTAGGGGGATGGTAGTCAGCATGACACCAACTGCAAAAATAAATAACCGGTGTCACTTCCTGTCCCTGAGACGCTTGATCACCATGACAGGAAGTGAGTGGAAATCTCCCCAGCAGGGACAAGGCCTAATTCCCTACGTTATGATAAATATTTTTTTTAAATTTTTTTTATATACATGTAAATTGGTTCTCTTCCTATCAGTCCTGTTAGTAGTATACAGTGGTTGTACTCATTGGTTCCTCACAGTGCCATAAGCCAAGTGTGACACTGAGGACAGTAGCTGACTCTCTATATCTGTGAAGGGGGTAGTAGGGTTATTGTAGCTCAGCCTTTGGCGGGGAGCTTGTCTGGCACTGGCTTTGTGTTTCGGAGAAATATGCATTTGCTGATAATGTTGTAAAATATTTCTGCAAGTAAGAAGGGGGATTCTGTTTCTGATAAATTCTCTATAGGGAGAAAGGAATGAAATGTCACTTTTTTTTGTTTCTTCACATACTTTTTCATACTTATCCTTTCTTCCTGTTGTCTTATCGTGTTATCTTTTGAAAGGTATTTCTTTCAGGTTTCCTTCCCCAGTACTTGCTAGTAATACATTTTTATTCAAGTCTTGATTCAGATCAATTTTCTGTAGTAAAATTGGCATATAGTGTATTGTTAAACTTGCTCTTTGTTTTCTTTTTACAAATTAAAAACTTCTGTCATTGGGCTTCTTTTTTTGTGTTGGATTTGCTTCTTGTTCTATACTAGTAAAAGTGAATGCATGAGCAGCTCAGTAGGTCGTCAGCTGCTGGTCGAATGTCAATAGACTGTAAGACCTGGTTCACCCTGGAACGTGTGTGTTTCCTGCACGGTCCAGTTTTGCAGCCCATTGCAATGTGTAAAAAGTAGCGCATGCCCTACTTGTACAGAATGTGCGGTACCATGTAATTTGGTGCCTCCAAACACCCTACAATTGGGAGAAGCATTTGGAGTGCCAATATCAATTCATTTGAACCCGCACTCTCTCTCACAAGGGCGACTTGTTCCCCTACGGTGCAGGAAACACACATGGAACGCGCCTTTGCCACACCGTGTTTTTGTGTGATCCGGCCCTAAATGACTTCAGAAGCATTTTAAACTGATATTGAAGAGGAGCTCCAGTCTCACCCCCAAACCAAAAAATTACGTAAGGTCACTTACCTGTCCAGGGATCCAGCGCTGTCCTCATCCCAGTCGGTTCTTCAATGGGCTTCGGGTCTCCAGCGACAGCATCTTGACTAAGGGAAACCGCAAGACTTCTCACTGTGCACGTGCAAGCTGCACTTTGTGATTGGTGCTGCAGTCTTCTGGGACCTGTGATGTGTCCCAGAAGGCTGTGGGGAAAGGGGTGGGGGGGTGAACGTCACGAGGAAAGTCAGAAGTACTTGTCTGTACTGGTTCCTGATTAATGATTTCAATAGGTGAAGCTAAAGTGGTGAGCAAGATAATTGGCAACTAACATTTTCAGAAGCAATGGCAGCCTCTTCCTACATGTTTCCTTTATAGTCGAATGAAAGTCTGCAATACTAGCTCTCCTTCAACGATCCCAGGTCCATCGCCGGCATCTTATAGCAGATTATTCCGGTGCCGGACTCCGGCAGCCTTCTTTGGCTGGTGTGGGATGACGTCAGACCTGTGCATGTGCAGTTCAGTCATCCCGGCACATGGGTTCTGTGCCGACATGAAACTGAGCTGCACATATGAGGGTTTTGCCCACAGCAACCCCATCTTGCGTCATCTCTCGGCAAAACACAAGTCATCTGGCTGGTTTCTTTTGGCGACAGCATTACTTTTGTTCAGTCTTGATTTCTCCAGTTTTAAAATGTGCCGGTATGCCCATAATAACCAAACTAACTTTAACAGTGCCGGTTACATAAAGGAAAATGTAATTGCTGTGGAAAGCAAACACTTTTTTTTTTTTTTTCCCCCCAGACACTTGGATGTCAGTATTTTAGGCACTGCGTGCAAGAGGCTGATCTCTCATCTATCTTGTCAAATGAGAAAATGACACGTCTGCTGAATCAATGAAAGGTGACAGACCGGTTCTGAGGAGCCACATAGAGACACTAGGAAAATATTCACATTTCATTTTCATTCCTTTGAGATACTTGTGTCATGTTGTGTGGTGTTTTTTTGCCAAATTACGTTTTGTAAGGCCCCATTCACACTTTGTTTCCAGAACACACAACAGAATGCACTGGAAACACTCTGTAAATACACTTTGCACTTGCCGTACCATTCATTTTTAAGGCATCCTCATTGCGATTTTCAGATGCGTGTTTTGATGCACTGCGAATGCGCTACAAATTCTCCACGATGCATGCTGAAAAACTGCATGACCCTCCACGTCTGCCAAGGTGCAGGAGTTTCTTTGGCACTTTTGTTATTCATAGGGCAGCCCAGTCAAGGAAATGGACTGTCCTATGCGTGATGCACAGAAAAACTAAAAAAAAAAAAAAAAAAAAAAGTCGGTGGGAATGTGCGTTTCCGCTATGCAAAGTGGCAATGGGGCCTTCATGTATTGAGAGAAAATATAGAAACACAATGCAGTACTTGTGGGGGGGGGGGTGGAGAAGAGAGGGCTTTGGTGAGATATCAGGAGTCTAAACAGACCCCTAATAACTCCCCTTTGAGATAGGGAAAGGGATTGAGGATAGAGAGTCCCCAGTCCCTTTTTCTGTAGCCTCAGCTGCACTGAAGATGAATGGACAGGAGACAAAGAGAGTTTGGTAGAGTGGGAGAATTATCGTTTTATCTCTGGAGTTAATCCCCTTTTTAATGCATGCCAATATTCTGTTTGCTTTGTTAGGCTCAGCAATGGCAAGCTGCTTCTATCATCTACTAGGACCCCAAGGTCCTTTTCCATCCTAGATTCCCCCAGAGGTTCACCTCCTAGTGAATAGATTGCATTCAATCTTTTGCCACCCAAATGCATTATTTTATAATTTTCTACATTAAACCTCATTTGCCATGTAGTTGCCCACCCCATTAATTTGTTCAGATCTTCTTGCAAGGTTTCCACATCCTGCGGAGAAGTTATTGCCCTGCTTAACATCGTCCGCAAATACAGGGATTGAACTGTTTATCCCATCCTCCAGGTTGTTTATGAACAAATTAAACAGGATTGGTCCCAGCACAGAACCCTGGGGGGCCCCACTACCCACCCCTGACCATTCCGAGTACTCCCCATTTATCACCACCCTCTGAACTCGCCCTTGTAGCCAGTTTTCAATCCATGTACTCACCCTATGGTCCATGCCAACGGACCTTATTTTGTACAGTAAACGTTTATGGGGAGCTGTGTCAAATGCTTTTGCAAAATCCAGATACACCACGTCTACGGGCCTTCCTTTATCTAGATGGCAACTCACCTCCTCATAGAAGGTTAATAGATTGGTTTGGCAGGAATGATTCTTCATGAATCCATGCTGATTACTGCTAATGATACCGTTCTTATTACTAAAATCTTGTATATAGTCCCTTATCATCCCCTCCAAGAGTTTACATACTATTGATGTTAGGCTAACTGATCTGTAATTCCCAGGGATGTATTTTGGCCCTTTTTTAAATATTGGTGCTACATTGGCTTTTCTCCAATCAGCTGGTACCATTTCAGTCAGTAGACTGTCAGTAAAAATTAGGAGCAATGGTCTGGCAATTGCTTGACTGAGTTCCCCAAGTACCCTCGGATGCAAGCCATCTGGTCCCGGTGATTTATTAATGTTAAGTTTCCCAAGTCTAATTTTAATTCTGTCCTCTGTTAACCATGGAGGTGCTTCCTGTGATGTGTCATGAGGATAAACACTGCGGTTTTGGTTACTGAAGCCCCCCGATTCCTTTGTGAAGACTGAGGAGAAGAATAAATGTAATACCTTCGTCATCTCCCCATCCTTTGTAACCAGATGTCCTTCCTCATTCTTTATGGGGCCAATATGGTCTGTCCTCCCTTTTTTACTGTTTACATACTTAAAGAATTTCTTGGGATTTTTTACATGTCTCTACATGTAATTCGTGTTCTATCTTAGCAGCCCTAATTGCACCCTTACATTTCATGCATTATTTGTAAAGTCTGAATGTTGATGATCCCCCAGCCTTGTATTTTTTGAAGGCCTTCTCCTTTGCTTTTATATGCAATTTCACATTGGAGTTAAGCCATCCAGGACTTTTGTTCGCTCTTTTCAATTTATTTCCCAATGGGATGCCATAGACTGTTCCCTGCATCCAATTTGCAATAACAAGAGATTTTGACCGGCTCTCTATTGAGCTGTTCACATATCTCCGCAGCGGGTCCAGTGCGATTTGCACAAAAACGCTGTGCTTCTTTTGGTCTGTTTCAGGTCCGAATTCAGCCCAAAATTCGGGCTAAAATCAGACCTGAAACGGTGAACCAGGACGCACCGGACCCCTGCTGTGTGCCGAATGCGGCTCGTATGTGAACCCAGCCTGAAGCCTAGTGGAGATCAGTGGAGTAATGGTGCTTACAGTGATTTCCAGGTATGTTTTATATACATAATTACATTGGTTCAGCATCTAACTATGTATAAAAATATCTATACCTGGAATTCATCTTTAACGAGTCTGATCAATCTGTTAAAGGAGGAATAGTGAAGCACAGTCAGTGTAGACCTATAAAGCTCGAAGCATAAGCTTCATTTATAATAAGCAAATACTAGTGTCCCTCGATAAAACATCTTTTTCATTAATGTGATTGTAAAGCCTTTTTTTTTTTTTTCTTAAAATAATAAACATGTTATACTTACCTGCTCTGTGTAATGGTTTTGCACAGAGCAGCCCCGATCCTCTTCTCAGGACCCCTGTCAGTGCTTCTAGTTTATCCGCCATCCCCCCTCCTGGTGAGTTCCCCCACCATAGTAAGCCTGTATGGGGGCATTCGTGCTTGTTCCCTCCTCAGCCCTGCACAGGGGGGCGTGTCTCAGCGCTGTCCCACACTCCATCACTGGCTCTGATTGACAGCAGAGGGAGCCAATAGCTCTTGCTGTATTTGAGGCAATGGGAAGGGAGAGAGAACCTCTGCTCTCGTGCGCATCGCTGGATCGAGATCGGGCTCGGGTATGCATTTTTTTTTTCCTTACTGCAAAGAATGCAGTAAGGTAAAAAAAAAAACAAAAAACTTCTGGCTTTACAACACTTTAAGCCAGTCTCATTCATATTTGTATCGAAATAAAAATAGGATCTTGTAAAGACTAATTGATACTTGTTGATAACCGTCCTATTGCATCCTTGTATACAGTGAGGCTGCTGATTGTGCTGGATATTGGAGTTAATGCTCCAATCCCGAGTCGTAGAGGAATGTGTCGGTGTGATGGGAGTCTGGGAACAGGCCGTCTGGCACTGTTGGCTGTGTATGTTACAGATACGGGGCAGGTAAGGTGAGAGGAGCAGACAAGGCTCTAGGCTCATTTCGCTCTCCAGCTGCGTCCTAAGTAGCTGCCCATTGGGGTATGTGCTAATAACATTTCATGGCTTGTTAGTCGCTTGGGTAGCCTAAGGCGCCTATGAAATCCTAAGGAGCAGCGAGGACACAGATTCTTATTTCTTGAAACCTTTTCACTTAGTCTGTTTGTGTAGTGGTCCTAACTACCTTGTTCATCTCTCGCTCTGTCACATATAATTACAGGGGGGCCCCCGATAAACTGCTTTCCTTCCTCATGGTTTTAATTTAGAAGTTCTTCATTGTTAAGTGCTTTGTGTCCTGTGATGTTTTCCTCTCTTCCTCTGTCTTGGTGTTGTGAGAAATGACTCTTGTGCTCAGGAAGGATGGAAGCCCTTGAAACCATTATGTTTAACCCCCTGTGCATGCTTGTGTCTCCAGTACTGCACTGCGGTCCTCTCAAGCTAGAACATATTGTTCGCTCTTCATTCTAAACACATGTACAGTGGATTACCCAGATGGGGATTTAGAATCCTGCACAGTCCCTTATGACTCTGCTGTGGACATATGACATGAAATATCACTCTCCATACATATCGGCTTCTATTAATCCCTCACCCCTTTACTACAGTCATAAAACCGTTTTCTGATTGTAGTGTTTAAGGTTTTCATTTACGTTCTCTTAAATTATCCTCCACTGTAGGCTGTCTGCAGTGAGTGTGGTCTCTGCTGTTTTATTACCTCCCTACAGCTAACTGCGTTTTAGTGCAAAGTAAGTATTGTTTATGGCAGTGATTGGGAACCTTGGCACCCCAGATGTTTTGGAACTACATTTCCCATGATGCTCATGCACTCTGCAGTGTAGTTGGGCATCATGGGAAATGTAGTTCCAAAACATCTGGGGTGCCAAGGTTCACCATCACTGGTTTATGGTGACCAAAGCTCTCCATATTTGATAGGGATGCACTGATACCATATATATTTTTTTTTTTTTTTACATTGAGTACAAGTACAGATACTTTTTTTTTTATATAGTACTCGCCGATACTAATTACCGATACCTACCGCAACTGTTTTGTTTTAAAGCGGAGTTCCACACAAAAATGGAACTTCCGCTTTTCGGAACCCTCCCCCCCTCCGGTGTCACATTTGGCACCTTTCAGAGGGGAGGGGGGTGCAGATACCTGTTTAAGACAGGTATTTGCACCCACTTCCGGCATAGACTCCCATGGGAGTCTACGCCTCTTCCCGTCCCGACCGCGCTGTCTCCTGGGAACACACAGCTTCCAGGAGAGAGCGGGGACCACTTGGGGCGCGCAGCGCGACTCGCGTATGCGCAGTAGGGAACTGGGAAGTGAAGCTGCAACGCTTCACTTCCTGATTCCCTCACCTAGGATGGCGGCGGCAGCTGCCGAGAACAGAGCGGGTTCTCGGCGTCCCCTGCCGACATCGCTGGACCCCGGGACAGGTAAGTGGCCATGTATTAAAAGTCAGCAGCTGCAGTATTTGTAGCTGCTGGCTTTTAATATTTTTTTTTTCTTGGCGGTGTGGGTGAACCCCCCCTTTAACTTCAGCTGTCAGCAATGATACAAAGCATTGAAAAGTTATTTACAAATTAAATAGATTTTTTTTTTAATTTAGCGCTTTTTCAATGTGAAATCTGTATATGTTAATATATATGTGTAAAAATATTCACTAACAAAGCAAACAAAAAAAAGTTTTAATTGTTTATCATTTTATAAAATAGATGTGAACAAAAGAAAAATGCAGAAAAATAATTAAATGGAGGAGAATAGGGAGTTCATTAAGGCTGATTAGAGTAAATTGAGGGTTATTAAGGGGTTAAACAGAGGAACATTTGTTCATCCCTTTGATCTTCAGATGAAGAAACAGAAATATACAAAAAGAAACAATGTTTCTTTTATTTTAGTGTTTCAGGTCTGAGCAATGTTGTTAATAAACATTGCTGGCTGCTTTATTTTTACAGCTCCAATTACCGGACTTCTTTAACACAGGGGAGACCCACTGATAGCTCAAAGAACCGAGCCGGAAAGTATCGGTTTCAGGTATCGGTACGTTTGCACGAGTACCGATTCTTCTGCAAATATTCGGTATCGGCACCGATACTAGTATCGATGCAACCCTAATATTTGATGGCACCTCAGATGCTGTATGCTGACTTCTAAAAAAAAAGTAATGCTCATCAATGCAGCAGTGTCAGTGTGTGATGTCTACTACTGTAAGGGCTCATGCATGCTGCAGCTCAACAAAAAAAAAGTTGCTTTTACAGGCATTTGAGCTTGAAGAAGCTGGTACTTTTTTGGGCTCTTTTGCACATTTTTAAAAAAATTTTTTGAGCAAAAGCAATTTTTTTTCATAAGCCCTCCCCTCAGCTTATTTTTCCTATTTTTTTTTTTTTTTTTGCTGTTTTTTTGAGTTTTTTTGCTTTTTCTTGCTCTTTCGCACTTTTCTGTGCATTAAAACACTTGGGAGACTTTTCTGTTTGAAAGCTCCCCTCAAAAAACAGGGGAGTTTCGTGGGGTTTTGTTTTTCTCCCATATGCCTGTAAAATCCTGAAAAAGCCCTTGTGTGCATGGACACATTGGCTGATGCGGGTTTCCCCGCATCCAATTGGCATAGCAGGGGATTGTGACCGGCTCTCTATGGTGTGAATTGCACAGGTGCCCTGTGTGTCATTTTGTCCGTTTTTAGGTCTGAATTCAGCCAAAAAGTCTGGCTGCTATCGGACCTGAAATGGTGCCTAAAGACGCACTGGACTCTTGCTGTGAGCCGCTGCATTCTCCATAGTGCACCCAGCCTCAATCACATGACCTATGAAAAACACGCCATGAGCAATAAAATCGCTGCAAAAATGCAGAAAAATCATTTTTCCGGCAGCCGTTATCGGGACCTTTTTTTCTAGCGGCACTGAAAACCCTATTTTCGGCAGCTGTAATTTCAGTGCATCAGTAGTTCCATTCTATCATTGTGTGGTATATTAGGCCTTGTATTAATGAAATTTCAAATGATGAAAGACTATGAGGAATAGATCATCATCTCTGCAATCATAATAACGTGCCTCACAAGCTTTGCCAAGTCTGCAACGTTTATTCCCATTACACGGGTCCCGTGATGCTGAGAATGAATGTGCCCCTGGGTACCCTTGTTTAGTAGATTGTTTAGTAGATTTCCAGAACAGATCTATGAAGTTTTGTAAGTGTTACGGCTTATAGAATTGTCAAGTGGCTTCAAGCTTTTTCATGACTAACCCTGAGTGACATCAGCCTGTTCTGATGACATCCTTGTTTTTGTCTTGAGTTAATGAGTGCTGTAATTGGGTTTATTGATCGGGCACAGCTACAATTGCCACATTTTCCTTTTGTGGATATTGACTGAGAAATGCTGAAATCAGCTGACCAAATATTACTCTTGGAATATTTTCCCATTGGAATGTGCTGTTTTTCTTCAGATACTCTCATGACGCATGCATGCTTTGAGTCGGCTCTGCATCTAATCTTTTATATTGTGTAACGTTTTGCTTTCAGAAGGTACCAGACCTGCCTTTGATGCAAGGAGTGCTTAATACCTGCTGTTCCCTTTTCATTACTTGGGTCCTATTCACACTTGTGAACGGAGCAGCCGAAAGCAATGGGAGGCTAAGAGCTCCCGCAGCTATTTGTGGCCGCTCGCATGTAACCACTCGCCTGCATTTAACTGGCCTTGGATACAGACTGTCTATTTCTAGGCCGATCGGCAGATTGTGGGTGCAGCGTCAGGCTCATGCAGACTGTCAGAGTAGCTGTCTGCCCGTACCTCGTATGAGCAGGCCGTTACTGAATGGCAGAAAGAATCATCAGTGTCCTTGTAGTTCATTGAGAACTATAAGCCATCAGCTGCAATGGTTGATGGTAGTTGTAGTTCTCTCATTCACAGAACCATGAATGACAGGGCATGGGAGAGGAGCCCCGCACAGAGAGGAGCCCCGCACAGAGAGGAGCCCCGCACAGAGAGGAGCCCCGCACAGAGAGGAGCCCCGCACAGAGAGGAGCCCCGCACAGAGAGGAGCCCCGCACAGCCACACTTTATAAATTGTGACAGCGGTGAGAAGATTCCGCGCTCACTGTCACTGGGGGGGTCTCAAGGAGGTGCAGGGGCTGCTAATTTAGTTACATGTTACACCCTGAATATGGGTGCAACATGTTATGAAAGGTGATTTTTATCCTTTAGTGCATGCACTACTTTTTTGGTGCAGTGCGATTTCAGCCCATTCAAATGAATAGGCTGAAAATGCACTACTGTACAATACATTCAAATTGCACACTCGAGCGCATTCCTGCGATTCTTGGTATTAACCCGGCCCTTAATGTATGGCCAGCTTTACACTTTTTAACGAAAAGGAAAAATAAACCCCTTTAACCACTTGAGCTTTGGAAGGTTTTACCCCCTTCATGATCAGGCCATTGTTTGCTAGTTGGCACTGCGCTACTTTAACTGACAATTACTCGGTCATACAATGCTGTACCCAAACAAAATTTATATCCTTTTCACAAAAATAGAGCTTTCCTTTGCTGGCATTTGATCATCATTGTGTTTTTTATTTTATTTTTTGTGATAGAAACAAAAAAAAAAGGCAATGTTTTTTACTTTCTGGTACGAAACCTATCCAATTAAAAAAAAAAAAATCTTCTGCTATATGTCTTTGATAGAAAAAAATATCCCCATATGTGTATATTAATTGGTTCGTGCCTAAAAAACTATGGTGTGTGTGTGTGTGTGTATGTATATATGTATATATGTGTGTGTGTGTGTGTGTGTGTGTGTGTGTATATATATACACACACACATTTTAATGGTGACTACCGACTTATAATGGGACTGCGATGAGCAATCTGATGCTGGGGGGAACTGACTAACTGCCACCACCAGTGACACTAATACAGTGATTGATTAGTGCTAACACTATTCACTGACGCTGTAATGACTACACTGGCTGGGAATGGGTTAACATCTAGTGCGTTCAAGGGGTTACATGTGAGCTTAAAGGAGTTGTAAAGTCAGAAGATTTTTTATCTTAGTGCATTCTATGCATTAAGATAAAAAGCTGTCTGTGTGCAGCAGCTGCCCCAGCACCCCTCTAATACTTACCGGAGCCCTCTCTCTATCCAGTGATGTCCATGAGTGCATCGGCCAACCGGGACTCTCCCTCCTGATTGTCTGAGACACAGCAGCGGGCGTCATAGGCTCCCATTGCTGTCCATCAGTCAGTTAGCCAATCAGATGGGAGGAGGGTGGGGCTGAACTGGGGCTCTGTGTCTGAAGGGACACACAGAGCTGCAGCTGGGCTCGGGTGCCCCCATAGCAAGCTGCTTGCTGTGGGGGCACTCAACAGGAGGGAGAGGCCAGGAGAGCCAAAGAAGAGGAGGATCCAGGCTGATTTGTGCAAAACTGCTGCAGAGATCAGGTAAGTAGAACATGTTTGTAATTTTTATTGAAAAGCAAGATTTTACAATCACTTTAATAATGTGTGTTCATGTTTACCATCGATCTGTTTTTTATCCCTAATTTGCAGAGATAAGAAACGGAAAGATTGTTCCCTCTGTACAGAGCTGTTTGTTGATTGTCAGCAAGAGCTCTGGGCTGTGATTGGACACAGCCGATCAGTAGGTCCCGGCTGTGAATCATTGGCTGGGACTTGCTGACAGGCTCCCGCTGTGTACAATCACAGTGGGTGCTGAAGGGGGGAGCACATGCATGCGCCTTAAACCCTGAGGCTCGGTTTACACTAGGAGCGGCACGACTTGCAGGTCGCCTCACCGAGGCGACCTGCACGCGACATCCACGGCGACTTGCAAAACGACTTCTGTATAGAAGTCAATGCAAGTCGCCCCAAAAGAAGTACAGGAACCTTTTTCTAAGTCGGAGCGACTTGCGTCGCTCCTATTAGAACGGTTCCATTGTACAGAACGGGAGGCGACTTGTCAGGCGACTAGGTCGCCTGACAAGTCGCCCCTGTGTGAACCGGCACTGATGCAGGCAGTGACATACAGGTACATCGCTTTGCCTGTCCGCAGTACATTGTAGGATAGGGCTGGGGAAAAAATCGATTTGAATCTTGAATTGAGTTGAGAGGTCAGATCGATTCAAAATTTCAGCAAATCGATTGTTTTAGTTTTTTTTTTTTTTTCCTTCACTAGGATCAGCGCTGACACTGCGCCAGTCCTGAGGAGCTCTGGGCAGGAGTTTTTAGGCGAGGCCGCGGCTTCGGCCTAGCGTGCGAGGCCAGATGCCGCGGACTAGGCTGAAGCCGCGGCCTCGTCTAAAAACTCCTGCCCGCAGCTCCTCAGGACCGGCGCGGTGTCCAAAAAAAACCATCGCCCAGCTCTAAATTGTGGGTGGGCGTGTGCTATTTAGTAAAGCGTATAATATTTTAATCGCATGTAATATTTAGTAAAACAAAACGCTATATATATATATATATATATATATATATATATATATATATATATATATATATGTATATATATATATATATGTGTATGTGTGTGTGTGTGTGTGTATATATATATATATATATATATGTATATATATATATATATATGTGTATGTGTGTGTGTGTGTGTATATATATGTATATATATATATATGTGTGTGTGTGTGTATATATATATATATATATATATGTATATGTGTGTGTGTGTATATATATGTATATATATATATATATATATATATATATATATATGTGTGTGTGTGTATGTATTTATTTATTTATTATTATTTTTTTTTTTTTTTTTTTTTTTGTAAAGCGGTGATGTTGGTCTTCCATCATGAATTAGCAGCTACTTGTTTGAAAAAAAAATATTCAAAGAAATTTCCTATTGAGAATGATGTCTGTCCATGTCTTATCTTGCCCAGTAATGTTATCAAGTGCTACAAGATCAATATGTATTTTTCTAATATTGACATGGGATTCCTGGTTATGTTCTCGGTGTTGTACATGGTCAAAGTCAATGTTGATTCTGTTGGTTATCAGATAAGCGTTGCTCTCGTTTTCCCCGATCTGAGTAGTGAAAGCCTCATCCAAGCGTCTTATCGTCCCGCATTAGTGAGAGTGGGATGTTTATCCTTCACCTAATCATTGTTACATGTAGTTTATTGTGGATTCTAATTCTGAATTGTTTACAATACCCTCCTGTGTTGTATGGCCGGCTAAGCACACAGAATGAGCCCTTTAGTGGGTGATCCTGAGAAGAGGGTCATTTATTCCAATGTTATAAAGGAGTGTTTTATCTTGTAACCTAATGCAGCTCCTATGCATAGTTAATACTGTGAGCAGACACAAAGTAGTGACTAATATCTTTTCTGTATGTTGATGAACAGACCTAGTTACCAAGGATGGACCCGCTTGTGCTTTTTGAAGCCTGCTGTAATCGCATCGAATTACACCAGTCATAAATAATTGGTCGGAAAGGCTGTTCTCAAACGGTGATTAATTGTACTTCAATAAATCGCGTGTCATTGGGTTGTGATAATATATTCTGGGAAGTCAACAATCTGGTTTTCTGAAATTCAGAGTGTCAAAACATGTTGGTTTAGCCACATAACATTCGGAGAGCTTCATTCTCTGAATGGATGTCCCATGTCGCAGATCTAATCTGACTTTATAGCAAAAGTTAACTCTTAAAAAAAAATTTTTTTTGAAGGACTTGCCTTAAAACGAAGCCCTCCAGCAGTCGTGCAGAGGCTTCCATCTTCACCCGGTCTTCCTTTTGGGTTCGTGGGCTGCGACCGCTTGATTTTCCGAGCCTTGATTACTTCACTCCCACACACGTGTGCATGATTTTCGGCCGCGGCGCACGTGTATAAAGGAATGGCACACATATGCCATTTCTTCAGAGGGCATGCCCCTGTGATGTCACCGGCTGCTGCTCGCTAGAATATCTCCTGAATGGTGCTTGTTTAGGAGATATTTTACCTACAGGTAAGCTTTATTGGGTGACAGGAGTATAGCCAATTAATCTGCCCAATAAGGAGGGAGGTAGCAGCAAGAGCTGCTGCTCTCGTGCATGTCACTGGATCGGGCTCAGAGGGGTGGGGGTAGGGGGGATTCTGCAGCACAGAAGGTTTTTTTACCTTCATACATAGAATACATGAAGGTAAAAAAAAACTTGAGGCTTTAGAACCACTTTAAAGAGGAGTTCCGCCCGCCCCTTTAAAAATTTAAAGTCAGCACCTACACATACTGTAGCTGCTGACTTTTAACATTCGGACACTTACCTGTCCTGGAGTCCAGCGATGTCGGCACCCCGGCTGATGTTTACATCGGCTGGTCGGGTGCTGCTGCCGCCATTGCAGGTAGGGGAACCCGGCAGTGTAGCCTTTCAGCTTCATGGCCTGGTCCCTACTGCGCATGCGTGAAGCACGGCTGTGCTCTCCTACTGGCCCAGCTGAAGAGGGGGGGCTAAGCTGTGGCGTAATTTGCCACGGCCTGGTCTACTGGAAGTAGGGACAGGGTACCTGTAAAAAAACAGGTACCCCTGCCCCCCATCAAAAGGTGCCAAATGTGAGGAATCGGATATGCGGAAGTTCGTCTTTTGGGTTGAACTCCACTTTAAAGTGGTGTTCTGGCCGAAATTATACTTTTTAAATAAAAATACCCCTATAATACACAAGCTTAATGTATTCTAGTAAAGTTAGTCTGTAAACTCAGGTCTGTTTTGTTAGTTTATAGCAGTAGTTTGTTATTTTATAAACTTACAGCAGGCCGTGGCCATCTTAAGTGTGGGCATCTGAAGCCAGGCTGTATTTCTTCCTGGATCTCATCCTTGCAGATCTCGCACATGCTCAGTGCAGCACAAGCAGTGTAATAGGTTTCAGGTCAGGTTTCCATAGCAACGGCAGTTTCAGAGGGAAGTTGCCGCCCCTTCCCAGAAGGCATTGCAAACAGGAAATGATGCGATGGGCCGCGGCCAGGGTGGAGGAAGTGAAAAATGAATACAGCAGATATACAGTAGGTGCTGAGAAAAAAAATAAAAAAATATCCAATTTGTTTACATTGCACAGTTTAGTGAGGGATGCTGAAGAGTTGTAAAAGTGGGTGGAACTCCGCTTTAAGCAACTGACCAGTCACTTGGCATCCAACTGGAATCTTATTTGCATCTTAAGAATCTGTTGTAGATTTTCCTATTTCCTGGTAGTAATCATAGATGAAGATAATAAAAAAATAAAAATTACAGTAGCAATGCAAAATGAACTGAATTTACCTTTCTTGGGGATGTAGCTCAAAGCTCCATTCTGATTTTGTCCTATAAATGCAAGGTGCTTAAATCTCAGTTCACAAGAAGCAGTTCCGGGAACCGCATGTGATTTGGACAGGAATTTCCTATTCAAATCACATGCGATTCTTTGCAGTGTGATTTGAGCCATTAATTTAGTTTTTTTTTGTCGCACCGGAATCGAATTGCATGGGTTTATAGGTTCACACCCATGCATTCAGATTCAAGCAATCGCACTGCGTTTTGCAAGCTGTTTTGGGTGCCGATAATTTAACATTGACACTCGCAGCAGATCACATGAACGCCGTGCAATTTCAATGCAGTACAGGAATCTTACAGGATATGCTGCGTTTCCTGCATTGCATATATGTGAACCAAGGCTTAGGCACGCGAACATAATAATGTACTCATGTTATACTCGGGATCTTGTTGACAGAAAATCCTGTGTAACATGTTCCCTAAGGCCCGCTTCACACCTATGCAGTTTGCGTTTGATCAGTTTTTGCAGTGTGTTTTTGTTACGTTTTGCATTTTTTATGGGGGTTTTTTGACCAATTAGTTTGGCAGATTAAAAAATGCAAAACATGGCAAAATCGCTGCAAAAAAACGCACTACGTGCTTTTCTGCAGCTTCTCCATTGAAGTCTATTGAACCAAAAACGCACAATATTGAAATTTAAAGTCCCTGGATCTTTCCAAAAACTCAGCGGATGAAAAAAAAAGCATAGGTGTGAGCGTGTCACATAGGAAACCATATTAAATGGACTAGAAAAATGCATAGGTGTGAACCAGGCAAAAGATCTTGGGTAAACTTGCTTATACATGCAAAAATCCTCTTCTAATTGTCAGTGTTGCAATATACAAGTGTATGAGGCTTCATTCACACACCTGTGGAAAAAAAAAAAAACATATATGTATAGAACACATCTGCATTGTTTTCAATAGAGCCATTCGCACAGGTGCGTCAACATGGACTGCATTCAGATCTGTAACGCAGAATCCAAAAATCTGTATCTAAGAACACGCACTTTATGCACCGATGTATATAAACGCACGTATAACCATTTGTAAGCACATAACTTAAAAGAAGTATGGACTATTTTTTTTTTTTTTTGCTGAGAGGCTGGGGTAAAGGAACTTGACTGGCCTGCACAGAGTCCTGACTTCAACCCGATAGAACACTTTTGGAGTGAATTAGAGCGAAGACTGCGAGCCAGGCCTTCTCGTCCAACATCAGTGCCTGACCTCACAAATGCGCTTCTGGAAGAATGGTCAAACATTCCCATAGACACACTCCTAAACCTTGTGGACAGCCTTCCCAGAAGAGTTGAAGCTGTTCTAGCTGCAAAGGGTGGGCCAACTCAATATTGAACCCTACGGACTAAGACTGGGATGCCATTTAAGATCATGTGTGTAAAGGCAGGTGTCCCAATACTTTTGGAAATCTAGTGTATATATGATGCACAGTTGCACCAAACTTTGCACTCTCCAGTTTTAGTAAATGGACTCCTATGTGTCAGAACAGGCCTGCTCTTTAAAGTGGATGTAAACCCGAAATTTTTTTTGTTGTCATACTGTAGAGTATAAGATTTCCTATCATTTGAGCCCAGTCTTGCCACAAAGCGTTGATCCAGCTCTGAGCAATCCCCTTTTTTGTTCAGTGAGATAAATCTTGAAAAGGGAGAAAAACTTTGTCAGCTCCTCCCCCTTGCTGTGAGTGACAGGTGATTTACATATCTCGTGCACTAGCCTAAGACATGCATTATTTTTTAATTCCCTCCCCCACTCCTTTCTTCAGCAGCTCTGCAAGGATTGGCTGTTCCACACCTCAGCATGATTGGGCATGCTGAAGTCATGTGGTTACTTTCCTGTCTTTTCACTGGATGTTAGAGATCATAGCAGAAGTTCAGTGTAAGAAATACACAGGAGAAAATGCATATTGACAAGGGGAGTGTAGAGGTGGGCGGGGAGTCTACTGACATCACGACTCCACCCACCGAGCTCCAGACAACAGACCCGCCCACAGAATCTGCAGTTTTTCGGGTCTCATAAAAGACAAGAAGGGAGACATTGGACAGGTAAAGATACATGCAGGAGGCATGTATATCCTTATAGATAACCCCTATGGCAGGAGTTTAGAAAGGATGACATTGGGTTTACATCCACTTTAAGTGGTTGAACTGTCCTGCGCCCGATTTCATGAAAGTCCTGCCGCCAGTTTCAGTAGCTGTAATAATCCGGAACATATGAAGTTATTTGCTTACACAGTTCTATTGCCGTGTTCAGATCTGTAAACTTTTATTAAATGAAGATGTTTGAAAGGTAGAAAATATTGTGATTCTTGTAGGAGGATTGCCGGAATATTTTATATCCACAGCCGAGTTTAGCAGATGTGAAAATCTGAATACATTTATATACACAGCATGTAGAATTATCTGGGCTCTGTAGGTAAATCATGTCTGAACGATCGAGACACACAGTATTGTATAGATGGTGTATATAATTCAAGTAACTTTAACAGACCATTTATAAACAATTGGCACTCGGTGGGGTAGAGTTCGGCCCCCTCTGGGCTCCAGTAATGGAGCATTTCATGACATATATACAGTGAGCAGATGTTTGTCGTTAAGCAGCATGCCCCTTCTCTGCAGAATGCGAACGTTTGGCAGGCTCCAATGTATCTGTATTCCAGTGAGATTCTGACAGGCTGCAGGATGACTGTTAGGTTTACATCCCTGATCTTTTCTGTATCAGGCACTCGTAAAAAGTAATCCCATGATGTGTACATACTGTGAGCAATGCAAACTTGTAACCCAAAGCAATGAATTGCCAAGGAAATGTCATCTTTGTCTTTCTGAGAATGACATTTATGTACATATTAGGCCTCTTGCACACTGTAGCTTGAAAAAGCACCGTACAGCGTTTTTGTTACTGATCCAAAATGCAGCCCATTGTTTACAATATACCTGTACACACAGGTGTGTAATCCAGCGCTGCGTATTCTTGAGGGAAAAAAAAAAAGAAAAATCTGCCGTCCCGGCCGGTACAGGCCGATATCAGCATAAATATGAATTCACTTTCCTATTGTGCGTGCAAATGTACAAATGCACATAAATATGTGCAACTACGCATAAAACAAATTCCGGGGGGAAAAAAGCACATGCTCAAACATCAGTACCGTGTACAAGAGGCCTTATACTCAATTTATATAGTCCCAGCATTTTGCACAGAGCTTCACAAAATGTGGGGAGATAGTACAGTTACAACACAAATGAATCCAAGAGTTGGGGGACAATAAAACATTGTGGTTGGGATACAGTTTTTACCGCACACATGCGGGTGCAGCAGGAAATTACCCCCTGTCACTTCAAGTGAATGGTGCCACTCTACTACCACCCCACAACTACTTGCAGTGCATGCGGTGCACTAGTGTGGGGTTCAAGGGCTTGAAGCAAGCGGTAAGGCCTCAAAGTGATTGTAAAAATAAAGGAAGCAGCTTCCCATTGGGGCACTGGTGCATGCTCGCTCCCAAGCCCCACTGCTGCGTCCATTAATACATACATCGGGACTCGGCCCTGCCCCCCCCCACTCCGTCACTGGCTTTGATTGACAGCACTGGGAGCCAATGGATAGTTATGCCACCCATAGATGGTTCAAATCTCATGGTGGCTATTATAGCCGCTAGCAATAATCATTGTGTTCTCCCAGTGGGGATGGCTCCCCCTGCCTGGAGAACACAATGGCTCCACATGAGGGATTCCCCCATGAGCACTGACTTTTTTTTTTTTTTTCCTGTAGTTCTACTTTAACCACTGGACCTCCAGAAGATTTACCCCCCTTCATGTTCAGACCATTTTTTGTGGTACTGCACTGCGTTATTTTAACTGACAATTGCGTGGCCATGCGACGTTGTACCCAAATAAAATGTTTGCCCTTTTTTTTTTCCCCCACAAATACAGCTTTCTTTCGGTGGTATTTTATCACATCTGCGTTTTTTTATTTTTTGCGCTATAAACAAAAAAAAAAAAAAGACCAACACTTTTGGGGGGGAAAAAAATATAATTTTTTACTACCGTGTTTCCCCGATAGTAAGACACCCCCGATTGTAAGACGTATCGGGAGTTTCAGAGGGGTCAGCTAATATAAGCCATACCCCGAAAGTAAGACATATGTCTTACTTTCGGGGAAACACGGGGGGATTTGCCTGCAGTGAAGTGCGGTACCCCTCCTTCTCTGTCCCCCTCCGTTCTCCCCCTCCGTTCCGCTTTCCTCCTCTGTGCCTCCCCGCTGTCCCCTCCGTTCCCCCCTCCTTCTCTGTCCCCTCCGTTCTCCCCCTCCGTTCCGCTTTTCTCCTCTGTGCCTCCCCGCTGTCCCCTCCGTTCCCCCCTCCTTCTCTGTCCCCCTCCGTTCTCCCCCTCCGTTCCGCTTTCCTCCTCTGTGCCTCCCAGCTGTCCCCTCCGTTCTCCCCTCCTTCTCTGTCCCCTCCGTTCTCCCCCTCCTTCTCTGTCCCCTCCGTTCTCCCCCTCCGTTCCGCTTTCCTCCTCTGTGCCTCCCCGCTGTCCCCTCCGTTCCCCCCTCCTTCTCTGTCCCCTCCGTTCTCCCCCTCCGTTCCTCCGTCCTCCCCCTCCTTCCCTTGTGAATAGACAGAGTCAGCTGACTCTGTCCATTCACATAACTGAAACATTGTAATCTCCTGTGATTACAATGTGTCAGTTTATGAATGGAGAGAAGCCGCTGTCTTCTCTCCTTTCATTCTCAGTGCAGCTGACGCTGCAGAGAAAGGGACTGGGGAATCTCTATCCTCTGTCTCTTTCTCTGTCTCAAGGGGGAGATATCAGAGGTCTGTTAAGACCCCTGATATCTCACCAAAGCCCCCCAACAGGGCTGATTAAAAAAAAAAAAAAAAAAAAAAAAATATTGCAATAAAGAATAAAAAAAATTTTTTTTCCCCAATATAAGACATACCCCGAAAGTAAGACATAGTGGGGCTTTTAGGGATAAAAAGAAAGTAAGACACTGTCTTACTTTCGGGGAAACACGGTATCTGCTATAAAACCTATTTAATAAAAAAAAAGTGAAAAAAAAATCTACTTACATCATCAATTTAGGCCAGTATGTATTCTGCTACATATTTTTGGTAAAACAAATCCCAATAATCGTGTGTTGATTAGTTTGAGCAAAATTTATAGCGTCTATAAACTATGGGATATTTTTATTCACTTTTTTTTTTTTTTCCTTTTACTAGTAATGGTGGCTTTCAGCGACTTATAGTGGGACTGCGATATTGCGGCAGACAGATCCGACATCTAACTGACACTTTGTGGGAACCAGTGACCCTAATACAGTTTTCAGTGCTAAAAAAAATGCATCATCACTGTACTAATGACTGACACACTGGCTGGGAAGGGGTTAACATCAGGGGCAATCATAATGTTAACTGTGTGCCTAACCTGTGTTTAACTACAGGTGGGGGGGGGGGGTGCTTTTACATGGGGAAGACCTGGATCTATGTCCCGCCGTTCTGTGTCTCTGCAAGATGATCGGCGGGTGCCGGCGGTCATCGGGTCACCTGTACCCACTGATCGGCGTCCGCTGTGTTTAATCACAGTGGGTGCGTCCGCTCCCGGTACATGGAAGTGTCGGATCACATATAGATACACATGATTTGGCGCACAGTTGCCGCCCTGTAGCAGTAAAACTGCTGTAGAGCGGTCAGCAAGTGGTTAAGAGGCAGGCTTATGGAAATGGAACCAATACAAAACCACAATACATTGGTATATGCAGTGGCTACCTGGCCCCGGGAGTACATTGTCATAAGGTTTGTGTATTGTTTTTTTTTTCCTCTTTTTTTTTTTTTCGTCTTGACAAAGTGATCTCCCTGTAACATTTTAGTTCTGCTTCTGAATCTAGTTCTCTATCCTTTTGTTGAAGTCTTTGTGTGCGATTTCCTAAAAAGGGAGAAAACGTCAACTGGACAGAGCCAGGCTGAGTTCCCGGCACATGACTCCGGCGTCACGCCGTGTACAAGACACATTCATCCAGTCATCCTTTATTGGGAAGGATTTCTGGATCTCGCTGTGATGATTGTTTGAAAGGGATAGTTATAGTGGACGTCGATTAAAGTTTTTCTTTCTCATAGTTTACATTATAAAATATACATAGTGTGATGAACTTGAGTTTTATATAATGTGATAGCTGTATGAAATCTGCGTGTTTGGTCTGTAGGTTCCTTTACATTCCCTTTTTAGTCGAGCAGCCCAGACAATAGCAGACACCCAAGGTCTTCCCTATGGTAAGCTTAAAGCGTATGTTATCCCTCACCTTGTAAAATAACCCATTTCATTTCAAATAGAAATGAAAGGCAAAACATTTGTGTATAGATATAAAAAAAAAAGTGTTAATAAGTGATCACATACCCTCTGTTCCCAGCTGCATAAGGAGCTCAGAGAGGTGATGGAGGAGAAACTGCAGCACACTGGTATTTACAGTGAATGGGGCTGATTAAGGATGGGCTCAGGCGCCTTGGTAACTCCCTGAGCCCGCCAGGAAGCTGACACTGCTTAGCGCTAATCACAGGTAGTGAGACCTTTCCCGATATGTGCAGCTGCAGATCGGGAAATGTCACCGCCTGTGATTAGCGCTGTGCAGTGTCGTCTTCCTGGCGGGCGGGGGCACGTGGAGTTGCGAAGACGCCTGAGCCCATCCTTAGGTCTGATCATTGGAGGAGAGCAGGCTCCAGCACAGCCAGAAAACTGACCACACTATGCTCTCTAGTCTGGTCAGCTTATAGAAAAGGGGGGGGGTGGATTGGCAGGAACACCAAGGATTTTTCACAAAACAAAGGACAGGATACTCTTTCATACAAGTAAAAGGTACAGCCGACACATATCCGGAATATGATATGTTGAGTTTACATATTCTTTAACTGAGAATAGCATCTTTCCTGTCAAATATAGACTTTGGATAGTATAGTTAGGATGGGGGAAAAGGTATATAGAGAGAGAAATATAACTGATCACGGTTACAGAATTTTCCTTTAAAGCTGGCCATACACCTATAGATTATCTGCAGATTTTCTATGGTTAGATGGAAAAAGTGGGAGATTTCTCCATCCACACAGTTTGGCAAACATGGAGAAATCTGTTGCGCTTTTTTTCATCTAACCATAGAAAATCTGCAGATAATCTATAGGTGTATGGCCAGCTTTAGTCTAGTAGGCTTCACTGCAGTTTGCCTCAGATCTAGTAGAAAAGTCTAATGTCTTGTTTAGATCTCTTGAAGGAAACCTGTCATGAGAGCAGTATTCAGGCTGACGTTTCCAACCTCTCCTGAAAATGCAAGTTGCCTGGCTGTCATCTGACATCAATACTTTAAAGACTTATTCACACTGAAAATAATGTTCCAGCTGTGGCAAGACTCCAGCTGATTCCTGGGCCTGGATGTAAAGGTGGGTGCAGCAGCTGAGCCTGTACAGAGCAATGATGGACTGACGGCATTAGCTGTTCATTAGGCCCCTTTCACACTGGGGCGGTGGGGGCGTCGGCAGTAAAACAGCAATATTTTTAGCGATGTTTTACCGTCGTTTTTGCGGCTGTATTCGGCCGCTAGCGGTGTGGTTTTAACCCCTGCTGGCGGCCGAAAAAGGGTTAAAACCAATCTTATAGCCGCGGTATAGCCGCGCTGCCCCATTGATTTCAATGGGCAGGAGCGGTGAATACACCGCTCCTTCACCGCTCCAAAGATGCGGCTTGCAGGAGTTTTTTTCTTCTCCTGCCAGCGCACCGCTCCAGTGTGAAAGCCCTCGGGCTTTCTCACTGAACAAACAGCAGCGGCTGTTTTGGGTCGGTTTGCAGGCGGTATTTTTAGCGCAATAACGCCTGCAAACCGCCCCAGTGTGAAAGGGGTCTTAGTGTTACTGAGTGAGAGCAAAGCCAGCGATTATCTACAATTGGGTACAGATGGTTGCTCTTGGAGACTTGGACACAAGCTGTTTGGGTCCAGGGACAATCATCTGTCCATAGCAAGCAGGTAATGCGCGCTCTTGAACACCAGGTTTATATTTTGTACAGACTCCGTGGCCACAACTGTCTGCACCTACATGTAATAACCTTCATGCTGCCACCAAAATATATTTTGCCGTATGAATGAGGCCTAAGCCTCTGACCTGGAACAGGTATTCTGAAGATTTGTTTTCTTTGGCACTCATTTTCTGCCTCCTGTGCTGGGGGTGTGACTGAGAAGTATTAGTCAGGTGCCGCAAGGCAGCCAACTTTTTTACAGAACATTTCGCAATGGCAGTTACTAGGTTTCTCTCATAACAAGTATACCATAATGCAACCAATGAGTATCCCTTTCTGGAGTGGAGTGGAATGCTCATTTTCAAACTGGCTGATCTTGTAAATCTTTCAGTACAATTGTCAGGCATTCAGTGTCCTTGTCTTTGCCAACCCCACTTTAGGGCCCTTTCACGCTGCCCCTGTAGCAAAAGATTTTGCCGCTGTTGAAATACGTTTCCTGTGCGTTCCTGGTGCATTTTTTTGGGTTGTCTGCACCTGTGAAAAATGGACATGTGACTCAAAAACGCAAATTTGGTGCATTTTTTACCACAATTTTACAGCAATTATTTAATTTCAATAGGAAGCTGTGTTTTTGGTGCGGTTTTCAAAACCGCACTGAAGATGATGCATGCAGGACTCTTCAAAACGCACTGCACCTGTACCGCAGTGCTTTGAAGAGACCCATAGGATTTAAAGAGAAATATTTTTCTTGCAAGGTAAAAACGCAGGAAAACGTATGGGTGTGAAAGGGCCTTTAATATCATTAGAAAGGAGTAGAAGCCCATCTATAGTCCCCAGAATTGACCACAACAGGTCTTCACGCTTCTGAACTTGATTAGACCACAGTTTATGTTCATGTTTGGTTGTCTAGTATGGAGCTGCATGTTTGAGATCTTCCCAAAGGAGCTCCGTGATGATTGAGGTCAGAACATGGTTATGGCCGATCCAGAACTTTTTTTTTTTCTTTTTTTGCAGTCACAGAATGTCAAATATTTTGAATCATTGTCATTTTGGGAAGTTGAAATATGTCCCTGTGCTCTCCTTCAGGCTTATGAATACAAAATTTCATTCAGTATTTGCTAAAAGTATGCTGTATTCATATTAACACAAATGTTGACCAAATTCTCTGTGCTCCTGTATCTTACACCCCCCCTAAAGATAAAAAAAAATGTGAGCCCATCCATTCCTTTGGGCCTTCAATGTCCATCTTAGCACCAAAAAACACATTTATTCCTTTCTATTCCTCTGCAGCACTGCACAGTGCGATCGCTCTTTACATATATGTGTGGGACTTACCGTATATACTCGAGTATAAGTCGAATTTTTCAGCACATTTTTTTGTGCTGAAAGTGCCCCCCTCGACTTATACTCGAGTCGAGCACTTTTCTGCAGCAAAAATTTTTATTTTCCGAACCGACTTTGGGGCCCCGTATCTCAGGGCCACTTGGTGCTAGGAACCTTTGGTAACCTGCAAAGGCTCTTAAAGCGTCACCTATGCATCATTTTCCCCTAATCGTCTTTCAGGACAGCCACCGGAGAGACCTTGGCTCCTCCCCTCTGTAGGAAACACCGCGCCAGCCTTCTTTAAATGTCCTCCTCCCCTGCTGGCTTCTCAGTTATTTGGGTTTCCTCCAGAGGGGAGAGACCACCTGGACCCAAGCCAGGGAGGCTCAGGCAGAAAGTCCTGAAAGGGGACAGAGGCTCTTTGGACAGGCCAGGTAAAAACAAACCTGGTGAAAATCGCCACCCCCGCATCCCTGAGAGCGGATGGAGGTCGGGGGCGGGGGCTCCGATTTTCACTACAGAGTGCAGTAATTTTAAATTCAACAGGTACAAATACTTAAACAGGAAGTGGATGGAAGGCGCGTGATCAGACGCTTACATCAAGAAATGTATGGTTTATTTATGTAAAAGAATACAGACCTATAGTCATATAGATATAAAATCATACAAATACTACATAATATTATAAAAAAAGAGGAAAAACAGGTAACAAAATAAGTACTATGAAGTTAAAATTGGGGTTCACCCCAATTTTAACTTCATTTTAACTTCATAGTACTTATTTTGTTACCTGTTTTTCCTCTTTTTTTATAATATTATGTAGTATTTGTATGATTTTATATCTATATGACTATAGGTCTGTATTCTTTTACATAAATAAACCATACATTTCTTGATGTAAGCGTCTGATCACGCGCCTTCCATCCACTTCCTACTAAACAGTCCTTTCCAGACCACCCCTGGTCAGCTAAGGCAGCGGGACACGCTCCATCATCTCCCCCAGTCCTATCTCTGACTACAATACTACCTTTGTTTTACAGCAAACGATCTCACAAGCGCAGGAGTATTTTTCACGATATCTTGTTCACACAAATACTTAAACTGCTGACTTTTAATATAAGGACACTTACCTGTCCTGGGACCCCATGATGTCGGTGCTGCAGCCGATTTTCAGATCGGCCCTCGGGTGCTGCCGCTGCCATTCCTGATAAGGGAAACCGGCAGTGAAGCCTTTCAGCTTCACAGCCGGTTCCCTAATGCGCATGCGCGAATCGCGCTGTGGTTTCTAACTGGCGCGGTGTGGAAAGGAGTAGGAGGAGGAGGGGGGGTGCGAACTTCTGAGTGACTGTGCCATGGGGACAGGTGCCTGTCAAAACAGCCCCCCCCCCCCCCCTAAAAGGTGCCTAATGTGGCACTGGAGTGGGGGAGGAAGCAGATCAGCAGAGCTTCCTCTTGGGTGGAACTCCGCTTTAAAAACAATATATAATGTTTGGGGGGTTCTCAGTAATTTTCTATAAAAAAAAAAAAAAAAGAGAGATACATTTAACATGTAGGAGAGAAGTGTAAGAATAGGCTTGTGACCTGCATTCATAATCCATTATATTCCTTCACAAGTTCGAAGCCTCAGCTCAATGTGGAATTCACTTCCTCCATGACAGAAGTAGATTTCCTGACTACCTGATTTCCTATGGTGTTTAAAATAAACCCTGTGCACCACACACTGGGAAATCTTGGTCTCCGTCGTTGTTTACAGGATATCCTGCAACATCCTCAGGGATTTCCCTTGGTGTAGGAAGAATCGCATAGGGTCTGTGTGATCTATCTTATGGATAATATGCCGGCTGCTGATGCACTTTGTCTATTTAGTGTTTTAGGATAAAATGAAGAGATCGACTGGATGCAAATAATCAAATCAATATGTGTGGTACACTACAGCGTTGTATGTTCTAGAATCCGTAATTTATATAAACACGTATAAGTATCCTTAATTGTTAGATTACATATACAGGCTGTTTCCTGCTTTGCAGTACTGTGCCATGGTTGTGCTTTTACTGCTTCTTCTCACAATGCAAATCTCTGAATCGGCCAACTCATTGGAAGTAATGATCTCCCTGTGCCGATATCTCATCAGTTGTTAATGTGACTGTCACAAAAATTAAACTGTATAAGATTTACTGTTAAAGAAGTTTAAATACTTGACTTTCCCGCTGCCTGCACAGCCAAACGTCACATTGATAAAAAGTGTCTGCTGTAATTCAGAAATTGCAGGGAAGTATCTCAATCCCCCTGTGTCCCCCACTGGCTCCTCCTGCAGACCCCTATACCACTATTAGTCCAGAGTGATTGCGCATAGTCACTGAGTGCTCCCTCTAGTGGATATTCTACAAATCTGTTTTTTAAAATACAAATATGGAAGAGCAAGCTATTAATCTCACATACACACAGCTGTGAAAACGTAATTATACCTTTTCTTTTTTGCATGGTTGACTCCAGATGTGCCCTTCCTCCCCTTTCAACAATATGATGATGAAAATTTTAAATAAAACCTTTCTTTTCATTACATATTTTATTCTGGACCTAGGGATTTCCATCACTGGATCCCTGTGCTTTTCTGTGCAAAAGCAGGCAGATCATGGCTGGTAGGATGGGGCTGTACATGGCTTCCCAAAACAATCAGACTGCCCTAGGTAACGCCTACATGTCAATGTTGGCAAAACTGAAATCCTGCGAATGAAAGATCAGGCCAGGGACATTCACACTGGGGAGGAGAGATATCACAGGTATCAAACTGGCGGCCCGCCAACTGTTGCTGAAGTCCTACAAGTCCCATGATGCATTGCATGGCTGACAATCGTGACTGCCACAGGCAGAGGAATGATGGGACTTGTAGTTCCGCAACAGTTGGAGCGCCACCAATTTTTCACCCCTGCTTTAGATGATGCTGGACGTTCTCCACCCAGGAAATGAGATGGGCTTTTTCAGACTCTTTATGCATACATTTAGAAGCTCGTGGTGTGCGGTGAAGTTTGAGTAAGCAATTTCAGTGCAAGAGAAGTGCCTGTACAACACTGCAGGACTGAAGGTAAGGCTGGAGTTACGCTTTAAATTGGTTGTAAAGGCTGAAGGTTTTTTTTACCTTCATGCATATTCTGCATGAAGGTAAAAAACCACCTTTGTGCAGCCGCCGCCCGAGCCCCATTGTGAACTAGCGATGTGCATGAGCGCCGCCTCAATGGCTGAGAGAGCAGTGGAAGCCATTGGCTCTGGCTGCTGTCAATCACAGCCAAAGAGAAGAGAGGAGGGGACAAGCCATGCCGCTGTGTGTGAATAGACACATAGAGCAGTGGCTTGGGAGCGAGCCTGCTTGGGTGCCCCCATAGCAGGCTACTTGGGTGCCCGTGGGGGGACCTGAGAAGAGGAGGATCGGGGCTGCTCTGTGCAAAACCACTACACAGAGCAGGTAAGTGTGACATGTTTGTCGTAAAAAAAAAAATGCCTTTTAATATCATTTTAAATTTTGTATCAAATCTACAAGCCTTCAGTTAAAAAAAAAAAAAGAAAAAAACTAGGTGAGTTCCAGCAAGACATCCTATCCAACACACAGGCGAGTACAAATTAACCACCGGGATTCTTAGAACAGTTAAAGGCTTTCATTTTTGTTTTTCAGGGAAACTTGTGCTTTCCATAACTTTGTAAATATAAAGCAGCAGCTCCTTATTGTGACTCTGTCTGCCAGGACTCGGATCATGAACCCCGGCACTCTTGTTAACCACTTGCCACCCAGGCCAATTCTGACATTCTCTCTCATTTCTCTCCTAAATCATAATTTTATTCCTAGAAAATTACGTAGAACCTCCAAACATTATATCTATTTATTTTTTTTAGCAAAGACCCTAGAGAATACAATGGCAGTCGTTGCAGCTTTTTATCTCGCACGGTATTTTTCAAAATTTTTTGTGCTAAAAACAAAACCGTAAAGTTAGCCCAATTTTTTTTTTTTTTACACAATGTGAAAGACTGTTCAAGTTTTTTTTTTACTGGTTACATGTTTTGAGTTAGAGGTGGTCTAGAGCTAGAATTATTGCTCTCGCTCTAACGTTCGCGGCGATACCTCACGTGTGGTTTGAACACCGTTTTCATATGTGAGCGGAACTTACGTATGCGCTTGCTTCTGCATGCGAGCACATGGGGACAGGGGCGCTTTAGGAAAAAAAAAAAAATTTTATTGTTAAAATTACTTTTTTTTTTTTTTTTTTGACACTTTTAAAAAAAAAACTGTAAACATCCCTTGTAATAGGAATATGGCATGATCGGTCCTCTTTACAGTGAGATGTGGTGCCATTTGTTTGAATTCAGAGGCCGGGCGTGACGTCATAACATCACGCCTGTCCTCCGAACAATCAAAGAGACTCTGGCGACCATCTGGTCCACCGGAAATCTCCATGGTAAACATCCGGGGCCGACTCACTGATGGAAGCGGTGAGTCGGTGGAAGCACTGTAGGGCGGCGGGGGGGGGGGGGGGAAGAGTCCCCGGGGGAGTCCCCGCCTGTAAGAGCGATCAAGCAGTGGAACAGACGCTATGATGGTTCTTATGGTGCAGGGAATCGCCGGCTGAAAAAGCCGATATCTGAATGATGCCTGTAGTGGCAGGCATCATACAGATATACCCGCACAAAGTCAAGGACGTCATATGATGGCCGGTGGGCGGTAAGTGGTTAAAGGAATACAGTAGATGGGAACTAGCCTGATTGTAAAGAATGTCATTTATCTTGCTTATAGAAACCAAGCACATCTACGTATGAGTTAGTGATTGTAAAGTCTCGTGTTTTTTTTTCCCTATAAAAATATTAAACCTGTTATACTTGCCTGCTCTGTTGCAGGGGATTTGCACAGAGCAGCCCGGATCCTGGTCCCTCTTCTGTGCAGCTTGCTATGGGGGCACCCGAGCCGAGTCACAGCTCCCTGTATCCATTAAGACACGGAGCCCCCTAACCTGGCCCTGCCCCCTCTCTCTCTCCTAATTGGCTAGCTGACTTTGATTGACAGCCGCGGGAGCCAATGGCGCTGCTGCTGTGTCTCAGCCAACCAGGAAGGAGAATCTCGGGTGGCTGAGACACTCGTGGACATCGCTGGACAGAGAGGGACCTCAGGTAAGTGTTAAGGGGCTGCTGCACACAGAATGCTTTTTATCCTAATACATAGAATGCATTAAGATAAAAAAAAAAAACACCTGCCTTTCCAACTCCTTTAAATAAGAATTCAAGTGAAAGGAGTGGGTGGAGAAGGTTAGACTCTCTGCCAGATTGTGTTTTTTGATTTATTTATTTTTTTCCCCCCTTTTGGTTAAAGACAGTAGAAAAAAAAATAACTCCAGCCAATTTGTAACAGAGAACTGATGTCATTTTATCTGGGCAGACGTTACTTTCTGAAGGTCAGTTGTCTGTAGCTAAAGAATAAAGCTGGTACTCCCGACAAACAAGTTAAATAGTTCACTTGGGCCAACAAACTAGTGCAATAATGGGTGCACATGCTGAGCGTTGTGTATTAACTGTATGTAGCCTAGGCCTCAGCTAAGATACAGCCGTGTGTTGGAAGTCCCCATCCCACTCCAGAAACACAATAGACACAACTTTCTTGTGGCTTTCTTTTGCGGTGTCCCACGAGGGGGCGGTTGGTTATCTAACTTCCTTTCCCAGAGTCACGAAAAAAAGGAAATCTCACTGAAATGAGGGGAAATGTCCCCTTGAACAAGTTCCCCTTATTGAAAGATTTCCTCTAGTACTACAGTTTTTATTTCTCATTTTCTGTACCAATGGTCACTAGTAGAGATAAGAGACTTCACCCTCTCTATCCATAGCTAGTAAATGCATTTAAAAAAATCTTGGTGTTCCTTCGTGGGTATCTATGATGGTGGTAATATAGTCCATGCCTAATGCTGTATTTGATGTTTTGAATGTAATCTTGATCATTTGGTTCTTATATAAAAAGTTTAAGGTTCAGTAAAGCCGGCCATAGATGGTATGACTTTTCTTTCCTGCAGCCGCGGGTTGCAGGGAAGAAAATCACTGAATTGACTGTGTTGTTGGGGAAATTCCTCCCGCTGAGCTGTTGTGTTCTCCCGGCAGGGTGCCTACCTGCTGGGAGAACACGGCAAATGTTGCTAGTGGCTATAGATTGATAGATACAATCATATCCTAAAAATCCAACATGTTCGTTGTACCCAAGTCAAGTAATGGATCGACTTGGTTACAGTCATCCTGCCCATACATGGTTCAAACCTTGGCTGGTCTCTGATGAATCAGCCAAGATTTGAATCCTCTATGGTTTACTTCAAGCAGAGCTCCACCCAAAAGGGGAAGCTCCACTTGTTTGCTTCCTCCCACCCAATCCACCCCACCCCGCCACATTTTGCCACTTTTCAGAGGAATGTGGCAAAGTCACGTGGAAGTTTGTCCTCCTTCACCCGTCGGTGGGACATTTGCAGCACGCTTTGCGCAATAGGAAGCCAGCTGTGAAGCCGCGAGGCTTCACTGGCAGTTTCCCTTACAAGAAATGGCTGCGGCAGCACCCGAGAGCCGAATGAAAAATCGGCTGGGGTGACGAGACCGCTAGATTCCTGGACAGGTAAGTGTCCTAATATTAAATGTCAGCAGCTACGGTATTTGTAGATGCTGACTTTTAATTTTTTCTGTAGGAGTCTGGAGTTCTGCCCAAAAGGGGAAGCTCTGCTTGTTCGCACCCTCCACTGCCACCTTTGGCACTTTTTGGGGGGGGAGGGGGAAGTGGGTACCTGGTTTTGATAGGTATCTGCTCCCACTCCCTGGTAAGATCGCCACATGGTGATTTGTCATTTCTGGCCCCTCCTCCTTACACTCCCTCTCTGCCTTCTGAGACAAACAGATGCAGGACTATTCAGAAAGCGCAGAGCAACTCATCGGCTTGACGTATCGGCTTGGGGTGCCGACATCGCGGGCTCCCTGGACAGGTAAGTGTCCTTGTATTGAAAGTCAGCAGCTACAGTGCTTGTAGCTGCTGACTTTTTTTTTCCAGACTCGAACTTCGCTTTTAAGAAACGCTTATGTGTTGGAATTTGATTGTGTGTTTGTGTGTAACAGTTGCGTATAGTTGCTTTCATTGTGGATGGACCAGACAACTATGATGACTAATATCTGATAACTTGTTGAAGTTCCTAGTTGCAGGGTAACCAGTTGACTTGGCAGTGGGGGGGTGGGCGATAACATGAATGATGATAACCAAACACACAAGTTGCTGAGTGACACACATGCGTTTTTAAACATATTGCAGCCTTTGCTCTAACAGTATTTATAGCCTGTATACATTTAAACAAATGCTATTCCTCTTTATGCTGAACCCAGTACAGTACGTTGGCAGCATGCTTTCTTAATCAGCAGTTATGATGCATGACCGATATACTATAGAACAAATTCTAGGCAGCTGGAGGGAAGTAAAAAAAAAAAAAATAAAATTGCATGAGTTTCATACACATTTTATTGTAACTTTCCACTGACTGGTGTCTCTTCAGCATGTCATTGGTGTGCACAGAAAATCTGCTTCTGTAAACCAATAGCAACTCCTCATGAGCATCTTGTGCTTTTTGTGATGATGAAATGGGGGGTGTAAGCACAAAAACAGCCCAACCTTATTTCCAATGATGTTAAATCTCACACACGGTTTATGGTTGTCATATCAGATACTTTATTTTTTTTCCTCTCCCCCTCCAGCTTTAGAAACTGACATGGCAATCACATGATCGATACCCGCCCTGATGGTTTTCTATAGTTAGAAGACTGGAACTGTCAGTGTCGGGTCTGATAGGTAGCAGTCGCCCACTCACAGGCATTTCTGCCAGTCAATGGGAAAACGAACATCTTGGTATTCAGGGGGTTAAAGCGTTAGCTTAGCATTTTATGTTTCATGCAGCCATTGGTAGTCATGTATATCATAAATGGGATCCTGGCGATTACTTTTAGGCCTTGTACAGTGCTCTCTAAAGAGGGATACGCATTTGATAGGCTGTGAGGAGGTGACACAACATCTCATCGCCGCCTATCAAATGCGTATCCCTCTTTAGAGAGCAACGTAACTGTAAACAAGGCCTAAAAGTACTGTACTTTATTGCCATTTGCTTGTTTTAACCCCCTAGATGCTGGAATACAATGCATTGCGTAAGGTTTCAGGGCATCCCTTTTCACTTGAATGGGCAGGGCAGCACAGTGGCTAAGGGGTTGGCACTTCTGCCTGGTAGCCCTAGGGTCGTTGGTTCGAATCCCAACTACGGCACTACCTGCCTGGAGATTCCATGTTCTCCCTGTGCCCGCGTGGGTTTCCTCCGTGTACTCTCCTCCCACACTCCAAACAAATGGTGGAAGGCTAATTGGCTTCTGTCTTAATTATCCAGAGTATATTTATGTATGAATGTGAGTTAGAGACTTTAGATTGTAAGCTCCATGAGAGGCAGGGACTGATGTGAATCTACAATACATATGTGAAGAGCTGCGTAAATTGACGGCGCTATATAAGTGCCTCTAATAATCGGTACATAAAAATGGGGGCCCTGTTTACAGAAACTGACCAGAGGTATAATTCCCGCTACAGGCGCAAAGCATTGATACCACGGCATATGTTTACTGTGGGCCGCTGTCTTTCCGGTGTAATGCCGAGAAAGTTCCCCCCGGCGGATAAGGACTCCCCTGTACTGCGCTTGCGCAGTAGGAGCCGCCGAAAATAGCCGAAGCTGAACAGCTGAGAGTCAGCTGTACACGGCGCCTGTAACAGGGCCCCTCGCTGGCTCGCTTCACTCGCCACGCTTCAGGCACGGCCTCGCTTCGCTTGGCATATTTTTATTCAATCTCTATGCCCACTTGGGTAGTGGGGCTTGAACCTGGACTCAGTGCGCAGTCTCCGTGTATAGCTGACGATCAGCTGTTCAACTTCGGAGACTTTTGGCGGCTCCGTAGTCCGTACTGTGCAGGCGCATGTACAGGGGGGTCCTTATCCGCCCAGGGAACTTACTCGGCAAGACACCGGCTTACGGGGGGACTGGTTGTGAGGTGGTACAAAACACTGCTCAACCGCAGAGCTTTACCACCCTCAAATGCTAATGTAAATGACCCCTTACAGTTCCTAGAAAATTCTGTATCTGTTCCCTGATCTCTTCGGCGATGAATGAACCCGGAAGCGATTAGCAGTTTGTGGCTTCCGAGGTTCAGAGTTGTCGTTCCCTGACTGTTGTAGCTAAGCAGATAATCGAGTGTGATCTGTGCTTGCTGAGCTGCAGGGGAGGCAGTGCCAGTCTAATAAACTATAGTATCCATAAAAAGGAGCTGGCGCCTGCCCATGCATTCGGAGGCTTGTTGGGCCCCCCCATGGTAGCAATAAAGTTAAAGAAAAAAAAAAAAAAAAAAAGTAACCATTTTGGTTATCATTCCTCAGCACAGAGCATCATGCAATGCTGGAAGGGTATTACGTTGTTAGGTGGTTAGAATATTTTTATTAAATATTTAATATAGAAAGTATAAGAGCCCTTGCACACTGGGGCGGCGTTGGCGGTAAAACGCCGCTATTATTAGCGGCGTTTTACCGTCGGTATTCGGCCGCTAGCGGGGCGGTTTTACCCCCCGCTAGCGGCCGAGAAAGGGTTAAATACCACCGCAAAGCGCCTCTGCAGAGGCGCTTTGCCGGCGGTATAGCCGCGCCGTCCCATTGATTTCAATGGGCAGGAGCGGTAAAGGAGCGGTATACACTCCGCTCCTTCACCGCTCCGAAGATGCTGCTGGCAGGACTTTTTTTTTACCGTCCTGCCAGCGCACCGCTCCAGTGTGAAAGCTCTCGGGGCTTTCACACTGGATACACAGCAGCGGCACTTTCAGGTCGGTTTGCAGGCGCTATTATTAGCGCAATAGCGCCTGCAAACCGCCCCAGTGTGCAAGGGCTCTAAGCAAAAAGTGAAGTATTTGGTACACAAACTAAAAACAGGAACACGAGGTGTGAAGGTCATTTTAATGATGTTGCTGTGCTTTTTGAAGAACAGCTTTGTTCAGCTTTAACAGGAGTAGCAAAGTGACTTAATATACTTTGTATTGACTACTTTTAAATTTATGTTCTGTTAAAGCTGTTCACAGATCGGTGAAATTACGAAGGAGTGGAGTGCAAATTGTGCTCTTGATGGCTCCATGTACTACTTCATCTCCCACTGCGCTCCCCCCCCAACATTGTACAAAACTGAGTTTACTAACGAGTTCAGTGGGCTGAAAAATGGTACCTCTGCTCTTCATAGTTCATGTATTGCTTTATCTCCCGCTGTGTTTGAAGATTTAAGAATTCTCTTTAGCAGATTTCCATCAAGTACATTCCTTATTATGTATATGACATTCAGGGGTTGGGTTTGGAGTTGGTGAAGCAAGAAAAAGAATCTTAAGTTAATCCAGTTAGGGAAGTCTTAACTGATCAAACGTGTTGTTCGCGGTAGGAAGTGTTAGACTTGGATAATAGGTGTTGAAATCTTGAGAGGCTTTTTCTCCCCCTGACCATCATGTGGTGAACACCTGTGAACGCCGTATTCCTTCACGTCTTTTTCCTTCCTCCCGTCTGCTCGTTACGCTTCTCGCCCAGTGAGCTCCTTCTCATTAAAGGAGTTCATAACTGCAAGCTAGGAAAATCACTAAGACCTCTCATCTTCGTGTCCTGTCTGCGAAAATTCCTTCATTCCTTATTAAGTTCGCTGACTAGACGAATGACTCCTGCTTGACTTTATGTCTAGAGTTGGAGAACTTGTTCTGTTCATTATCTTCTGTGGTAAGAAGGAGAAAGGGAATATATATCATTTTGTACATATTGTCTTCATTATGCTTAGGGATAAAATAACATTTTACAATATATTTTTACTTTTTGTACACAGAACTTTTTTTAATAACTGACTTTTATTAGATTTTATTTAGATTTACCTTCAACTATGTAGTGCAAAGGTCTGCCTTACTGAATACAAATTTGAAAGTCTTTAGGTTAGACTTCATATTATATGGTTGTGGTAATCATTGATCGGACATTCCGACAACAAAATCCATGGATTTTTTCTGACGGATGTTGGCTCAATCTTGTCTTGCATACACACGGTCACACAAAGTTGTCAGAAAATCCGATCGTTCTGAACGCGGTTACGTATAACACGTACGTTGGGACTATAAACGGGGCAGTGGCCAATAGCTTTCATCTCTCAATTTATTCTGAGCATGCGTGGCACTTTGTGCGTCGGATTTGTGTACACATAGGTTTTGTTGTCAGAATATTTTATAGCAAGCTCTCAAACTTTGTGTGTCGGAAATTCCAATGGAAAATGTGTGATCGAGCCCACACACGGTCGGAATTTCCGACAACAAGGTCCTATCACACATTTTCCGTCGGAAAATCCGACTGTGTGTACAGGGCATTAGGCCCCTTTCACACTGGGGCGGTAGGGGGCGTCGGCGGTAAAACAGCGATGTTTTACCACGGTATTCGGCCGCTAGGGGTGCGGTTTTAACCCCCCGCTGGCGGACGAAAAAGGGTTAAAACCCCTTGTATAGCACGGCTATAGCCGCGGTATTACCGCGGTATAGCCGCGCTGTCCCATTGATTTCAATGGGCAGGAGCGGTTTAGGAGCGGTGAATACACCGCTCCTTCACCGCTCCAAAGATGCGGCTGACAGGAGATTTTTTCTTCTCCTGTCAGCGCACCGCTTCAGTGTGAAAGCCCTCGGGCTTTCACACTGAACAAACAGCGGAGGCTGTTTAGGGGCGGTTTGCAGGCGCTATTTTTAGCGCAATAACGCCTGCAAACCACCCCAGTGTGCAAGGGGCCTTAGAGTGGTCCCAGAATGGAGGGTGGTATGAAAACATTGCGATTACTAGAAGACAATAAATCAAAACAAGATTGATTTAGTGTGACTGGCAGGAAAGAAACTGGCAGAAATTTTAAAGTTTTTAGGTCAAAACTAAAACGTTATATTGTGGCGGTATAGATCTAATGAAGTATATTCTTCTGTAGCAGACTTTGTTAGCATGGCAAGTTGTTATCTGTTCATTTTCATGCTCTTGTCTTTTGTTAATGGCTAAGGGAACCATTACATAGACGTGTAAAGATGTTATTGCTTGGAAATTAAAGTGAGAACAAAGAAAATGGGGTCCATGGAGGAGAGGAGAAAATGTAACCACTGTTGGCAATCGATCCCACAGCTCCATTGAGTAGTAGTCGGGGTTGGAGAACTGGTCTAGTTATGTATTGGTTTCTATAGATCCTGCACCTTCCACACTTTCAAGAAGTACATTGTGGAGGCAGGCAGTGAGATTTGATCAGTTTGACATCCTGGATCCTTTTATATGTTTTTTATATTTTTTTTAATTGGCAGGTTAGGCTTTTTTAGTTTCTTCTTCTTCTACCTCTTAACAGACAGTTTAAAAAGCTGTTTACCGACCTCAGTAGCGCTAGTTGAAATTTACACACACACACAGTTAAATGAGTCATAGAAATGAATAATAATAAAAGGAAATACTGCAAAAATGGTATGAATTGAAATTGGAGTAATACAAAATGAATAGTGAATAAACCAGGGTGGATAAAAATCGATGATCTAAAAATTAAAAACAATTTTTTTATTTGAAATCAGATTTTTTTTTTTTTTTTTTAGGTTTTTATCAAATTCATTTTAATAAAATGCTCTTGGAGTAAAAAACCTATCTAAATATAGTTTTCTATTTAAGATATATAAGATACATTAATAATTTAGTTTAGTTTATTCAGCATGAAATTGAGCTTAGTTATGTAGCAATGAGGCTGTATATTCTGCAATATTTAGATTTTTTTTAAACTCATTCAATGAATCCAAGCTGAGATATCATGCACTGCATTGATGCATTCACACAATTTCACAGTAACCATGAGTTAACACAAAGTTCCGGAATATTATTTTATCCCATTGTTTTGCAAATCTATGTACACTACAAACTGTATGATTAAGGAGAAATACATCTGTACCAGGCTCTAAGTGTGAGGAGGAAGGGAAAGCAGTAAAAATGAAAGTGAAACCTAAGCAACCTATAAACCTTGCGACCTTTCTGTACATAGCTTGAAGTGCTTTATTCCTCCCTTGAGGAGCAAAATGCCAGCAGGCTGTAAAAGAGACCCAGTTTGGGAATATTTACTAACCTGACAGTTTATTATTCTAAATGGGGAAACCTTCATTTTGTTTGCGACTATTAAAGATTCTAACTACCAGCAAGAATAAATGCTTACATTTAAGGACCTGTCATTTAAGATTTACATTTTAATGAATTTAAAAAAAAATTAAACATTAAAGTTAGCCCAATGTTTTTTGTGAAATTTGAAAAAAGATGTTACACAGCGAGAATCGTGATCTTTATTCTAAGGGAAAAAAAATCGTGATTCTCATTTTAGCCAGAATCGTGCAGCTCTAGTGTTAACACATTTTTCATGGAAGTGCCTTTTTTTTTATCTCCACAGATATGCTGTCAGCCCTGAGAACATTATCCTGTATGGTCAGAGTATCGGCACCGTTCCTACAGTAGACCTGGCCTCACGCTACGAATGTGCAGCCGTCATACTGCACTCCCCTCTCATGTCTGGACTGCGTGTTGCTTTTCCTGATACAAGGAAGACCTACTGTTTTGATGCCTTTCCCAGGTAAAGGACCATTGCTTCATTTTTACCAGTGTTGTGTTGGCACTCCCACTGTTTCCCCACTGCCAACTTCCACCATTTCAATTCTGTAAGCTGTAGTAGCTTTTCTCCCATTGGAGAGAGGTTTTGCTAAGGTAAAGTCTACGTTCATTAAAGAAAAAAATTTTTTTGCAGGTAAATAAATGTACATTTATTTATTTATTTATTTTTCTTAGAAGCAAGTTGGTACAGCTTTCTGCCTCTACCTCCCATTCAGGCAGACAGTGAATTGTAGGAAGGGTCAATGAACTATGAAAGTGCTCATCAGCTTATCGCAGGCGTCATATGACGTCCTCTGCTTCCCGCCGGCATAGGGGGCGCTCATCGCCAAATACATGCCCCGCACCAACGTTGTCTACCGGGCACCCGCGATCGCTCGTGACAGAGCAGGAACCTGGATCTATGTGTGTAAACACACAGATCCACATCCTGTCAGGAGAAGAGATATATATATATATAGTATATAGGAACAACGATCGGTCTCCTCCCCCAGTCAGTCCCATTCCCCCACAGAACACATTTAACCCCTTGATCGCCCCCTAGTGTTAACCCCTTCCCTGCCAGTGACATTTATACAGTAATCGGTGGCTATTTATAGCACTGATTGCTGTATAAATGTCAATGGTTTCAAAAACGTGTCCGATGTGTCCACTGCAATGTCGCAGTCATGATAAAAAATTGCAGATCACCGCCATTACTAGAAAAAAAAAAAGCCATAAATCAATAACCTATTGTAGGCACTATAACTTTTGCGCAAACCAATATACGCTTATTGCGATTTTTTTTTTTTTTTTTTTTATTACCAAAAATATGTAGAAGAATACATACCTAAACTGAGGAGATATTCAGTGTCTCTACAGCCAGTGACGTCACCGGCGTATGTGCTCTGAAGGACCGGCATACCCATGCTTTTTTTTTAACAGAGACCTGTGCTGCAGCCAAGACCCCCGCGTGCATGTTTTGGGAGTGACAACATCGCTGCTCGGCCATTCAAGCGACTGGGGCCCACGAACCCGGAACCTGATGAAGATGGAAGCCCTGTCTGTGGTGACAGCACACCACTGGACGGCTTTGTCTCAAGGTCTTGTTATGTGGTGCAAACTAGCACATGAGCTTGCAGGGAGAAGATTTTTTTTTTGTTTTGTTTTTTTAGTAAAGTTTACTATCGCTTTAATTCCCACCTAAGCAGTGGTTCTGGCCTGGAATCCAAGGAGCTTCACAGGAATGCAGACACTGATCTGAAGGTTTGTTTTGCACTTGCTGACACCACAGGGACTCCAGTTTGGAAGAGGTTAGGGGCCTGACAGGTTTCTTACATTGTGTGCTCCTTAGAAAATATTATTTATTTATTTTTATCAACTGGAATGCATCTAAAAATAAACCAGTGTATTAGATCTAACATAATCTAATTGATTCGCTATGAACATTCACAAAAAGCATATTTTCCCTAATACATACCAGTTCACGATTTTTAATTATTTTTCGTTTCTAATTAAGGGACAATATATATACAATTTTCATGAAATTCTTTGCATTTTTATTATTAAGCCCCCTGGTTTTGTCAGGATTCAATTATCTGCCGTTTGACAGACTCGATGCTACAGCCGCGGGGAACCGTCCACACACACACACACACACACACACACTGCTGTTTAAATATTGCCTTCTCCAGAAGTCGGAAGCTGAGTTTGCCAAGGGAATGTTTCCAATTTTCACAAAATGCAAATATTGTTTAGTTGGAGCAAATAAAAAGCAGTGGAAGAAATGTCACCATTAAATAAAGAGTAACTTGGAGCAAAGATAGCCGTCTCCTGTACAGCTTAACTTATTCCTCAACAGATCCATTCCAGCCTGAAAATGATCTTCAACTGTAATTAAAATGGCATTACTCGAGGAGGATATGCCATGAAAGGTTTATTTTTATACCCGGAGTCAACCTATGTATTGGTTAAAATCTGAATGTAAAGAATTTAGGCTTTAAGGTTGTTAGCAGAAGAACAAATTAACATTAACATGGTACTTTGTGGATTGGTCTCTATTTGCCAAAATCTTCCACTTTCAAAACCTCATGGCAGACTCCTCTGTTAATCTGTCTGATGGTTTCAGAAAAAAAAAATTCCACTGAACATAAATTGGATCCTTTTCTATACTTGTTTATGTGAACGTTGTGAAATGACATTCATTGGTGAATAATGTAATAGTTTAACTGGCACAGGAACATTTTTAAGCTAAGATTAGATAATGTGCGGCAACCTCTTTACACACAGAGCTAAAGTCTTGTCCAGCAATTCCATGGAAGAAAACTGACGGGTTATTTTGCACCATTCACACCCACATGGCAGCTGAATTCTAGGCACCAACGTTACAAAAATGTGCAACAATCCTCACTTCTGTAGTGCCATTAAAAGTTGTGTTCTGCTTACCTGCCAGCAGCTCTGGACACAGCCATGGGTCATATGGGCGCTGTCAAAGGAGTTATTTTCAGATTAAGCTGCTAACAGTGCCCGTGTGACCCTTTGAATGTGGTATAGATAGGTTCTAAAATAGTCCAGTGCTGAAGTGATTTGACAACAATGGAGGGAGAGCTAGTAAACATTACATTAGACTTTGTCTGCCTTAAAGTGTAAGCCCAGGCAAAAACTAACAAACTCTATACCTGCTCTCTGCCACATTCTAAACCTAATCTATCTAACCTTGTAAAGCAAAAATCTCTGTACTTGCCTATTCTGCATCCAATCAGGTCTTGTTTCCAGCGGCTGTGAAATGGCTGGGAATTGACATCACCCATAGACTTACTATAGAGCTGGGATATGCAATTAGCGGACCTCCAGCTGTTGCAGAACTAAAAGTCCCATGAGACATAGCAAGACTCTGACAGCCACAAGCATGACACCCAGAGGCAGAAGCATGATGGGACTTGTAGTTTTGCAACAGCTGGAGGTCCGCTAATTGCATATCCCTGCTATAGAGCTTCTGTTGTCGGCTGCCTCTCCTGCAGCCAGCGCTGACAGCGGATGCCCGGACTGGACCAGATCGGCTGCAGAATAGATATGCATAGCAATTTTTGCTTTACATGTTTAGATTAGGTTTAGAATGTGTCAGAGAGCAGGTTTAGCATTAGACTTTGCCTGAACGTCCACTTTAAAAGAGAAATATAACCAAAGCTTTACACTTCTCCTTTGGGTCACAGGAGTGCAGTTCATTCCGCATTCCTGTGACCCATTTTCAGCCAACAGTGGACAAAAGTCCCTTGTTGGCTGTCACAGAGCCAGTCCAGGCTCTTAAAGGATCCTGAACATATGCTCAGGATCCATCCAGATTCCTGGACCGACAGCTGGCTCGACCTCTCAGTAAGCTGCTGAGAAGAGACTAAGCCAGCCACTGCCGCCCCCTCCACCACCCAGCTGTTCAGTGAGCGTGGTGGTGCAGAGCAGAGAACCAGCTCTCTGCTCATGGAGCTCTGAGAACCAAGCGATCAGCGGTGTGTGATTGCTCGATTCTCAGTCTTAGAACTGGTGGGGGACCGATGCTGCATCCACCTAGACAAGTGTGATCCTTGAAAAATGGTCCCCATTACTGCCATGATGTTCCCATAACCTTGACCATATGTGCAGTATAGTAGATTGTATAATGCTTACTAGGTGTAGCTGAATCCCATATTAAGATTATTGTTCCTTTTGTATATTTGTATGTGTTGGGTTCTGCTTCTTAACGCTTTACTCTTCTTTCTTTTGTAGTATTGACAAAATAACCAAGGTCACCTCTCCGGTGCTGATAATCCATGGAACGGAAGATGAAGTGATTGATTTCTCCCATGGCCTGGCAATGTACGAGCGCTGCCCCCGAGCCGTAGAGCCACTCTGGGTGGAAGGGGCAGGGCACAATGACATAGAGCTGTATGCACAATATCTAGAAAGACTAAAGCAGTTCATTTCTCATGAGCTGCCCAACTCCTGAGAGATTCCTCCAGTTTTTACCTCAGTTACTGTGAATGGCAGAAGCGACAAGTCTGAGAAGACCTGTCCACTACGGTGCTGGGCGTTCTCTTTATCCTGCCCAAAGACACCCTCAGTGGGGTTGAATGATGCTAATCAAGCATCCGGTGGCACCTGTCTTTCTTTATTTTTTATTGTCCATGTGCTATCAGCTGCTGTAACTTAATCTCAGCCTTTAGAAGAGTCCGGGTGGACCTGGAACCTCTTTTTCTAGAGCACACTTTATATTCTGGAACATGTTTACACATCATCATTTTGAAGGACGCCATTTTACCACAGGTTAACCCAATCGCAATAGCTGTGGGTCAGTCGGCTATGTTTTCTGGATCTGGTGTACAGCCTTACCTGAAAATCTGTATCTTCTTTAACTGATGATTTATTCCTTTTCTTTTAACTCGATCAAATCAATTGTATAATGTGGTATCTTGATGGGGCATTCTTCTGATTTGTAATGTCCCTTTTGCTGTTTTTTTCAAGAAGATATTTATCCACAATAAATTATTTCAAGGTAATATCATGTAAGAAAACAAACTGAATAGAATTCATAGATCAATAATTTAACTCTAAGACATTCTGAATGCCACTTATGGGATGTTTGTGTAAGCAAAATGTAATGTTAAACTGTAAATGTGAAAATGTATTTCTAGAAGAATGATCGGATTTCATCTGGCTTTCTTTTTTGTGATTCTTAATTTTTTTTTCCAAAGCTCTGTTCCTCTTTTCTCTCATGTATGTTTGTTTTTCAACACTAGGATCTATGGTTTTGTCTTGTTCTGTCATTTATCTTTTTCGTTCTTAGGCACAGAAAAGACTGCTCTGGTTTTTTAAAACTACTTTAAAGGGTTTTCTTAAGTTTTTATCCCTAAATTAATTTTTTGCTATTAAGTGATTTTTTTACAATACTTTCTGGGAGAAGAACATTTCTGAAGAAAATTCTAAATCCCCCTTTGTAATATCTTTTCCCTTTTTGACACTGGAAAAGCACAAAAATATAAATATATATATATGTTTAAAGGGCAACACTACATTCTCTGGTGTGTAAATTGAGTCTTTGCTGGGGGTATAAAGGCTCAGTTGGTCTTTTGGCTGCAGAGACCATAAGGGACTGATTATACAATGCCTCCTGCAATAAAGAGGATTGTAGGCCTGAAATAATAATATACTGTGAGTCTAGGAATTTGTTTTGTCAAATGAACAGAATATGCTCTGATTTGTTTCTTGTTGCTTGAGGACAGTATGTTGGAATAAAGGATGCATGGAACGGAAAAACTCAGAGCGTCTGGACTCTTTATTTCGATCAACCATTAAAGTATAACTAAAGGCAAAAGTGTTTTTAGATTTTGGATAGAGTGACGAGGGATTAGAACACTTGTCAGTTTTTATTGCTGTCTGTGCCCCCTTTAATTTAAGGAGATTCACCCTCTCTATTTGTTCTGTTTACAATTATCGTTGAAAGTAAAAGAAAATCCCAAATTTTGGGTTGTCCCCAGAAAAGTAATAAAAGGGAAATCTTCCAATGCGGAAACTAGTTCTGGTGACCTGGGGATCCCCAAAGAATTCCCTTAATTTTCAGAGACTTCCTCTCACTTCTGGTTTGGCTATGAGAAGTGAGGGCAAATCTCTTCAATTGGCTTTTATAACTCTCCCTTTCTCTATCTAAAATGGGAGGAGAAAAAAGTTTTGCCTATAGTTTAACTTTGGCCTGACTTGACATGTACCGTGAGTAACACTATTTCTGCATCAATGAGTGGCATACACTTGATACTTTGTCTGCTAATAACCCTTACCCCCTTTTGGGTCCAGTTACATTAAAGCCATATTTCCCATTTTATAAAAGGAATGTTAATTAAGGGTGAGTGGCGCTACCTTACCAGGGTACCTTAATTTAGTAATATAATGAACCCCAAAAATAAAAATATAAATAAAATTTATATGCTTAGTGCAAGCCCTTAATCACTCAAATTCATTGGGTAGTGAATGTGAGTGTCCAACACTAAAAAGCCATATTTCCCATTTTATGTTTGCTTTTATATAGTGTACAAATATTAATCGTTTGCCGCTCGGCTGGGTGAGCGGCCACTGTAGGCAAAGTCACGTACTCATACACCGCTGCCTACTTCTGGGTCTAGGGTGTGCGCTTGCAATGATTCATGGCCGGGACCTGCTAATTGGTTGTGTGCAATCACAGCCCAGAGCCCTTGTGTTGGTAATCAGAGCTCTGTAGGAAGGGAATGATCTGTCAGTTTCTCGTCCCTGCTCAGCAGGGATGAGAAAAAGAGAGATCAGTTAGTTAAAGTAGCACAATTTACACACAATACACATAGGCGCATATTTAAAGGGTAAGTTCACCTTTACAGAAAACTCTGTAAGGTGAACTTGCATAGGTCCCCCTCCTCGCCCCCCTTGGTCCTGCTGACCTGTACCGCTGCAATCGCCGGTATATCCGCGTCAGGAGCCTGGGGCTTAGAATTGTCCAAAACGTCCCTCGTCGGGGGGGGACGTTTTGGAGCATTCTAATTGGTCAGTGCTGACCAATCAGCAGCCACAGTCCTGGAGCCTGGGGGGGGTGAAGTTACACTTTAACAACCCTTGATTGCCCTCGATGTTAACCCCTTCCCAGCCAGTGTCATTAGTACATAGTATTTATACAAGTGTACAGTATTATCATTGATCAATGTATTGATGTCAGTGGCAGTTGGTCTATTTCTCCCCAGCATCCTAGTCAGATTGACCGCTGCACTATTGCAGTCCCATTATAAGGGATTGCTGCTATTAGTATATTAAAAAAAAAATTCCAGTGTGCATATATGTGTGTATATATGTGTGTGTGTATAATATATATATATATATATATACATACATACATCATAGTTTATAGACACTATAACTTTCACGCAAAACAATCGATATACACTTATTGGGATTTTTTTTTTTTTTTGTAGCAGAATACATTTTGGCCAACATTTTCTGAAGAAGTTAGCTTTTTTTAAATTTTTTTTATATTGGATATGTTTTATAGCAGAAAGTTAAAAAAAAAAAAAAAAAAAAAAAATATATATATATATATATATATATATATATATATATATATATATATATATATATATATATATATATATATTAGGGTTGTCCCGATACCGATACTGGTATCGGCACCGATACCAAGCATTTGCCCAAGTACTTGTACTCGGGCAAATGCTCCCGATGCTTCCGCCGATACTATGACAGTCAGCGGTGATCGGCGAGTGGGGGAGTTACAAGCTTCTCCCCCCGCGGCTTTCAGCTGCTTAGTGACATACAGCGGTGATCGGTGCTTGTAATTCCCCCACACGCGATCACCGCTGACTGTCACCTCCTCCTCCTTAGTCCTCCTCCATTCCTCTGTCCCCCTCCGCTGTCCTGCTCCATTGCTGTGTCCCCCTCCGTTCCTCTGTCCCCCCCCCCGCTGTCCTCCTTCTTTGCTCTGTCCCCCTCCGCTGTCCTCCTCCGTTCCTCTGTCCACCTCCCGCTGTCCCCATGCGTTCCTCTGTCCCCCTCCGCTGTCCCCATGCGTTCCTCTGTCCCCCTCCGCTGTCCCCATGCGTTCCTCTGTCCCCCTCCGCTGTCCCCATCCGTTCCGGCTTTCCGTTGTCCCCCTCTCTCTTCGTCTGTCCCCTCCGTTCTGCTGTCTCTCCGCTGTGTGTATGGATAGAGTCAGCTGACTCTTTCCATTCACATAACTGAAACATTGTAATCTTCTGTGATTACAATGTGTCAGTTTATGAATGGAGAGAAGCTGCTGTGTTCTCTCCATTCATTCTCAGTGCAGCTGACGCTGCAGAGAAAGGGACTGGGGAATCTCTATCCTCAGTCTATTTCTCTGTCTCAAGGGGGAGATATCAGAGGTCTGTTAAGACCCCGGATATCTCACCAAAGCCCCCCAACAGGGCTGATTAAAAAAAAAAAAAAAACACACACATAGTGCAATAAAGAATAAAAAAAAAAAATTGTAAAAAATAATAAATGTAAATGAAAAAAACCAAAACAAAAACACACACACAGACACTGTTCACTATACCACCACCCCCACCCCACCCGCCCCCCCCCCCCCCCTCAAAAAAAAAAAAAAAACCTGTCACGTGACAAAAAAAAGTATCGGTAATCGGTATCGGCGAGTACTTGAAAAAAAGTATCGGTACTTGTACTCGGTCCTAAAAAAGTGGTATCGGGACAACCCATATATATATATATATATATATATATATATATATATATATATATATATATTATATATAAACAGTGGTGACCAAATACCACCAAAACAAAGCTCTATTTATGTAAAAATAATTATACAAATTGCATTTGGGTACATCGTTGTATGACCGTGCAATTACCAGTTAAAGTAGCGCAGTGTCGAATAGCAAAAAAATGGCCTGGTCATGAAGGGGGTAAAATCTTCCAGAGCTGAAGTGATTAAAGTATATATCCAGTCGGAAGAGAACTAGTCTTAAAAGTGCTCTCTCACCCCTCCTTACACCTATGCTGACTAACCTGTTTAAGTCCGCCGCAGTCCAGTTACGTGATCTGATTCCACTGTCAGCCAGGTAACACCGACAACAGATGGGGCCATAGGAGCCTTTGGGTGACATCACAGCTTCCAGAATTCACAGCCATTGTTGAGCTCGCTCTCTTCTCTCCCCTGCAGCCACCGCTGAGTAACCCAGACGATCACGTGACCGGAGCAGGCTAAAAATAGGCAAGTATATACATTTTTCTTGTACGGGTTAGTCAGCATAGGTGTTAGGAGAAGGGAAAGAGAATTTTTAAAGTAATTTTTCCAGCTTCATGCATTTTTGCAGAGGTGTACAGCTATGAGTTTACTAATAATTTTCAGGATTTTTTTTCCTGATTTTTAATAAGGCCCCTTTCACACTGGGTAGTTTTGCAGGCGCTATTGCTCTAAAAATATTGCCTGCAAACCGACCTGAAACAGCCACTGCTGTGTCTCCAGTGTGAAAGCCCGAGGGCTTTCACACTGGAACGGTTTGCTGGCAGGACGCTGAAAAATGTCCTGCTAGCAGCATCTTTGGAGCAGTGTATACACCGCTCCTGCCCATTGAAATCAATGGGGCAGTGCGGCTATACCTCTGCAGAGGCGCTTTGCGGTGGTTTTTAACTCTTTCTCGGCTGCTAGCGGGGGTAAAACCGCCTCGCTAGTGGCCGAATACCACTGTTAAAACGACGGTAAAGCTTTACCGCCGACGCACCTCCTGCCCCAGTGTGAAGGGGGGCCTAACACTAAAATATAATTTCCGGATAAGATGACACGCCTGTACAGTATTGTCTGCATTTGGAGAATTGAGGTGTTACTTTGCATGCAATAGCAGAGAGAGATGTCAAAGTACTTCTACAGAATATGACTGATGTTTTAACCGCTTGCGGACCAGCCGCTGCAGTTTTACTGCGGCAGATTGGCGCCGCTGCACAAAATCACGTAACTGTACGTAAACTCGCGAGGTCTGGATAGCAGGCGCGCGTGCCCGCCGTGAGTCTGACCATGGGTCCAACAGATTCGATGTCCACGAGATTGTCTCACGGAGAAGAAGAACGGGGAAATGCTGATGTAAACAAGCATTTCCCCGTTCTGCCTAGTGACAGGACACTGATCACAGCTTCCTATAATCGGGATCAGTGTCGTGTCGCACATAGCCCAGCCCCCCCCCCATAGTTAGAACACATCCCTAGGACACACTTAACCCCTACAGCGCCCCCTCCTGGTTAACCCCTTCTTGCCAGTCTCATTTACACAGTAATCAGTGCATTTTTAATCGCACTGATCACTGTATAAATGTAAATGGTCCCAAAATAGTGCCAAAAGTGTCCGATCTGTCCGCCATAATGTCGCAGTCACGATAAAAATCGCTGATCGCTGCCATTACTAGTAAAAAAAAGATTCCCTATTTTGTAGACGCTATAACTTTTGCGCAAACCAATCAAATGCTTATTGCGATTTATTTATTTATTTTTTACCAAAAATATGTAGAAGAATACATATCGGCCTAAACTGAGGAAAATAAATGTTTTTTTATATTTTTGGGGGGATATTTATTATAGCAAAAAGTAAAAAATATTGCTTTTTTTTCAAAATTGCCGCTCTTTTTTTGTTTATAGCGCAAAAAAGTAAAAACTGCAGCGGTGATCAAATACCACCAAAAGAAAGCTCTATTTTTGTGGGAAAAAGGAAGTCAATTTTGTTTGGGAGCCACGTCGCACGACCGTGCAATTGTGAGTTACAACGACGCAGTGCCGTATCGCAAAAAGTGCTTTTGTCAGGAAGGGGACAAATCCTTCCAGGGCTAAAGTGGTTAATGCAAAAATGCCTCAAAGTGCTCCAAATTGTACCGAATGTGAACTGTACACATGTGCTGAATTTCCCTAAAAATACTGCTCGCTGCATAAAGTTCCCCATAAACTAAGCCTGGAAATACACAGCGCATGTAGATCATAGACATTTAGACTAACATTAGTCATGGGGCATTACATGAGGCCCACCAGCTTGCAATTGTTCTTTAGCTGGTTGGTCAAAAAGACACAGTGCAGTGTTATACATTTTCTAAATATTATTTGTACTCGTTCAAACTAAAATAATGGCCATTGGAATTTGAAACGTATTTAGGCTTTATTCTTGACATACAGATGAGATATTCTGGATAAAACTGGGTTTCATCCTTTGTTCCAACAAATGAGACAAGGAAAATAAAATGGGCTAATTGCCTGATTGGCAAAGTGGGAAGTTTGCGAAGGAAAATGAGACCTTGTAAGAGATTTTTTTTTTTTTTAATTGGCACAAGGAACTTTGCCAGAAGTCTAGACCAGTGTTTCTCAACTCCAGTCCTCAAGGCGCACCAACAGGTCATGTTTTCAGGATTTCCCTCAGATGAAATGGCTGTGGTAATTACTAAGGCAAAGAAACTGATCAAATCACCTGTGCAAAATAGTGGAAATCCTGAAAACATGACCTGTTGGTGCGCCTTGAGGACTGGAGTTGAGAAACACTGGTCTAGACCATTGTTCCTCAACCTTTTTATCAGTCACAAGGCACCCGTTAAAAGTTCTGCACAATCTCGAGGCATCCTTTTATAAGTGGGAAGGCTGATGGCAGGTCAGCCTGAATTTGTAGGAGGAGTCGGGCTGTGCCGTGGACGGTCAACAGGCATAATTTCCGAGCGACTTGCTGATGCTTCTGGGTTTTGTTTCAACAGGAAGGTCATGTCACTGCAGTGGGCGCTGCTTCTCCCCGCTCTTTTGTTCAGGGCTACGGATATGGGGAGGGGCAGAGCTAGGTCCGCTCACATCTTGGTGTATCATGGACAGAGGGCCAGTAGGTGATCCTCTACTCCTCTATAGGAAGATATAGATCATAGAGTGCTACGCTTACTGTGTGTCTCTTGTACTCCTCTATGGCCCTCCAGTCCTGGTGATCTCCGGTCCCCGGTTCATCTGGTTTGGTTCTGATCAGCAGTAGTCCTCCTGATGCTGATCTCCCCCCCAGTCCATTTATGGTGATCAGCAGTTACTCCCCCAGTACTGGTTTGGGTATAAATAGTATATTGGTGATGAGTGTATTGTGTCCTGAATGGGTGCTGAGCTCCTGTCCTTGTACGATGGCCTAGTGTGGGGGTCTCTGCTGGACCCTGGCACCTCGGCAGGTATTTTGCTTGGGTTACAGGTATCAGGTGGGGGGACTACAGGCAGGGGAGGGGACGCCACATCTTGTTGTGCCATTGGGGGGGGGGGGGGGGCCGGGGTGGACAGAACAAGGTCCGCTCTGTATGGCTCAGGAGCAGCGAGCAGCCTGCATCCGGCCACAGGCTACCTGGGGCTTTAAGTGCAAGGGTACCTCCCAGTACTCAGCACCTAGGCACTCCACACACCTAGCATGGCTCAGGGGGTCACATGTGCATGCACTGCATCTGGACCATCCCCATCCAAGCTCACGCCATTTACCACTTCTTGTTTGGCTGAGGTTTCAGATACAGGAAAAATAAAATAAAATATCCTCACACTGTAGGTAGGTTGTTTGTTTTGGTGTTAGGTGGGGAGTCATGCAATCGGCCTCATACGGTCTATATCCCCCTGTTTCAGGTACTCTTACCGCAGTTCATGACTCTAAGCATCTTACATAAACTGCATCTCACACATATCGGTTTATATTTCAGGTTCTGGTTGGAGTGTGTATGTGATCAGCCAATCAGTGTTCAGTTAGTGAGCTCAGTGAGTGTCATGCATTCAGTTATACACGGTTCGGGTTTCTCAGATCAACATTTTTGTGTGTTCACGTTAGAGCACACGCTTCCCCATGGTAACGGTCGCATGGGTGTTAGGCAGAGGCCAGACACTGGGCGGGGTGTGGTATGGGTCATTGGAGGTTGTTGTGAGGTTGTGTTGATAGAGCCTTACTGGGTCACAGTGTCCATGTTCACATGAGGTGGGTGTTGTTGCAGCAATATGGGTTTTGTACTTTTTGAGGTCCTCAGAGCATGGCTTGTTGCCGCAGTTATTGGTTGCTTGAGCCTCAGTTAGCATATATGGGATTTCGGGGGCAGCGCTGCTTATCACCTTGTTCCTACTGTCGACACGTTATAGGTGGGGGCAGTAACCTTTTTTTTTATTATTGACATATTGGTCAGGCAACGCACTGGCACCTTTGCTGCCATTGTGCAATGTGCTGGGTGTTCAGTGTGTTCCTGCGTCTTTAAGGAGGGTTGGGCTCCCTCCAGTTATCTGCCCTTCATCTATCCATTAGAATACATGTGCTCCCACTGTGGAGAATCTTCAAAGTTAGAGTTAGGGTCTGCAGCATTCAGGGTGCCTTGCCGTGGCCTGCAACTTATGCATGTATTTGCAAATGGCACCTCCATCTCTATATACATATACAAAAAAAGAAGAGAGTTGCCCTGGGACCTTAAATGAGGTGGTCACAGTTAGCCACTGAGGAACAAGAGTAATAGCAGTATAAATGTTTATTAAAATGAATGTACATACATGGATAATATAGCATATTAGCTCAGCCAATGGATTTGCACATAATGAAGAGAATAAATAAAGTTGATACAAACGTTATACAATGCAGTATATACAAATGCACGCATCAGAAAACCTGACGTGCGTTTCGCAAGATCATTGCTTGCTCATCAGGGGTGGATGCGGATGAAATGTATCCTAATAGACAAAAAGATGTGTCACAGTGGTAAATGTAAGAACAATGGCAGAATGGGCCAGAACAAAACGGCCCAATACTTACCAATGAACGAAACCAGAGTTTCCATCGCTGAACCCCCAAATGGACGGCAGCAGCCAGAGTATGGCACGGGAGCTGAGGGGGAGAAGACGGACACGGGTACCCCCAGGGGGGATGCCAGGCGGCAGACATGGCATAGATGAAGGTGAATGGTCCTAATTGTCTCAGTATGTAGCTTGATAGATGTATATGTCTCAATGATTTGCCAAATTTAGTAAGATGAACATCAAGTTATGTAATGTAATAATATTTTCGTATGAGAGCGTGTGTACTCTAGCATAAGTATATATCAAGCTTTACTAAATAAACAGAGTAGACAAAAGTTGTACAATTATTTGTATAGAAACATATGTGGACTAACCTGATCCATTAATGGAGCAGACATAGAGACCATGGGTAAGAAAGTAAATCCTGAAAAAATTTGTTTTTCTGGGGAATAAAAGGAGGAAAAAATGTGTGAAAAGGCGTGTTATAAATGAAACAAAAAAGTGCAGGGAATGCAGATGAAGCACCAGATGAGTGCTGGGGTGGGGAGAGTGTATTTACCTTAATATACAAACAGCTGAACAGCAAAGGAAATCTCTGTGGTGTGCATAGTATTGGTGAGTGAAGGAAGTGATCTCAGCCACGTCTCACCCCTGACTTAAACCCCCGAAAGGGTCCGGTCCACTCCGCCCCCAACGCCATGCGAGTATGGAATGGTGCGCCGACACCGGGGCATCAGCTGCCAATGGGAGTACGCATGCGCAGTGGACTCCCGTCCATCCAAGATGGCAAACTGCACTGCCACTGGGTGACAGCGCAACTGCGGAAGCCACCCAATGGATATGCTGGTGGCCCCCCACAAAATCTATAGGACGAGGGGGGGGGGGGCAGCAGGAGACAAAAATCTCCCTTAGCATATCGCAGCTCCTTTATTTATTCTCTTCATTATGTGCAAATCCATTGGCTGAGCTAATATGCTATATTACCCATGTATGTACATAAATTTTAATAAATATTTATACTGCTATTACTCTTGTTACTCAGTGGCTAACTGTGACCACCTCATTTAAAGTCCCAGGGCGACTCTCTTTTTTTTGCAAAGGATAAGAGAGGAAATCCTAGGTCAAAGGTAAGTTATGGTTGCTTTTGATGTACTATTCTTACTCAGAATTCGTTATTTTTGGTTCGCCGCTTACCGCTGTCTCGTTGTCATTTCCATACTTGGTACATGTTTTGTCTTCACGTTTTAAGGTCACGGCATTCACCACTGCAGTATTACCTATCACGGTTATAGGTAACAACGGGTTGAAGTGATCATTTCTAACTGACTTGTGCGGTGGAAAGTCTCCTCACCCGTTTCTCATACAGTAGAGGTTAGACTGTTTTCATACGTTGTTGTCATTGCACTATTCACCACATTTGATCTGACATTCCTTCAGGTTCATAGGCCTGAGGTTACTTTTTTAATTGGCCTGCTTCACCTCAGGTTACTCGGCCTCTGTAATTCATATGGTGAACACTTTCTTAGTCTTATAACGCATACTTCATTTTCCCCTAACATCAGGTACATTGTCATCGTGTACATGGTTATATCTTCACACTGTAGGTATTACGGCAACACTCCACTGCAGGTTTACCTATCACGTTTATGGGTACTAACAGGTTGAGATGATCCTTTCTATTTGACTTGTGCGGTGGCAAGTCTCCTCATATGGCTTATGTTACGTTTTCATACATCATGACATCTCACTACTCATATTACTTGCCTGACACAATTGAAAGCGAGAGGATGAGATTATAATGGTGCTCAAATCGAATATATATCAAAGATATAAAATTTGTAAGAATTTCTTTGTTACAGACAGTAGAAAAGGGTTCAATAAAAATAATTGACAGAGCATATACAAATTGCTTTTTTTTCGGGTCGCTGGTGTCCCACAAAGGTGGAGATGGTCACAGGTAGGTATTATATCCCAACATGTTTTACCAGCATTGGCTTCCTCAGGGGTTTTTTTTAGGACCACCAATATAAACCCAGCTCTAGCACAAAGTACAAAGAAATTATCGTCAATTATAGAGTGTAAATATAGACAAAGATATAGAAGTATATTTACATAACAGCTGTCATGGCTTCAGAGAACAAACACCCACCTCCACCAATCCTAGATCAAGGAGCACAGGGAAAGGGGGCCCCACCACCCCAGCCAAACAGAGGTGGGGGAGGCCATGTACAACCACAGGAGGTATGAAAGGACTAGGCTCCAATATGGAAACAACAGAAAAAACAGGTTTTTAATTATTATATTAGACATAGACCATTGTCCAATAGAGGGGGGCAGCAAGGCCTCATCTTGTACTTACTATGCTCAGTAATATAAGATAGCATCAGATCTATGATAGATACCTGTAGCGTCAAGAGACCTATGCGGTCGTCCCTGCTCTTCAGCTAATCGTATGCTGGTGTAGCCACCCTTAAAACCTCGCACTCGCTCGGCGTCTAATGTCACCAAGCGAGCGCAGACAGAAGGTGCCCATCGCGCATGCGCCAATGTGAGATCCTCCGCCAGCCTACAATCCCCAGGAATCCAAGCGGTGAGGCAGAACAGAGTGGTAACGTGACGCATAGGCGTCGTCCCAATCAGGTACATCGTGAGAGGCATAACCTATGGTATAAACGGACAAATAGGTCCACCAATAACGCTCAGGCTGACAGGGCCCGGGGTGGGACAGGGCGGAGCCAGGGTAAGGCAGATCTAGCCATAGAAACACTGGAAGTAGGCAAAGGGCAAAAACGGACATCAAAGGAGATAGATGCCTTGGGCGTCCATGCAGTTGCACACATGGCCCACCACCCACCAGGCCAACAAGGGCTGGGGGACCCCAATTATGCCCATCGATCAGGAGGAAAAAAAAAAAAAGGCTAAGGTGGGCTACACATCCCGAAAATGGTGAACCTGCCAAAGGACGTGCAAAATCTTCTCGGAAGCCATGACAAGTATAAGACAAATAAACCACATAAATACAGCACATAACATATTAAGGTGATGTAACAGCTGATATAGAAAATGTATAATACAGTCGAATGGTATTTAACAATAACATCATTTTAACAGATCCAGAATGGATGAATAATGAATGGTCAAATAAGTATACACAACTTATATATGCACTGACATTGTACAGTTGTAGCATCGATCACCTAGGCATAGTCAATAGAGAAGTGAGGGGAGGGAAAATAACAGAAAAAATGGGGTCACAAATTAATACAACATGAATATCAAAAATGAACCCATGATGGGTCAAGAAAAAAGGACATGATAGATAAACAGAAATAACTCACTACTTCACAGTTTTAGGCTGATGTTGGATAGGGCTGGACATCAATAGGTAATAGTGTCCAGACCCATCAAACAGCCCTCAATATTTGACAAGTTTTATAGATGCAGAAATGATTTAATGTGTTCACAAATTCAAAATATGAGTAAATACATTAACCGTCGATCTAAGGCACGATCAAATCTTGTTTAGCAGCTATAAAAAGACTTAAAACTGATATATGCATTGAGTCCAGGGTATCTAGCAGTGTTAAGGCTATGGATCCATCTAGTCTCCAACTGTAAAGGGGGACACGTCTTCAGGTTTCATAGGCCTGAGTTTCCTTTTTTAACTTGCCTGATACGCCTTAGGTACCTCGGCCTTGGTAGTTCTTGAGATTGACACATTTTCAGTCTTGCACAATGTATACTTTATCATTAACCACGATAACTGTTGGGAGGTTGTTGAATGAAAAAAAAAAAAGTAAAGAGATTTCCCTTTCCTTAGAGTAAGTTTGGGGTACATTAGGTTATAACTCTTGCTTATGACAGGGTAGCACGCCCTCCTTAAAGAACCTGGACCGTCCTAAGATTCATGGCAGAACTGTAACGCAGGGGTAGTTCGTACCCAGCTTCGGCTCGCAAAGCGGAACTATTAAGATTATTATTCCCCTGTACTTCAGGCTCTAATGCTGAGCAGGTTACCCTACGGACTGTCGCCTCGTCCCTTTCACAGATTCACGCCACCCTGAGCTCACTGGCAACCTCCTGTCAGGAGTTGAGGGCCAGTGTTGAGGCTTTGGAGAGCCATTCAAGTCTGGCCCCGGTGGATCCTGCCGTTCCAGGGACATCAGCAGGTTCCAGGACCCCCTTGGTACCAAGCCCCAGGCCTTTAGCTTTAGGTAAAAGCGCAAGTGCTCCCTCCATTACCCCGGCTCCCTTCATTCCTGGGAACATCAAAAAAGTTATTTCAGACGGCAAAGACGTTAATTTGGCATCCCTCTTAATTGCCGCCCATGATGTAGCCGACAAGTCGTACGCTTGCAGTGACGTTTCTATGGTTGGGCCACAGGCTCAACCGTAAGCTTTCCTGGCCCTGACTCAGCCTCTCGGGTCAAGTTAGATTCTGTGGCTCTATCTGACTTGCCTATGTGGGACAAGTTCCTTCAACACTGGAATAGGTTTGCCATGTTCATCCTTGCAGAGTCGGTTTTTCTGCTCAAGCTTTTGAGTGATGCAGCAGCCACTAAAGGCTATGCGGCTATTTTTGGCACTCACTGGCAGCTGGGCCACGACCAGAGGAGATCTTGGATATTCCAGGGTTTGCAGAGATATCAGTTTTATTTGAGATTTGCCCCATAGTGCAGCGCAGGCATGGGGTCGCTTTTGGATAGATGAAACCGTGGTTTTCTCCACGGACAATCAGGCTACCTCAGAATTGTTTAACAAGGCAGATCCAAGTCTTTACCCATTATGTCTTTTGTACGTGGGCTGATTTGGCTGTCCCTTCAGTTCTATTTCCACATACACTGTAGCTTCATCTGTGGTGTAGAGCATACAGCAGCTCTGTCTCGTTTTGAACTACCCGCGATTTTCCGACGGGTCCCAAACTTAGACACCTGTGTCACACTGTCCCCGCTTTTCTTGCTGCTAACAATGGACTAGATTCCCACTGGGCCGACGCAGCAGTTTTGATCAACAAGTCATTTTCAGTTAATGCCAGAAAGGCTTATGACATGGCCTGGAATACCTTTCAGGCTTTTCAGTCTAGGTATCCTAGATGTAATTGCCATAACATTCTAGATCTACTTTCTTTCATTGCTTTCTGCCACTCACAGCTTAAGCTATCCTACAGCACTATCAAGACATATCTGGCAGGTGTTCAGCATTGTTGCCTTTCACGACCCTAATAGGCAATCCATTTTTGCAGCGCATCCCATCTAGGCCGTTTTCAAGGAGATTCAGAAGAGTATCCCCCCTACCACGGTTAGCAGACTCCTCATTACAGGGCTTATTTTCAGAGCATGTCCGTTTTACTGTCCAGGTCTCCTTTCGGGCTTTTACCCAGCTTGGTCCTCAAGGCGGCCTAACCGAGTTCACTCGTACGGGGACGGGATCCCGCATACTCTTGATCTACCACTTAGGTACACTGATCGTTTCCGGTTGCACCTGGACACTTGCAAGACCCAGCAGACAGGAGCCGGTACTGACGTTAGGTTTTTTGAGACCAGCAATACCTGGTGCCCGGTCACAGTTTTAGATCAGCTCATGGTGATCACTGCATATAACCCCAGGGATATTCCACTTTTACCTTTCCCTAGTACTCCCCTCTCCAGGGCACAGTTCAAGAAACATTGCGGCACCCTGCTGTCAAATCTAGGTTGGTCCCCAAAGGTTATTCCAGCCATTCTTTCTCGGTAGGGACGGCTTCTGCTGCTTCTCGCCAAGGGGTCCCTGTTCATGTGATTAAGTTAGGTAGGTGGAATTCAGAATGCTTTTCCATATATATCCCGGTTCCACATGTGGAGATGTCAAGGGCATTCGTGAATTTGGCTGATTTATGCTGCATACAGTGACTTTCAATAAATCTGATTCGCTAGCTCACCCTACTGTCTTTATTTTTTTTATTTTTGCCCCCTTTAGGCATACTGACCAGTAGGGATGAGCCGAACACCCCCCTGTTCGGTTCGCACCAGAACATGCGAACAGGAAAAAAATTCGTTCGAACACGCGAACGCCGTTAAAGTCTATGGGACACGAACATGAATAATCAAAAGTGCTAATTTTAAAGGCTAATATGCAAGTTATTGTCATAAAAAGTGTTTGGGGACCCGGGTCCTCCCCCAGGGGACATGTATCAATGCAAAAAAAAGTTTTGAAAACGGCCGTTTTTTCAGGAGCAGTGATTTTAATAATGCTTAAAGTCAAACAATAAAAGTGTAATATCCCTTTAAATTTCATACCTGGGGGGTGTCTATAGTATGCCTGTAAAGGGGCGCATGTTTCCCGTGTTTAGAACAGTCTGACAGCAAAGTGACATTTTGAAGGAAAAAACACATTTAAAACTACCGCGGCTATTGCATTGCCGACAATACACATAGAAGTTCATTGATAAAAACGGCATGGGAATTCCCCACAGGGGAACCCCGAACCAAAATTAAAAAAAAAAAATGATGTGGGAGTCCCCCTAAATTCCATACAAGGCCCTTCAGGTCTGGTATGGATATTAAGGGGAACCCCAGCCAAAATTAAAAAAAAAAATTGACGTGGGGTTCCCCCTAAATTCCATACCAGACCCTTCAGGTCTGGTATGGATTTTAAGGGGAACCCCGCGCCAAAAAAAAAAAAAAAAACGGCGTGGGGTCCCCCTAAAAATCCATACCAGACCCTTATCCGAGCACGCAACCTGGCAGGCCGCAGGAAAAGAGGGGGGGACGAGAGTGCGGCCCCCCCCCCTCCTGAACCGTACCAGGCCACATGCCCTCAACATTGGGAGGGTGCTTTGGGGTAGCCCCCCAAAACACCTTGTCCCCATGTTGATGAGGACAAGGGCCTCATCCTCACAACCCTGGCCGGTGGTTGTGAGGGTCTGCGGGCGGGGGGCTTATCGGAATCTGGAAGCCCCCTCGGGCCGCTCCGCACCCATGGCATGAGGGGGAGGCTCCCGCTCTTCTCTTCATCTTCTTCTCTTCTTCATCTTCTTCTTCATCTTCTTCTTCTTCTTCCTTCTTCTCTTCTTCTCTTCTTCCTGTCTTCTGCGGGCCGCTCCGCAGCCATGCTGGCATGGTGGGAGGCTCCCGCTGTGTGACGGCGTCTCTTCGTCTGACGGTTCTTAAATAACGGGGGGCGGGGCCATCCGGTGACCCCGCCCCCCTCTGACGCACGGTGACTTGAGGGACTTCCCTGTGACGTCACGGGGAATGCCACAGGGAAGTCCCGTCATGTCACCGTGCGTCAGAGGGGGGCCCCGCCCCCCGTTATTTAAGAACCGTCAGACGAAGAGACGCCGTCACACAGCGGGAGCCTCCCTCCATGCCAGCATGGCTGCGGAGCGGCCCGCAGAAGACAGGAAGAAGAGAAGAAGAGAAGAAGGAAGAAGAAGAAGAAGATGAAGAAGAAGATGAAGAAGAGAAGAAGATGAAGAGAAGAGCGGGAGCCTCCCCCTCATGCCATGGGTGCGGAGCGGCCCGAGGAGAAGAAGATAGAAGACGCCGCGGAGAAGATGCTGGACGAGAACGCCGGAGGAAGAACCAGAAGAGCCAGAAGAACCAGAAGAAGATGAAGGAAGAAAGAAGAAAGAAGAAGCATTTAAATAAAGGAATTGTCAAAAACTGTCTCTTGTCATTTTTAACATTTTTGACAGTTTTTTAGTGAAATGGTAGGGGTAAGTACCCCCTTACCATTTCACACAGGGGGGGGGGCCGGGATCTGGGGGTCCCCTTGTTAAAGGGGGCTTCCAGATTCCGATAAGCCCCCCGCCCGCAGACCCTCACAACCACCGGCCAGGGTTGTGAGGATGAGGCCCTTGTCCTCATCAACATGGGGACAAGGTGTTTTGGGGGGCTACCCCAAAGCACCCTCCCAATGTTGAGGGCATGTGGCCTGGTACGGTTCAGGAGGGGGGGGGGCCGCACTCTCGTCCCCCCCTCTTTTCCTGCGGCCTGCCAGGTTGCGTGCTCGGATAAGGGTCTGGTATGGATTTTTAGGGGGACCCCACGCCGTTTTTTTTTTTTTTTTTTTGGCGCGGGGTTCCCCTTAAAATCCATACCAGACCTGAAGGGTCTGGTATGGAATTTAGGGGGAACCCCACGTCAATTTTTTTTTTCAATTTTGGCTGGGGTTCCCCTTAATATCCATACCAGACCTGAAGGGCCTTGTATGGAATTTAGGGGGACCCCCACATCATTTTTTTTTTTTTATTTTGGTTCGGGGTTCCCCTGTGGGGAATTCCCATGCCGTTTTTATCAATGAACTTCTATGTGTATTGTCGGCAATGCAATAGCCGCGGCTAGTTTTAAATGAGTTTTTTCCTTCCAAATGTCATTTTGCTGTCAGACTGTTCTAAACACAGGAAACATGCGCCCCTTTACAGGCATACTATAGACACCCCCCAGGTACGAAATTTAAAGGGATATTACACTTTTATTGTTTGACTTTAAGCATTAATAAAATCACTGCTCCTGAAAAAACGTCCGTTTTTAAAACTTTTTTTTGCATTGATCCATGTCCCCTGGGGCAGGACCCGGGTCCCCAAACACTTTTTATGACAATAACTTGCATATAAGCCTTTAAAATTAGCACTTTTGATTTCTCCCATAGACTTTTAAAGGGTGTTCCGCGGCATTCGAATTTGCCGCGAACACCCCAAATTGTTCGCTGTTCGGCGAACTTGCGAACAGCCAATGTTCGAGTAGAACATGAGTTCGACTCGAACTCGAAGCTCATCCCTACTCACCAGGTGACTACGGCACACCCCAGGTCAGTTCCTGTTTTCCCTTCATACCTTTCATAAATACGGTCTATTAGAAATATATATATATATATATATAGTGTCAGAAGTTTTTTTCACCTTAATGCATAGGGTGCATTAAGGTAAAAAAACACGAGGGTTTACAACCCCTTTAAAGCTCCCACTGACCTGTTACATATAGTTACATAATAGGTGAGGTTGAAAAAAGACACAAGTCCATCAAGTCCAACCTATGTGTGTGATTATGTGTCAGTATTACATTACATATCCCTGTATGTTGCGGTCATTCAGGTGTTTATCTAATAGTTTCTTGAAGCTATCAATGCTCCCCGCTGAGACCACCGCCTGTGGAAGGTTATTCCACATCCTTGCCGCTCTTACAGTAAAGAACCCTCTACGTAGTTTAAGGTTAAACCTCTTTTCTTCTAATTTTAATGAGTGGCCACAAGTCTTGTTAAACTCTCTTTTGCGAAAAAGTTTTATCCCTATTGTGGGATCACCAGTACGGTATTTGTAAATTGAAATCATATCCCCTCTCAAGCGTCTCTTCTCCAGAGAAAATAAGTTCAGTGCTCGCAACCTTTCCTCATAACTAAGATCCTCCAGACCCTTTATTAGCTTTGTTGCCCTTCTTTGTACTCGCTCCATTTTCAGTACATCCTTCCTGAGGACTGGTGCCCAGAACTGGACAGCATACTCTAGGTGCGGCCGGACCAGAGTCTTGTAGAGTGGGAGAATTCAGGTTCTTTGTTAGGGGGTCATGAGCTGCAATGTACTTTCATTCAATATCATGGTCTAGCAGAAATGTTGTACGTTCATGATATGAAATGATATGAAAGACAAATTGAGTAATTCTCTGACCCTACACAGAGTGGTGACATCCAATGATTATCTTTTATAGACTAAACTTCAGTCTTCCTATAAAAAAAAACAAAATAACTGTGACCATCTTTTTGTGGGAAAACTGTTGGCTAACACTTGTACATACCATTAGAGCAGTGGTCCTTTCTAAACAAAGGGCCAATGTAGTGTCCTTCAGAGTTAAGGGGCACTGGACTGTGGTCACTGGGAGTAGAAAATGTCCCATCTTTGGTATTAAGGGGAAAACGAATGTCTCATATCAGTGGGAGGAATAATAACCCAAGGTATGGATCAAGCAAAGAGCTACAGTTTGGACACTACTGCTTTGTTACCCTACCGCACACTACCTATTGATTAGGACAATGTTACTCCAGTCCTCAAGGCGCCCTAACAGGTCATGTTTTCAGGCTTTCCATTATTTGGCACAGGTCATTTGATCAGTTTCCCTGCCTTAGTAATTACCACAGCCGTTCCATTTGTGGGAAATCCTGAAAACATGACCTGTTGGGGCACCTTGAGGACTGGAGCTGAGAAGCACTGGATTAGGAGCATGACTAAGGCCATCATGTAGACCAGTGACCTTCAAACTGCAGCCCTTTGCTTGCCTTTGTCTGGCTCTTGGGGCACTAGTCCTTCCACGGACACCAACAATGGGGCACTAATAATTTCCCTAATACCAAAGATGGGACAATGTTTACTGCCAGGACATTTTCTACTCTCACTGGCAATGGTCTGGCCCCATTAATGTCTGAAGGACTATAAACTGGCCCTTTGTTTAGAAGGGTTGGAGACCCCTAATGTATGTAGCCACTTTCTGCATTTCTAACAGAGAATTGAATCCTTAATAAAAGCCAGTTTCATCACTGAGGCCATAATATGCAAAGACTAATTCTTTCCATTGTAAAACCACACAGACATATGATTTGAGTAAGGATCATCTGAACACTCTTTTCCCATGTGCATTATAGAATTTAATGAAGAATAACACTATAACATTAATTGTTTTATATATTTAAAAACAATTGTCACATTCACATGTTAAGGACAATGGAAAGTTTGAGAAATTAATTTGCAAAGTTTTACGGGCTCGTTCATACCAGGAGGTGCATTTTAGCATGTTCGCTTTTTTTTTCCACAGTTTAGGTCAGCCTTAATTTGAAAAAAAAAAAAAAAAAAACGCAAAAAGGGTACCATCACGATTTTTAAAATTTTTGTAAATTTTTGTAAATTTTAGATGTTACTTGCACTATCTGTTAAAGGCTAAATTTACCCTTTCAGGGCGAATTCAGACTGGCGTGCCGTTAAATCACTGAGCAGCCGGTGCAATTCACCACTCGGCTGCTCTCCATTGTTGGCTACGCCAGGGGGCAGTATGGTGCGCTGTAATAAAATGCAGCATGCTGCAGCGCAGTATGCGCTGACAGACATTTTACTATGCAGTAAAACATCTGTCGCAGCATATAGCTTGAATTGGCCCTCAAGAAATTTGCCTATGCAGTCAAGGATTTCAATTAGGTTAAAAAAAATGAATGTTTAAAAAAAAAAAAAAAGTAAGTTTCATTACTGTAATTGCCATACCTCTAAGCCATTTGATCCCCCTAAAGCCTGGCCGAAAAACTCCCTTAATCGGCATACCCCTGTCCTGCTTTGTTGCTTGGATGCTCCAGCCATTCCCCAGCATCACAGGAGCAACCACTCTTTCTCCATTCAAAATCCAGTGTGTGCGGTGTGTTTTCTCTCCGTTTGTCACAGTAGTGGGGGGGAGCTAGGGTAACCAAATGGCCTAAGGGTATGGCAATCACAGTGGATATAAGAAAATCTACACACCCCTGTTAAAATGTCAGGTTTCTGTGCTGTAAAAAAATGATAAAGATAAATAATTTCAGAACTTTTTCCACCCTTAATGTGACCTATAAACTGTACAACTCAATTTAAAAACAAACTGAAATCTTTTAGGATGAGGAAGTAAAAATAAAAAACGAAAATAATGTGGTTAGATAAGTGTGCACACCCTCTTATAACTGGGGATGTAGCTGTGTTCAGAATTAAGCAATCACATTCAAACTCATGTTAAATAGAAGTCAGTACACACCTGACATCATTTAAAGTGCCTCTGATTAACCTCAAAACAAGTTCAGCTGTTTTATTAGGTCTTTCCTGGCATTTTCCTAGTTGCGTCCTACAGCAAAATCCATGGCCTGTAGAGAGCTTCCAAAGCATCAGAGGGATCTCATTGTTAAAAGGTTTATCAGTCAGGAGAAGGGTAAAAAAAAAATTTCCAAGGCATTAGATAATGATATACCATGGAACACAGTGAAGACAGTCTTCATCAAGTGGAGAAAATATGGCACAACAGGGACATTACCAAGAACTGGACGTCCCTCCAAAATTGATGAAAAGACCAGAAGAAAACTGGTCAGGGTGACTGCCAAGAAGCCTACAGCAACATTAAAGGAGCTGCAGGAATATCTGGCAAGTACTGGCTGTGTGGTACATGTGACAACAATCTCCAGTATTATTCATATGTCTGGGCTTTGATGTAGAGTGGAAAGACGGAAGGCTTTTCTTACGAAGAAAAACATCCAAGCCCGGCTAAATTTTGCAAAAACACATCTGAAGTCTCCCAAAAGCATGTGTGAAAATGTGTTATGGTCTGATGAAACCAAGGTTGAACTTTTTGGCCATAATGCCAAAAGATATGTTTGGCGCAAAAGCAACACTACACATCACCAAAAGAACACCATACCCACTGTGAAGCATGGTGGTGGCAGCATCATGCTTTGGGGCTGTTTTTCTTCAGCTGAAACAGGGCCCTTAATCAAGGTAGAGGGAATTCTGAACAGTTCCAAATACCAGTCAATATTGGAACAAAACCTTCAGGCGTCTGCTAGAAAACTGAACATGAAGAGGAACTTCATTTTTTAGCATAACAATGACCCAAAGCATACATCCAATTAAGCAAAGGAATGGCTTCACCAGAAGAAGATTAAAGGTTTGGAATGGCCCAGCCAGAGCCCAGACCTGAATCCCATTGAAAATCTGTGGGGTGATCTGAAGAGGGCTGTGCACAGGAGATGCCCTCACAATCTGACAGATTTGGAGTGTTTTTGCAAAGAAGAGTGGGCAGGTATTGCCAAGTCAAGATGTGCCATGCTGATAGACTCATACCCAAAAAGAGTGAGTGCTGTAATAAAATCAAAAGGTGCTTCAACAGAGTATTATGCCGCGTACACGCGGTCGGACTTTTCGGCTACAAAAGTCCGACCACCTGTCCGACAGACTTTCGACGGACTTTTGGCTCTTTTTTGGCGGACTTGCGGCAGACTTTCTTACGAATGGACTTGCCTACATACGATCACTTTAGTCCGTCGGCGTCCGTCGGACTTTTGTAGACGAAAAGTCCGACCGCGTGTATGCGGCATCAGTTTAAGGGTGTGCACACTTATGCAACCGTATTATTTTAGTTTTTTATTTTTACTTCCCTCCAACTAAAAGATTTCAGTTTGTTGTTCAATTGAGTTGTACAGTTTATAGGTCACATTAAAGGTGGAAAAAGTTCTGAAATTATTTATCTTTGTCTCGTTTTTTTACATCACAGAAATCTGACATTTTAACAGGGGTGTGTAGACTTTTTATATCCACTGTATATTAATCAACACTTTTCAAAGCTTCACTTTTTTTACCTACTAGGGCCCCTTAACTGCAAAGACAATTTTTTTTGAAAGGTGAATGTAGCCTTTAAAATGTGAGTAATGTCCAGAGTGCAGTTTAAAATTCTTCTTGTACATGTGTACTTCCCAGTGGGGTGTATATAAACATTTCCAGGGTTTTCCATGAGGTGAAATAATTCTAGCATGAGCAAGCTGTAGTAAAAATGAAATAAAAAAAAGGTATTCTCACTATCTTCCAGACCACCACAGCAACAACCACCCAAAGAATTTCTGCAAATAAGTTAGAGTCTCTGCAAGCAAACAATACTATGGTGATGAATTGAGTTCACTCATAGGTGTTAATAGAAGGGATTCAGAGAGTAGCAGAGAGGGGCTCATAATTCATGTAGTTCAACTGCACTTAGACAGATGGACCTACAATGGTATATAACCTCCACATATAAGCTCACCTTGCAAAGACTTGTTTCTAAAAACTTAAAACAGTGCAGATGTTTCCCATAGTAATAAGTTAAAGTGTATCTAAACCTTTCCTTTTGACAATTGTTGTCCAACTTTCGGCCAACAAAAGTTGGATGACAGGCTAGTAAATTTTCAGAGGACGGTTTGACGTCAGATTTTCGTATGGTCGGTACACAAATCCGTCACACAAAAGTCGAAAGTACAAACACGTATGCTCGGGATCAGTGCTCACCAAACACAAAATTAGCAGAAGGGGCCCAAAGGGTGGCGCACAAGAGCTGAAATTCCTCGTAGTACATCTCTACGTTCGTGTTTGTGGAACGACAATTGTGTACCGTTAGTATGCAAGACAAGATCTTGGCACACGCCCTTTTCACAAAAATCAGACGCTTGGTTCGCCAACAATCGTACCGTGTGTACGAAGCTTAAGATTTGGTAAGCTGCAATATATTAGCTAATGAAAGTTATAAGGTTCAATCCACAAGCTAACACACCAGGATAAGGATACTTATTTTCAAAAAAGAATTATTTATACAGATCTGAATGTAGCAATGTTGTATTTTATGTAATCTGGATGCATGTAAATGTTTGTTCACATGTATAAATGTAACTCTGATGGAGTCACCAGTGTCCTAGCTTTGAGAAAGGCTAGGCCACAGGAGCTTCCTGCATCCTAGCAACAAAAGACGCTAGGCCACAGGTGCCACTTGCATTCTAGCAGCAAAGCATGTTAGGCCAAAGGCGCTGCCTGCATGCTAACAATGATGTAGGCTAGAACACAGAAGCTGCCTGCATCTTAGCAACAAAAGATGCTAGGCCACAGGTGCCACTTGCATCCTAGCAACAAAGCATGCTAGGCCATAGGAGCTGCCTGCATGCTAACAATGATGTAGGCTAGAACACAGAAGCTGCCTGCATCCTAGCAACAAAAGATGCTAGGCTACAGGCGCCGCTTGCATCCTAGCAATGAAGGAGGTTAGACCACAGACACTGCCTGCATCCTAGCAACTAAGGATGCCAGGTTACAGGTGCTGCCTGCATCCTAGCAACTAAGGCTGCCAGGTTACAGGTGCTGCCTGCATCCTAGCAACTAAGGATGCCAGGTTACAGGTGCTGCCTGCATCCTAGCAAAAAAGAAAGCTTGGCTGCAGTAGCCACCTGCATCCTAACAACAAAAGACACTAGGCTACAGGAGGCGCTTTTGCATCCCAGCAACGAAGGAGGCTACACCACAGACGCTGCCTGCATCCTAGCAAAGAAGAAAGCTTGGCTGCAGTAGCCACCTGCGTCCTTGCAACAAAATACGCTAGGCTGCAGGAGTCGCCTGTGTCCTAGCAACCAATAGGGTACATTTTCACTATACACTGCATGTAAACATTAGCACAAACATTACATATAATCACCTGCATCCTAGCAATAAAGGACACTAAACCACAGGAGCCACCTGTGTCCCAGCAGTGAAGGATGCTAGGCTGTAGAACCCACCTGTGTCCAAGCAACCAATAGGATACATTTGCACTATTGTGCATTGAGCCCAATTCTGTCTGGTTTCTTTCACTTCTATATCATAATTGCGCTTTTCCATTAATTTTTAGTGGCTGATGTATAAAAAGGAAGCTAAAATATTTTATATATTTTTTTGCTGTTAGCAACCAATCAGAACCCCTTCATTTCTAAACATGGGCTGTAAAAATGTGCAGTAAGTTCATACATCAACCCTCCTCAAAGTCTTTTACATTTATGTGTCTGCCCCCATGTCCGTTATATATCAGTCAGATAAGGGGTAGTGTTTCTCAACTCCAGTAGAAGTGAAGGCCATGTTTTCAGGACTTCCTTTACTCCACACTGGGGATTAATCCATACTTCCGGTTTAGCAGTTATATACATAGTTACATAGTAAGGTTGAATAAAGACACCAGTCCATCCTGAGTGAGTGTCTACAATTGTCCCCATCCCTCTACATTGTGTCTCATTAAGATGCTCATCTATTATATTATTATTTATTTAAGGTACCCATATAGCACAGTAAATTTACGCAGCGCTCTACACATACATCGCACACTCACATCGGTCCCTACCCTCAAGGAGCCCACAATCCAAGGTCCCCAACTCACATTCATATACTAGGGACAATTTTGGACAGAAGTCAATTAACCTGCCAGCATGTCTTTGGAGTATATAATAGATCAGGGGTCTCAAACTGGCAGCCCCCCAACTGTTGCAAAACGACAAGTCCCATCATGCCTCTGCCTGTGGGAGTCATGCTTGTAACTGTCAGCCTTGCAATTCCTCATGGGACTTGTAGCTTTGCAACAGCTGGAGGGCCACCAGTTTGAGACCCCTGCAATAGATGTTTCCTCTGAGGGAAAATATGGCTTCTGTGAGTAATGGAGGACTGGAGTTAAAAAGGGCTTGTAGAGGTGACGGAGTTCATAATCTGAAGAACATCATCACACTGTGGGAACCATCTTTTGGTACTGGGTTCCAAATTTCTAGTGGTGGCTCCTGGGTTAGTATTGAGGTCCAGAGCTAAATGCATGTGAGATGGTCATTGCCCAAGTACCCATTAAACATATTCATGGTTACATATTCTGTCATTTCTGCTACAGAGAACCTGTCCTGAGAATAATACATTTTTGACGTCCAAAGGCTTTAATGCTTTCTGCATCTCGGACTCAGAACAAGGATAAGATATAAATAGTAGGAGATAGTACTTCTTAAAATAACACCCTATAAGACATGCACACTGGCGTTTAGCACATGGCAAGAGATCCTGACGTTTTTGTGCGGGTGGATGGCACAGGCACACAGGCCAGCCCTGCTCCCGACAGCCTGTAGAATTCTAGGGCTGGATGATGCACCAAGTGGTACTAAGGTTTAGGGCAGTATGTGCCCATGCAGGGCCAGTGCTACCACCACTAGGCAAACTAGGCAGCCGCCTAGGGCGTACTACCACCTAGTAGGGGCAGTGTGTGCAGGAAGGGGGTGTAGCATTAAAAGCAGGCAGTGTGTGCAGGAAGGGGGGCAGTGTGTACAGGAAGGGGGGGTGTAGGGTTAAAGGGCACATTGTGTGCAGGAAGGGGGGTGCAGAGTTAAAGGGAGGCAGTATGTGCAGGGGAAATAGGGGGGCAGTGTGTGCAGGAAGGGGGGCAGTGTATACAGGAAGGGGAGTGTAGGGTTAAAGGGGGGCATTATGTGTAGGAAGGGGGGCAGTGTGTACAGGTTTATTTATTTTTGGGGGGGTGCAAGTAGCTGGCTTGCCTAGGGCGCAAAATAGTCTAGCATAGGCCCTGTGCCCAGGGTTTCAATGCCTGGAACACAAGAAGTCTGTATTCCAGGCATTCGTCCCAGGGTGCATACTGCCCTAAATGCCCAGTGTGCATGAGGCCTAAAGTGGAACTAAATTCAGCTATACGTACTATACCTCCACACCTGTTATGCAATGTCTGTAAGCTCCCTCAATGACGCAACACCTTCACCTGGTCTTCTGCCAATTTCAGCATCTTCGGGCATCTTGAGGATGACATAACTCTAGTGCATGAGTGCAGATGTAAATTCATTTCGGCACCTGGCAAATGCCATAGATGTACAGATGCACAACTCAGTGTACACTCCAAACAACATAAAGGTAAGAGGCACAGTTTATCTTTCATTCGTATTTAAAGTGGTTCTAAAGCCTTAAGGTTTTGCACCTTAATGTATTCTATACATTAAGGTGGAAAACCTTGTGTGCTGCAAAATGCCCCCCCCCCCCCCCCCCTTATACTTACCTGGGCCGATACCTCTTGCCGCTGTCTCCCTCCTCCCTGGGCAGATTGATAGCAGCGGGAGCCAATCAAATGCTGTGCCAAGCAAGCAGGGGGCGGGGCTGAGCCACCCGCTCTGTGTCAATAGATGCAGACAGGACAACTCAGGAGCGAGCACACAGGCTGGGGGGAGGGGGGGGGGGCCTGGAGTGCTGGTGGGGGACCTCAGAAGAAGAGGACTGGGGCTGCTCCATGCAGAACCATTACACAGAGCAGGTAAGTATAGCATGTTTGTTACTTTAATAAAAAAAAAATGAAGCCTTAATGTTGCTTTAAGTATATGTAAACTCTAGCAATACATTTCTCTTATTTTCCTCCTTTTTGATCCATTAAATATAGAATTGAAGGTGTTGTATTATATCTGTTCCACAAATAGCTGTTCATCCAACCAGAAATCTAGTGAGCCGATACCTTCCTGTACTCTCTCCCTCTGGACTGTTATCAGTTAACGTTGTTCCCTGCTATCTCCATGGACTACAAAAGAAAACAAAGTGAGGTGGATTGAGCACACTCTGGGTGAGGATGCAGCTGATAAACCAGCACATAAATGATTTAAATAAAGTCCGTTTGGCAATGTCCATAAAAGCAATAAAAACTAGTAGGAAGGAAGGCTGACTGCTTGCAGATAGAAGTTGATCTGAAACGAAGTGAGGGAAAGAAAGCGGCGCCTTCTAAGCGTAGTATATTAAAAATTTAATGGATTCAATGTAAAAAAATAGCGACTACACTTACAAACAGATGAGAGAGACAGGCATGTATAATGGGTGTCATCCGCACTTATCCAGAGGATGCAGGCCTGGGACCGGTGTGTACCGAGAAGCCGTCCTCGGTAGCGAACGCAGTGGCGGAGTCCAATGCCTTCAGTATCCAGGGGAAGGGATCCGTGAACACCGGAACGTCCTGCTGCGATGTCGTCACTTCCAGGATTAAAGTTCAGAGGGAGGGTGCGTGCGTTTGAAGCATGCATGCTTCTTCCTCAGGCTCTGATGGGGCCATCTTAGAAGTGGTATATATTATGCTCCCAGTCATATGATAAGCCAGAGATAAACCACACTGAGCACTAATGGAGATCAGGCTCGTTCAATTAACACAATCAAAACTAATATAGACAACTATCATCTATGCTAAAGTGAACTGGTGATGAATTGAGACTATGATGGAAAATTAAAGTTAAATGACAGGTGGTGAAAAAAACAAAAACATGATAAATGAAGTATAAAGTATAAAAGGTAATAATGGAAAAAACTGAACACTTATGCCCCGTACACACGGTCGGACATTGATCGGACATTCCGACAACAAAATCCATCAGATTTTTTCCGACGGATGTTGGCTCAAACTTGTCTTGCATACACACAGTCACACAAAGTTGTCGGAAAATCCAATCATTCTGAACGTGGTGACGTAAAACACGTACGTCGGGACTATAAACGGGGCAGTAGCCAACAGCTTTCGTTTCTTAATTTATTCTGAGCATGCGTGGCACTTTGTGTGTCGGATTTGTGTACACACGATTGGAATTTCCAACGGATTTTGTTGTCGGAAAATTTTATAGCCTGCTCTCAAACTTTTTGTGTCGGAAAATCCGATGGAAAATGTGTGATGGAGCCTACACACGGTCGGAATTTCCGACAACAAGGTCCTATCACACATTTTCCATTGGAAAATCCTATCGTGTGTGCAGGGCATTGGAATGATAACATAAGAAAAACAAAGCTATAGTAATTGCATCGATCGGTGACAGGAAATGTGTATGGGAAAAGGGAAAAATTATTCCTAATATGACTGTATGAAAGTGGCCAATCGTTGAAGATGGATAATGTATAGGGAATTACGTGGTCATTATTTGGGATGGGCCAGAAACTCTTATACCAGCATTTCTTGAATATTGTAATGCCAATAACATGGGCCTATCTTTCACCGCAGTTACTGATAACCAAAAACTTGCTTTTATGGATCTGGAACTCTTCCATGAGGACATGGTCATCTGTGCACAGAACTACACCAAGCCCACGGCCGGCAACTTCTTCTTACACTATGGGAGTTGCCATCACCCACGTTGGGTCAATAACATCCAGAAGAGTCAATTCTGTAGACTCAAGCACAATTGCACCCGAGTGCTGGACTACATTACCCATGGTGAGACCTTAGAAATGAAATTTAGGGACAAGGGCTACCCCGATGAGATAGTCGAGGGAGCTTTCCAACATTACCTTTACACTGAAGTTAGGAGTGATACAACCAAGACCATGGATGATAATTCCCAACCAATCCGCTTCGTCACGCAGTTCCATAGCCAATTTAGAAAAATGGAAAAAATCTTGGTAAAACATTGGTGAGGTGAGGATCCTCACCTTAAATCCACACTCACACATCCACCACAAGTCACCTAGAGAAGAGCCAAAAATATCAAGGCTAAAATAGCGCCCAGTAGAATAAAAACACAAAGTTCGATACCCACTGTGAGCGCATCCCTTAACTTTTTCAACCTCAAGGGAACGCATAGTTGCAAAAAACCCCTGTCTCACATGTTATCACCTTACATACAGACAAAAAGAATTTATATGTATTGCCTAACATGTCCTTGCGGCCTACTTTATGTAAGCCGCACCATCCGGACCCTTCGCAAAAGGTTCGGTGAGCACCGGATTTTGTCGAAAAAGGGCTGGACAAATATAGTGTTGCTAGGCACTTCAAGGAATTCCATCAACAGTCCTCCGCAGGACTGCGTGTCTGGGTCATAGAGGCCATTCCCAAGCAGCTCCCCTCAGCCGAACGCTATAAAAGGTTATGTGAAAGGGAAAATTATTGGATTTTTACCTTGGATAGCCTGGGGGCCTAAATGAAGGCATAGAAATCAATGTCTTATTATAAGTATCAATTACTGCTCCTGTCGCCCATATTTGTTCAACCACTTAGTGGCCTATCCAATACCATATACATGTATAATCCATCATCACAGGTTCACTTGTTTTGTGTTGGCAATGGATACATACAGATATATATATATATATATATATATATATATATATATATATATATATATATATATATAATTTTTCTATTGACCCCACTCAGTCACCCATGACTGTCTCCGATTGACCAGTTATTAATTTTAATTTGATGTATTACTTCATACTCTGCTGTTTAGGTGCCTATGCGTCAGTATTCACATCTATATATGTGACAATTTGATGTTCAGTTCAATTCACTCAATCCTTTACCTTTACTAGCAATTTCACGTCTTTCTTCTTTATTCTTTATTATTATGATTTTTAATTTTATCTTTATTTTTATTTTCATCTTTATTTTTATATTTTTTATCTTTATCTATTTTTATTTTTATATTTTTTATCTTTATCTATTTTTATTTTTATTTTTAATTTTATTTTTATTTATTTTATTTTATTTTTTTTAATTTCTTTTGTATTTATTTTTATTTTTATTTTCATTTCTATTTTTTTTTTATTCTTATTTCTATTTTTATTTTGATTCTTATTTTTATATATATTTTTTTGATTATCCATTTTTATTTTTTTTATTTATTTTTTATTTTTCTTTATTTTTCATTTATTTTTGATTTTATCTTTATTGTTGTATTTTCTTTTCCCCTTCTCTATACATTATCCATCTCCAACGATTGGCCACTTTCATACAGTCATATTAGGAATAAATTTTCCCTTTTCCCATACACATTTCCTGTCATCGATCGATGCATCAATGGAATTACTATAGCTTTGTTTTTCTTATTTTATCTTTTTAAAGCCCTGTACACATGGTCGGACTTTGTTCGAACATTCCGACAACAAAATCCTAGGATTTTTTCCAACGGATGTTGGCTCAAACTTGTCTTGCATACACACGGTCACACAAAGTTGTCGGAAAATCCGATTGTTCTGAACGCAGTGACGTAAAACACGTACGTTGGGACTATAAACGGGGCAGTAGCCAATAGCTTTCATCTCTTTATTTATTCTGAGCATGCGTGGCACTTTGTGCGTCGGATTTGTGTACACACGATCGGAATTTCCGACAACGGATTTTGTTGTCGGAAAATTTTATAGCCTGCTCTCAAACTTTGTGTGTCGGAAAATCCGATGGAAAATGTGTGATGGAGCCCACACACGGTCGGAATTTCTGACAACAAGGTCCTATCACACATTTTCCATCGTAAAATCCGACCGTGTATACAGGGCATTAGTGTTCCGCGTAGCTGCTGACTTTTAATAAACAGACACTCACCTGTCCCAGGATCCAGCGATGCAGCCGCAAGATGCCTCGCTGCTCTCCCCCCTCCTCTCCGCGGCGCTGTCATTGCAAGTGTGGGCACCCGGCTGTGACAGCTTGCGGCTTCATAGCCGGGTGCGCGCTGCACATGCACGAGTCGCGCTGCGCTCTCTTAGTGACCAGGCAATCTTCTGGGACCTGTGACACGTCCCAGAAGATTGCACAGAGGGAGGGGGAGAGGAGGAGTCACCTAGGCGGCGAGGCGGCAGAAGAAAGAAGAGGGACAGGGAGCATCCCCCCCCCCCAAAAAAAAAAAAAAAAAATTACATGCCAAATGTGGCATGTAGGGGGCGAGGAGTGCTTAAAGTGGAAGTTCCACTTTTGGCTTTAGGTTTTTATGGAATACAAAGAGTAAATTAGTACAAACAACAGTCATGGTAAATAACAAAGGTTTTGAAATGCCAGGAAGAGTAATAAAAAAAAATAGAAAATGTTTTATTAATAATGGTGCTAAGTGTTATAAATAGCAAGTACCGTATTTATCGGCGTATAACACACACTCATTTTAAGAGGGAAGTTTCAGGAAAAAAAAATAAAATTTTAAATGGGGAACTTTGAAGCAAAATAAGGGTCAAGGCCCATCTGCAGCTTCACCATTGCCATCAATGCAGCCTCATCAGTCCACATCAATGCAGCCTCACCATTGCCATCAATGCAGCAGCCTCACCATTGTCATCAATGCAGCAGCCTCACCATTGTCATCAATGCAGCAGCCTCATCATTGCCATCAGTGGAGCAGCCTCACCATTGCCTTCAATGCAGCAGCCTCACCATTGCCATCAGTGCAGCAGCCTCACCATTGTCATCAATGCAGCAGCCTCACCATTGCCATCAGTGCAGCAGCCTCACCATTGCCTTCAATGCAGCAGCCTCACCATTGTCATCAATGCAGCAGCCTCACCATTGTCATCAATGCAGCAGCCTCACCATTGCCATCAGTGCAGCAGCCTCACCATTGTCATCAATGCAGCAGCCTCACCATTGCCATCAGTGCATCAGCCTCACCATTGTCATCAATGCAGCAGCCTCACCATTGCCATCAGTGCAGCAGCCTCACCATTGTCATCAATGCAGCAGCCTCATCATTGCCATCAGTGCAGCAGCCTCACCATTGTCATCAATGCAGCAGCCTCACCATTGTCATCAATGCAGCAGCCTCACCATTGCCATCAGTGCAGCAGCCTCACCATTGTCATCAATGCAGCAGCCTCACCATTGTCATCAATGCAGCAGCCTCATCATTGCCATCAATGCAGCAGCCTCATCATTGCCATCAGTGGAGCAGCCTCACCATTGTCATCAATGCAGCAGCCTCACCATTGTCATCAATGCAGCAGCCTCACCATTGCCATCAGTGCAGCAGCCTCACCATTGTCATCAATGCAGCAGCCTCACCATTGCCATCAGTGCAGCAGCCTCACCATTGTCATCAATGCAGCAGCCTCATCATTGCCATCAGTGCAGCAGCCTCACCATTGTCATCAATGCAGCAGCCTCACCATTGTCATCAATGCAGCATCCTCACCATTGTCATCAATGCAGCAGCCTCACCATTGCCATCAGTGCAGCAGCCTCACCATTGTCATCAATGCAGCAGCCTCACCATTGTCATCAATGCAGCAGCCTCATCATTGTCATCAATGCAGCAGCCTCATCATTGCCATCAATGCAGCAGCCTCACCATTGCCATCAGTGGAGCAGCCTCACCATTGTCATCAATGCAGCAGCCTCACTATTGTCATCAATGCAGCAGCCTCACCATTGTCATCAATGCAGCAGCCTCACCATTGCCATCAGTGCAGCAGCCTCACTATTGTCATCAATGCAGCAGCCTCACCATTGTCATCAATGCAGCAGCCTCACCATTGCCATCAGTGCAGCAGCCTCACCATTGCCATCAGTGCAGCAGCCTCACCATTGTCATCAATGCAGCAGCCTCATCATTGTCATCAATGCAGCAGCCTCATCATTGCCATCAATGCAGCAGCCTCATCATTGCCATCAGTGGAGCAGCCTCACCATTGTCATCAATGCAGCAGCCTCACTATTGTCATCAATGCAGCAGCCTCACCATTGTCATCAATGCAGCAGCCTCACCATTGCCATCAGTGCAGCAGCCTCACCATTGTCATCAATGCAGCAGCCTCACCATTGTCATCAATGCAGCAGCCTCACCATTGCCATCAGTGCAGCAGCCTCACCATTGTCATCAATGCAGCATCCTCATCATTGTCATCAATGCAGCAGCCTCATCATTGCCATCAATGCAGCAGCCTCATCATTGCCATCAGTGGAGCAGCCTCACCATTGTCATCAATGCAGCAGCCTCACTATTGTCATCAATGCAGCAGCCTCACCATTGTCATCAATGCAGCAGCCTCACCATTGCCATCAGTGCAGCAGCCTCACCATTGTCATCAATGCAGCAGCCTCACCATTGTCATCAATGCAGCAGCCTCACCATTGCCATCAGTGCAGCAGCCTCACCATTGTCATCAATGCAGCAGCCTCATCATTGTCATCAATGCAGCAGCCTCATCATTGCCATCAATGCAGCAGCCTCATCATTGCCATCAGTGGAGCCTGATCGTCGCCCATCTGCAGCATAAAGGGGACAGGGAGGGGGGCAGGACAAGCGCAGACAGATTACATACAGTGAGAATCTCCTATGATAGACAGAACAGTGGTTCAATGGCGGCCCAGGAGACGGGACTTCCTATTACAGAGGCTGCCAAGGAAACAGGAGATTCTCACTGTATGTAATCTGACGGCGCTCGTCCCGCCCCCTCCCTGTCCCCTCCGCGGCAGCTAAAATTGAAGTATCAGCATATAACACGCACACGCTATTTGCACCCGATTTTCAGGGTGAGAAAGTGCATGTTATACGCCAATAAATACAGTATATAAAAAATAATGCTCATAGTAACTTTGTGAAAGATGGCTAAAAGCCACATTTGTATTTCCATCCCGAGCAACTGGTTCATTAAATGTAGAATACAGTGAAAATTTAACAGCAGATCAGAGTAGAACACATGTATAGGAAAGACAGACTCTAGAGCCCATTCACATCTATGCCTCTATTATCATGTGTGTTGCTTGATGCGTCAGCATGAATTGTGGTACCTGTGACTATTTATTTTCCATGTGTCTTCTACACAAGTCTATGCACCAAAAAAATGTACTTAACCCTTGTTGAGGTTCAGGTGTGTTGTTTGCTGCGTGAATGTGAAATGGGGGGGGGGGGGGGGGTCATTAAAAGTGAATAGAAGGACCTTCAAAGCACATGCACAACATATACAAATAGATGTAAAATCTGGCTTGAGGGTTTGCTAGGGAAGGTTTATGAGTGGAAGCTATTACTGAATTAGAAAATTACATTAGAAAATTCTCCGAGGCCAGCAGAAATAGTGTAAGCTAGTGAACCAGTGCCCTCAATTCACCTAATGTCCTTTTCTGAAAACGAACAAATATGAAACTAGAAATTCAGCCATTTGCAGATTTCACAAATCTCAACAGGGACTCATTTATAAAATAAAAACAAAAATGGATTTTAGTGTAAAATTCTTTTCTTGGAGTACATGGGACTCAGGATAAGTAGTTGAGCTACACAGCATTGTGCAGTTGCCTTTGAGGAGGTTGGACGCTGCCAATCAAAGTCCCATCATGCCATCGTGTAGCCAGCAATAGTAAGACTGGATCATAAGAAGAGGAGAGGGATCTGCACGCCTTAATGTACTCCATGAGAAAAGGATTGTACGGTAAGTCAAACATCCTATTTTCTTTATCATACAATAAACGCCCAGCTCCAGGAATAAAAAATCACCCTGCACTGCAAGGATTAGACCAGGGATCCTCAAACTACGGCCCTCCAGCTGTTGCAAAACTACACATCCCATGAGGCATTGTAATACTCTGACATTCACATCCATGACTAGGCATGATGGGAATTGTAGTTCCTGAACAACTGGAGGGCCGTAGTTTTAAGACTCCTGGATTAGATGCTAATTTTCCCTTGGGGTAGATGGTGCAGGCTCTACCACTTACCTAACACACTGATCATCTGGCTCCGACACCCTCATCCTCTGCCTGTAACTGTGATCTGTTGGCAAAGCCTTGGCGTTATCATGTACAGCACAGGGACAATAACCCTGTATTATACATTAACCACTTCAGCCCTGGAAGGATTTACCCCCTTCCTGACCAGAGCACTTTTTTGCGATTCGGCACTGCGTCGCTTTAACTGACAATTGCGCGGTCGTGCAACATTGCACCCAAAAAAAAAATTGATGTCCTTTTTTTCCCCCACAAATAGAGCTTTCTTTTGGTGGTATTTGATCACATCTGCAGTTTTTATTGTTTGCGCTATAAACAAAAAAAAAGCGACAATTTTGAAAAAAAAAAGCAATTTTTTTTAACTTTTTCGTATAATAAATATCAAGAAAAAAAGAAAGAAAACCTGCGCTACCAAGCAAAAATTTGTGTGACTGCAGCTGCAACAAAAACCACAAATATCAATGAGGTGAAAAATTTAAATAAAAAGAAAAAAATTTTGTGCGCTTGCATTAGATACTTAAATCTATATTCCTGTGTGATTGTCATAAATAGATGAATAAATGAATAAACACCATCAGAGTTAATTTTAAGTGTAAGTGGATAAAAAGTCGCTATGTGACACAGCAAATAGCGATATGTAAATCAAATACTAATATTAACCATTCCATACAGATAAATATAGAAAACTTGTGTGCAAAAAACAAGGTTATTCCACCCAAGTGCAAAGTCATCAGTGAAAGAGTTCAAAATTGCGCCATGAGTCGCAAAAAATAACGCATATCCAAAGTCCATAAGTTGCATTCCTTAGTGTGTATAAAGGAATAAGGGGACGTGAAGGGACCTCCAACCACCAGTGGATCCAAAGGTTAATAACAGATGTATCCTTACCAGACGCGTTGGACCTCCTTTATAGCAAGGTCTTAGAAGCATACAGATTTAGCCCTCTGCAGGGACAGGAGATGACAGCTCATTCATTTATTCATCTATTTTTTGACAATCACACAGGAATATAGATTTAAGTATAATAAATATCCCCCAAAAATATAAAAAAAATAAAAATGTCTTTCTCAGTTTAGGCCGATATGTGTTCTTCTGCATATTTTTTGTAAAAAAAAAATCACAATAAGTGTATATTGATTGGTTTGTGCAAAAGTTATAGCGTCTACAAAATAGGGGATAGATTTATGGCATTTTTAGTATATATATATTTTTTTATTAGTAATGGCGGTGATTTGCAGTTTTTATCATGACTGCGACATTATGGCAGACACATCGGACACTTTTGACCCCATTTTGGGACCATTGTCATTTATACAGCGAACAGTGCTATAAAAATACACTGATTACTGTGTAAATGGCAGGGAAGGGGTTAAACACTAGGGGGCGGTCAAGGGGTTAAGTGTGTCCTAGGGAGGTGTTCTAACTGTGGGGGGGAATGGGCTACTACTGACATGACAGCGATCACTGCTCCTGATGACAGGGAGCAGTAGATCCCTGTCATGTCACTAGGCAAAACAGGGAAATGCCTTTTTCACAAAGGCATCTCCGCGTTCTTCTGCTCCATGACACGATCGCGGGCCCCCGGCGGACATAGAGTCTGCGGGACCCGCAGGTCCAGTCACGAAGTACGTGGCGGGCACGCGCCCACAATGCCGAGATTTAACAGGGACGTACCTGTACGCCCATTTGCTCAGCCGTGCCATTGTGCCGACGTACATCTGGTTAAAGGCTAAGTTCACCTTTGTTCACCCTTTTTTTTTTTTTTTTCTAAATTCCAGCTCCCCTATGTACCAATATAGCATTAATGTACTTCTTTTGCAAAAATAAAACAGCTTTCCATTTATTCTACACACGCTTAATTCACTGTCTTTATGGCTGTTTAAAAACCCTGCTCCATTACTTCTGCCTTACTTCCTTCCTGATCAGACTATAGGTCATGACACAGGAAGGAGTTGATCAGCTGATCTCATTAGCACACCCCCTGCATAATCTACCCTCGGTTGGTCCACTCCCTCCTGTGTCATGACCTGAAGTCTGACCAGGAAGTAAGGCAGAAGAAATGGAGCAGAGTTTTTAACCACTTCAGCCCCGAGCCCTTTTTATGAGATTTGGTGTTAAAAACAGTTTTTTTTGCTAGAAAATTACTTAGAACCCCCAAGCATTATATATTTTTTTTCTAACACCGTAGAGAATAAACTTGCGGTCATTGCAATACTGTCTGTTACACCGTATTGTCAGAAAGTCTTACAAGCACACTTTTTTTGGAAAAAATACACTTTTTTTAATTAAAAAAATAAGACAACAGTAAAGTTAGCCCAATTTATTTTTATAATGTGAAAGATAATGTTATGCGGAGTAAATTAATACCCAACATGTCGCGCTTCAAAATTGCGCCCGCTCATGGAATGGTGACAAACTTTTACCCTTAAAAAACCTCCCTAGGCAATGTTTAAAAAGATCTACAGGTTGCATGTTTTAAATTACAGAGGGGGTCTAGGGCTAGAATTCTTGCTCTCACTCTAGCAATCGCAGCGATACCTCACATGTGTGGTTTGAACACTGTTTTCATATGCAGGCGCTGCTCATGTATGCGTTCGCTTCTGCACGCGAGCTCGACGGGACGGGGCACGTTTCTTATTTATTTTACCTTTTATTTTTTATTTTTACAATGTTCTTTTAAAAAAAAGTCACTTTTATTCCTATTACAAGGAATATAAACATCCCTTGTAATAGAAAAAAAGCATGACAGGACCTCTTAAATATGAGATCTGGGGTCAAAAAGACCTCAGAGCTCATATTTACACTAAAATGCAATAGTAAAAAAAAAATGTTTAAAAAAAAAAAAAAAAGAAGTTAGTGAGGTAAGCGTGTGTAGAATAAATGGAAAGCTGATTTATTTTTGCAAAACAAGTACATATATATTGGTACATGGGGGAGCAGGAATTTATAAAAAAAAAGTGAACAAAGGTGAAAAGTCACACTCCAGCCTTTGAGGTTGGAGTGTGACTGGATTTGGTCTTAACTTACAGTGCAGGCTGCAGAGAACCCAGTTGCAGCGCTGGTGTGAAAAATAAGGTAAGTCAGGAGTAGGTGGAGATTCTACCTCTACCTCAATCATCCTTTGACTACACAGTATATATTGAACCTCTACACTCAGCATGACTTTTCATTCTTTAATCACGCATACAGTAATTGATGCCTAGGATAAAAGGCTACAGTTTGCACATAATTGTAAGAGCGGACAGGGAATAATTCTAAACGATTCTAAGGATAGTTTCTGGAGAACTGTCATAACCAAATGGAGATTTCATGGAGTCACTTGGGAAAGCACAGGAGGAATGATATCAGGGACACCCTGTACAAAGACTTTCTCTAAGTAGTGAGAAAAAAAATAATTGTTAGGACCAACATTTGAACCTTGATTGCACTCAAGGCCAAATGTTGAGACTAGAGAAAAGACAGGAATTGTCCCATGGAGTAGTTCCTGGGATGGAAATTTCTTGCCTCTCACTAGGGAAAAATGCTTCCCAGGTGCGATGAAAGACTTAGCGAGAAGTTGACTTCCTAGCTTCTAAAAGTGTAGGGATAACCAAATCAGGTAGGCCCCTGTCCTTCAGAAGGTGACCATCAACAGCCAGGCCATTAAAGCAGTGACCAAGAAGCAGGTTGGTAAAGCAGTCCTTGAGACAGAAAATCTGGACTATCTGAGAGGGCCCATGGAGAGTCTGGTGCACAGGGCTAAAAAATGCAGTTCCGCTCACTCCAGAATATGACTGACTATGTTTTGAGCTGATGACTTCTGGTTCCTCCCAGGTGTTTGATGAAAGCCTCTGCCTGTCGACTAAATCCCAGGTGGTTGACCTTGTGGTTGCGAGGCCCAGAATTGAATGGATAACAGAATTCCAGAATGCTGAATCTTGCTGTGTGAAGGCGTCCAGGACTCCCCAGCCCAATACGCTGATATCAATCTAAAGAAACCTCCAGATCAGCAGGAGGAAGAATTTCCCTGACTCCATGACTGGGCTTGTGATCCACCAGGCCAGAGCAAGCCTGGTCTTGGGGTACAGCCAATACTGATAGTCTGAGGAGCAAAAAGGCTGAGCCTTTTTGCTCCTCACAGCTAGAATGTTGAGTTGCAGTGTTCTGGACTGAGATTGTGCATTGAAATTGCCTAGAAGAAGGGTACAATTAGGCCCAGAAACCTTAATGCAAAGGGGGAATGCAAGCTGGCTCCTGAATTGCAAAGTCTGAACATGGGAGCAGAGTGTTTGGAGTTTTGCTGTTGAAAGAAGACCCTGGACTGGGAAGTATCTAGGAGAAGACCTAGATATTCAAAGTACCGATTCGGTTCCACCTTTGGAGGCTTAACCTCTTCAAAACAGGGCCATTGCTGGCTGAAAATTTTGGTCCTGGGATCATGGCTGCAGCTGCAGCCTTGATCCTGGTACAGCCACTTCAACCTGAGAATGTACAAGTACATCCTAAGAGCATGAAGTGTTTAAAGTGTAAATGTTCATTTTTTTTCTTTAAAAAACAAAAACGTTATACTTACCTGCTCTGTGCAGTGGCTTTGCACGGAGCAACCCTGATCTTCCTTTTCTCGGGTCCCCTGCAGGCTGTCCTGGCTTCTCCCCCCTTAGTGCTCGCTATGGGGGCACTCTTGCATGCTCGCTCCTGAGCTGGCTGTATGTGTCCATAAAACACAGAGCGCGTCTTGGCCCTGCCACCTGCTCCCTCCCCACTGGCTGAGATTGACAACAGCGGGAGCCAACGGGGAGGAAGAGAGCTGACAGAGCCTCTGCTCTAGTGCACATCGCTGGATCAAGATCAGGCTCAGGTATGTATAAAGGGGGGCGCTGGGCAAAGATGTTTTTTTTTATCTTAATGTGGTGAATGCATAACCACTTTAAGATACACACAAATTTTTGCAGGGTTTGAATAGTGGACATAAACTGACAAAGTTTGTGCCAATTGCTTCCTTGGTAGAAGGTTGTCTAGGTACCCCACAATGGTAAAGCCCCAAGCACAAAGCAGAGCAAGTACAGGGGCTAGTTCCTTGGTGAAGACCTGAGGGGCAGTAGATAGACCCAAATTAAGGTCAACAAATTGTTGATTTTGAGAGCCCACAACAATCGCAGAAAGCAGTGATGCAATGGAAAGAAGAGGAAAGGCAAGTAGGCATCTTTGGAGGCCAGAAAGTCCCTTGGGTATAGGGAAGCAATGAATAACTTAGTAGATTCCATATGAAATTGTGTATCTTAAAGGAGGTGTAGATAAACTTTTGGGTCTAGAATGTTGTGAATGTCCCTTTTCTCATTAGGAACTGGTTTGAGTAGAAACAATGACCATGATCCCTTAGGAGAGGAGCTGCACCAGAGCAGCATGGAGGTTCATTAGTCTTTACAAGAAAAACTTGGAAAGTTTGACAACAAGAAGTGGGAGAAACCAAAATCCTAGCTTGTAGCCCCATTGATATCACATTCTGGACCTAGAATGTCCTGGAACCAGGTGGCCGCAAAGACTGACAAATGCCCCCCCCCCCACCCCATTCCCCCAGTGCGAGGAAGACTTTTTGCCAGTTTGACTTATCCTTGGATTCGGAGGTCTGGGAGAAATTTAAAAAATTCCCCTTAGCCTCTGAGGTAGGGGGTTTCCCACATAAAGGCTTACGCCGCGTACACACGCGGTCGGACTTTCCAACAGAAAAGGTCCAACGGAATCATTTCATCGGATATTCCGATCGTGTGTGGGCTACATCGGACTTTTTCTTTCGAAAATTCTGACAGATCTAGAAATAGAACATGTTTTAAATCTTTACGATGGAATCAATTCCTATCGGGAAAACCGTTTGTCTGTATGCTATTCCGACGGACCAAAAACGACGCAAGGGCAGCTATTGGCTACTGGCTATTTAACTTCCTTTTTCGAGTCCCGTCATACGTGTTGTACGTCACCGCGTTCTAAACGATCGGACTTTGGTGTGGTTGTGTGTACGCAACTCCGTCGGAACTCTGTCAGAAAAACCATCAGAGTTTATTCTGACGGAAAAAACGGTCATGTGTACGTGGCATCAGGCTTCTTTTGCTTGGGTAAAAGAGTACTCTTCCCCTGGTGATGTCCTTTAATAAAAGATACTAGGAATTTGCCACAGAGGCATTCCCCAGTAGAGGACATGCAATAGGCGATTTTACATTGCTGTTCCACATTTGAGCCAAAAGGTCCTTTGCATGCGTATCGAAAGGAAATCTTTTCTGGATATTAGACTTATACCCAGGTAGCAAAGATAATTTGTTGAATTGTAAGCCTGTTAACTTGGTGCACATTTTCACGGGCATGTTGTGCACTTGCAGAGAACTTGAAGCACAAGTTCTAGTTGACACTTTTCCATTTTGTAGCAAATTTGCATGGCAAGTCTCTAGCAAGAGCAAAGTTGCAGTGGTGAGTCTACAGCAAGAGCTCTGCAAGTCTACAGCCTGAAAACTCAGCCACAGTGACCCCTGTGGTGGGATGACTTTTGCACAACATAACTGAACCAGAACTTTCAGCAGACTTGAAGAATGTTCGCAAAGAAAGTTGATCTGGAGTCATGCAATGCGGACTTGCTGCAATTGTGCAACAAACCTGTGAAGTCTGGCAAGTCTAGCAATAGCTTTGCAAGTCATTTTCGAACTTGCAGCACAATTGCTCGCTATCTGTCACCCCTCCTCATTTGAACAAAACACTTGGGAAGAGTAAAGCTGGCCATACAATTATTTTTTTTTTTCATCCAGTAGGCTGAACTAACAGATTCTTCCATTTACAAAAATGACAAGCATGGAGGAATCACCTCCCCCCAGGTCAAGGAGAGCACATTAAAGGCTGGCTCTGCTTCTTCCTCATTACAGACTCCAAGGCTTTGCCAAGGATCAGCTGATCTTGAAACTGCAAAATGAGCCCCAAAGTGAAAAACAATGTCAAATTCGGAGTGGTCATAGGAATAGAGGGGAAATCGTCCAATGAGAACGCTAGTTCTGGTGACTACCAAGGATTTCCCTCACTTTGGCGAGATTTCCTCCCGATTCTTATGACTATGGGACAGGAAGTGAGGGGAAATCTCATCAATGGGACACAGATGGCAACACAAAAACTTGACAGAGGTTATAGCCCACCATTACTTTATAAAGAATAAAAAAAGCATTGGCTTCAGTCCTCCGGTGTTTTTTAAAACGTGAATTGTCTGTTTCTCATAGCAACCAATCAGCTTCTTATTTTCTCACTTGTACCAATAACAAGAAAGGGAAAAGCTTACTGGACACTATGGAGACAATTCTTTGTTCAGACACTTAGTACATAAGGCTCTTTATGAATAAATAATGTTATTTTCAGCTATGTGGCTGAAATTGTGAAATCTCATTGTACAGAGAATACAATAAGGATCCTTATGCTGAGGGGTTAGCTTTGTGAATTGATCCTTTTGGAAGATCTTAGCAGCAATCAGAGCATCTATTCGCATAGCATTTACCCAGCAGAGTATTGCGCAGAAATATTGATGGATTTTACAGATTCTAGGTCTATAGGACGTGCACATCTTTGGCTTATTTGTAACAGCTGTTTCTTTTTACATTTCCTATTGGAGCGCATATACAAAGCCTTTCCAAGTGGGGCACAATGGGATATCCCAGGGAAGTGTCAGCCCCCTTGCATACAGCAGTCACCCCCCAACCCCCCCCTCTGTCTTGCACATCTATCCAGTTGTTGCATACACTCTATAGAGTTTGGGATGCACATACTAAGGTAGGTGATTATTACTTTACTAGGAAAGGTCAGAGAATTCTTCCACATATTTCTCCCAGGAGCTATGAGCAATTTAGCCTAATAACCTCTTTAGTTTTGTTTTTCATCAGTGGAGAACCTCTGAGTTCAGCAGCAAAAGTTGGAGGACATTGATTATACTGGAGCAAAGAAAAAGCCGGGCTATTGTCCACAGCAATCCATCAGTCTTCATTTTATAACCGCCACTGAAAAATGACAACTGCAGGATGATAACCTATTGCTAGCATAATAGCGTTCTCTGTTGCTAGGATGCAGGCAGCTATTGCTAAAACGTAAGTGACTACTGCGAGGATGCAGCCAGCTATTGGTAGAATGTAGTCAGCGATTGCCAGGACGCAGGCTGCTATTGATAGGACGCAGGCTGTTATTGATAGGACGCAGGCGGCTACTGCGAGGATGCAGACAGCTATTTGTAGAATGTAGTCAGCGATTGCCAGGACGCAGGCAGTTATTGATAGGATGCAGGCGGCTACTGCTAGGATGCAGACAGGTATTGGTAGAATGCAGGCAGCTATTGCTAGGACACAGGTGGTTATTGCTGCAGGCAGATATTCGAAGAATGCAGGCAGCTATTGCTAGGATGCAGGCGGCTAGTGTTGGATGCAGGCAGATATTGCTAGGATGCAGGTGGCTATTGCTAGGATGCAGGTGGCTGGTGCTGGATGCAGGCAGATATTGCTAGAATGCAGGCGGCTTTTGCTAGGATGCAGGCGGCTAGTGTTGGATGCAGGTGGCTATTGCTAGAATGCAGGCGGCTAGTGTTGGATGCAGGCAGATATTGCTAGGATGCAGGCGGCTATTGCTAGAATGCAGGCGGCTAGTGTTGGATGCAGGCGGCTATTGCTAGGATGCAGGCGGCTAGTGTTGGATGCAGGTGGCTATTGCTAGAATGCAGGCAGCTATTGCTAGAATGCAGGCAGCTAGTGTTGGATGCAGGCAGATATTGCTAGGATGCAGGTGGCTATTGCTTGGATGCAGGCAGATATTGCTAAGATGCAGACGACTAGTGTTGGATGCAGGCGGCTATTGCTAGGATGCAGGCAGATATTGCTAGGATGCAGACGGCTAGTGTTGGATGCAGGCAGATATTGTGAGTATGCAAGTGGCTATTGCTGGGATGCAGGCGGCTATTGAAATGACACAGACAGCTGTTGCTAGGATGTAGATGGTTATTGGGAGGATGCATGCGGCTATTGTTTGAGCACAGGAAGCTATTGCTAGGATGCATGCGGCTATTGTTAGGATGCAGGAGGCTTTTGCTAAAATGCAGACGGCTATTGAAGAGAAGCCGGTGGCTACTGCTCAGATGAAGGTAACTTTTGCTAAGTTGCGGGTGGTTAGTGCTAGGATAAAGCTAAGTATTGCTCTGACACAGGTGGCTAGTGCTAGGATGGAGGTGGCTATGGCTAGAACACAGGTGGCTATTGTGAGGATGCAGGATTGTCAGGGCCCAGTCAGCTCTTGTCCTCCAACAAATCACATGCATATATATAAAATACGGTCCATATGCAGGACCATGGAGACCAATCAGAATGAAGAGAATTTATCTACAGACCTTCAGTGTTATTCTCATTTATTCTGCTAGAAATGTCCCATCCAGGTGAACTGTCATTCCTCCCACAACTTACATGTCAGTTTTTGGTGGACGTTTTCACATTGAAGCTCTCATTGGCTCTGGGTGATAATCAGTGATTACTTCCTCTGATCTGGCTTTCTGCCAAGGCCAATATTGTGTTGTCCCTGCAGGGGTTTAATTGTCTTCATATTGAAAGTATGCAACAGGAGGAGTGAGACTTTGCACAGGCAGCAGGAGTGAAACCATTCACTCTTGACCTAGTCCAATATATGGGATGTTTTCATTGCAGTTCTACCTGTTGCGAGCAGTATATGGGGTTTGGGGTGCACATACTAAGGTAGGTGATCATTACTTTACTAGGAAATCTCAGCGCATTCTTCTATAACTATTCTTTTCAGGGGGGGTGAACACTTTTGCACTGATTACCTCTTTAGGTTTCTTTTCCAGCACTCTGCTCTATCCTTGTGGGGTTTATTTACTCTGTGTATGAAAGAATGCCACAGGAAGAGTGAGACTTTGCACAGTGCAACAAGAGCAGTGAGACTGTGCATACTGCTGCAGTAGGGGTGAGACTTTGCATAGTGCAGCAGTAGGGGTGAGACTTTGTATAATGCAGCAGGAGGGCTGAGACCTTGTATAATGCAGCAGTAGGGGTGAGACTTTGTATAATGCAGAAGGAGGGCTGAGACTTTGTATAATGCAGCAGTAGGGGTGAGACTTTGTATAATGCAGCAGGAGGGGTGAGACTTTGTATAATGCAGCAGGAGGGGTGAGACTTTGTATAATGCAGCAGGAGGGGTGAGACTTTGTATAATGCAGCAGTAGGGGTGAGACTTTGTATAATGCAGCAGTAGGGGTGAGACTTTGTATAATGCAGCAGGAGGGGTGAGACTTTGCATAGTGCAGCAGGAGGGGTGAGACTTTGCATAGTGCAGCAGTAGGGGTGAGACTTTGCATACTGCAGCAGGAGGGGTGAGACCATTGTGGGTAGTACATGGGAAGCTGGGATCTCAGGGTTGGATGTGTTGTCAGTGGATGAGGACAATGTAGATTGTACAGATCAGTGATCTTAGTGTCTAGGGGGCTGTGCTGTGACTTCCAATGACTGTCTCCTCCTGTATGACTGTCTCGGGTGCCCAGTGTCAGTGTGGGGCCCGGGGCCCGGTCTGTCTAGGTGTCATCCTCCCCAATAATGTACAGAGAGCTGTCAGTCGTGTACAGGGGGGAGGAGGGCAGGAGGAGGGGGAGGGGGCTGCCGGCACATCACACTCAGTCCCAGGATAAGAGCACTGGAGGTGTGTGCGGGGTGCAGGAGGAGTAGAGCCGGGCCCCGGGGCCCCTGACCTGTGCGAGGAGCCGGACACGGAGCGCGGACAGAGGTGAGAGGGGAGCCGGGCACAGAGCTCCGGTCCTCGGGGTGCCACAGGGACACAGGGAGGGGAAGACACAGGCTGTGTGTACAGGAGAGCCCCGGAGCCGCCCACTTCACCTCCGCCCCGCCCACACACTGTCACCCAAACCCCGCCTTCCTATGGGTGTCAGGGGACCTTCATCGTCTGTCATTGTGTCACCCACAGGGATCCCCGGGGGATGGGACTCTGAGTGTTCATTGTATGACAAATGTCACCTCCATGTCTGTCATGTCATCAGTGAGTGTGACTCTGATTTATAGGTGATGTCTGTAATGAGAAGGATGAGGGAATGGTGTGTGATTATATAGAGTCATTCATTCAATCTCAGTGTTCTTTGTGTGTTTCCTTCACATCTGTGCAGTGATCAGTGTGAGACTCTGTGTCCCTGTAATAAAGACCGCTCACTGCTGCTCTCTTTCCTTGTGCAGGGAGACTGGTCTGGACTCCGCCCCCTCCTGTAATAGGTATCCTCCCCCTCCTGTAATAGGCTGCCTGTAGTAGGTATCCACCCCTTCTGTAATAGGCTGCCTGTAGTAGGTATCCGCCCCCTTCTGCAGTAGGCTGCCTGTAGTAGGTATCCGCCCCCCTTCTGCAGTAGGCTGCCTGTAGTAGGTATCCGCCCCCCTTCTGCAGTAGGCTGCCTGTAGTAGGTATCCGCCCCCCTGCTGTAGAAGGTATCTGCCCCTTACTGTAGAAGGCTGCCTGTAGTAGGTATCTGCCCCCTGCTGTAGTAGGTATCCGCCCCCATACTGTAGTAGGCTGCCTGTAGAAGGTATCCGCCCCCTGCTGTAGTAGGCTGCCTGTAGTAGGTATCCGCCCCCCTGCTGTAGTAGGCTGCCTGTAGTAGGTATCCGCCCCCTGCTGTAGTAGGCTGCCTGTAGAAGGTATCCGCCCCCCTGCTGTAGTAGGCTGCCTGTAGAAGGTATCCGCCCCCCTGCTTTAGTAGGCTGCCTGTAGTAGGTATCCGCCCCCCTGCTGTAGTAGGCTGCCTGTAGTAGGTATCCGCCCCCTTGCTGTAGAAGGCATCTGCCCCTTACTGTAGAAGGCTGCCTGTAGTAGGTATCCACCCCCTACTGTAGTAGGAATCCGCCCCCATACTGTAGTAGGGTGCCTGTAGTAGGCTGCCTGTAGTAGGTATCCGCCCCCTGCTGTAGTAGGTGTCCGCCCCCTGCTGTAGTAAGCTGCCTGTAGTAGGTATCCGCCCCCTGCTGTAGTAGGCTGCCTGTAGAAGGTATCCGCCCCCCTGCTGTAGTAGGCTGCCTGTAGAAGGTATCCGCCCCCTGCTGTAGTAGGCTGCCTGTAGTAGGTATCCGCCCCCTTGCTGTAGAAGGTATCTGCCCCTTACTGTAGAAGGCTGCCTGTAGTAGGTATCAGCCCCCCCCCTTCTGTAGTAGACTGCCTGTAGTAAGTATCTACCCCCTACTGTAGTAGATATCCACCCCCCTGCTGTAGAAGGCTGCCTGTAGTAGGTATCTGCCCTCTACTGTAGTAGGCTGCCTGCAGTAGATACCCTTCCCCCTTGCTGTAGTAGGTAGGCCTGTAGTAAGTATCCGCCCCCCCTGCTGGCTTATCGGGCCCCTCCCACAGCTCTGCTCTCTGCACAGCACAGATGTGATGTCACTGCTACTTTTATTGGTAATATCTGGGCTTGTGAATGCATATGCGTCACACAAATTGGATTTATATTCTTTGTGGCTATTAAGGAATATATATATATATATATATATATATATATATATATATATATATATATATGAATGTTTTTATGTCCGGAGTTCGGCTTTATGTATGATCTGTCTCTCTGCCTACACCGGAGCTCTCCTCTCTGTGGCACTGCTATGGTGGCACACTTCTGGGAGTGGTGGGATGCCTCCCCCCCCCCCCCCGCTACCCTCTGTGGTTCCATCTGCCAGTGTTCTGCCGAGAAAGTTCCAGTCAGGAGATAAGGACCCCCCTCTACTGCGCAGGCGCTGCGCCTGCGCAGTAGGATCCGGCGGAAATAGCCGAAGGGGAATAGGTCCCAATCAGCTGTACACGGCGCCTGTAAGAGGGCCCCTCGCGGGCACCCTTCGCTCGCCACGCTTCGGGCACACCCTCGCTTCGCTCGGCTCTTTTAGGTTCCCCCTCTAGGTCCACTTGGATGGTGGGGAAGGAACCTGGACCCAGGGCGCAGGCGCCGTGTACAGCTGATTGTCAATCTTGAGCTTCGGCTATCTCCTGCGGCTGTTAGTAGTTCGTACTGCGCAGGCGCTGCGCCTGCGCAGTACAGGGGGGAAACTTATCCGCCGAGGGAACTTATTCGGCAAGACACCGGCACATACATCACAGCAGGGCATAGTGGTGTCCTAAGGGCCGGCGGATGGAACCACAGAGCTGTGCAGGGGGCCCGGCACCCCAGACTCCAGCGGGTGTGTGAAGATTTCTCAGCCTGCTCTGCTATTCTAGAAAGTGAAGATCGGAGTCACAGGTGGTGGGGCAAATCTTTTAATATTATTTTCTTTACAAGTAGGAAAAGGAAAGATGGAGGGCGCCATTATCGACGTCCTTCTGAAAATGCTAGTTGACTGGCTGTTCAATACTTTCTGACTCACTAATCTGAAGCCCGCAGATCAGGAAATGTCTGGGTCAGAAAAGCCTATGGGAGACTCATGATAGCCAGGAAACTCGTATTTTCATGGGATGTCAGTACTGGGAGCCTCCATACTTCCTTTAATATACGGAAAATCTTGCTTCTGTGTATAGTTTGTAGGTAGCTGTGCATATAGAGAAAACCTTTCTGATCCTCCTTTCCTAATGCTTACAAAAACTATTGACTGTCTGTAGTAGTGATTGGTAGCCAGAGATCACATACAGTGCCTTGAAAAAGTTTTCATACCCCTTGACATTTTCCACATTTTGTCATGTTACAACCAAAAACATTAATGTATTTTATTGGGATTTTATGTGATAGACCAACACAAAGTGGCACATAATTGTGAAGTGGAAGGAAAATAATAAATGGTTTTCAATTTTTTTTACAAATAAATATCTGAAACGTGTGGAGTACATTTGTATTCAGCCCCCCTGAGTTAATACTTTGTAGAACCCCCTTACACTGCAATTACAGCTGCAAGTCTTTTTGGATATGTCTCTACCAGCTTTGCACATCAAGAGAGTGACATTTTTGCCCATTCTTCTTTGCAAAATATCTCAAGCTCTGTCAGATTGGATGGAGAGCGTCTGTGAACAGCAGTTTTCAAGTCTTGCCCACAGATTCACTATTGGATTTAGGTCTGGATTTTGAGTGGGCCATTCTAACACATGAATATGCTTTGACCTAAACCATTCCATTGTAGCTCTGGCTGTATGTTTAGGGTCGTTGTCCTGCTGGAAGGTGAACCTCCACCCCCAGTCTCAAGTCTTTTGCAAACTCTAACAGGTTTTCGTTTAAGATTGCCCTGTATTTGGCTCCATCCATCTTCCCAACCCTGACCAGCTTCCCTGTCCCTGCTGAAGAAAAGCATCCCCACAACATGATGCTACCACCACCATGTTTCACGGTGGGGATGGTGTGTTCAGGGTGCTGTGCAGTGTTAGTTTTCCGCCACACATAGCGTTTTGCTTTTAGGCCAAAAAGTTCAATTTTGATCTCATCTGACCAGAGCATCTTCTTCCACATGTTTGTTGTGTCCCCCACATGGCTTCTTGCAAACTGCAAACGGGGCTTCTTATGGCTTTGTTTCAACAATGGCTTTCTTCTTGCCACTCTTCCATAAAGACCAGATTTGTGGAGTGCACGACTAATAGTTGTCCTGTGGACAGATTCTCCCACCTGGGCTGTGGATCTCTGCAGCTCCTTCAGAGTTACCATGGGTCTCTTGGTGGCTTCTCTGATTAATGCTCTCCTTGCCCGGCATGTCAATTTAGGTGGACGGCCATGTCTTGGTAGGTTTGCAGTTGTGCCATACTCTTTCCATTTTCGTATGATGGATTGAACAGTGCTCCGTTAGTTCAAAGCTTGGGATATTTTTTTTTATAACCTAACCTTGCTTTAAACTTCTCCACAACTTTATCCTTGACCTGTCTGGTGTCTTCCTTGGTCTTCATGATGTTCTTTGTTCACTAAGGTTCTCTAACAAACCTCTGAGGACTTTACAGAACAGTCGTATTTATACTGAGATTAAATTACACAAAGGCGGACTCTATTTTTTTTACTAATTAGGTGACTTCTGAAGGCAATCAGTTCCACTAGATTTTAGTTTGGGGTATCAGAGTAAAGGGGGCTGAATACAAATACACGCCACACTTTTCAGATATTTATTTGTAAAAAATGTAGAAAACCATTTATCATTTTCCTTCCACGTCACAATTATGTGCCACTTTGTGTTGGTCTGTTACATAAAATCCCAATAAAATACATTTACATTTTTGGTTGTAACTTGACAAAATGTGGAAAATTTCAAGGGGTATGAATACTTTTTCGAGTGGTTGTGGTTTTATTATTGTATTTCATTGTTGTCTTCAGTGATAGTAGTTTACATGATGAGTTTATGTATACCGATTCAAAGTTCCATGGACAAAAGCCATAGTTTGTGTTATTGACCCACTTTAACTAGGAGAACAGATCACTTACCTTTTTATCTAATGCTGCCAATCTAATTTCAGCTCTTATTTAGTTTAGGCAATTTAGGAAGATGAGAGTTGGCATCAGACATGACCTTGGACACGCACAAACACTAGGGTGGAGATTCAGTAAGGCATTTGTGACACATTTCTAGTGGTGTGGATGTAGTAGGAAGCATTGTGCCAAATTTTCATTTTTAGCACTGATGTGTGCGATAAATTCAAGTAATTCTCATTTGTGACACTTTTACTGTACATATACACCTTACTGATGACCATAAATCAGTCACAAATTGCGTTTTCTGTCACACTACCCTAAGACAGATTTCTAATGATTACCTCAAACACCCTTTATGAATTAAACAGTAAATTTCCTCCAATTTTGGGAGATCACATAGTAGAGAACTTTGCTCGGTACATATTAGTAGAATTTCCTTCAGACATTCAATGAGAACCTTACTGGGTACACATGGGTAGAATTTCCTTCAGATGTTCATAAAGAACCTTCCTGGGTACACGTAAGTAGAAATTCCTTCAGATTCTCATAGAGAACCTTGTTGGGTACACTTGGGTAGAATTTCCTTCAGACGTTCATAAAGAACCTTGCTGGGTACACATGAGTAGAATTTCCTTCAGATGTTCATAAAGAACCTTGTTGAGTACACATGAGTAGAATTTCCTTCAGACGTTCATAAAGAACCTTGTTGAGTACACCTGAGTAGAATTTCCTTCAGACGTTCATAAAGAACCTTGTTGAGTACACATGGGTAGAATTTCCTTCAGATATTCATAAAGAACCTTCCTGGGTACACATAAGTAGAAATTCCTTCAGATGCTCATAGAGAACCTTGTTGGGTACACCTGAGTAGAATTTCCTTCAGACGTTCATAAAGAACCTTGTTGAGTACACATGAGTAGAATTTCCTTCAGACGATCATAAAGGACCTTGAGTACACGAGTAGAATTTCCTTCAGACTTTCATAGAGAACCTTGCTGGGTACATAGGAGTATAATTTCCTTCAGACGTTCGTAGAGAATCTTGCTTAATGTACTTGAGTAGAATTTAGTTCAAACTTTCATGCGGAAATCGCTTATGTTCTTTCTTGCCATCATTGAGTCAACTACTTTTGTCCATAGCCCTTAAAATTCCATCCAGATCTTCTACTCAAATGTAATCCTAGATGTATTAATAGGTTCCACTATAATATTATGATTCTTCCATCCCGCACCTTTGAATTTTCTCATCACTACAGTCGAAAACAAACACCGATATGACCCCTCTAACCATTAGAAAATGGAACAAACGTTCTGAAATGGATTGTTTTCTAAAGATGTATATCCACCATTACTTCAGTTAGGTAGTATAAGGAGTAATTGGAATGTGCTGAAACCCATAGCATTCCATACAGTTCTGGTGTCCGATTTGTGCCCTTTTGGTGTTTGAAGTGGCCTAGAAGTCAGTATTGGGAGCAATGATTCGTAAACGGGCCTTTAAAGCAGAACTTCACCCAAAAGAGGAAGTTCCACTTTTCCTCCTCCTCCCCATCTCCTCTCCCATATTTGGAATGTCTTATTTTGGAGGGGGGGAGCGGGGACCTGATTTTGACAGGTACCCACTCCCACTTCTTCTCCGACCGCCTAGGCAATCAGAGCATAGGTTTGCTCCCACCACCTCTCCTCGCAGCCTCTTGGGACACATCACACGTCCCAGGAGGCTGCAGTACCATTCACCGGGTGCAGCGCGGTTTGCGCATGCCCAGTGGGCAGCTGGCTATGAAGCCTCAAGAAGTCACAGCCAGCTGCCCAAAGTTGAGATGCTGGTTCTGGGGACCCAAAGACCGGCAAAGAGCCAGGTCGAGTGAGGACATGGTTAGATCCTGGGACAGGCAGGTGTGTGTTTTTGTGTTCTTTGTTTACTGGATGAGGATCCTCTTTAATAGCAGTAATCTCTGGCAGTTCCATGTAACATGTCCCTTGTCTCTGACTGTCTCCTACAGCATGATTTAACCTCCAACCACTCCTGTAGAACAATCTCTGACCATTTCCTCTAGCAAGTCTCTGTTCTATCACAGTCTTTTGTAACATTCCATATGATAACTATTTTATGCGGCCCTTTGTGGACATCAGGGGCTGCATTTGAGGCCCCCTATACCATGCAAGTTATCATGCCTTAATGAATACAGTAAAGTGTAACCTACTTAGTTGCTATGGGTTATTGCTGGTTGCTCAGCATTATTTCTCTTTGTTTGTATTAGTTTTTAATGCCTCGTTTTCTGCTGTACTGCTTACAACAGATCACGGGTATTCAATATACGTTCCATATGACTTGACTTACTCACATTTTCTTTGATGAGGACGGGAAAGTCTATTTCCACGTGGCAAAGTTTGTGTGTTGAGGTTGATGTGCTGAATGTACACCTGACGGGGATGGAAAATATTCTCATCTGTCTTGTATCATACACGGAATCTAATTTATTTATGAATTTCATTCACAGGCCCACTGGGAGCTCGGCCTCTACACATCCATATGTTGCAGGTTTAGACTTGCTGTGGAGTTTCACTATGAGATGCTGCACATATGAACAATATAAACCCCCATCAACAGCTGACAAGTGCCTGCAGCTCCATCCCAGGGCAGTCAGATATGAGGTGACAGAGGATATGTGTCCTGATTTGTGTATGGACGCCTCCTGCCATCTAAGGAAGAGCTGGAACCATCGAGATGTGGCCATCACCCTCCGTTGGGGGCATCTGCCGCTGCTGGGACCTTTCCTAAAAGGAAGAATGACTGGGCTCCTCCAATCACTGCACAGCTCTTCCCTGGCTCTCCTGCTCATTCTGATTCTCCTCTCCTGGAATCCCTGTACAGCAAAAGATCTACACTGTTAGTAAGCTGAGGATGAGTCTGGGTAAACTTTGGGTAATATGTCAGACCGTGCATCTGGTTTTGTTTTAGACTATAAAGAATAGTAGTCAAGAGGATCAGATAGCAGAGCTCTAGTGTGGGTAATGTGATCCTCTCCAGGGGTGAACAGCTGAGTCTACTGTAAAGTCATTTCGTAAGATGGGGAAATCTTAGTCAGCAAGAAGTGTGCTCTACTAAAGCCAGTAATATGTCATAGTAATGCAGATTGCTACACACACAGCGTAATCCCTCATGGAATTACATGTTCTGCCTTGCCTGGCTAGTAAATCTGTCTATAGACCTTATTTCCTACTCCAAACTGTATACCAACGAGTATATAGAAGCAGCATTTTGGTGCTTTGTATGAAGAAGTCCCATTGTCCGTATTCTTAAAGGATCAGATCGCCAACAATCATATTTATGTTATAAATAGAGTCTGGGCAAGCAAGGCCCCTGTTGGTTTCCTATACTGTGTGTCTTAGGGACTCATAGTAGTGAGGTCTCCTGATGGCTCTGGTCTCATCTACCTTTAGAGCAGTGGTCTCCAAACTGCAGCCAGTGGGCCAGATGCAGCCCTTTCCTTGCTTTTATCCATTCCTTGGGGCACTATTCTTCTCACTGATACGAGACACTCTTCTGCCCACTGACACCAACAATGGAGCACTATATCTCCCACTGACTCCAACATTGGGGCACTATATCTCCCACTGACACCAACATTGGGGCACTATTCCTCCCCCTAGTACCAAAGATAGGGCACTATTCCTCCCCCTAATACCAAAGATGGGGTACTATTCCTCCCCCCAATACCAAAGATAGGGCACTATTCCTCCCCCTAATACCAAAGATAGGGCACTATTCCTCCCCCTAATACCAAAGATAGGGCACTATTCCTCCATCTAATACAAAAGATGGGGCACTATTCCTCCCCCTAATACCAAAGATGGGGCACTCTTTCTCCCCCTACTACCAAAGATGGGGCACTATTCCTCCCCCTAATACCAAAGATGGGGCACTATTCCTCCCCCTAATACCAAAGATGAGGCACTATTCCTTCCCCTAATACCAAAGATGGGGCACTTTTCCTCCCCCTAATACCAAACATGAGGCATTATTCCTCCCCCTGATATCAAATACGGGGCACTATTCCTCCGCCAATACCAAAGATGAGGCACTATTCCTCCCCCTAATTCCAAAGATGGGGCACTGTTTACTCCCACTGATGCCAGAAAAAAATGATATTCCCACTGGACACAGTCCGGCCTCCCTAAAGTCTGAAGGACAGTAAATTGGCCCTTCGTTTAGAAAGTTTGGAGACCCCTGCTTTAGAGTTTTTAGTTTTTTGGCATCCACTCCTCCTGTTGCATCCTTCAAAATGTAATATGGATGAAAATGACAAGTTTTAGAGAAGGACCCCCTTACACTGGGAGTGCCAGATGTTTGTTTGAGAACAATTTCCATCCTTTTCAATCTTCCTGATCACTACCATTAAATGTGATTATTGGTTTGACCCCATTAAATTGAACAATTTTTCTTAAAACACATTTTTTCGAATGAAATTTTACAAGCTCACCAATTTTGTGCGAAGTGACCTTTTAAACCTAAAATGTTGACCTACTGATGTAACATTTCATTTAAAGTGGAAGTAAACCCTGATGGTTTTACTTCCTCTTTTGCTCCCTGCAAAGCCTGCAAATTAAAATCATAATGGGCTAGTATGCATACTAGCCCATTATGTGACACTTACCTGCAAACAAATCCATTGCTGTCCCCTGTGCAGGCTGCGTCCATCTTCACCCCTCTTCCTTCCAGGGGTCGCGGACTCCAGCTCTGTGACTGGCCAGAGCCACGTGACGTCACTCCCGCGCATGCGGGCGGGAGCCATCAGTAACGGCACACTGGGGAAGAAACGGCATGGAGGTCCATTTCTTCACAGCGCATGCGCCGATTACATCATCGGCACACTACAGGTGAAATATCTCCTAAACGGTGCACGTTTAGGAGATATTTCCACTCCCTATAGGTAAGCCTTATTCTAGGCTTACTTACAGTTAAAATTCAGGAGGGAGGGTTTACAACCACTTTAAACTTATGCTATTTCATGTAACACTTCCAGCCTACCAGCACATCTACCCATAGCTCAGCATCAGGTCCTTTTCAATATGCAGCACACCAACAGTCTTTAGAAAAGTTGTACTCTAAGTGGTAAGTCTAAGGCAGTGGTGGCGAACATTGGCACCCCAGATGTTTTGGAACTACATTTCCCATGATGCTCAACTACACTGCAGAGTGCATGAGCATCATGGGAAATGTAGTCCCAAAACATCTGGGGTGCCAAGGTTCGCCATCACTGGTCTAAGGCAAGCCATAGATTATACAATTGGCTTTCCTTCCACCATGGGTGGTAGGAAAGAAAATTGGTCGATTCCCCATCAACACAGTCAGGGTTCCTTCCCACAGCGATATTGTGTACTGCCGGTGGGGAGCCTTCCCTGCCTGCAGAACACAATAATCACTGGTGGTGGCTATAGCCACCACCAGTGATCGCTTTCAAAAAATCCAACAGGCTGGTTGTACTGAAGTCAATCGATGAATTGACTTCAGTACAACCAGCCTGCCCATAGATGGATTGAATCTCAGCCAGTTCCTGCTGAACAGGCCAAGATTCTATCCATCTGTGGCCAGCTTAAGTCACAGAGGGGGACATTTACTAAAACTGGAGCACTCACAATCTGGTGCCGCTGTACATAGTATCCAATCAGCTTCTAACTTAAGCTTGTTCAGCTGATTGGTTTCTATGCAGAGCTGCAGCAGATTTTGCACTCTTCAGATTTAGTGAATACCCTGGCCTGTGCTCAAAGTGGTAAGAATAAATAGAAGTTCAGTACGGTTTGTCATTCATATGGAAGAACAGCTTATGAAATATTTTATGCCATGGTTTTAGAGTACACATATGCATTCGATTTTTTTTCTTTTTTTAATATTAGTTATCTAAGTACAATAGGAATCTTCAAGGACCAATAGCAGAGGAAAGCTTTGGGTGCACCAATTAAAAAAAAAACAGTTTTCACAGCTTATGTTTAGTTCGATGGTGAACATCAATAAATGTGTTAGTATAGTGTTAATAGATGCATGCTAATAAACTGTTGAAGAGAATTGGGCTATGAATCATAGGTCTTTGCTTTTCTCTGGGTTGATAACTTTGAACAGCGGAGAGCCACATGAAAGATTCCATCGCGGTCAATGGAACTATGGGGTGGAAGTGGTGTCCTAAATATTCATCTACTGTCAATACTTCAATGTCAGCATTGTTATTCAAACCCCTTACAACTGTTGACATTGGAAAATGGACATATAATGTGAAAACATACCCAACCCCCTTTTTTTTCTACAAGGAAATTGTGAGAATAGAAACTCCGAAGCTCCAATTGTTGAGTCAGAAGGTCAGAGGTCAAGTCAACCGGCTGTGGGCTGTAGAGCTACCTTACCTCACACATTGGGGTTGATTTACTAAAGGTTTACTAAAGGTTGTTCACTTTGTAAGTGAATTTTCTCTTAGCTTGCTGACTGTGGTGAAAATTAACTTTTCAAGGAAGACCCATTCACTTGCAAGGTAAATAAAAAAACAATGTATTTATGCTTGTACGTGATTGGATGATAGAAGTCAGCAGAGCTTCACCGCGTTCACTAAGCTAAGAGAATTTTATTCTGCAAAGTAAAACAGCCTGCTTACCTTTATTAAATCAGCAGCATTGTCTCCAAACAGGCAGCAACGGCCCTTGACACTCCAATTTAATATCAGGTTTTGACAAAATAAGTAATGCTAAAAAAGGGGAAATATAGGTCCTTCATGAATAAGATTATATGCATTAAAATATGAATATTCACAGTCCTGCATGATCCCAGTTGTGATAGGTTTCCTTGTTAAGAAATGGGTGGGTGAGGTAGTGTTTGATCCCCTGCTGGACCTTTATTGTTTTCTATGATCCCAGGAGGGAGAGCATGAGCTGAACCTTCTTGTTCCTATTATGAAGCGTCCACTAGGGGCCAATGACTCCGGAATTACATGGTGTCACCTGCCTGATACTTTTTTCTATAGGATTATCGTACAAATGCACAGAAGAAAAAAGGCAGCAGCAAGTTCAGCATACAGCACAGCAGGGGATTAAACCCTGTTTTTTCTACTCAATCATAACTATTTTAAATAGTAATAGGCAAATATCTATCAGTGGCAGCTTGCCTATTAGGGGCGCCCAGGCGCCGCTCCCTCTCTCCACTCCACCCTCTAAATGCAATGGATAGATTCAGGCATGGCATGAATCTATCCATAGCCGCCGTGTCCACCCCCTATTAATGCATCCGGCCCCTTTAAGAGCACCAGGTGCATAAATTACAGCGGCAGGGGTCCTTTTTTGAAGCACCTGATTAGAGCCAGAGGCTCTAATAGGCTTCAAAATCGGGTGGGCTCGGGTCACAGAGGATGCGCTCCGATCCCACCCAGGTGTGTTACAACAGCGAATGTATATTCACTGTTGAAACACTGATCCTCAGCCCGGCCAATTAGAAGCGGGTGTGAGACCCATTTTCCGATTGGCTGAAAAGAGAAGACTCCCGATTGGCTGTCGAGGAGGAGGGAGGAAACGGAAGCCGCCAACGCCGTGATGACCCAGAGAACGGGAGGCCGCAGGAGAACAGCAGGAGAACGGGAGGCCACCGAGCAGGGGAAACCGCCGGTGATGGGGTAAGTGCTACCGACTGACCTGGGGGACCACAATAATATATAAAAGGCCATATTTTATTGTATCAAATGATAAAAACATCAACAAATTTTTTTTTTTGGAAATCTAAAAGTAAACTTCCAACAGTAGCAGAGCTTGTTGGTTTTGTAGACTTGTGAATTAATTATTGGTTGAACAAAACATATTACAGTGCACACATTCAAGAATGACATTTCCTGCAAGGCTAGTTAAAAACACCTGAACATATTCAAAAAAATACGGGGGTTTGGTCACACTATATGGTCATATAGTGCTAAGCCCACTTACTGCGACAAAGTACCCCGAATTAGTGGGTCCTACACTAGTAATAGAATGGAAGATCCTGCGTCTCAACTATGTGAGATAAACTCCTCTAAGTGGGAGAACTGAAGGGGATTCCTCCTATGCACTGGTGGCCACTAAATAAGAGGTAATAAAGAGGGGGAAGGGGTGCTCCAGCCCAAAAAACCTGGTCAGGGTCTATTACAATATACAAAAACATATTTGGGGGGCACACCCTAAAATGCGTTTAGATTCAAGATGGTGCTGCTATAAGACCAACAAACAGTACAAAACATATTACAGCGCACACATACAAGAATGACATTTCCTGCAAGCCCACTTACTGCGACAAAGTACAAATTAGTGGGTCCCACTAATTCAGGGGACCTTTGTCGCAGTAAGTGGCCTTAGCACTATATGACCATATAGTGTGACCAAACCCCCGTATTTTTTTACTATGTTCAGGTGTTTTTATCTAGCCTTGCAGGAAATGTCATTCTTGAATGTGTGCGCTGTAATATGTTTTGTACTGTTTGTTGGTCTTATAGCAGCACCATCTTGAATCTAAACGCATTTTAGGGTGTGCCCCCCAAATATGTTTTTGTATTTTGTCAATTATTGGTTGGTCTACGTTTTTCGGGATCACCTGCTTCACCAGGACCACGTATGCTATGTGGACCAACCGACAATTGATTCACAAGTCTACAAAACCAACGAGCTCTGTAACTCTTTGATATCTCCAAAAAATATTTTAGTTTATGTTTTTACCACTTAATACAATAAAATTTGGCCTAGTAATAGGTAGAGTTCCACTGTAACATCTGTGATTACATGGAGGCAGGGTAATTCTTGTGAAATCAGGCATTATTACTTTGACTTCAGCAATTCTCACTTTGTATATAGGCTTTCAGGTAATTTATTAACCTTTGACGATAAAGTCATCAAAGTGACCTTTTTGACATGCAAAGTAAAAAAAAAATAGTAAGATTGATCAAAAAACCATCAGATTTCTAAGTTGTTGGCTTTTAAGGTGAACAATTTTTCCAGTCTTTTTCATAACATTTTGAAAAATAATTTACCCCTCAGGTCTTTTGGTCTGCTTACCAACTCAGCATAAGCCCCCTTTTGCATTATCAACAGTACAATCACTAAACTTCAGGATGCCATCAAGAGGAAAATTTTATTAAAAACTGAAATTTTGGACTGGAATAATTTATTAGTGAAGAAATTTGTGCTCAGACCTTTCAAAATGGCCCACTCCAAATGGTTGTCTAATTTTGATTTTCTCTCTACTTTTCTGAGGAAGTTTAGCTGATTGTTAATGGAAACGTGTTCATAAGAGAAATTGTTGCTCGTGTAGGGTGCTAGTATCAGTCAGTTTTTGCCTCCAGGGCCTGCTGCTTGGTGAGGATGTTACTGAAAAAGGACCTGAGCCTGGGCCTAACGAAACAGACTCTGACCTCTGCCTTGGGGCATTAAAGTGGTAGTAAACCCAGGATATAGATTTTTACCTACAGGTAAGCTTATAATAAAGCTAACCTGTATGTTAAGTGAATATCTCCTAAACATGCAGTGCTCAGAAGATATTTGCCTGGTTGGCAGCCTGTGACGTCACCAGCACATTCGCTTTGAAGGAACAGCATACCCGTGCCATTCCTTTAGAGCTCTGTGCCTTGGCCATGACTCCCACACCTGCATCGCAGCTTGGCCATTCAAGTCTCTGCAGCGGTGACCGCTTGCCACTGGAAGGCTTTGTTGTAAGGTAACTCCTTTGCAGGGAGAAGGTTTTTTTTTTTTCTACAATTTTAATACCACTTTAGGTATTTTTGTTGTCCTGCTTGAGGATGCATCCCGAGGGAGCGGGGCAGGACGATGGCTGCCTAAATGAAGAATCATAAAGAGGATCTTCAGTGTCCCCCCAAAAAAATTTGAAGTCAGCAGCTACAAATACTGTAGTCGATAACTTTTAATATGAGGTCACTTGCCTGTCCAGGAATCCAGCGCCATCCCCACCAAAACCAGTTCTTCCCCGGTCTTCGTGTCTTCAGCACCGGCATGTTTACTAATGGAAGCCGATAAATGGAAGTCGCAGCTTTCTGGGACCTGTGACGTGTTCCCGAAAGCTGCTGACGAGAGGGAGGGGTGAACTTTTGCTCGGATCCTCTAGGGCAGTGGTTATCAACTCCTGTCCTCAGGACCCACTAACAGGCCAGATTTTAGGTATTAATTTGGGGAGATGCAGACTGCAATCATTGAGCAGCAAATTGTATCACGTGTGATGTATTTCCTTTAGTGGGTCCTGAGGACAGGAGTTGAGAACCACTGCCCTAGGGGCATCTGAGTGGAAGCGGAAGCGGGTACCTGTTAAAACCAGGTACCTGCTCCCCCCCTCAACTGTGTTGACGAAGGGGGGGGGGGGCAGAAGAGTGGAACTTACCCTTTTGGGTGAAGTTATGCTTTAGGAAGAGACTGTGTTGAAGAGTGTCCCGGTGAACTGGGTACATGCTGATGCTGGTGGACATTGCAAGAAGTTCCCACTGCTCCTCCAATAAGGTACCTGTACTAGTTGGCTCCTCTTAAAGGGCCAAATACCTACTTTTCCAGAAGAGAAGTCTGAAGCTAAATTTTTGCTTGTTTTGGGAATCCTGTGCCCTAACCCCCTCTTCTGAGTTTGCTGAGTGAAGTCAATCATTCTACCTTTCTAAAGTGACTAGAGCCCAATTTCCTTTACCCCATAACAAGCCAAGGATTCTGCCCTAAGCATTGAAATATTGACCCATTCCCATTGAGCTGCCTGGGGATCCTCCTCATCTGCTCAGGGGTATGAGGGAGCTAAACTTGGCTGTCATGCTGATTCTTTGACTTCAAGACTTTGACTATTTAGGTCACTAAGACAGGTCATACATTTTGTGGTTGCAGGAAAGAAAATCTCTCGATTCCCCCATCAACACTGACTTCGGTGGTGTTCTCCTGGTGGGGGAGGGACGAACTCAGGGGGCTGGGGAGAACACAATGATTACTGCTAGTGGCTATAGCTGCTGACAATAATTGCATGCTAAAAATCCAACATATTGGTTGTACCCAAGTCTATCAATGGTATAATCAGCCTGCCAATAGATGGATTGAATCTCGGCCAGTCCCTGCTGACCCAACCAAGATTTGATCCATCTATGGCCGTCTTAAAGCCTAGTACACACGATGAGATTATCAGACGAATGATTGTCCATTTTTTTGCATGCTAGTCTCCAATACGAATGCGAATAGTCTACTAAAGTACGAAAATTCTCGTACGACAGATAAAAAAATTCAGAAGTGCTGTAATGTATTTGTATTGTATTTTCGGGCCAAAACTGTACCAATAATACGAAAATTGTATGATCTGGTATCTTACGAGGAAAATTTTCATGTTTGTCCCTTTGGAAAACTTCGGACTATAGCCCTGTACGAACGGTCAGGTTATCGTACTATCGCGTCGAAAGCAGAATTTTTGGTACGTTTTTTCATCGTGTGTACAAGGCTTAACTCAATGCAAGTACAGAGATAAGGAATTCTGACTTTTATTTGCTGCCTGCTTGTTCTGGACCAATGATGAAAGTGTATCAAATACAAAGAAAGGCAATTAACATTTTCAGGAGGCGAACAATAACAGGAGTACTTTTAATAAAGCCGTTTACAACATATAAAGGAGTAAACCATGGCGTAAGCCCAGGTGTTTGTAATTAGATGGACAGAAGTTCAGGAATAGACCTCTTTGTAATTATGGAGTGGGTCATATTGGACACGGTGTGCTTTCAGACTTTTTAGTAAGTAGCTGTAGTGAGACACATACTCCCAGGAGGCTTTGGCCTCTTCTAAAATGTGTACTTTGCCTTCTGTTTGTGATCACTTTACAAGCCTCGTACTGAAATATTTAGGTTCCCAGGTTGGTAACAGCTGTTTCGTACAGTCATGTTATTTCAGGGAAGCCTTCCAAAAGCTTCTTGTAACTGTTCATACTAAGGGCAAAAAATAGAAAACAGTAAAAAAGTATGAAAAACATCTATCTATCTATCTATCTATCTATCTATCTATCTATCTATCTATCTATCTATCTATCTATCTATCTATCTATCTATCTATCTATCTATCTATCTATCTATCTATCTATCTATACTTAATTATGTAAAATTAACCACATATTGATCTGACAAATACAGGTGTTTTTTTTAGCTTAGAGTAGAACTCCTGCCAAGACATTTTTTTTTTCAGTTTTGGATAGAAAGAGTCAAGTTTTCGATTGCTGTTTTTGTCCAGTAGAGGAGATCCACCCTCACTATTTGTCCTGAATACCCTAGGGAACACCTACCTGAGACTCCGGTCCAAGGATGGTATTTCTTTTCATTGTGGGGATTTTTCACCAATTTCCTGTATTGGAAGTTTGAGGAGACCTCCCCAATAGGGACACAGACAGCAATTAAACCTTACATAGGCATAATATCTCCCCCCACCCTATACAAAAGAGTGTGGACTGGTGGACTGGAGTTCTACTGTAGCAACATAATAATTGCTCCTAATTCGAGTGACTTCTGACTTTCCTCCCTTGACTATTATATGATGGAATAATAAAGATGAATTTCAGGTATGGCATATTGTAACTTAGTTACATGGCCGATGTCACCGCCTCATCCAAGCAGAGATTGCTTTGCGTTCATTCACGAAAAGCAAAGCAGTCTCTGAAAGGCACCCATGCTGAGCAGCCAACCTTCCGTGTTCACTAAGCAGCAGGCCAGCCACTTAGCACAGGACCCAGAAGCAAGTGGACATCACTGGAGTAATGGTGAGGACTTCAGTGATTTCCAGGGGCATCTGCCAGGTATGGTTTAAACATTGTTACATCGGTCTAAGCTGGACCAATGTAACTACATATAACTACATATAAATAATCCATACCTGGAGATCTTCTTTAAACGGAAAGGATGGAAAATAGAATTATACCATAGTTAAGCCTAAAAAAAAATATTGTTTGAACTTTTCTATTGTGCCCGTTTAATTGGAGAAACCTTACAACTGAATTTATGGTGAATTCTGTTGCAGTTGGGTCAGGCAACCTAAACCACACAGGTGATTTGAAATTCTTGTACTTAGAAGTTTACCCGTTTGTTGGTGGTCATCTCATGTCAAACCTACATGGGAGATTTTTAGCAGCTCAAAAATCAATAATGATTACTTGCTAGGAGTAATAAGTAATCTCTAAACAGATGGAGACAATGTCTTTCCATAGAGTGAGCTACACAAGACCAGGAATGAGCCCAGGTGTGGTCCAATATGCTGTCTTTGCTCTTGCACCAGGAAGCTGTCACCGCGTACCGGCAATCATAAATGGCCAAGGCATTTCCTTCCCCCAGCCCCATTTATACACACTAATTGTGAGAATGCCTCGGCCACTTATGATTGGTGGCATATCATTCTCAATGGCACAATGCAATCTTAATGGCTACCATAGGCTATTGCATACTACTGTAGTTTGCTGCATAGGGAGCTATTTGTTGTGTCTGCTTAGTAAGCAGGTAATTGGTAAAGCTGCCCAAATGCACATAGAGTTTTGTTTTGTTCATCCTGCTGGCTGAACAATAACAATCTAACAAATCTCTCCATCCACATGATACAGCCAGATGGACGAATCCCCCACTGTGGCTAGTATTTTGACAGCCAGCTCAGGCAGCTGTCAAACTGCCCAAACAGCATCTGCTTGGATGTAGCCACTGTTCAGCCAACAATTTCGTTAGGTCCATCTGCTTGAATTTTTAAATCGAGGGATATCGTTTGGGAGGGTGCATCAGGACCCAGTCAACTCGATCAGTGTATGACCAGCCTAAAGCCCCATACACACGGGCCGCATGTTGGCTGGCATCGTCCAGTACAATGGAAACCAGACGAAATTCGGCCAATGTGTATGGCAGCCGGTCCGACAGAAACCGGCCCATACGCCAGCTTCTGACGAAGGCTCATGACCGAAAAAGGTCTTCCGACTGGCTCCCGATCCATGCTCACAGCCAATGGCTGAGAGCGCTGTCCGGAGTGTTCTGGCGGGGGGGGGGGGGGCCTTCTTCCTGTCAGAACACACTAGCACAGCAGGGGAGATCGCTGTACTAACATACTAACATTGGATTGTTACTACTGCGGCTCCGACCTAAGCTGTCAGGTTTTTTTTTATTTAACCTCCCTGGCGGTTTGATTATTTCAGATTTTAGGTGCTGAAAGCGGTACAATTATTTTGCACAGAAATTTGGCGTTTTATATTGTAGGCCTGTAATTCTTAGGAATAACTCACTTAAATCTGTCCAAACAAGAGTCTAGTAGACATCCCGGGTATGATAAAGTTTGAAAAACGAAATAAAAAATTATAATATAATAAATAACTATAAATAATTATAACAAATAATAATATAATAATAATAAAAATTATATAATAATGTAATCAAATCAAAAACACTGAAATTTGCTCAGTTGCAGAATTGTCGCTTTTGTTACTTTTAGTGTTTGATGACGGATCTCCTCACAAATCACTATCGCTCAATTCTGCAAGTGATTATAATTTATTATCGCTTTTTTCTAGCTGGTCTAAAACCACTTTTGATGTAAAGGGACAGTTTTGGTTGCTATGGACAATCTCCAGTTTCCTGGCAGAAAGAACAGTTTTATATATATAAAACTGCATGCAGGACACTGGGCAGACCACTAGGGACAAAGGGGATGTGTAGTTATTTGATACAGTACTGTAATCTGTAAGATTACAGTATACTGTATCTGTACTGTGTGTTTCACTTTTGAATGTACCGCCGAACTCCGTCCCCGTGCGTCGCAACGCTCGCAGGGAACGGAGCTCGGCACTGTGAATCGAGCGAGACACAGCGGCTCGCCGATCACAGCGGGGAGACATCGCAGGATCCAGGGGACAAGGTAAGTAAACTCTTCCTGGATCCTGCGATGCAAGCCCGAGTCTGGCTCGGGGATACCGCTTTTGGTATGAAAAATCCACCCCGAGCCAGACTCGGGAATACCGCCAGGGGGGTTAACCCCAAAAAAAGTAGTGTGTACGATGCTTATCCACTTGCCAACCAGCCACCGTCATTTTACTGCGGCAGGTCGGCACGATCCTGCAAGCCGTCATAGCTATACGTTGGCTCGCGGGATTGGGATGGCAGGCACACACGGGGTGCCGATGCTTGTGGCCGACGGTCGCGATGACCGCCAGCCACGAGCGATTGCAGGTAAGAAAGGCAGAAGAGTGACGAGTGTGTGTAAACACACAAATCCCTGTTCAGTTCTGTGAGGCATGACAGATTGTGAGTTACTATTAGCTAGGAACCAGGATCTGTCACTTCCTCTAGGTCAGTCCCCTCCCCCTACAGTTGGAAACACACACAGGGAACACAGTTAACCCCTTGATCGCCCCCCTAGTGTTAACCCCTTCCCTGCCAGTGACATTTTTACAGTAATCAGTGCATTTTTATAGCACTGATTGCTGTATAAATGCCAATGGTCCCTAAATTAGTGTCACAAGTGTCCGATGTGTCCACCATAATTTCGCAGTCCTGATAAAAATCGTAGATCGCCGCCATTACTAGTAAAAAAAAAATGCTATAAATCTATCCCCTATTTTGTAGACGCTATAACTTTTGCGCAAACCAATCAATATACGCTTATTGCGATTTTTTTTTTTACCAAAAATATGTACTGTAGAAGAATACATATCGGTCTAAACTGAGAAAAAATTTGCTTTTTTTTTAAAAAAAGGGGATATATATTATAGCAAAAAGTACAAAAAATTGTGTTTTTTTTCAAAGTTGTCGCTATTTATTTGTTTATAGCGCAAAAAATAAACAACCGCAGAGGTGATCAAATACCACCAAAAGAAAGTTCTATTTGTGGGGAAAAAAGGACCTCAATTTTGCTTTGGTGCAACGTCGCACGACCGCACAATTGTCAGTTAAAGCGACACAGTGCCGTCGCAAAAAATGGCCTGGTCATTCAGCAGCCAAATCCTCCGGGGCTGAAGTGGTTAAAGTATAACTAAAGGCAAAACGTTTTTTTTAAGTTTTGAATAGAGTAGTTTTGGTTATCATTATCATTGAAAGTGAAAGTTAAATAAAATCCCAAAATATTGGGTCGTCCCCAGAAAAGTAATAGAGGGGGCATTTTCTAATGGGGACACTAGTTCTGGTGACCTGGAGGTCCCCAAAGAATTTCCTTAATTTGTAGGGATTTCCTCTCACTTCCTGTTTGGCTATGGGACAGGAAGTGAAGGGGAATCTCCGCAATGGGACAGAGTTGGTGGAAAAAAAATCTGACAGGGATTACTACCATCACTTGGCTTTATCCAAAATGAAAGAACATTTTTTGCCTATAGTTCTACTTTAAGGCTTAGTTACACAACTGAGCTTCTAAAAGTCTCCTGTGTAGACCCAACAAAACGAGGTGATCAGTATAACTGTTTGCTGATTCACCGCCTTGGCTAACCAAGGTAACTGCCAGCAAGTGGTTAAATCTCTCAGCAACAACCGGTTCTAATTGGCGGTTTAGCTTGGCCCTTCCCCATCCATGTCATGTATGGCCAGCTCAGACCTCCAGGGACATCGTATACTGTATAGAGCAGTGGTGTCCAAACTATGGCCCTCCAGTTGTTAAGGAACTACAACTCCCATCATGCCTAGTCATGTCTGTGAATGTCAGAGTTTTACAATGCCTCATGGGAAGTGTAGTTCCGCAACAGCTGGAGGGCCGTAGTTTGGACACCCCTGGTATAGAGTGTATAGTGGATAAAGCTGTCACCATCAGCGAATTATTCCCCCTAAAAGGAATCAGATGTTCTTGCTGCCAGTTTTAGGTCAGCAGCTTGGATGTCAGAATAAATCCAGCAGGTTAGATCAGATATTTTAAACCTGTGCCGTGTATTGCCGTAGGGAGACTTCTGACGAATTCTAGATATGCTTCTGCCTGTTATGTGAAACCTAGAATAACAAATTAAAGGCTTAGAAAATAGCAAATGTGTTTATTTTTCCATTAGCTGTTTAAAATTTATTTTGATTATTATTAAAGAAATTGCTTAGAGAACATTTATGTCCCTATTTTGGCTAATGTGAATGAATCTGAACCCACCTACTGTGTCCAAGTATACACCGGTTGAGCAACATGGACCAGTGTGACCATACACAGGCAGGTTCAGTTGTTTGTAACTAAATAACCTTTGAAGGATCCCTTCCCAACCAACACTCATACAATACTGTATGTTGTACAATCCCGCCTTGTCTTGTAACTATGGCTCTAAGTTATCAGTGTAAGGAGACAATGGCTGAATATAGGGACCAGCAGAAAATGTATTACCTGTCAGATTTATTGTTTCTGATAGACAGATGCAGGGAATATACAGGGTTCCTGCTCTAAAAGGATATAATCTAAACGCAATGAATGTATATAATTTCTTCATTATATTCAGGAATAAATGGAGACCCCCTAGCCATATTTTTTTTTGTTTACCAGGCTAACTTCAGCTGCTCTGCTGAAATAAAAACATGGTGTAACATGGCATAATAGTTCAAGCTTAAATTTACACTTACAATTAAAGCCTAAATCCAGGAAAATTCTATATTGTGCCTTGCAATAGGGGCTTTGTCTGCACTGAAAGGGTTAATAGCTCATTTTGTCTAATGGCGTGTACACACGACCGGACTTTACGGCAGACTTTGTCCGGCGGACTTTTCGACGGACTTTACGACGGACTTTCCGAATGAACGGGCTTGCCTACACACGATCAACCAAAGTCTGATGGATTCGTACGTGATGATGTACGACCGGCTAGTTCATAGCCAGTAGCCAATAGCTGCCCTAGCGTCGGTTTTTGTCCGCCGGACTAGCATACAGACGAGCGGACTTTTCGACCGGACTCGAGTCCATCGAAAAGATTTGAAACATGCTTCATTTCTAGGTCCGTCAAACTTTTGGGGAAAAAAAGTCCGCTGGAGCCCACACACGGTTGAATTGTCCAACGCACTCCGGTCAGCAGGACCAAGTATGCCGTAAAGTCCTGTTGTGTGTACGCGGCATAAGAGGAGAAAAGAAACACCTTTTCTTACCTTTCTTACCAGGGAGCACCATTTGCTCCCTGGCAAATGCTGCTCCCCCACATTCCAGCGGTGGACTGTCCCTCGACGTCAACATGTTCATTTACAGGACTTTGGACTCTGCTTTGGTCTTGATGATGTCATGATCCTAGACCTCTAGAACATGGGGGAGAAGACGCTGCAGGGACCAGTCTAGCAGTAAGGAGCGAAGGATCAGGTAAGTAAATCTTTTTTTTTGTTCTTCTAGACCTAAACAAGCAATTAACCCTTGCAGTGCAGGCACAGTCCCACTGCAAGAGATCATTTGTTTAGTTGCTTGGAGGTGGACTTTAAATGATCCAAGCAATGATTTACCCACCCCCTCCCTTTCCCTGTCATGGGTGCACCCTATATTAATTGTAAAATAAAGACATACAATTAAAAAGAGACTGTCGCCATTTAAGAATGCCAGTAAAAGCACAAAGAAATCATGTTTTATAAGGCTCCATGCACACTAGCTTAAAAAAATGCTCCTAAACGCTCCTACATGCTGCTAACCACTGCTAAGCACCAGTTTCCAGCATTTTTTTCTTAGTGGGCGGCCCACCGCATCCTTAACAAGCAGTGTATAGCTGGTTGTTAAGGAGCGGGCCAGCAAGACAGCTGAATGTAAACAAAACAATTGCCAGTAATAAAAATTGAGAAAAAAAAACAGTGTGGGAGTTCCTCCCCTAATTCATACTAGGGTCTGGTATGGATTTTAAGGGGAATCCCACGCCAACATTTTTTAAAAAAATGGCATGGGGGTCCCCCCAAAATCCATACCAGACCCTTATCCGAGCATGCAGCCTGGCTAGGAAAGGGGGAGTGACGAGCAAGCCTAAACCATACCAGGCCACATGCCCTCAACATGGGGGGGTTCTTTGGGGTATGATGGCTCCCCCCAAAGCACTTTGTCCCCATGGAGATGAGGACAAGGGCCTTTTCCCCACAACCCTGGGCGGTGGTTGCAGGGGTCTGTGGGCAGGGGGCTTATCGGAGTCTGGATCAGAATTCGCCACCGACAGGGGCATGTGGGGTTGATCACAAGTGGGTACCAGTGACGTCATCAGGGTTGCCCCACCCCTTAGTTTTTTTAGCAGCGGGAGGCGGTGGAGCTGTCATTCGTCAGGAATGCCGGGTATGGACCTCTTTCCTTTTTTTTTTTCAGGTCGCCGGCTGCCGTTTATCGTGATTGACATTGGATCTACACAAGGGGCCACTTTTTTTTTTTATAAAGGACTTGTCAAAAACTGTTGTGTTTTTTTCTCACTTGTACTATTTTTTTTTTATGAATGAGTAGGGGGTACTACTCCTACACATTCACATAGGGGTGCCGGGATCTGGGGTCCCCCTTGTTAAAGGGGGCTTCCAGATTCTGATAAGTAACCCCCCTTACCCCCACAACCAACCGGCCAGGGTTGTGGGGTAGGGCCCTTGTCCTCATCAACATGTGGCCTGGTATGGTTCAGGAGGTGGGGATGCCCATTCGTCTTCTTCTTTTCCTGGCCTGCTAGACTGCATGCTCAGGTAATGGTCTGGTATGGCGTTGGGGGGGACCCATGCCTTTTTGAAAAGAATTTTGGCATAGGAGTCCGCTAAAAATCCATACCAGACCCAAAGGGCCTGGTACGGATTGGGGGAGACCCCACACAGTTTTCTTTCTCATATTTCAATTGCCGTCAATTGTTTTGCTTACATTCGGCTGTCAGCAGGGAACCCTTCTGACAGCTGATGAGTCATCGGTTGTTAAGGACGCGGCGGCCGGCTTGTGGCCCACTCCTTAACAACCAGCTAAACTACCTAACCCCGGCAAAAGATCAGCACACAAAAGCTCATATTGAATGTTTTTTTATACAGTGTTTTTTCCAGCATTTTTTTCAGCTCTTAATATGCATGGAGCCTAAATGTTCACTTGCAGTGTTTTTATTTCCATAAACAATTTTTTATTGACTTGCAATGTTCATCTGAGCAGTACAGCCCCATTCCCCCCTGCCATGGCATAGCCCTCTCCTGTCTAATTACTGTCTGTGCTGGCCAAGCTGCTCAGCCTCTCCAATCACCTCCCTACATAACCTTTTATGAAGCTTCTGGGAGCCTCAAATGGGAATACTATAGCGTGTCACTCCAGTGAGTCTGCTGACATTACATCCAAGATGGTGGTGCCCAGCAGCACTCCTAGGGCTTTTGGAGGTCTACACAATGAAGGCCTTTACAGGTAAATAACATGCCTAAAATAGAGAAAATTACCCCTGAAATGAATGGTCTGGTGACAGGGTCTCTTTGAAAAAGACATGCACTCTTTTGGTGTGCCAAATCTGAGTCACATACTGTATACTCTTGCTTTATTGTAACATTTCAAAAGTGAAAATTCACCCTTGAGGTATAAATGGCATACTTTAACCAGTCTACAATATGCATCAAAATGAAGTCCATGTTCCTTTCCTGCCTTAAATTTACATGGTAAGGTTGCTAAATATTAGACAATCTGCATACGAAATACATTTTTAAAGAAAAATCACAAACTCTGTTTTATTCCTATGTTTAGTCTGGTCAAACGGCAGCTTTGACGACTCCTCCTCATTAGGACTCTTGGATTACAATGTGGGGAGAAGGTCCACACGGGAGGCTACTGGTGGCCTTCAGGCCCTAGGAGATGATATAAAGACTAATGGAAACCACCATTTGAATATGCAATGGAAGGGAAAGACCTGGTCCTGTGCTGTCCTCCTCAAACTGTCTCGACACGTTTTAGTATCGGCTTTAGGGCCCAATCTGGCTTGGACTATCTTTCCTTATAACAGTTGTGATCAGGATCTAAAGCCCACAGAGACCCTTATTAGCCCCCTGAAACTATTGCAAGTCAATGTGAAACCACTGCTGCTCCACAGAGTCCTGAGATTCCTGGGAGACCTGGGATTTCTAGTTGAGTCCCAACAAAACAAAGCTTTCTCTTTGCTGAAGAAGAAAATATACAAGACTGGAACACCTGTGAAGAATCCTAACATACAGTCAACAGGTAGGTGATGCGATTGGTCAATGCATGCCTGCTTTCTGGTTGTCCTTGCCTGTTCTCTGCAGCCTTGCATGTTGCGCTTCCTGCCTTGACTACAAACATTGCTCTTTTGAACTCTCTTTTGGCATCCCCCTTGTCACATAATGCTCTGCTGAGAGTGGACATCTGTATTTCAAGGCTATTTATCAAGTTTGCAAAGTTAATAGTTATATTTGGAATTTGTACAGATAATGCTAAAGAGAGCACTTAAAGGGAGCACTTGGCTCTTGGCATATTCTGCACGCTTACTGAAGTCATGTATTTACGAAAATTACATTGAGACAAATTACACTGTACAGTCAGATATATATTTCTATTTGCAATATCATTGAATGAACATAAAGGTGTAAAGGTCATTGTTAATTATTATTTTCTGGTTTGAATAGTGTCTAGGTATGTTTCCCCATCTGCTCAATAATATACAACCCCAATTCCAGAAAAAGTTGAGGCGCTGTGTAAATCTACATAAAAATATTGCAATGATTTGCAAATCATATAAAACCATATTTTATTCACAATAGGAAATCGAAAACATATCAATATTTTTTTTTAACTGAGAAAACTTACCAGTTTAATAAAAAAATAAGGTCATTTTGAAATTGATGGCAGCGACATCTTGAAAAAGTTGGGACAGGGCAACAAAAAGCTGGCAAAGTAAAGCCCGCCATAGATGGAGCAATGTTCAATTCCCCCCATCAACACAGTCAGTGTTGATGGGGGAATCCCTCCCATGGACCTATTGTGTTCTCCCAGGGGGGGGGGGGGGCATCCCTGCTGGGAGAACACACAGTGATTTTTTCTAGCGGCTATAGCCACTGGCAATAATCGCATGGGAAATCCCATAGGCTGATTGTACCCAAGTTGATGAACTTGTGTACATTCAGCCTGCCCATACATGGTACGGATCTCAGCCGGTCCCTGCTGAACAGGCCGAGATTCGAACCGTCTTAAGTTATACTAACAAGGAAATTCTGGAAGAACATTTTGCAACGAATTAGGTTAATTGGCAACAAGTCAAGAACATGATTGGGTGTAAAAAAGGCAAATTAGAGAGTCAGAATGTCTCAGTAGTTAGCTGGGCTGAAGTTCATCAATCCGTGTATATCTAAAAAATTGTCCAACAATTTCAGAATAATGTTCCTCAACGTAAAATTGCAAAGACTTTAAATATATCATCATCCACAGTACATAATATCATCAAAAGGTTCCGAAGCTCTGGAGAAACCTCTGTGCACAAGCCTCTGTGTACAAGCCTGAAATGCAATACTGGATGCATGACTGGACTGCATGAACTTAGGAATAGAGATGGGCCGAACACTCACTGGTTCGGTTCGCACCAGAACTCTAGAACATCGCAAACTTTCCGACCTGAACCCTGAACCCAATTGAAGTCTATGGGACCTGAGTTTGAAAAAGTTCCCATTTTGAATGCTTATATGCAATTATTGGCCATAAAAAGGGTATGGGGGCCTGGGCACAGCTCTGGGAGACATGTATCAATGTAAACAATGTTTATAAAAAAGATAATTTTTACAGGTGCAGTGATTTTAATGATGCTTCAGGTGAAACAATAAAAATGAAAAATTCCTTTAAATATAGTGCCTGGGGGGGTCCCTTTAGTCTGCCTGTGGAGCATCTGTACAATTTATAGAACCTGCTGCAGCACAACTGAAATTTATAAAGGAAAAAAAACACCATTTAAATTACTGGCAATACAATACCATTACCGGCATAAAAAAATGTTAAAACAAATGACGTGGGGGTCCCTGCCCAATCAATACCAGGCCCTCTGGCTATGGATTTTAAGGAGAACCCCATACCAAAAAAAAAATAAAAATAATGGCGTGGTGACCCCCCCAAAATCTATACCAGACCCTTATCTGAGCATGCAGCCTGGCAGGTCAGGAAAGGGGGAGGATGACAGAGTGCCCCCCCTCCTGAACCATACCAGGCCACATAGCCTCAACATAGGGGGGGTGCTTTGGGGTGGGGGGACAAGGGCCTCTTCCTCACAACCCTGGTGGGTGGTTGTGGGGGTTTGCGGGTGGGGGGCTTATCGGAATCTGGAAGCCCCATTTCCGGTCTGGTATGGATTGGGGGGGGGGCCCCCACGGCACTTTTTTATTTCACTTTTTTTTATTGCTGGTAATGTTTTTTTTTTATTATTCAGCTGTCAGCGGGGAAGCCCGTTGACAGCTAATGACTCATTCTTTGTTAAGGACACAGTGGCCGGCTTCTCTCCCTGCTCCTTAACAACCAGCTATTCACTGTGCCCTATATCCAAAAAAAGAACTGCTCCAGGTGAGACAGAAAGCCTAATGATATCACGGGTGCCCGCCTCGGCTCGCCCCCGCATACGATCAACACTGAAGATATGGCTGCACTCCAAGATCCATCAAAATTTATATTTAATGAACGAACATCCCAAGTATTACAGACAGTTCAAATGGTAGACGCGTTTCATACACTAACAGGCGCGCTTATTCATTACCTGTAAAGTAATTAATAAGTGCGCCTGTTAGTGTGTGAAACGCGTCTACCATTTGAACTGTCTGTAACACTTGGGATGTTCGTTCATTAAATACGAATTTTGATGGATCTTGGAGTCCAGTGTTATTCACTGTGCCCTGATTGAGCGAACGCCCCGCAAATTCGAGTGGCGATCAGGCGGTGTTTGTGCCAAACTTTAGCTAGGCCTCGAATGGTTCACCCAACACTACTCAGGAATACTTCCAAAGACCACTATCTGTGAACACAGTTTGTAGTGTCATCCAAAAATGCCTTCCTCTGAGGGATCTAATTGCTAATTAATCTAATTAGATCCCCCAGAGGAAGGCACGTGATCCCTGTGCTGAATACGCGTCGGGGAGGGGTAGGACGGAGCTGTCAGCAACAGAGGTAGATGAGGAACGACACACCGCACGCCATACAAACGCTTGTTTTATACAAACACTCTCTGGAAAGATTGGTGCACTCGCGCACCTACATATTGTGAGTACCCTTCTGGAGGGAAGTTTTAATATATTTTAAATAAATCCCTACTGTATCACACTATGGAGCTTTTTCTTTCTTGTATGTGAAACTATCTGATGACATCTGAGAGTGGTGGAGTTTATACCAGCATACCCTGTATGAGCCCAAGGGGTGGCTCCAATGCGTATTTAGACACCGTTCAATTACCGTGTCACACGCTCAGAGGTGAGCGCAAGCACAAGTGGGGGGTCACAGGAGAGCACTGAAGCATGCTGTGAACACCATTAAGGAGGAGCATGAGGAACACTGTTTTTTTTGGACACCACTTACTTGCACTTTATGTGTTGATATCAATGAATTGAACTTTTTAAATGTGGACACTTGATTTTGCACTTTGATCTTATATTTATAATCACATATATATATATATATATATATATATATTTTTTTTTTTGCATGTTGCACTTTATGGGATACTTTTATATAAGGATTGTATTCATTTTATAATTTATATATTACTAGCATTTTTTTTTTTTTTTATATTGAAATTTTGTAGTATAGTTTTACACTATATATGCACCTCCTAACTATTGGGATATATCTGTTTTTTCAGCGCAGGCACGTTTATTTATATTTTTTGGTTTATGCACGCAATGCAACGTGGTTAGTGTTTGCAGCTTATCTCTATTGGTTTCACCTCACAGAGGCATCAGTCCATCTTTGGCTCACAAGACCCCCACATAATTAGCCATATCTGATCATTATCCAGAAAAGCCATCATCTTCTCTGGGCCAAAGCTCATTGAAAATTGTCTGTTGCAAAGTGGAAAATTATTCTGTGCTCAGACTAATCGAAATTTGACATTCTTTTTGGCAACCATGGGTGCCACGTCCACTGGACTAAAGAGGAGAGGGACCTTCCGCCTTGTTATCAACATTCAGTTCAAAAGTCTGCCTCTCGGATGGTATGATGGTATGGGGTAGCTTAGTGCATAGGGAGTATGGATATATCCAGGTTTTAGAGCAGCATATGCTCCCATCCTGATGAAGTCTTTTTCAGGGTGGACCTTGCATTGAATTGAATTGTAACTGTACTGTCTCGCTTATTTTGCAAAGCGCTGCACATACATAAATCCTGTAATGCATTAAACAATCAGTGCAGCGCTGCTCTTCACATGTGCCACCGCAAACAATTATTCCACATGCTGGAAAATCTTTACTGTATATTATACATCCCACAAAGTTTAAATATAATGAAATAATACATGTAAAAAGTATTAATCAGCATCTATATATGTGATATATCCACATATATCAGTGATAAAAGATTATACGTTTATGATTTAATAATAAGATTATTATTTTTTGTGTGTGTTCGTGTATGATGTGACAGTCGGTCTCTCAATCACTCTTCCACGTGAACTCTATTCCATGCGTCACACCTTCTTTTTTTTGACCTATAAACTATAAGTCAAGTTGCACCTTGCCCTATATTTGGGGTCTTACACAGAGCTTTTTTCGAAGGAGAATAGGTTCAGGTACTCCCCTCTTCCAAGTCACCCCTTGTTTCTGCCCCCTACCTACCTCTGAGCCCCTGGTTTCACCCCCTACCCACCTCCCAGTACCGCCCCTGTTTAGAGAAAACAGAACCAAGTATAATTTTGTGGTGCTAAGTAATTTGATAGACCCCCTGCTACAATATACCCCCTAACAACAGATCAAGCTCAGGAACAATAGACCCCCCCACCAGCAACAATAGATCTCCCAGCAGCCAGCATTTTTAGACCCTCCAGCAACCAGCAACAATAGACCCCTCCCTCAACAGTAGAACCCTCCCAGCAATATTTGACCCCACCAACAACAACATAGACCCCTCCCTCAACAATAGATTCTGCCAAGCAACAATAGATCCTCCAGCAACCAACATCAATGGACCCTCTAGCACACCCCAGCACCCCTTGCCATTAGATACATTCAGTGCTGGAGGCGTTCCCCTGAGTTTCCGCTGAAAAAAAGCCCTGGTCATACATATATCCACTCTCTCCTGATGGGGGTCCGACACCTCTTCTTATTTTCCTTGACCACTGCAGTAGTTCTAGTGTTCTACCACTCTTATTTATATACAGTAAGTATAAGCTCAAATAGGAAAAGTAAAGGTCGGAGTCGGTGACATCACGACCCTACAGAAGGAAGCAAGGTTGTTTGTTCAAAGCTTGGCCATTCAGACATAGATGAAGGGACCAGCACTTGTGTTTTCTCTGTAGTGCAGCTAAACTCACAAGTCATTGTAAGTGCAGTTTTTACATTCAATAAATGTGGCTAGATGTTTTGAATGGAAAAACACTATGAGGCTATATCTCTTTTCTTTTTGAGCTTATACTTATATAAATAAGAGTTGTGCAACACTTTATCCATGTAAACCAGGATCGAGGAATAACTACTGCAGTGGTGGAGGAAAATAAGGAGAAAAAGTGTGGGACCCCCACGCTGTGGGTTCTGCAATAGCCAGCAGCGCAGATTCCCCCACTGACGCTAAACAGTGTGGATGGAGGAAGTTATAGATTTTCTCTACTTCAGCCTGCAAACTGAGGGTGAGAAGTCAATACTTTGCTATACTTTGGCTCCAACGGGTAGAGAATCATAGGTGTGCGCAGCCTATTGCATTAGAGTGTGCACCTCAAAATTCAAACACACGTGTGTGTATATATACTGTATACAGTATACAGTGCATCTGGAAAGTATTCACAGCACTTAACTTTTTCCACATTTTGTTATGTTACAGCTTTATTCCAAAATGCATTAAATCCATTGTTTTCCTCAAAATTCTACAAACAATGCCCCATATCGACAACGTGAAAGAAGATTGAAACCTTTGTAAATTAATTAAAAATGAAAAAAATAAAAAAATTACATTGACATAAGTATTCACAGCCTTTGCTCAATACTTTGTTGAAGCACCTTTGGCACCAATTACAGCCTCAAGTCTTATGGAGTATGATGCTACAAGCTTGGCACACCTATTTTTGGGCAGTTTCTCTCATTCTTCTTTGCAGGACCTCTTAAGTTCCATCAGGTTGGATGGGAAGCATCGGTGCAAAGCCATTTTCAGATCTCTCCAGATTTTCAATTGCGTAAAAGTCTGGGCGCTGGTTGGGCCACTCAAGGACATTCACAGAGTTGTCCCCTAGCCACTACTTTGTTATCTACTTTGTTATCTTGGCTGTGTGGTTAAGGTCGATGTCCTGATGGAGGATGAACCTTTGCCCCAGTCTGATGTCCAAAGCTCTCTGGAGCAGGTTTTCATCAAGGATGTCTCTGTACATTGCTGCATTAATCTTTCTCTTGATCCTGACTAGTCTCCCAGTTCCCGCTGCTGAAAAACAGCCTCACAGCATGATGCTGCCCCCACCATGCTTTACTGTAGGGATGGTATTGGCCAGGGGATGAGCGGTGCCTGCTTTCCTCCAGACATGATGCTTGCCAATCAAGCCAAAAAGTTCAATTTTTGTTCCATCAGACCATGGAAGTTTGTTTCTAATGGTCTGAGAGTCCTTCAGGTGCTTTTTGGCAAACTCCAGGCAGGCTGTCATGTGCCTTTTACTGAGAAGTGGCTTCCATCTGGCCACTCTACCATACAGGCCTGCATGGTGGAGTGCTGCAGAGATGGCTGTTCTTCTGGAATATTTTCCTCTCTCCACAGAGAAACACTGTATCTCTGTCAGAGCAGGGGCGGATCCAGAGCCTAGTCTCGGGAGGGGCACTGCCAGAAAATACATTTTTTTGGGGGTAAATTTAACGGGGAAATGGCTGGTGTTAGCGCTTCAATCATCACGGCACCATGGTTGTTATGGTGTCAGGATGATTGAAGCGCATTATTACTATTATTACATGGTTATAAAAAATGAAATGGTTCAACTCACCATAGAATCAGTGGGAGCCCCGAGCGTGTCACTTGCCACTGTTATCTGCCACACGTTGGGGATTGTCACTTGCCACGTCACCTGTCACTAGATGCGGATTGTCACTTGCCACGTCCCATGCAACACGTTGCGGATTGTCACATGCCACACATTGCGGATTGTCACTTGCCACGTCCCATGCCACATGTTGCAGATTGTCACTTGCCACAGGTTGCAGATTGTCACATGCCACGTCCCATGCCACACATTGCGGATTGTCACTTGCCACGTCCCATGCCACACGTTGCAGATTGTCACATGCCACGTCCCATGCCACACGTTGCGGATTGTCACTTGCCACGTCCCATGCCACACGTTGCGGATTGTCACTTGCCACGTCCCATGCCACACGTTGCGGATTGTCACTTGCCACGTCCCATGCCACATGTTGCGGATTGTCACTTGGCACACGTTGCAGATTGTCACATGCCACGTCCCATGCCACACATTGCGGATTGTCACTTGCCACGTCCCATGCCACACGTTGCAGATTGTCACATGCCACGTCCCATGCCACACGTTGTGGATTGTCACTTGCCACGTCCCATGCCACATGTTGCGGATTGTCAATTACCACGTCCCATGCCACACGTTGCAGATTGTCACTTGCCACGTCCCATGCCACACGTTGCAGATTGCCACTTGCCACATCCCATGCCACAGGTTGTGGATTGTCACTTGCCTGCTATAATTGTCTGCTGTGTCCCAGTCAGAGGCAGGCTTATTTAACTGACCCCCTGTCATCAGTGCTGGGCAGGGAGGAATGGGCTGGCTGCTGCCACTGGGAGAGCGATGGGAGCAGAGCGAACACATGGCTCATCCTGAGCGGATGTGTCAGCGCTGCATCCCGCCCCAGGGGGGGCAGCAGAGAGATGATGTAATCTCTCTGCTACCGCGGCTGCCTGTACATTCAACAGTGTGGGCGGAACTGCAGGGATGCAGGGCGGCGCTGGGCGGTGAGAGATGATGTTATCTCTCTGCTCCCCCGCCCGCCGGCTCCCTAATTGGCCAGCAGCCGCTCACAAACTGTCACGGAGCCGCCCGTGCTCTCAGCTGTGGAGCCGCTGGCCGGCTCCCTGATTGGCCAGCACTGCAGCCGCTCACAAACTGTCACAGAGCCGCCCGCGCTCTCAGCTGTGGAGCCGCTGGCCGGCTCCCTGATTGGCCAGCACTGCAGCCGCTCACAAACTGTCACTGAGCCGCACACAGCTGTTCAAGTAACGGAGCCGCCCGTGCTCTCAGCTGTGGAGCCGCCCGCCTGCTCTCTCACCCACAGCAATGCCTGCCCTGCCCACCCACTCACCCACAATCTTGGAGGGGGCAATTGCCCTGTTGCCCCCCCCCTGGATCCGCCCCTGTGTCAGAGTGACCATCGGGTTCTTGGTCACCTTCCTGGCTAAGGCCCTTCTACAGCAATCGCTCAGTTTGGCCAGGTGGCTCGCTCTAGGAAGAGTCCTGGTGGTTCCAAACTTCTTCCATTTACTGATGATGGAGGCCACTGTGCTCATTGGGACCTTCAATGCTGCAGAAATGTTTCTGTACCCTTCCCCAGATCTGTGCCTTCATACAATCCTGTCTCTGAGGTCTACAGACAATTCCTTGGACTTCATGGCTTGGTTTGTGCTCTGACATGCACTGTTAACTGTGGGACCTTATATAGACAGGCATGTGCCTTTCCAAATCATGTCCAGTCAACTGAATTTACCACAGGTGGACTCCAATCAAGTTGTAGAAACATCTCAAGGATGATCAGTGGAAACAGGATGCACTTGAGCTCAATTTTGAGTGCAAAGGCTGTGAATACCTATGTACATGTGATTTTTTCATTTTATATTTTTGTAAAAATGTAAAGCCAGCAGCTACACATACTGCAGCTGCTGGCCTTTAACAATAGGACTCTTACCTGTCCTGGAGTCCAGTGATGTCGGCACCGGAGCTGATGTTTCCATCAGCTGTCCGGTGCTGCCGCCGCCATTGCAGGTAAGGGTATCGGGCAGTGTAGCCTTACGGCTTCAAGCCGGGAATCCTACTGCGCATGTGCGAGGCCCCGCTCCTCTCTCCTACTGGCCCGGCGACAGGAAGAGGAGGAGGGAACCCCGCGGTGATTTCACGGGCCTTTGAAGTCAAAGACAGGTATCCTGCCCCCCCCCCCCGAAAGGTGTCAAAAATATTTTATTATATCTTTTCATGTGACAACACTGAAGAAATAACACTTTGCTACAATGTAAAGTAGTGAGTGTACAGCTTGTATAACAGTGTAAATTTGCTGTCCCCTCAAAATAACTCAACACACAGCCATTAATGTCTAAACCGCTGGCAACAAAAGTAAGTACTCCCCTAAGTGAAAATGTCCAAATTGGGCCCAAGGTGTCAAAATTTTGTTTTGTGTGGCCACCATTATTTTCCAGCACTGCCTTAACTGAATGCCCTCTTGGGCATGGAGTTCACCAGAACTTCAGAAGTTGCTACTGGAGTCCTCTTCCACTCCTCCATGATGACATCACAGAGCTGGTGGATGTTAGAGACCTTGTGCTCCTCCACCTTCCATTTGAGGAAGCCCCACAGATGCTCAATAGGGTTTAGGTCTGGGGACATGCTTGGCCAGTCCATCACCTTTACCCTCTGCTTCTTTAGGAAGGCAGTGATCGTCTTGGGGGTGTGTTTGGGGTCGTTATCATGTTGGAATATGGCCCTGCGGCCCAGTCTCCAAAGGGAGGGCATCATGCTCAGCTTCAGTATGTCAGAGTACATGTTGGCATTCATGGTTCCCTCAATGAACTGTAGCTCCTCAGTGGCGGCAGAACTCATGCAGCCCCAGACCATGACTCTCCCACTACCATGCTTGACTGTAGGCAAGATACATTTGCTTTGTACTTCTCACCTGGTTGCCGCCACACATGCTTGACACCATCTGAACCAAATACGTCTCATCAGACCACAGGACATGGTTCCAGTAATCCATGTCCTTAGTCTGCTTGCCTTCAGCAAACTGTTTGCGGGGTTTCTTGTGCATCATCTTTAGAAGAGGCTTCCTTCTGGGATGACAGCCATGCAGACCAATTTGATGCAGTGTGTGGTGTATGGTCTGAACACTGACAGGCTGACCCCCCCACTCCTTCAACCTCTGTAGCAATGCTGGCAGCACTCATATGTCTATTTCCCAAAGAAAACCTCTGGATATGGCACTGAGCACGTGCACTCAACTTCTTTAGTCGATCATGGCGAGGCCTGTTCTGAGTGGAACCTGTCCTGTTAAACTGCTATATGGTCTTGGCCACCATCCTGCAGCTCATTTTCAGGGTATTGTCAATCTTCTTATAGCCTAGGCCATCTTTATGTAGAGCAACAATTCTTTTTTTCAGATCCTCAGAGAGTTCTTTGCCATGAGGTGTCATGTTGAACTTCCAGTGACCAGTATTAGACACTGAGAGCGATAACACCAAATTTAACACACCTGCTCCCCATTCACACCTGAGACCTTGTAACACTAACGAGTCACATGACACAGAGGACATTTCCACTTAGGGGTGTACTCTCTTTTGTTACCAGCAGTTTAGAAATTAATGGCTGTGTGTTGAGTTATTTTGAGGGGACAGCAAATTTACACCATTATACAAGCTGTACACTCACTACTTTACATTGTAGCAAAGTGTCATTTCTTCAGTATTGTCACATGAAAAGATATAATAAAATATTACTCACTTTTGTGAGATACTGTGTATATATACACACACAAACACACACTATTTTAAATAAATGTAAAGAAACATTTTGAAATGTTTAAGACATTTTATATTTTAATACTTTTTACATCTTATGGCAGAGCCAGTCAGAGGGAGAGAAAGAGAGAGAGAGGGGTGAGAGAGGTGAGAAAGAGAGAGAGAGAGGGGTGAGAGAGAGAGAGAGAGAGAGGTGAGAAAGAGAGAGAGAGAGAGAGAGAGAGAGAGAGAGAGAGAGAGAGAGAGAGGGAGAGAGAGAGAGAGAGAGAGGGGGGGGGGAGAGAGGTGAGAAAGAGAGAGAGAGAGGTGAGAAAGAGAGAGAGAGAGGGGTGAGAGAGAGAGAGAGGTGAGAAAGAGAGAAAAGGGGTGAGAGAGGTGAGAAAGAGAGAGAGAGGGGGGTGAGAGAGAGAGAGGTGAGAAAGAGAGAGAGGGGTGAGAGAGGTGAGAAAGAGAGAGGGGTGAGAGAGGTGAGAAAGAGAGAGAGAGGGGTGAGAGAGGTGAGAAAGAGAGAGAGAGGGGGGTGAGAGAGAGAGAGAGGTGAGAAAGAGAGAGAGAGAGAGAGAGAGAGAGGGGTGAGAGAGAGAGAGAGGTGAGAAAGAGAGAGAGAGGGATGAGAGAGGTGAGAAAGAGAGACAGAGCGGTGAGAGAGAAAGAGAGGTGAGAAAGAGAGAGAGGGGTGAGAAAGAGAGAGAGGGGTGAGAGAAGCGAGAAAGAGAGAGAGAGGGGTGTGGTGGGAGAAAGGAATGGTTGAGAGAGAGAGAGAGAGAGAAAGGTGTGCGAGAGAGAGAGAGAGAGAGAGAGAGGGGGGTGGGAGAGAGATGTGTGTGTATGAGAGAGAGAGGGGGTGAGAAAGGGGTTGAGAGAGAGGGGGGAGAGAGAGAGTGGATTAGAGGGGGTGAGACAGAGAGAGGGGGGTAAGAGAGGGAGGTGGGGGAGAGAAAGAGAGGGGTGGGAAAGAGAGGGGGGGTGGAAGAGTGAGAGAGAAGTCCTCAGTAAATTTCCCATCACTGTATATGAATATGACCGTTTAATTGCACAGCGTTTTTTACTTCATATACATACTATATACTGTAACTTCCCTGTCCTTACAGAAACATTTTTTGCTGCTAAATGAATTAGAGCACTAGTTGTCTGTCCATGGTATGCATATATCTGCATAAGTAGGTGCAGCAAATGACAGTGGAACAGTGGGGGGATTTACTAAAAGTGGAGCACTCAGAATCTGGTGCAGCTGTGCATTATAACCAATCAGCTTCTTCTAATGCTGGCCATACACTATACGCAAAATCGGCCGAAATTCAGTCAATTATACAGTTCATTAGTTTTTCAGCCAGTTAATGGGCACAAAATCCATAATCGTTGGGACGTTTTTGAGACGAAAGACAAGTGTGGAAATTTTCTGCCGAACGAGCGATAAAGTGAAAGCTTAATGTGTTTCCCGTCTGAACTGTCTGCACTAGGTACTGTGGGGATGAAAAGTATTCAGACCCCCTTACATTTTTCATTTTTTTGTTATATTGCAGCCCCATATTGACAGAAAAACACAGAATTGTTGACATTTTTGCAGATTTATTAAAAAAGAAAAACTGAAATATCACATGGTCCTAAGTATTCAGACCCTTTGCTGTGACACTCATATATTTAACTCAGGTGCTGTCCATTTCTTCTTAACATCCTTGAGATGGTTCTACACCTTCATTTGAGTCCAGCTGTGTTTGATTATACTGATTCAACTTGATTAGGAAAGCCACACTCCTGTCTATATAAGACCTTACAGCTCACAGTGCATGTCAGAGCAAATGAGAATCATGAGGTCAAAGGAACTGCCTGAAGAGCTCAGAGACAGAATTGTGGCAAGGCACAGATCTGGCCAAGGTTACAAAAAAAATTCTGCTGCACTTAAGGTTCCTAAGAGCACAGTGGCCTCCATAATCCTTAAATGGAAGACGTTTGGGATGACCAGAACCCTTCCTAGAGCTGGCCGTCCGGCCAAACTGAGCTATCACGGGAGATGAGCCTTGGTGAGAGAGGTAAGGAAGAACCCAAAGATCACTGTGGCTGAGCTCCAGGGATGCAGTCGGGAGATGGGAGAAAGTTGTAGAAAGTCAACCATCACTGCAGCCCTCCACCAGTCGGGGCTTTATGGCAGAGTGGCTTGACAGAAGCCTCTCCTCAGTGCAATACTTTCCGTCCCCACTGTATATGTAAAAAAAAACGAACAAAAAATGCATTCATTTATGTCCACTGAACAATTTATCGGTCATTACATGATGGCACTATCGTTTGCGCTCACGGCCGAATGTTTGTTTTTCGAAAATGGGTTCGGCCGATTTTTTGTATATGGCCAGCATTAGTTCATATTGTTCGGTTAAGCTTTGGCAATAAAATCTGGAAGCTGATTGGTTTTCATGCAGAGCTGCACCAGATTTTTCACGCTCCACCTTTAGTAACACCCAGCACCCCCCCCCCCCCCCATATTTAATTTATTTTGTAAGGCGCTATTAAAACAAATTCCGCACAGAGTCAGTGTGCTATTCTCTAAAGTTAGTCTCATGGTCTGTCTATTCTCTAGTGCTGGACAGCATAGCCACGTCCTCAGAAAAATCAGAGATTGGTCAAGAGTACACACACCAGCTTCCAGATTGGACAATAAAGGAGCAGCAGCACACTGATGAGTCATCATTCTGCTCACTCTGTTTCTTCTTCCTGTCTGTATTTTCCCTGATGCTTCATTTAGATGTAGAGTTAATTTAAGATTTCAACTGAGCGTGTTTTACATGAACAAATACATAACTGTAATAATTTTGTTATTTTTTGATATTTTCTAAAATTCACACTTGAGCAATATGGGTATGATGCAGCACATTGGCGACAACACTGTGACTGCATCTGCTTCGTGTCTGGGGTGTATATAATTACTGTCAGTGGGGACAGCAAGTTTTATACATGTTCATTCTGCTAGGAATGCTGACCATGCTAAAAATAGATCTAATTGTGGTTATATTGCAGTCTGCCCTTCTGAGCCCATCAAAGTATAATAAACATGTAAACCGCCATTAATACTAATTATATATGGTTTGTAAGTAAAGAAGATTCTGTCAAAGGTGGTGGCCTAAAAGTCAAGTGGGGGTAACAAAGAGTGGTACAGGTAGTAAAGCCTGCGCTACTCTTCTAAACGGAGAAAATGGTGCAGATCCTACAAATTATGCATGTCCCCTTGTTAATGAGAAGCTGTCTGCTCCGTTTTCTATGCTGTGTCTGCTGCCAGACATAGCATAGGCATCATTCACACAGCCATGTTGGGCCATACTCCAACAAGAAGGAACATAGATCTTCACTGAGTTCCATAGGTATTTGCAATCAGCCTGTACAAGCCAATGAGAGGCTGATAGGCACCGCCGCTGTTCACATGTAGACAGACATCCAAAGTGTTACATGCAAATGATAGATAAGCAGCCTTGGATGCAGAACATCTGCCTACAGGGCCAATCATCGGCCCCTAATTGCATACAACACCTTGGATGTAAATTTGCATGCCGATAGCAATAACACCAGGGCCGTCTTTAATATTGATTGGACCCTGGGCAAAACTTTTCTTAGGGCCCCCCCCATGCAGTTTTGCTCTCCACCTGCTCTGAGACATACAATAAATATCAGCTAAACTCAAAATCAGTTTACTGAATCAGGTCAGGCAGCTATTGCGATTGGTTGCAGTGTATCATTACCTCTCACTGACTGGTTGCTAGAGGTTACAGCACACATTACGACTCACTGATTAGTTGCTAGAGGTTACAGCACATGATTTCTGCTTGTTGATTGGTTGCTAGAGATTACTGTGGATACGACCTCAGGGGGGCATGATATACATATCAATGCCGCTGGTCGCCCCTATTTACAAATGAATGCAGCCGCTATTTACATATGAATGCCAGTAATTTACATGTAAACACAATGTCTGCAGGTGAGTCATCTTTACACAACAATAGGGCAGAGCTGGGCAGCATCAATAGCAGCACTTCACACAGAGATATTGGGACACAGCACAGGACTAAAACCTCAAGGGATGAGGGAAATTAAACCAGGATAGTTGCAAGTATGAGACAGCTGCTTTGGGCCCCACAACAATGACAGGGCCCAGGGCAGCTGCCCCTTTTGCCCTGCCCTAAAAACGGCCCTGAATGGCACCTGTCAGCCTGTCATTGACTTGTGCCGTTACATGCAAACAGTCACAGTGCCAGCTGGCTTGTCACTGATTTGTACTGTCTAGACAGTGTCATTTGTCGTTTTGTTTGCTCTGTGCAAAGCCCTTCCATGTGCGGCTTACTTTAAAGGGGTCGTACATATCAGGCCTGTGTGTACGGCAGCTGGTCCGACAGAGGCCAGACGTTCGGCTGAGAGCGCTGGCTGGTGTGTTCTGGCCCATCATCTATGACTGGCTTAAAGCCTAGTACACATGGGCCGTATGTTGGCCGTTTGGCCGGCTTCTGTTGAAGGCTCATGACCAAAAAAGGTCTGCTAACCCACTCTCGATCAGCGCTCTTAGCTGACCCTGACCAAAGTGTTCTGGTGGGTGGGGGGGTTAGTTCCCCTGTATAAACACAATAGCTCTGTGGGGAGATCACTGTACTGACATTGGATAGTTAGTACAGTGGCTTCTCCTGAGCTCTTCTGTTTTTATTCATTCACCCAGCTGGGTTGAAAAAAAAATGTTAGTGTTTACCAGGCTTAATGACTCATTTACACTTGTGTTCTCCTCTGAAAATTGATCTTTGGTGAACTGCTTTTCAGAGGGCATTTGACAAGCGGCTGGGAGGAGGTATGTGGCCTCCTGGATGCCTGTTTTTTACCCTTGAACGTCCGCGGCACCATTCTGCAGCCTTTTGCATTACACATGGTTGCAGGGCGGTTGCATTTAGCCTCGCTAAGTTGGATAACAGTACTGGGGTTGCATTTAGCCTCGCTAAGTTGGATAACAGTACTAGGGGAAAATTTTGCCATGACCATAATGCTGTGTTCCACCGTACTCCAGCTGCCATGTTGGCTTAAGGTGAGCGGTAGGGGCAGGTTTAAAAAACAGCTCTATTGATATTTTTGTTTGATAGCTGGGCATATAGACAAATAAAGGACCTTTCCCTTCCTTTATACAGGCTCAGCCCGTGTAGTGCATTCACTGCTCGGGCAGAGAGAGACATATGAGATGTCTACCAGGTTACTGGCATATGCCATATGCCAGGTGTATTCTGGTGGCAATTCCTTTGGTAATTAGGCATGGAACTCAAGTCAGTTTCTTTTTCACTCTGAAACTGGAGGGGGGACAGGGGGCAGAGAGACATTAAACAGGATTGCCAACTTTGTTAATATGACATGTACCACATGCCTTTATGATGGTGCGAGAAGTTATGTTAATTCCCCCAGTATGTCTGGAGTAATTTGAGGATACCAGAAAGTCTTATAATAAGCCTAAGCAATTTTTTTATTTCAAGATAAAAAGCCCCCCCTTAAAGTGGGGCTGCCTGTTTACTGTATGGGTTAAATACTCATTTAAGTCTAGGGCACTGGAAAAAGCAGACTCACTTATCCAATCCTCTGCTCCCACAAACTCCCCCCAGGCTGCTAGACTGGTCCCCACAGCCTCTTCTTTGCTATACTACAGTGATTTTACAAGAAAAAGAACCGCTGCTACAGGTGTATGAAAATAAAGCTGGTTGGAATATCTCGTGGAGTGCCAGCCCCGGCCCGCCTTCGTGGGAAACTTGGAAAGAAGAAAGAAATGGCTGCACATCCAGAACTTCTGATTACCTTTTATTTTGACCAAAAAGATAACACCAAAGACACCAAACTGTGGTCACATAGACGCGTTTCACACATACATCTTGTGCTTAATCATTACCAAATGATTAAGCACAAGATGTATGTGTGAAACGCGTCTACATGACCACAGTTTGGTGTCTTTAGTGTTATCTTTTGAACAAAATAAAAGGCAATCGGAAGTTCTGGATGTGCAGCCATTTCTTTCTTCTTTCCATACTACAGTGATTGCAGGTACCCTGATGTCATCAAGTACAATGCAGAACCCGTAGCCTTGTACTGGGTGTGAGGACGTTGAGGGACAGTCCACCGCTGGAGTGTAGGGGAGAAGAGGAGAGTGCTGGCTGCCAGGGGAATGGAGGATCAGGTAAATAAAACAGCTTTTTCTGGGGCCCTAGACCTAAATAAACATTTACCTCTTGCGTTGGGGCAACCCCATTGCAAAAGAAGGATTTTTCCTTCCCCTAGAGATAAACTTTAAGACTAATACACCAGCTGTATTTAGCACAGACAATTTAGGACAGTGCTTCTAGAGCCAATTTCCTGGCAAATTGTATATTGGCACCAAAATTTTTGTTGCTGACGTCTTCTTTACAGTTGACAAATTATGGTTTGTTTTGTCGCAAGACCTTTTCCAAATAAAAGTGATATTTCTTTTGGCTTCACAAATTGTGGATGCTTAAAACTGAACTGGAGAGCAGACAGCTAAATATTCCGTTGAAATTCATACATGGGAGTAGAGATGGGAAGGCCTGGAACAAAAAATTGAAAAATTGGTAGAAAAATGTTTTTTTTTGTGATTTTTTCAAAGCGTTTGTTTGGAATATGTTCTTTTACAAAAATAAATAATATATCTATGACATTGTATTCCAACTATATAATATGAAGACCTTAATTAAATATTTCTGAGACTTTATGTAAAGTCTTAAATTATTGCAAGGTCTCTCAGCTGAAGACAAGCAAATTCTGGAATACAGTTCAAGTAACACTGTACTTCTCAATGCAGTTCAAACAAGGGAAATATGCATTTCTGCCACTAGGGGGCACTACAGGGGAAAGGCTCCCATTTAGATTGCTTGTGGGCTCCATCTTGTACCTCCTACAGTTGGGTGATTGTTGGGATACAGCAGATTATAGTTTCTTTCTTCTCAGGCCTTTTGATAGGTAAGAGGGTACATTTGTCTGACAAATTAGTTCATCCTTATAACCTTAATGATTCCTATTAATGTTCTCCACCATCCCAGCATAATGTTTCCCTATAGTCTGGTCAGTAAATTGGTTTATGCGTTCTTCCTCTCAGTAAAGTGGTGAGACCAACATCTAGAGTTTAGAAACATTTCTGCAGTGTAATTTCTGCTGAGAGCAAAGCTGCTCTTTGGAAATATTGTGAGAAGAAATATTATTTTCTAAATGCTACAAGATGACAAAACACATCCTGGCATGCCAGAGGTGCCCAAAAATGCACTATGGAATGAAATGATGAGGACCTGAATGAAAGCATAGCTCTCAACTGTCCCTGATTTTGAGGGACTGTCCCTGATTTGGAACAAAGTCCCTCTGTCACTCTTTTCTCCTCATTTGTCCCTTATTTTGGTCTGATCTTTATAGTTATACATAAAATGCACTATTTATCTTTCAAAAATAGTTTTTTAGTGTTAAACCTTTCATCCAGTTTCTAAATTGGGGCATTTCTAAATTCCAAAAGCCAGTATTAAGGAATAGTAGTAGAAAAAAAGCACTTGTGGGTTTAACCAATTGTTTTTTTTGTATAATTCTCCTTTAAGGGTACCGTGGCAGGGGGTGTGTCCTATGCCTACATACTTTTGCTAATAGGTGTCCCTCTTTCCCATCTCAGAAAGTTGGGAGGTATGTGAAAGTGCGAGTAGCTATTCCCTCAAGAGTTTTCATTCCAGAAACACGCTTTCTGCTGCTTATGGATAATCACAAAGTGTTTCTTCACCAGCAACATCTTCAAGTAAGGAAGTGTTACTTACCATGGCCCCCCAAAATACACAATCCCTTTATTTATAGAGAAAATTACACCTGAAAATCAGGAGAAATTCATCAAGCTCTTGCAAGAGCAATATATGCTTCTGGATCAGCATGGTCTGAAACATTAAATGCATATTGACAGGAAGTTATTCAATTATTATGAGGGAAAGGGGGGTTGTCGCCTGTTCTCCTGTATAGGTGAAATGTTCTTATCATACACAGTCCTTGTTATTCCATTTGTAATAAAAAATACAATTTTAAAAAGCAAAATTAATTTATTTACTGAATAGGCTTTACTTTTGCTAATAGGTGTTCCTCATTTCCATCTCAGAAAGTTGGGAGGTATATGAAAGTGCGAGTAGCTTTTCCCTCGAGATTTTTCATTCCAGAAACACGCTTTCTGCTGCTTCTGGATCATCACAAAGTGTTTCTTCACCAGCAGCATCTTCGAGTAAGGAAGTGTTACTTACCATGGCCATACCAGGGAAAGGGGGGCGGTCACCTGTTCTCCCGTATAGGTGAAATGTTTTTATCATACACAGTCCTTGTTATTCCATTTGTAATAAAAAATAAAATTTACTTTTATTTCAAGCATAATACATTTATATACACTGCATTTCACCTTCTCAGTGTAACAAAATGACATTCAATTTGTAAAACTACTCAACACTGAATTGAAATGAAATCCAAACTTTCCAGTTTTTCCAGAAATAAACAAGGAGAATTTTATTTTTTCCCGTGGTTTAAAAATTTACAGAATTTTGACATCTCTACACTGATGCTGTATTACCTATACAGGGATTTGTCATTTCGTCCAGCCAGTTCTATGACTTACACAGTTTCACACCTAGATTGTCCTCAGATTTCTGCACTGTAAGACAAGCCATAGGTGAATCGAATACAATTCCAGCAGGACAGGAAATCTCTTTAATAGAGCCCCTGATAGTAAAAACCCAACAGGGGCCCTAACCCTTTACCACTCTATCAAAGAAAAAAATGCTTGACACATACTTTAAAGCCAAACAAAACTTTCAGCTTAAATCAACTAAATACATTCCAGGTGCATCAAATGCACAAAGTCTTACAGTTGGCTTTCATTGAAAAGAAGCCACAGCCTGAGTCGCCTGTTCCCTGCCAGCATGCTGCAGAGAAGGACTTTTGCTATCGGTGTGGAAACAGGGGTCTCTTAACAGAGGTCCAACACACCTCCTATTGAGTTAGAGCTATCCAATCAGTAGGGAGCATTAGCTTTGCTAAATTTAGAGCTTTAAAACGATAGTAATCTCTTAGATCAGGGGTCTCCAAACTTTCTAAAAAAAGGGCCAGTTTAATATCCCTCAGACTTTAGAGGGGCCGGACTATGGCCAGTGGGAGTAGAAAATGTCTTGGCGTCGGTAACAATGCCCCAATATTGGTGTCAGTGAGAGGAATAATGCCCCATCATTGGTGTCAGTGAGAGGAATAATGCCCCATCCTTGGTGCCAGTGGGAGGAATAGTGCCCCATTGTTGGTGTCAGTGGGAAGAATAATGTCCCATTGTTGGTGTCAGTGGAAGAGATAGTGCCCCATTGTTGGTGTCAGTGGCAGGAATTATGTCCCATTGTTTATGTCTGTGAGAGGACTAGTACCCCTTCATTGGTGTGAAAATGGCGCCTATGGCAAGCATGCGAACTGCGCCCCTGTTAAAACAAAAAAAAAAACAGCGAAAAAAACTATAAGTCAAGCTCTTAAATCTTTCAATTAACAAATTATGGATTAGTACTACATAAACTGCCCGTCAGTTCGCCCCTGGTCATTAAACATTCTATATTCAGTGAAAGTTCATGTAGTGCAAAGTTTGCACTACATGAACTCTGAATATGGACTGTTTAACCGCTTGCTGACCGCCTCACGCAGATATACTGCGGCAGAAGGGCTCGTACAGACAGAATCACGTACCTGTACGTTCCCCTTTAAGAGGCAGCCAGCGGGCGCGCCCGCGGCAAGCTCCGTGAGTCGGGTTGCGGGTCCCGCGGACTTGATTGCCACGGGGTTACCCGCGATCGCCTCACGGGGAGGAAGAACGGGGAGATGCTAATGTAAACAAGCATCTCCCCGTTCTCCCTAGTGACAATGTCACTGATCTCTGCTCCCTGTCATCGGAGCAGAGATCAGTGACATCACACACACAGCCATGCCCCTCACAGTTAGAAACATGCCCCTAGGACACACTTAACCCCTACACTGCCCCCTAGTGGTTAACCCCTTCACTGCCAGTGTCATTTACACAGGAATCAGTGCATTTGTATAGCACTGATTGCTGTATAAATGACAATGGTCCCAAAAATGTGTCAAAAATGTCCAATGTGTCTGCCATGATGTCGCAGTCACAATAAAAATCGCTGATCGCTGCCATTTAAAAAAAAAATTATTAATAAAAATGCCATAAAACTATCCCCTATTTTGTAAACGCTATAACTTTTGCGCAAACCGATCAATAATCGCTTATTGCGATTTTTTTACCAAAAATATGTAGAATACGTATTAGCCTAAACTGAGGAAAAAAATTGTTTTTTTATATATATTTTTGGGGGATATTTATTATAGTAAAAAAAATTGTCGCTCTTTTTTTGTTTATAGCGCGAGAAATAAAAAGCGCAGGGGTGATTAAATACCACCAAAAGAAAGCTCTATTTGTGGGGAAAAAAAGATGTCAATTTTGTTTGGGAGACACGTCGCACGACCGCGCAATTGTTAGTTAAAGCGGCGCAGTGCCGAATCGCAATAAGTGCTCTGGTCAGGAAGGGGGTAAATTCTTCCGGGGCTGGTTAAGGAGCTTGTTGCACAAATCACTTTATTAAACTTTATGATATCTATTTATTTAATCCATATTGAGCACTATTTGATTGTGCGTGTGTGCCAAGCAGAAGCAGCCAATCAAATATAGTGCTCAATATGGATTAAATAAATATGCATAGCCATAAATATCAAAAATAAAAGTGTAATAAAGTGATTTGTGCAACAGCAGGTACTACTTTTAAATAGACTGTAGATGCGACTACAAGAGATAACCAGACTGCGAATGTGACATACTACAGGAAATGACCAGACTGCGAATGTGACATACTACAGGAAATGACCAGACTGCGAATGTGACATACTACAGGAAATGACCATACTGCGAATGTAACAGAAAAGAAGGAGGGCGCACTAACCTAGTGCATTACCACTGATAAATTTTAATGCAGCATAAAAACAGCAAAAATTATACTCACAAACGAGCTTACACCAGCTTTGAAAAGGGCCCAAAAGCGCTGTTCTGTGGATCGACACACCAGGACCTATTGCCAAGAGGGTCAGACCGGTGCAAATGGCCAATGGCTGAGCCTTAGCCATTGGCCATTTGCACCGGTCTGACCCTCTTGGCAATAGGTCCTGGTGCTTTTGTAAGCTCGTTTGTGAGTATAATTTTTGCTGTTTTTATGCTGCATTAAAGTTTATCAGTGGTAATGCACTAGGTTGGTGCGCCCTCCTTCTTTTCAGTTTTTTTCTAGCTTGAATACTCATTGTTCAAAGGAGGGCTGCAAGACGTTAGGCAATACCTTTTTAGGTGGTCGCACCACATGTTCAGTTCATGGACACCTGAGCGCAGGAGAGATTTTTACTGTGTCAGACTGCGAATGTAACATACTACAGGAGATGACAAGACTGCGAATGCGACATACTACAGGAGATGACAAGAGACTGAGAATGCAACTACAGGAGATGAACAGACTGCGAAAGCAACATACTACAGGAGATGACCAGAGACTGAGAATGCAACTACAGGAGATGACCAGAGACTGCGAATGTGACATACTATAGGAGATGACCAGAGACTGCGAATGCGACTACAGGAGATGACCAGAGACTGCGAATGTGACATACTACAGGAGATGACCAGAGACTGCGAATGCGACTACAGGAGATGACCAGAGACTGCGAATGTGACTACAGGAGATGACCAGAGACTGCGAATGCGACATACTACAGGAGATGACCAGAGACTGCGAATGCGACATACTACAGGAGATGACCAGAGACTGTGAATGCGACATACTACAGGAGATGACCAGAGACTGCAAATGTGACATACTACAGGAGATGACCAGAGACTGCGAATGAGACATACTACAGGAGATGACCAGAGACTGCGAATGAGACATACTACAGGAGATGACCAGAGACTGCGAATGCGACTACAGGAGATGATCAGAGACTGTGAATGCGACATACTACAGGAGATGACCAGAGACTGCGAATGAGACATACTACAGGAGATGACCAGAGACTGCGAATGAGACATACTACAGGAGATGACCAGAGACTGCGAATGCGACTACAGGAGATGACCAGAGACTGTGAATGCGACATACTACAGGAGATGACCAGAGACTGCGAATGAGACATACTACAGGAGATGACCAGAGACTGCGAATGAGACATACTACAGGAGATGACCAAGTAGCCAGTTTTAAAATGTAAACTTTCAGCAATGCACAGCTATACAGGGGGGTAAACAACATTGTCAGGGAGGGTTTAGTAACAGTGAGTCTATAGGCAGAAAGACCCCAGATGATGGCTCCTTAGCTGAAACATGTCGGGTGGACCCCTCACGATTACCGCTATTTGATATTTGAGCTGTTTTTGATCTTCTAACATGTGAGTCTATTTTATATTATTTTAATAAACCAGGGTTTAAACATTATCACGCTATGTGAGTTTCTTTACTCCTCATGGCATATGAATACCCGTATGGCCTATATCGGAATGTTTATAGATTTGAAAGTTGTATTGCCACTCCCCTCTTCTGCTGTATGCTGACGACATTCGAAGAGACGTATCGTCCAGACCGGTTGGTCAATAAGCCTTTCTGACTTGTATGACGTATGTCTTTTCAAGTCATTAAGTTCCGGTAAGCCTTTTGATGTCTACAGTGATGCCCCCTGCACCATTTTAGATCCTTTGTCCACATGTGGTTTTTCCATAGCTCACTCACCTGCCAGATCCAGTTGATTTTTTCTACTTGAGAACCTGGGTAGCTACTGATCCACCATTTTTAGTGTTTAACCTCCATAGACCTTTGGTGGTGGTTTTTTCTTCACATTTTTTCTACAATCAATATTGTGGACTTTTTATGTTTCAGGACATTTTCATTTACAAATTTTATGGTGTTAGATTTATTGGACCTTCACGGTCTTCCAATTATATTTTATTAACGTTCTTATTTGATAATTAAGATTTATCAACAGTTTTTTTTATTTCATATTGTTTTGATATATTAGCACAGTGTTACATTATGGTGTAATTTATATTCTATGATTATATTATAAGGTGACAATATATTTTCACATACTGTTCACATATACTTATTGAGTGTTGTTCTGACCTATATGTCTATACAATATACTAGGTTTTGACACATTTCCAATTTTGTAGGGCCTATAGCGCTACACTTTTTTTCGTTTTATTATCCTTTACCTATAGGCAGAAGGACCTACCTGGCCAGCCGGGCTCATCTCCCACTCCCAGAGGTCCGGAGGCGGAGCTTTCTGTGGTAGGGGGAGGGCTTATGGTGGTAGGGGCTTTTGCAGTATGGGGGCAGGAATATTCGTGGTCCAGGAGAGGCGATCTCAGCGCTCTGAGCACATACAGAGTATATAGGGCGGGGCAGTGCAGGGTCAGAGCGTCAGTGGAGCTCCCTGCCCCGCCCCTCCCTGCTGACAGAGCCTCCCTCAGCCTAAGCCGAGCCCAACAGCCGGCTGTCTGATAGAACACTGGCACCGGGATCCAGCAGGCTGGCCTCGGCGCCGGGGGCTATATTAGTCCGGGAGGAGGGGTGGGGGTTTATTTTCATGCGGAGGGCGACTTTTTCCGCCCCTTTCCCCCCATGGCGCCCATACCTTAGATACGCCACTGATAGTACCCCATCATTGGTGTCAGTGGCACGAATAGTACCCCATTGTTGGTGTCAGTTGGAGGAATAGTGTCCCATTGTTAGTGCCAGTGGCAGGAATTATGTCCCATTGTTTATGTCAGTGGGAGGAATAGTATCCTAAGGGCCGGATAAAGGCAAGCAAAGGGTTGAAGTTTGGAGACCAGTGTCTTAATTCAAAAAAATCCAGCAGGTTTAAGTCATAATATACTAATTTGCACAGCATACCAGCACATTATGACAGGCTTACTTGCAAACCGAGCTCTCCAGCACAGTGCTCCCTCGACTCTTCCATCTTCACCTTCCAGGTTTCGTATCTTCGGCCGCTCGAATGGCTGGACTGATGTGACGTCACCCCCCGCGCATGCACGCAGGAGTAACATCGCCGTGGCACAGAGAGCGGATCATAAATGTGATCTGCACTGTGCATATGCTCCTCAGATCACATTACCCGCTGAACGGCTGGGGGGACATTTATGACAGAAGAGACCACTAGGGTCTCTTCTGTTATAAAAACCCTGCCTGTCAGAGGGTTTTAAGTATAAGGACTTTACTACCACTTTAAGTCAGACCTTTGCAAAGAGACCACTGTTTCATGCATCATGTTTGCTTGTGACAGGCTTTACTACACAGGCTGTGGCTATTTAAAAATAGGAACTGTAATACTCTCAAAACCTTTTGTTTTAATGCATCTGGGATGTTTTTGAGCTGATTTAAATTGAAAGTTCACTTGGGTTTTAAAAAAGAGTATCCAAATTTGCTTTTAACCCAGCTGAAATAAAACCTCCCAGAATATCATTGTTAAACAATTCTGTTGATATCACTTTTATCTATTACTCAGCTTCTAAGGGCCTCTTCTAGTAAGTGATGATACAAGAACAGCATCCATTATTAATCTGCAATGTAAATTATATACATTCCCAAGAAGAAGATGCCCATATTGAACGATTTCCCTTGTAGTTAACTAAAAACCAGGTCACAGGTCGATCTAAACAGGAAATACATTAAGATCAGCAATGAGAGCTGTGCAGAGGACCAGGCCATCTAGTGTCAGCATTGTACACACCACCCTTCATCAGTTATCACAGCAATAAATATTGCCGATATACAGTATTACAACAATGTGTATTTTTCTGTGCTATATATTTGTGGCATTAACGCTGCGGTTGATAAACACTAATGAAGGTTAGTCAGCAGGGTCCAATTTGTTCCGTATATGCAATTTTGCCCATTTTTCTGCCCCCCCCCCCCCCGGCCCCCTTCCCGAACTTTTTCATTAACATTATTATACAGCAAAAAGTCCATCCCCTCATGCCAGGGTGCTTGGTGCTATCCTAGACATTGACCTGTGCTTTCAGCCCCAACTCCAATGGCTGTCCAAATCATACCGCCTTCACTTCCTTAATATTTCGAAAATTCGCACCTTGCTAATCAATAAAACCACCAAGCTACTCATTCACTCCCTTGTAATCTCACCTATCTCCCCTTCAGCCTATCATTAATTCTTCTGCCAGAGTGCCAGAGTCATCTACCGTATCTGCTCAGCCTCCGCCACCCATCTCTGCCATTACCACCACCGGCTTCCATCACCCAACAAATAAAATTTAAAATACTAACTACAATATACAAAGCCATCCACAACTTTACCCCAAGGTATATCACCTATTTTTTCTCAAAATATCAACCAAATCATCCTTTTTGCTCCAGCCTCCTTCTCTCTAGCTCCCCGATTACATCCTCTTATCTCAGCAAAGAGGAGTGTCTGGGCAACTGCGGGTGTGTAGGCTAGTTGTTATATTAGGACAGATTTTCTTATACTTCTTAACATGGAGGAACACTTTAAAAAAAAGCAGGCCAACCACGGGTTGCAGGAAAGAAATGGGTTTGTTTCCCCATCAACACAGACAGTATTGATGCAGGGATTCCTTGTCTTCTATCAGCTGAGGGGCGGTGGAAGCTATCCCTGCTTGGAGAAGACAGTGATTATTGCTAGTGGTTATACCAACCGCTAGCAATAATCGCAAGTAAAATCCAGCAGGCTGGTTGTACCTAAGTTGTTTGATCGATCAACTTGGTACATTCAGCTCACCCATGCATGGTTTAAATCTCAGCTGGTTGGTGCTGAACTGGCCGAGATTCGAACCGTCTCCGGCTGGCATAACTTTCCAGTCCTAGGCAGCCTTCGCTAATAATTACTATATCTACAGCTCACTGTACATTACTGTGATGATCAGTAGGAGGAATGCGCCTTATATTTGTAGTCATTGGGAAGATTCCCCTTCTTACAGTTAGCTTAAAAGGTCCTTGGCTCAGTGGGAACATAGAGAGGCAGAAAAAGCTCCTTGCTCAAGGAACCCCTACCAACCTTTGGAAAAATCCTGGTTGAGAATGGCTGGCTATTAGGAAATAGTAGGGAGTGAGGAGCAGGGGCAAGAAAAAAGTTGTCGATAAGGGGAGGTGTGTGGGGGAGGGGATGAATAAAAGAAGAGGGTGAATCCATTTTGGAGGGAGAGGTCCAGCACCCCCAAGTATAGGTGGAGGAATAGAGTCTTCTAAACCATTCCAGTGAGGTTGAACAGAACACCACCAAGCAGTTTGTAAGTGTCCACTGTGAGGTGGAAAGTTTGTTTTTTTGTAATGAGCTAGCATAGGGGATCCACATTGTATGTTTTTTCTGTCTTATCAAGTGTTTGCTGTTGGCTTGAACTTTTCCTAATGGACTACTTCATCTTAATTATGACCGTGCAAGGCCCTGCCATGTTAGTTCAGGCAAAAGACATGCAAGGATCACACTATGGCAGAATGTGAAGCTCCAGAGGATTATTTCTGAGTGGAGAAGACTGGCTAGTCAGTGTTCTTTGGGTTTTTTAATCCCAGATCGGGTCTGCCGCTTGTGAGCTTCAAAGAGATTTGAGTGGGAGGAAGTCTCCAATCGTGGTCTTAGTAGGGGTTGTGTGGATATGTGGGTGTGCATGCTTGTTATAAGCCATGCCTGAGGATAGCTCAGGGCTCCCATTTTGGAGACAGAGCCAGTCAGAGACCTGTGTGTTCCTGCTGGAGACTGCACACCATGTTGGGGGGATTCCTTCCCACAGGACTGGAAAAGCCAGAACAGCTGCACAAGTCTGTGGAGATTGAGAAAGCTGAGGCAGCTAGTGAGTCCAGGGGGCTGGAGGGAGTCCACAAGTCTCTGGAGGGGTGTGAGAACCCAGGGTGCCTGGAGACCCCATATCCAGGGGCCAGGAGTGAGCCTGTGAAGTAAGGTGCTGTAATAAAGCCTAAGAGAGCCAGAGAGCTGGGAGCTAGGTGCCTCAGCATTATTCCGTTATTGTGTTTTGGCTGGAGAAGGCAACCACGTCTGTGAACTTTTCCTTTTTCATTTTAATAAAAGTGGGCCACCAAGGCTTTAAAACAGTGGCCTCAGAGCTGCAGCCCTTTGCTTGTCTGTAGGCCCCTTCGAAGTATAATTCCAGCCACTGACACCAAAGACGGGGCATAATTCCTTCCACTGACAACAAAAATGGGGCACTATTCCTCCTAATGTCTGAAGGACAATAAACTGGACCCCCTTTAGAAAGTTTGGAGACCCCTGCTTTAAAATACAGTTAGATTTGCATGGACTTCACTAAAATCTACCATATTGAGATAGTGATTCCCTCATAGCTATCAACTCACTTAAGTGTCAAAACTAACACACAAAAGTTCTATTCAAATATCACTGTAGCAATTATTTATAAGGGGCTTCTATTTTGAGTAAAGAGCATAAACAAAAGAAAAACAGCGCTAACCAACTTATAAGACTGTGCACATTCTGTATATAGGCCACAAAAATCAGATGCATCATGCTGAATAAAATATTACAATATACATAGCTCCCAACTGTCCCTGATTTCGAGGGACTGTCCCTGATTTGGAGCGATGTCCCTCTGTCCCTCGTTCCTCCTCATTTGCCCCTCATTTTGGTCTGAAAAATGCACTTTTTATCTATCAAAAAGTGTTTTCCAGCGCTAAACCTTTCATCTGATTTCTAAATTGCTGCATTTGTAAATTCCAAAAGCCAATAAAAAGGAATAGTAGTGGTAAAAAAAGCAGTTGTGGGTTTAACCAATCTTGTATTTTTGTACAATTTTCCTTTAAGGGGGCGTGGCAAGGGGTGTGTCCTATGCCTGCATACTTTTGCTGATAGGTGTCCCTCATTCCCATCTCAAAAAGTTGGGAGGTATGCAATAGATACCTAACAGACTGGTCACAGCAAACCTGAAACTTTTACATCATTATTGAATTCACAACTTAGATAATAATAAACACCAACCACTAATTATAAATCATAAGAGAAAAGCTGAATGACCACTACTTTTCCCCACCCCAACCAAGAGGACATGATTTTATCAGAGATCTAGTGGAGAACAAACTGACCCTATACATGAAACAATCGGTCTATCTGGAGATTGAGTAAGATGTTTACATATCTTTGGGGATAAATAAATCAAAGATATGATGGGAACCTGTAGAAATGGCTGACCTCTTTAATAGTAATACCTTGTTGAACTGCATTATTCAACATCTGTCGGATCTTCCTGAAAAATCAGGATTAAAACTAAACTTGCTATACACTTTTATATCAGAAGAGTGAGATACCATCTCCAAACTATGATTAAATTACATGATAAGTAAGGATAACTACCTAGAACAGGGGTCTCCAAACTTTCTTAACAAAGGGAAAGTTTGCTGTCCTTCAGACTTTAGGGGGGGGGCCAGACTGTGGCCTTCGAGAGTAGAAAATGGCCTGATGTCAGTGGGAGTAAATAATGCCATCATTGGTGTCAGTGGAAAAAATGCTGCCCCGTTGTTGGTGTCAGTGGGAGGAATAGCGCCCCTCTTTGGTGTCAGTGGGAGGAATTGTGTATGGTTGTTATTGTCATTGAGAGGAATAGTGCCCCATTGTTATAGTCAGTGGGAGGAATAGTGCCCCAAGGGCCAGATAGAGGCAAGCAGAGGGCCATATCCGGCCCCCCCTGGGCTGCAGTTTGAAGACCACTGACCTAGAACATTATTCCGGGACTACATTCTTAGGTAACAGGAACAATGGTAGTTATCCTTGCTTAGAATTAATTAATTGTTCTAATATGAGTACGGGTATTTTTTTTTTTCTTCACTTATCCCCATCAGGGTTATCAGCATAAAATAATAAATATTTTACCTATTTGAGTTATTTTATAGTGGATATAATCAGGTGCCATGTGGCCTCTGTTATATGGGACAGTGGGAGGGACTACCCAGCAAGCTAAGAAGAGAATTGCATGACACAGATATGCTATTAGAGTTAAATCCGTCCAGAACCATTAGTGAGACGTTTTTCTGAGCGGGGGTCACACGATGTCACAATTGAAATACACTGTTATAGATTCTATTCCTAAAATAAAAAAGTGGGGGTAACAGGGAGTTGTTACTCAAGATTCATAAGCTAAACACTATGGGGTTGATTTACTAAAACTAGAGAGTGAAAAATCTGCTGCAGCTCTGCATAGAAACCAATCCGCTTCCAGGTTTTATTTTCAAAGCTTAATGAGGAGAGAGACAGCAGCTGGAGCCGCTGGGCTCCTGCACATCGCTTGGTTTGGATGGGCTCAGGTAAAGCCCCATACACACTATTAGATTTTCTGCAGATTTTTGTCTTCAGATTTACCAAAACCATGTAGTGCAAGGGGCCTGCCTGATTGCATACAGATTGAAACTCTTAGGCTACTTTCATACTGGGGCGTTGGGGGCGTCGGCGGTCACCAATGTTTTGGCGGCCCTTTTTGGCCACTAGCCGGGGGCGTTTTTAACCCCCCCGGCTAGCGGCCAAAAAAAGGGTTAAATGCGCCCGCTGCAGTGCCGCTGCAGAGATGCTGCAGCGCTTCGGTGGTGCTGCCCATTGATTTCAATGGACAGGGGCGCTGTAGGAACGGTGTACACACTGCTCCTACAGCACCTCAAAGATGCGGCTTGCAGGACTTTTTTTGGCGTCCTGCCAGCGCACCGCTAAAGTGTGAAAGCACTCAGGCTTTCACACTGGAGTGAGAGGAGAGGCTGTTTACAGGCGCTATGCAGGCGCTATTTTTTGCGCTATAGCGCCTGTAAAGCACCTTAAAGTGGAGTTCCACCCACTTTTACAACTCTTCAGCATCCCTCACTAAACTGTGCACTGTAAATGAATTGGATATTTTTAAATTTTTTTTCTCAGCACCTACTGTATATCTGCTGTATTCATTTTTCACTTCCTCCTCCCTGGCCGCGGCCCATCACATCATTTCCTGTTTGCAATGCCTTCTGGGAAGGGGCGGCAACTTCCTCTGACACTGCCGTTGCTATGGAAAGTTGACCTGAAACCTATTACACTGCTTGTGCTGCACTGAGCATGTGCGAGATCTGCAAGGATGAAATACAGGAAGAAATACAGTCTGACTTCAGATGCCCACACTTAAGATGGCCACGGCCTGCTGTAAGTTTATTAAATAACAAACTACTGCTATAAACTAACAAAACAGACCTTAGTTTACAGACTAACTTTACTAGAATACATTAAGCTTGTGTATTATAGGGGTATTTTTATTTAAAAATATAATTTCGGCCGGAACACCACTTTAAGGTTTGACCTCATATTATATGGTTTTGGTAAATCCGAAGACAAAAATCTGCAGAATATCTAATACTGTGTATGGGGTCTGGGGGGAGCTGCAGCACAGAAGGTTTTTGCACCTTAATGCATAGAATGCATTAAGGTGAAAAACCTTGAGGCTTTCCAACCACTTTAATTGCACAAGCTGAAGTTAGAAGCTGATGGGCTCCAATGCACAGCTGCACCAGAATTTGCATTCTCTTTAGTTTTAGTAAATCAACCCCTTTGTATCCACAAAGTTTGAATACCGATTTTGATTTATATTTATTTCTGTGAGCATTAAAGATAATTTATTGAATCTTTTGTACATTTTGTCTTATGTTTGTATTTATTTGGCTACTGGGTGTTTTCGTAGCGGGGAGAGAATAGCAGCAATCGTTTAGTTTTCCTCTTTTGGTATGGGCTGGGTTCACACTGGTGCGACACGACAGCCGTCTTACTTTGCATCCGACTTTGCCCTGCGACATGAAGCCGGCATGTGTCCGACTTTCAATGAACGGGGATCCGACTTGGATCCCCGCCAATGCCGGCACTGTGTTTGGTATGAATCTTTAGGGGGAACTCCGCGCCAAATTTTAAATAAAAAACCGGCATGGGTTCCCCCTCCAAGGGCATACCAGGCCCTTGGGTCTGGTATGGACCTTGAGGGGAACCCCCTACGCTGAAAAAACGGCGTGGGGGTCCCCCCCAATCCATACCAGACCCTTATCCGAGCACGCAGCCCAGCCGGTCAGGAATGGGGGTGGGGACGAGCTGGCGGCCCCCCCCCTCCTGGACCGTACCAGGCCGCATGCCCTCAACATGGGGGGTGCTTTGGGGCATGGGGGGCGCAGTGTGGCCCCCCCACCCCAAAGCACCTTGTCCCCATGTTGATGAGGACAAGGGCCTCTTCCCGACAACCCTGGCCGTTGGTTGTCGGGGTCTGCGGGCGGGGGGCTTATCGGAATCCGGGAGCCCCCTTTAATAAGGGAGCCCCCAGATCCCGGCCCCCCACCCTATGTGAATGAGTATGGGGTACAGCGTACCCCTACCCATTCACCTAGGAAAAAAGTGTCAATTTAAAAAAAAAACACTACACAGATTTTTAAAGCATTTTATTAGACAGCTCCGGGGGTCTTCTTCTGACTTCGGGGGTCTCTCCGGTTCTTCTCCACGCTCTCCGGATCTTCTGCCGGGCTCCTCCGCTCTCTTCTGCTCTTTTGCCGCTCTTTTGCTAAAGCGGAGGAGCCTGGTCTTCAATCTTCTGCCTTCTGCCTTCTTCTCCTGATGTTGACACGACGCTCTCTCCGGCTAGAATGCTCTCTGTGCGCTCTGCTCTGACTTATATAGGCGGTGACCCCGCCCCCTTATCCCGTCACAGTCCCTGGGCATGCTGGGACTATGACGGCATACGGGGGGCGTGGTCATCGGGTGATGACCACGCCCCCTAAAACGTCACAGTCCCAGCATGCCCAGGGACTGTGACGGGATAAGGGGGCGGGGTCACCGCCTATATAAGTCAGAGCAGAGCGCACAGAGAGCATTCTAGCCGGAGAGAGCGTCGTGTCAACATCAGGAGAAGAGGGCAGAAGACCGAAGACTGAAGACCGGACTCCTCTGCTTAAGCAAAAGAGCAGAAGAGAGCGGAGGAGCCCGGCAGAAGACCCGGAGAGCGCGGAGAAGAACCGGAGAGACCCCCGAAGTCGGAAGAAGACCCCCGGAGCTGTCTAATAAAATACTTTAAAAATCTGTGTAGTGTTTTTTTTTTAAATTGACACTTTTTCCCTAGGTGAATGAGTAGGGGTACCATGTACCCCATACTCAATTCACATAGGGTGGGGGGCCGGGATCTGGGGGCCCCCTTATTAAAGGGGGCTCCCGGATTCCGATAAGCCCCCCGCCCGCAGACCCCGACAACCAACGGCCAGGGTTGTCGGGAAGAGGCCCTTGTCCTCATCAACATGGGGACAAGGTGCTTTGGGGTGGGGGGGCCGCAGCGCGCCCCCCTCCCCCAAGGCAACGACCCCCCATGTTGAGGGCATGCGGCCTGGTACGGTTCAGGAGGGGGGGGGGCGCTTGCCCGTCCCCACCCCCATTCCTGTCCGGCCGGGCTGCGTGCTCGGATAAGGGTCTGGTATGGATTGGGGGGGACCCCCCACGCCGTTTTTTCGGCGTAGGGGGTTCCCCTCAAGGTCCATACCAGACCCAAGGGCCTGGTATGCTCTTGGAGGGGGAACCCATGCCGGATTTTTATTTAAAATTTGGCGCGGAGTTCCCCCTCAAGAACATCTGAGCACAAGTCGCATGCCGAAGTCGGATCATGCAAGACGGCAATCCGACTTTGATCCGACTTCAATGATAGTCAATAGGCTGAAGTAGGATCAAAGTCGGACCAAAGTAGTACAGGGAGCATTTCTAAAGTCGGAACGACTTGTGTCGGACCAGTTAGGACGGCTCCCATAGGGAAACATTACATTTCACACGTCATGCGACATGAGCTCCCAATGTCGGAGCGTTTGTCGGACCAGTGTGAACCCAGCCTTATACTTAGTGGCTAATGTTTATTATTATCTATGCGTTGGCAATTCATTAATGATATTATGGTTTTCAGGTTTGCTGTGACTGCTCTATTAGCTATATAATGTAGCATTTCATTCAGTTTGATGGATTTGTTTTTTTGTGGCCTGTCGAAGGGCGTGCTGCCTGAAACCCTTGCCAATATGAGTTGAATTGTCTAATGGATTTTTAATACATTTTAGTGATGCTGCAACCCTGCTGGACAGTTTTATTTATATATATCTATATATATTTATATATAGATATCGATATCTATATATATATATATATATGTATATACCATATATATATATATATATATATATATATATATATATATAATATATATATAATGTGCCTCACAAAAAAATAAAATAAATAAATATATATAAAAGTTCAAATAAGTTCAAAAGGGTGAGACCCCATTCACACAGGGATGACTTGTCAGGCGACCTAGTCGCCTGACAAGTCGCCTCCCGTTCTGTACTATGGAGCCGTTCTAAGGGGAGCGACGCAAGTTCCTGTATGACTTTGGGGGCGACTTGCATAGACTTCTATGCAGAAGTCGTTTTGCAAGTCGCCTGGGCAGTCGTTTGCAGGTCGCCTCGCTGAGGAGACCTGCAAGTCGTGTTGCCCCTGTGTGAATGGGATCTGAGGTGCACGTCAGTCAAAGTAACAAGTGCAAGCAATCAAGCCCTCCCAAAGGCTTATAATATAGGAAACGACAAAAAGGGATTGCTGCACAAAAATGTTTTCATGAAAAATGTAATCAAAACATCCAAAATATATAGGCCATCATTGTAGGCCATTTTGTGCGGCATTCCCTTTTTGTCGTTTCCTATATATATATATATATAATATATAAATATTATAATGTGCCTCACAAAAAAATAAAATAAATAAAAATCACACAATGCTCGAAACATCATATAATGCGACCACAAAATTTTTTTTTAATAATAATAATATATATATATATATATATATATATATATATATATATATATATGTAGGAAGGCCAGTATGGTGGCCTGAATTTATGGGAGGAGCCCGGGGGGTATTTAAGCAGCCCACTCACCTGTGGTGCTTGTCGGTTTCCTGTGCGCGATATACGTCACTAAGCCGACTATTCGATATACCAGCGTCCGCAAGTTCTTGCCTCGCAGTTCCCGTATTCGATACTCCGTACTCAAAACTTTCGAAGTCCGCGTTTTTCGTTTATAGTTTGTACCACGCGTCTGGCTTGGCTGTCGCAAGTAAGGTCCCGTCGGACTTTTCGTTTTCATATCATGTCACTAAACCGTGAGTTCAAATTTCGTTTCACCCGCATCGCATAAACTGCAATGTATATCGCTCGTACTTTCGATATGTTACAATTCGATAGCACAGCGACGCTGACGTTGCATCATTTCTAGCATGTCGGTATTAGTAGACAGCCATAGCCAGTCGCAGCTTGTAAAATTATCAAATCATGTTAGTTCGGTACCAATCATTTCTCATTTCTAAGACATTTCAAAAAACTCATTTCGGACATTTCAAATCATTTCTCATTTCTGAAAAAACATTTCTAAAAAATCATTTCGGACATTTCAAATCATTTCTTATTTCTGAAAACTCATTTCTGACATTTCAAATCATTTCTCATTTCAGTCACCTACCGCGCTCCGATTCGAATCCAATCGCACCAAAGATGCGCCGATTCGTCCCGGTGTGCCCCAGTTATTACGGCCTCATTTCTATACATGCTCCAGAGTTACGTTATTGTCAGTCAATTGTACCTCTGCCATGGTTATCATTTCATTTCCATGTATCACGTTCCGACATGAATTCAGTCGCATGAAAAATGCACCGATTCGTCTCGGCGTGCCCCAGGATTGGCCTCATTTCTATACATGCTCCAGAGTTACGTTTATCAGTCAATTGTACCTCTGTCATGGTTATCATTTCATTTCCATGTATCACGTTCCGACATGAATTTAGTCGCATAAAAATGCACCGATTCATCTCGGCGTGCCCAGGATTGGCCTCATTTCTATACATGCTCCAGAGTTACCTTATCAGTCATTTGTACCTCTGTCATGGTTATCATTTCATTCCCACGTGTCACGTTCCGACAGGAATTCAGTCGCATGAAAATGCACCGATTCGTCTCGGCGTGCCCAGGATTGGCCACATTTCTGATACATGCTCCAGAAGTCCGGATCATAGCTGAATCGCAGACACCGGGGATTGACCCATATCTCTGTCACGCAATTTCTACCATTGTACTCTCACAACGCATCACCGTTTCGAAACCAGTCGCATCCGAGGCGCACCGATTCGTCACGGCATGCATCACAGGTTCCGATCACATTTCATACCTACACCAGAGCTCGGTTGGTTGCCAGTCGCTAACACGGCACAACCAATACGAGCCTCGGTCAAAACAATCATTTCTCTCATTCATTCAATACCGCACTCCTATTCGAATCCAGATGCATCAAACAAGCACCGATTCGACCCAGGAGCACCAGTATTTTTAGTTGCCTCATTTCAATACATGCTCCAGAGCCCGGTCCACGGTCGAACAAATCGTGACACGACCAGGCCGCACCTCTGTCATGCAGTTCATTCATTTCACAATCAAGGCAAACATTTCGAACCATTTCATTGTCACAAATTGCAAGCACCATACAAATCATTGCTTCAAGTTACTTAGCAATCCCTTCACGAATTGTCACCTTTCATCTTCCTCAGGTCAGTCAAAGTTCAGTAGGTCCACCCTGCACCAGGTTGGACGATATCCCCCCAGGTAAAAAAAAAAAAAAAAAAAAAAAAAAAAGAGGGAGAACAAGTCGGGTAAGTATGACGCAGCGGATCAAAGAAAAACTTGAAATCCATCTCACCCCCAATAGGTTACAGTCAACCAGGAAATAAAGCTCGAGAGATCCTCACCAGAGCAACCATGTCCCAGGCCGGCAGTGAAGACTTCACGGCCCCTCTATCACCTACTCAGGTCTCAGAAAGCGGCAGCGTGCAATCCCTCAGGGGATGGACTATCCCCAGACTGACGGCAGAGCTCAGACGCAGAGGTGTCCCCTTCCCCGCCACAGCGAGGAAAGGCGAGCTCTTCAAACTCCTCTTCCCCCCACCAGCAGCAGGACCCAGTACCCAACAGGCATCCCTCCAGTCCATATCATCGGCCATCTCGCAGTTACACACAATGGTATCATCTCTATCCACCTCAGTTGCAGACGTCCAAGCCAGGGTGGCACTTCTGGAGGCCCGACCGGCCACGGCTGTCCCCGACCCAACGGCAACTCAGACCTTGACACCTCTTCCTACAGGTACCTCAGGCTCAAGCGTCATTGTCTACCCCTCCCATCTGGTCCCAACCAGTATCAGGAAGGACATTTTGGACGGCAAGGACGTCAACCTGGCCTCTCTCCTTATCTCCGTGCATGATTTAGCAGAAAATAAAGCCTACTCCTGGGGCGACATATCGGTGGTCATTAAAGCCAAAGACCCCAGGCTGAACCGCAAGCTATCAGTCCCCGAATTTACCCTGGCCTTTGGCATGCTCAGAGATGTCCTGTGCTCAGCCACCCCTAGCAGGCGGGAAGAGCTGGACTTATACCTCCATACTGTGGTAGACTTGGGCCACAAGTATGGAGGTTTCGCTTTCTACGATTATCATCGTTCCTTCTCAGCCAAGGCCGCCGCCAGATTCGCACAATTCCAGATCGCGACAGATTGGAGTCTCATGGACACAGAGCTCTTCTGCCGCCACTTTGCCGGCTTACGCTCACCTCTGTGTGCAATTTGCCAGTCTTCCACCCACACTGCCACCTGGTGCGCCAATACGGCGATCAGACGGCCCTTCGAGTTCCCCTCTACCTCAGGTACAGTACAGGGCCAGTCGATCCCTGAACCAACGCCTCAGGTGGACAAACTCGGACGCCCAGTCCGAACCGTGGGAGGGGCAGCCATCTGTAACAACTTTAACTATGGGTCCTGCAACTTCAGCCAATGCCGTCTACTTCACATCTGCACTTTATGCCAAAGAGCACACCCTAGGAATTTGTGTGAAGTCAAGCAACACAAGCGGGCATGACTAAGCCGAATCAACATCTTATGGCTAGGACTGTATCTCACTTCACACCCCACCCCTTCCCTGGCCACCTACCTTATCCAAGGCTTCACAGTAGGCTTTCACACCGGCCTCATTGCACTGCCCCACAGTACTCACGAATGCGCCAATCTTCGTTCGGCAGCCATCGACGAACAGGCCATAGATCAGCTCTTACAGGCAGAGGTAGATCGAGACTATGTAATAGGCCCTTTCACTTGCCCCCCTTTCAGCACATGGAGAGTCAGCCCTATTGGGCTTGTCAAGGGCAAATTCTCTAATAAATTGCGTTTGGTGTACGACTTGTCTGCGCCTCATTCTTCGCACATACCCAGTCTCAATTCCCTGATCCCCTCCGAAGAGTTTTCCCTAAAATACTCCTCCGTGGACATGGCAATACAAACGATCATCAAAGCAGGCACAGGTGCCTGGCTCTCCAAAGCCGACATCTCGGACGCTTTCAAGCTCCTGCCCATCCACCCATCCCTTTGGTGCTGGCATGGCATCAAATGGAAGGAAGCGTATTATTTTGCTACGAAACTCACCTTCGGTTCGAAGAGTAGCCCGTGGCTCTTCGACACGTTCGCACAGTCCCTCGTTTGGATACTATTACACAAGGGCCAATGCCATGAAGTCATCCATTACCTGGATGACTTCCTACTGATAGAACCGCCCAACAAGCCCCCAGGAGATCTCGACAAACTGAGAGTAATTTTTGGAAACCTCAACGTTCCTATCGCCGAGCACAAAGTCGATGGTCCAGCAAACATCATCACCTTTCTCGGGGTCAGCTTGGATACCTGCGCAATGCAGGCCAGTCTCCCCCCCGACAAATTAACACGCATTAGGGCAGTCCTTCACGAGTTTACACACACCAAGGGCTGTACCAAAAAACAGTTGCAGTCTCTCCTGGGTATGCTCAACTTCGCTATGCGAATTATCCCACAAGGCCGCACATTCGTATCACGTCTACTTAGATTTCTGTCAGAAACTCAAGACCCTGATCAGATTTTGAAATTAGACTCCGCAGCTATAGCGGACCTATCAATGTGGGAGGAATTCTTGTCCGCCTGGAATGGCATATCTCTATTCATACCTATGGTTTCGATCCATTCACCCCAGGTAGTGACTGACGCTGCAGCCTCCACAGGTTTCGCGGCAATTTTTGGCCATCATTGGTTTTCAGGACCCTGGCCTCAACAGATACTGTTGATACCCGGCTTTTCCCAAACATCTGCCCTGTTTGAGCTTTATCCCATAGTTGCAGCCGCACAACTCTGGGGCCACCACTGGACAGGACAAACCGTAGTCTTCACCACCGACAACCAGGCCACGGCAGACATCATCAACAGAGGCAGGTCCAAGTCCCTAGCAGTCATGTCCTTCCTGCGCAGGTTGGTTCAACTGTCTTTACAACATCAGTTCAACATACACTGTGAATTTATACCCGGCAGATACAACTCAGCAGCTGACGCACTATCACGTTTCAATTATCCCTCCTTTTTCAAACAGGTTCCCGATGCCGACCCAATGTCGGCCCCTATCCCCGTCTGGTCACAACTGACCCTGGATTAGTGCAACATCTACACGGAGCTACGCAACTCATAAATAATTCCCTCTCCCGCAACACACTCAAAGCCTACCAGACAGCTTGGAAGGCTTTCAACAAATTCCTCACGCCCTGCCGCAAAGAACCAACAGATATCAAACAGGTGCTGGCCTTCACGGCACACTGCCACACGCAGCTGGCCTTATCCTACAACACCATCCGGTTATACCTAGCCGGCATTCAACATTTCATGGCGCTTGAAGACCCGACGAAGTCGTCACTGTTCTCATCTCACGCTATACGAGCCATCCTAAGGGGAATACAGAAACAACAACCAGTCATCAGCACTAAGCGCTTGCCCATTACGGGGCCCATCTTTAGGGACATGTCAAACATACTGGCTACTTCGCCATTCGGTCTGCTCCCCAGCACGGTCTTACAAGCAGCCATATATTTAGCTTACTATGGGTTCTTGCGGCCTGGCGAATTCACCTCTAACAAACCCACAGACCTAGTACTATGCAGACGACACTTGCTTCGACACCAAGACCACTTTATCCTGCACCTCGAGGTCTCTAAAACCCAGCAAACGGGCTCGGGAGTGAACATCCACCTCTACAGAACCAACAACAGCTGGTGTCCAGTCGCTGTACTCAACCGACTCCTATCTCTCCTGCCTGAGCAACCAGACAGCAGTCCCCTTCTACCATTCCCAGTCAAACCCTTAAACGCCTCTCAGTTTGTGAGCCACATAAGGATACTTCTCCGCAATCTCCACCTTAACCCTAGTCAGTATTCCGGACACTCTTTCCGCATCGGAGCAGCCTCCGCGGCATCCCGCCACGGGGTGCCAGATCACATCATCAAAAGACTAGGCAGGTGGAAATCAGCCTGCTTCGCCCGGTACAACCCCAATCCACAAACAGAGATGGCACAGGCATTCTCCAAATTGGCTCAATAAATAACTGAAAACCAATAAAAATTATAACCCTACCTGAATGTTTTTGCCCCCTTATTTTGGCATACCGGCCATTAGACCAAGGCACACTTTCAGGTCTATTTCATATGGTAAGTCCACACTTTCAGGTCTATTTCCGATGGTAAGTCTTATCTTTACTATAAGTGTTATCTATGTCCATATCGGACATAGGGCTCCGACCATAAGTAGGAAGGCCAGTATGGTGGCCTGAATTTATGGGAGGAGCCCGGGGGGTATTTAAGCAGCCCGCTCACCTGTGGTGCTTGTCGGTTTCCTGTGCGCGATACCCACCCTCCCATCCCCATTTCACAGCATTTCTCAACTATTCATTTCATTCATTTCTCTTACAGAATAATCATTTCTTAAACCAGGGTATGCCCCCTTATTTTGGCATACCGGCCATTAGACCAAGGCACACTTTCAGGTCTATTTCATATGGTAAGTCCACACTTTCAGGTCTATTTCCGATGGTAAGTCTTATCTTTACTATAAGTGTTATCTATGTCCATATCGGACATAGGGCTCCGACCATAAATATATGTATATATATATGTATATATATATATATATATTTTTAATTACATTTTTTTTGTGGTCGCATTATATGATGTTTCGAGCATTGTGTGATTTTTATTTATTTAATTTTTTTGTGAGGCACATTTTAATATAATGTGCCTCACAAAAAAATAAAATAAATAAAAATCACACAATGCTCGAAACATCATATAATGCGACCATAAAAAAAAATTTAATAAAAAAAAAAAATACATATATATATATATATATATATATATATATATATATATATATATATTTTATTAAATTTTTTTTTTTGTGGTCGCATTATATGATGTTTCGAGCATTGTGTGATTTTTATTTATTTTATTTTTTTGTGAGGCACATTTTAATATGAGTTATAAAATGGTGGCTTCCAACTACACTTACACACAAGAAAAACTTTTTTTGAATTCAAATTTTTATTCTACATTATAATTTTAAAATTATATTTGAAATATATTTTTTAAAAAGATTCAATCATATACTCTCAGGCATATTTTTTTGTACTGATTTTTATTAGAGGAGGAGGCGGGATAGAGCAGTGTCTTTTATAACATTCAAGCATGAACGGGGTAATATTTTTTACTGCCGTTTAATAAATTACATCCTGATCTTTGACAATATTATTATTATATGGTTGTTTATGAACATTGTCACTGTGCAGACTAAAAAGAGTTGCATCTCTATTTTTTAATATGAATTTTATATTTATTTTAATTACACTGCAATTGATTGTATGACCCAGAGAGAAGACTGTTCAGCTGTATAAATTTCAGGGTTTTTTTTTTCTGGTCTGTGAGCAGTTTTTGGCTATGGAGTTATTTGCAATTTAGATGCAATGCTGCCCCCTGTGGAAGAGAAGGGTAGAGGCCATGTCAACTCCTATTTCATTGTTCTTTATTTTAATCTCCTACTAAAGGAGTAACTGTCCAACTCCTAGCATTGCAGTTATGCTTTATCATTGAAGATTATATTAACTTGGCTTTACTTTTATCATTATCTCAAAAGAAACAAAGGACATTCAAGATGTCAAAGATTTGGAAGTTCTGAAAGGGTTAAACCCACAGTCTGTTTTATATTAGTCGATTGTAGAAATGACAAACTCATTGTACCTAGCGGGAAGCTTTCCATCTCACACCCACTGATTGGGCAGAAGCGAAGAAAGACTGATAGCCGCCTGGTTTGTGCACTCACAAGGATACAGATGCAGCAATGGGAGGGTAGAATAGAGGAAACGTCTAACTCTATAGGGACAAGAACTGCTATGCTCTGCCAAATGCATGTCTATGACACAGCACCACCTCTCATCCGGGATAACAAACCCATAGGAGGGGCAGTTTAGTCATCCCAAAAGTGCAAGCTCACCTAAACCTTAGCGGCCCATGTAGCCTTATCCGGCCATTTATAACATGTTTGTTTCCTATGAAAATCCTACTTTGTGCTTATCAGACAAGTAGAGTACTGCAAGAGCATTTGGGAATATCTTGGCATTTATTGCAAATATAAAAATCAATGGTTGCTCTGTTATTCCTTAACCAGAAAAAGTTTGTAGTTTGTAATTCTAACTGTTTTATGTTGGTATTTATGCAGGGATTTTTTGTTTAGAATTATAGTGCTAGCTAGATTATGGTATATCATCTGAAGTTATCTGGTAAATCTTTTAGTAGTTAGTCACATTCAACTGGAATTGTTCTGTAATGTTAAGCTTATTCAAGCCGCTTCTTCTGTTTTAAAGCGGAGTTCGACACAAAAATGGAACTTCCGCTTTTCGGAACCTTCCCCCCCTCCGATGTCACTTTTGGCACTTTTCAGGGGGGAGGGGGGTGCAGATATCTGTCTAAGACAGGTATTTGCACCCACTTCCGGGCATAGACTCCCGTGGGAGTCTACGCCTCCTCCCCTGTCTCCGCACTCTCTGCTGGGACACACACGGGGGGACCATTCGGATTGCGCAGTGCGACTCGCAAATGCGCAGTAGGGAACCAAGAAGTGAAGCTGCAAAGCTTCACTCCCTGATTCCCTTACCGAAGATGGCGGCGGCAGCACCCGAGAGCCGAAGGAGAGATCGGCTTCGGGTGCCAACATCGTGGGCATCCTGGACAGGTAAGTGTCCTTATTTTAAAAGTCAGCAGCTGCAGTATTTGTAGCTGCTGACTTTTAAAAATAAAAATTTGGCGGACCTCCGCTTTAAGGTTCCATGCAAACTAGGCAATTTGCCCTGGTGCATGGAGCTCCAGTGTTTAGCTGCGGGCAGAGGGCACAAGTGCACCCTCCAGTCTTGCTGCCAGCAGCCTGTCAAGCAATTGCCCATAACACAAGAGTTCTTCCTCCCTGGGTACATATTGCCCTGATCAGAAGTACAGCTAATGCACCGCCCAGTCCTGTCCAGCTGCAGCAGTTGTCAGCCACTTTTAGGCTCCATTCACACTTATACAACTCCAAAGTTGTGCCGCATTGGAGTGCAACTTTGATGCAACTTTGGTGCAACTTTGATGCAACTTTGGATGGGTGCAGCTTGGATATAACTTTGGCTTTGACCAGTGATAATGGACATCTGTTACACAACTGTTACATTGTATAACATTCAGGTACGACTTTCATGCAACTGAGGGTTAACATTGAAGTTTATGGCCCTCAAGGTGCATAAAAGTCAGACCAAAGTAGTGCATGAAAGTTGCTGCAACTTTAAGTCACGCATATATGAATGGTTATCTTTGGAAAACATGGGGAATGACTTGTCATGCAACTTTGATGTCCAAAGTTGCATGACAAGTCGTACAAGTGTGATTAGAGCCTTAAACCTCGTACACACGGTACGATTGTTGGCCATCCGAGCGTCTGATTTTTGTCAAAAGGGCGTGTGCCAGGATCTTGTCTTGCATGCTAACAGTACACAATTGTCGTGCCACAAACACGAACGTAGTGACGTACTACGAGGAATTTCCACTCGTGAGCGCCAAACTTTGGGCCCCTTCTGCTAATTTCGTGCTTGGTGACCATTGATTCCGAGCATGCGTGTTTGCACTTTCGACTTTTGTGTGGTGGATTTGTGTACTGACCATACAAAAATCTGACGTTAAACTGTTGTTTAACAATTTAGTAGCCTGTCATCCAACATTTGTTAGCCGAAAATTGAACAACAATTGTCAAAAGGAGGGTACTAACGGTAAGATTTTAGGACAACAGTCTGTCAACAGACAATCCTCTGCCAACAATCGTACCGTGTGTACGAGGCTTTAGACGTTGGCAGACTACAAGCAGTGGGGCTGGACGAAACACCTGTGGCTAAATGCTGGAGCACCCATGCACTGGGGCTAAATGCACAGTGTGCACAGGGCCTTATGAGCGTCAGAAAAAAGCCCAGCATTTATATGTACAAAGGTAGCACCGGCACCCTGAGCTATCACCTTGGAAAAGTGTTATTGTCCAAAATCAGAATTCAAGGTGTTAAAATTATGGAACCACCCTGTTCTCGTTTCCTAAGCCCATCCTTGGGTTCTAGAAGGCTTTCATAGGTGTTAATTCTTTGATTTGAAAGTGTGAATTTGTTAAAATGTCAGACTAGAGGTATTAATATGGCATTATATGTGGAGGACAGATGGTGGTGAAGGCCACCACCCCTTTTGAATGAGGGTTGTCCCAGTTTGACATAGATGGCCTCTTTCGTGCCCCTTGTGAACTGGTTGTCTTCTCTGTTCAAAATCTGCATCTCACTACCCTTAAAAGAATGCCCATTTTCCTACATTTTGATGCAGTCTACCAGCATGCAACACAAGCAGAAACATCAGTTTTGAACCACAAACATACTTTTTTTGGTGGTGCTCCAAGTGTTGATGGTGGGAAGAAGCCTTAAGTGGTACGTGGTATGGTCAGCATGGATTGAAAGCAAAGGAAAGGGGATCGAAGGTTTCACAGTGAAGGAACAACAGACATATGCAGCAGCAGCGGAAAGATAGGTATTTAAACCCTGATATTCAAGGTTTACTTTCTTGTTTAGTTTAAAGGAGAGGAATATGAAGAAATACCTTATTCATCAGTGCCCCGGCAGCTGGTGCTCTCCTAAGCTCTCCTCTGTGGGCAGGTCCTCCATGTACTCTCATTCAGGGCAGCACGGTGGTTAAGTGGTCAGCACTTCTGCCTACCCGTGCTAGGGTTGTCAGTTCAAATCCCAACAATGGCATTATCTACCTGGAGTTTGCATGTTCTCTACGTGCTTGCATGGGTTTCCTCCCACACTACAAAGACATGCTGGTAAGTTAATTGGCCCTAAAATATGTATAAATGTGAGTCGGGGATCTTAGGTTGTAAGGTCATTGAAGTCAAGGACTGATGTAAATGTACAATAAATAAATGTAAAGCACTGTGCAACTTGCACCTGTAAGTACATCAGATAGCCTATAGGAGGAGTGACTTCATTGGAATGGAAGTAGCCTACAGGAATGAGGATTAAGTTATTTTTCCTTATTCCTTATGCCTAGTAAACACTGTGAGTGTTTTTTTTTTTTGTTTGAACCAGCTAGAAAAAAAACTGAAGATCTCAGGAGGAGAGCATATACTAACAATCCGATGTTAGTGCAGCGATCTCCCCTGCTGAGTAACTGTGTTCTGACAGGGGAACGACCCCACCCCCCTGTCAGAACACACCGGTCAGCGCTCTCAGCCAGACCTTTTTTGGTCATGCCCCTTCACCAGAAGCCGGACGTTCAGCCGGCTTCTGTTGGACCGGCTGCCGTACACACATGGCCCGAATGATGCGCGGTTTCTATTGAGCCGGCCGATACCGCCTGATATTCAGCCCATGTGTACGGCTCTTTACCCCTAGACCAGCCTTTATCAATCAGGTTTTAAAGAAGCCTAGACTCCCTCTAAAGCCAGAACAGTACGCAGTAGTTAGGGAGGGGAAAGGGAAATCTTTCTAATGGGACACGGATGGCAAAAATAAACTGACAGGGGTTATAACCCTCCCTTACTCAATCCAAAATGGAAAAAAAGTTTCGCCAATAGTAAGAATGCACCGATACCAGTTTTCTAAGACCGAGTATGAGTACCGATACTTTTCTCCCAAGTACTCGCCGATGCCAATTACCGATACCTATTTTTAGTGACATATGTGCAGTCTGGTTTTGACAGCGGGATTTCAGCCCCCCTGTAGTGCGACTTTGTTCAACGGTATAGGTGCGAATTGTCAACGTTTGTGACAATGGAAATCACACCTGAACCATACCTTACTCTTTTTAAAAACGTGCTGCAGCCAGCCCACACATATGTGAACCGGCTCTATTGAAAAGGTTGCAGGTTCACCTGTCATGCCAATCGGATGCGGTTCAAAATGCATCCAATTAGCATACAGTATATGTGAAGGTATTGCTTTAGTATAGGAGCATTTGCTTAATCTGGACTTGTATCGGTATTGGGGCAACACTAGCCTATAGTTCTACTTTACAGTGGGAGTAAACTCCCATGCATGATTTTCACCTATAGTAGGGTTGCCACCTCATCCCTTTAAACCCGAACACATATGAAGTACACAGGTTCTGAGGCTAATTAAATAAGGAAACAAGTGAGTTTAATTACCACCTTAATCAGCCACAGAACATGTGTAATTAATATGTGTTCGGGTTTAAAGGGATGAGGTGGCAACTCTAACCTATAGGTAGTGTAAATATCTCCTAAACGAACACCGCTTAGGATATATTTACTGTAGATGCAGCCAGTGACATCACCGGCGCATGCGCTCTGAAGAAACGGCATACCCATACGGTTCCTTCACAGTCCTGTGCCATAAACGTGCCACGTGCATGCGTGGGAGTGACGTCATCGCGGCTCCGGCCACTCACACAGTCGGCGTCCGCAAACCCAGAAGGAAGATCAAGTGAGGATTGAAGCGCCTTCAGCAGTGACAGCGCGCCACTGCAGGGCTTCATTCTAGGGTAAGTTTCACATAATGTGCTAGTATGCAATGCATAGTAGCACATTATGGCAGTGCCTTGCAGATTAAAAAAAAAAAAAACAGCGGTTTACTACCGCTTTAAGTAATATCAGCCCCGGAACTATGCAAGCACCATTAAAAACGGGGTCAATTAGCCACAGCTCCAGGAATTCCTAGTAACCTCTGGAGAAACCTTTGGGTTCCACAGAACCCTGGTTGACAATGACTGGCTCCCAATGAGGATGGTTTCTGAAATACTGTTGACTTTTTGTTCTCAAAATGCTAGTTGTTTGGCTATTACGCTAATAAAGTGGCTTTAATACTCTCTGAGTCACATACCAGGAATAATTAAGCAGATTTGTAGTTCTGACATCATTTGCTAAAAAGTATAGAGCCAGAGACAACCAGGCAACAAGTATTTTCAGAAACTAGTATGTGGAATAGGGATGCAGGGATTATAGCGGTGCCAAAAAAACAGAATATAATTAGATCAAAAACATGAAATTTTATTAACAAATTTTAAAAGTTAAGAAATTTATGAATTGTTACATAATAAAGGTATGCATCAAAATACAAGACATTTAAAACCATTTGTAGCGAGGTTTTACAAGATTCGGCCTGAGAGTGTGGCGGCAAATCCCGTAGACAGGTACTTGGGGGTCCTACATGTTTCGCCAGAAGTGGCTTCCTCAGGGACAGTTGGTTATACCTATATCGCTACTATGTAATCTATAGGAAGAAATTAACAATCAAAAAACAATTTTTTATCTAATTATATTCTGTTTTTTTGGCACCGCTATAATCCCTGCATCCCTATTCCACATACTAGTTTCAAATTATTGGGATGAGGTGCCGTGTCATATCGAGGATGATCCAACGATCCCTCCCTTCCAAGTATTTTCAGAAGGAGGTAAGTAATGGTAGCCTCCATGTTTCTCTTAGCATTGTTCCCCTTTAAGCTTTTTTCTCTGTTTTATAATTTTATTCCTTAAAGGAGTTGTAAAGGCAGAAGGTTTTTTATCTTTATGGATTCTATGCATTACGATAGGAACCTTCTGTGTGTGGCAGCCCCCCTCAGCCCCCCTCAGCCCCCCTAATTACTTACCTGAGCCCCATCTCTCTGCAGCGATGTCCACAAGTGTCTTAGCTGTCCCAGACACTCCCCTTGAATGGCTGAGACACAGCAGCGGCGCCATTGGCTCCCGCGGCTGTCAATCAAAATCAGTCAGCCAATCAGGGGAGAGAGGGGAGCGGGGCTGGGTCAGGGCTCCGTATCTGAATAGACACATGGAGCTCTGACTCGGGTGCCCCCTGTAGCAATCTGCTGGCTGAGGGGGGACTCACCAGAGGGAAGGGCCAGGAGAGCAGAAGAGGGACCCGAGAAGAGGAGGATCCAGGCTGCTCTTTCCAAAACCAACTGCACAGAGGAGGTACCGTAAGTATAACATGTTTGTTATTTTTAGAGAAAAAAAAAAGAGACTTTAGTATCACTTTAAGTAAGCATGCAATGAGTTGTTTGATGGTTTTGGAGGTCTTGTCTTGACATACACAAAGTCCTATTTACTGAAGTGTATTTTGAAAGGAATGATACAATTCCTGATTTCTAATGTTCAATGACAGTGGCCACCTGGAGAGGACCTGAAGGTAACATTTGCCATTGAGGACAGGACATAGACAGAGATTAGCCCCCATTTGGGGATAGACAACAATCCCCATTAGAAAGTTCACCTGTCTTGGTGGCCACTGTCATACCCAATGACATAGGCATCATAAAACACAAGACAGGGTTTCTTACTCCTTTTTAAACTATTTAAAAAGAATGTTTGGCTGGATTTACACTTTAAGGGCCCTTTCACACTAGGGCGGGGGGCGGCGTCGGCGGTAAAGGGCCGCAATTGTAAACTGCGCTTTACCGTCGGTTTTACCCCCCGCTAGTGGCCGAGAAATGGTTAAAAACCACCGCAAAGCGCCTCTGCAGAGGCGCTTTGCCGGCGGTATAGCCGCGCTGTCCCATTGATTTCAATGGGCAGGAGCGATGAAGGAGCGGTATACACTCCGCTCCTTTACCGCTCCGAAGATGCTGCTAGCAGAACTTTTTTCCCGTCCTGCTAGCGCACCGCTCCAGTGTGAAAGCCCTCGGGGCCTTCACACTGGAAAAAAAGCAGCGGCACTTTCGGGTCGGTTTGCAGGCGCTATTATTAGCGCAATAGCGCCTGCAAACCGCCCCAGTGTGAAAGGGGCCTAAAAATGATAAGAAGTGATGTTCCAGTACTCATGTCAGCCATCAATGTATCCCCTCCATGGTTAGTGTTGGAGAATGGCCATCCTCTGACATGATGTATACATTCATAGGTCATTTCTTGGTTAGCTGCATTCTAGGCACTGTGTGTATTTCGTGGTATCCAGTACTAAACCTTATCAAGCTTGTTTACGTCACACTTTGTCAGCGCAATCACATTTTCCAAATATACAATACCACAAAAATGGTTTCGCACTTGGATGTCCTTTCTGAGTGAGGTCTAACATAAACTCTACATGCCGGAGGTCTCCCTTACCTAAATTGTATGTCGCAATGTTTGTGGGAATGGTAGTTTGAGGCTGAATAAACTTTTTATGTCTTTTCTTAAGTTGAAGAACTTATAAGTTACTGATTTTAAGATTAAATATGAATAAGGAAATCTTATTGTTTTTAATGAGTCAGGACATTCAGTGAACTTCTAACTACACATCCACTGTACAGAGTTTACTGGATATTGTTGTTGATGATGGCACCATAGATAGGAGACAACCGAGTAGATCACAATCCCATATCTATAGGCACAAATCTCTGGCACAGATTGGTTCATTTGGACCAGTCGTCTGCCAACTGCAGCCCATGGGCTGGATATGGCAATTTTTGCTTGCATTTATCTGGTCCTTGGGGTTCCTCCAATTGATATGAGGCACTATTCCTCCTACTGACACCAGCAATGAGAAGCTATTCCTCCCACTGACACCAGCAATGGGGCATTATTCCTCCCACTGACACCAGCAATGGGGCATTATTCCTCCCACTGACTCCAGCAACGGGGCATTATTCCTCCCACTGACACCAGCAACGGGGCATTATTCCTCCCACTGACACCAGCAACGGGGCATTATTCCTCCCACTGACACCAGCAACGGGGCATTATTCCTCCCACTGACACCAGCAATGAGAAGCTATTCCCCCCACTGACACCAGCAATGGGGCTTTATTCCTCCCACTGACACCAGCAACGGGGCATTATTCCTCCCACTGACACCAGCAATGAGAAGCTATTCCCCCCACTGACACCAGCAATGGGGCATTATTCCTCCCACTGACACCAGCAACGGGGCATTATTCCTCCCACTGACACCAGCAATGAGAAGCTATTCCTCCCACTGACACCAGCAATGGGGCATTATTCCTCCCACTGACACCAGCAATGGGGCACCCCCCCCCCCCCCAATGCATAAGGCTGCATTGATGTGCATTTAAATGTAAGTTTTTTTCCTTAAAACGTTTTTTTCCTTAAAATTCCCTCCTAAACTTGGGGTGCGTGTTATACGCCGATAAATACGGTAGTTGAAGTAGATCGTAAGTGAAATTGATCCTTCACCCTGGTGGGTGAAGGATCAATTCCACTTGCCATCTACTTCAACTATTTGCAGTATCAGTTATGGTTGATATGTACACTCCATGACCTATGTTTTTATCTACGTATTTTCAATAAATTTTGATTATTTTTCTATTTTTGATTTGTTACCTTCTCTAATGCCACGTACACGCGGTCGGACTTTTCGTCTACAAAAGTCCGACGGACGCCGACGGACAAAATACGGCTGACAATCCGATCGTGTGTGGGCTTCCCCGGACTTTCAGCGGACTTTTCCAGCCGCAAATCTGACGGACTTTAGATTTGAAACATGCTTCAAATCTTTACGTCGTAACTCCGCCGGACCCAGAAATCCGCTCGTCTGTATGCTAGTCCGACGGGCAAAAACCCACGCTAGGGCAGCTATTGGCTACTGGCTATCAACTTCCTTATTTTAGTCCGGTGTACGTCATCACGTACGAATCCGTCGGACTTTTGTGTGATCATATGTAGGCAAGTCCGTTCGTTAGAAAGTCCGCCGCAAGTCCGCCAAAAGTCCGTTGAAAGTCTGTCGGGCTTTTGTAGCCGAAAAGTCCGACCGTGTGTACACGGCATAAGTGCCGTTGTAGTCCTACCCCAAGGGCAATCCCTTTCTTTCTGTATTCATTGCAATGGGATTTATTTAAAATTCTGTGTCACCAATTGCCTGTCTCTGAATAGTCCCATTTAAATCCATTAAATGGGACCATGTGAATGAATCTGCATGCTTGGCAGAGCCCAGATTTTATAGAAAGTGAGCAGATAGCATAGTTCGAAGGAAGGCAAATCTTGGATGCACTTCCAATCTCCATCTAATGTCTATGGCGGGTTTTGCTTTATGTTGGCAGTGCAGAGTTGGCTTATCTCTTCTGTATCAACATTAAACGTTAGGGGCTCATTCACACCAGCCTGCATGCGGTAACACATTTACGCTGGTGTGCATTGTATAGGGGCAGTGCGATGCGTTCTTACAGCATGTCGCACTGTTTACTGTTTGCTTTTTATTTTTATTGAAGTGCCACAAATTGACACTTAATACAACGCTGTGTGCTTCAGCATGTTGCTAAATGCTGTGGTGGCATGCTGTGCCCTTCATTGTCCTGTGTGAAAAATGCAGACATGTGAAATGCACCTCAACACAACATAATGATGTGAGCAGAGGACATAGAAAACAGATGTTTTGTATGCGCCTTTGCGTTATGCAGATCAACGTAGCTCAACAGACACTGGGGCTGATTTACTAAAGGCAAATCCACTTTGCACTGAAAGTTCACTTGGAAGTGCAGTCGCTGTAGATCTGAGGGAAAGCTCTGAAATGAGGGGAAGCTCTGCTGATTTTATCATCCAATCATGTGCAAGCTAAAATGCCGTTTTTTATTTTCCTTGCATGTCCCCCTCAGATCTACAGCGACTGCACTTCCAAGTGCACTTGTAGTGCAAAGTGGATTTGCCTTTAGTAAATAACCCCCTATGTGTGAATGAGCCCTAACAAAATCAGCAACATTTTGCAATGGGGTCAATCTCTTCACTGACTCTTTACATCCAATACCTGGTGAAATGTTGCTTCAGAATTCAGCCCCCAGTCACACCTTTGTGTGAATTTGAAGCATGCTTCTAGAGTTGCTTTACCGCTCAACACCAGATTTCCATGGTATTCTATTGTTCCCGTTCAGCTATGAGTTATGTGTTCAGATTTGCAAATGCTCACAAAAAGTACAGCCGCTTCTTTGGGGCACGATCGCGTGTTTTTGGCCACAATAGAAGGTAGTGCCTGAAAAATGCAGAGAAATGTGTGCAAAAAAAAAAACAATGCAAAATCACCTAAACATGCTGACACTGAAGTCACAACTCCAGCACAAAAGTGAGTACACCCCTCAGATTTTTGTAAATATTTTATTATATCTTTTCATGTCACAACAGGTTGCCACTGGAGTCCTCTTCCACTCCTCCATAACGACATCATGGAGCTGGTGGATGTTAGAGACCTTGCGCTCCTCCACCTTCCGTTTGAGGATGCCCCACAAATGCTTAATAAGTGTAAATTTGCTGTCCCCTCAAAATGACTCAACACACAGCCATTCATTTCTAAACCACTGGCAACAAAAGTGAGTACACCCTAAGTGAAAATGTCCAACTTGGGCCCAATTAGCCATTTTCCCTCACCGGTGTCATGTGACTCGTTAGTGTTACAAGGTCTCAGGTGTGAATGGGGAGCAGGTGTGTTAAATTTGGTTTTATCGCTCTCACTCTCTCATACTGGTCACTGGAAGTTCAACATGGCACCTCAAAGAAGTCTCTGAGGATCTGAAAAAAAGAATTGTTGCTCTACATAAAGATGGCCTAGGATATAAGAAGATTGCCAAGACCCTGAAACTGAGCTGCAGCACGGTGACCAAGACCATACAGCGGTTTAACAGGACAGGTTCCACTCAGAACAGGCCTCGCCATGGTCGACCAAAGAAGTTGAGTGCATATGCTCAGCGTCATATCCGGAGGTTGTCTTTGGGAAATAGATGTATGAGTGCTGCCAGCATTGCTGCAGAGGTTGAAGGGGTGGGGGGTCAGCCTGTCAGTGCTCAGGCCATACGCCGCACACTGCATCAAATTGGCCTGCATGGCTGTCATCCCAGAAGGAAGCCTCTTCTAAAGATGATGCACAAGAAAGCCCGCAAACAGTTTGCTAAAGACAAGCAGACTAAGAACATGGATTACTGGCACCATGTCCTGTGGTCTGATGAGACCAAGATAAGCTTATTTGGTTCAGATGATGTCAAGCATGTGTGGCGGCAACCAGGTGAGGAGTACAAAGACAAGTGTGTCTTGCCTACAGTCAAGCATGGTGGAGGGAGTGTCATGGTCTGGGCTGCATGAGTGCTGCCGGCACTGGGGAGCTACAGTTCATTGAGGGAACCATGAATGCCAACATGTACTGTGACATACTGAAGCAGAGCATGATCCCATCCCTTCAGAGACTGGGCCGCAGGGCAGTATTCCAACATAATGACCCCAAACACACCTCCAAGACAACCACTGCCTTGCTAAAGAAGCTAAGGGTAAAGGTGATGGACTGGCCAAGCATGTCTCCAGACCTAAACCTTATTGAGTATCTGTGGAGAATCCTCAAATGGAAGATGGAGGAGCGCAAGGTCTCTAACATCCACCAGCTCTGTGATGTCGTCATGGAGGAGTGGAAGAGGACTCCAGTGGCAACCTGTGAAGCTCTGGTGAACTCCATGTTCAAGAGGGTTAAAGTAGTGCTGGAAAATAATGATGGCCACAAAATATTGACACTTTGGGGCCCAATTTGGACATTTTCACTTAGGGGTGTACTCACTTTTGTTGCCAGCGGTTTAGACATTAATGGCTGTGTGTTGACTTATTTTGAGGGGACAGCAAATTTACACTGTTATACAAGCTGCACACTCACTACTTTACATTGTAGCAAAGTGTAATTTCTTCAGTGTTGTCACATGAAAAGATATAATAAAATATTTACAAAAATGTGAGAGGTGTACTCACTTTTGTGAGATACTGTACATGATATTCTTCCCCTGGGTTTGGCAAGTATAACTCCTTCACATCAACTGATGATGAATATTTGCCCTGATCTGGTGTACCTTTCTGTTTACCAAATGTATGTTCCCAATTTGACTGATTATTTTGCCCCCATGCACTCTTCTGCACATATACATGCGATTCTGCACAGGTCCATTATCTTCTGGAGTGAGTACGGGAATACACATATGAGTGAGCCAATCCAATGTATGCAATGATCCAACCATGCTGACTGTTATGTTACTTCCAACACCAGTTGGCAGTCAGATCTTCCAGCCTCCAGCTCCATGTCTACGGCCACCTTTCATACCTCTCAACTTTCTAAAACGGGCATGAGGGACACTTGTTAGCAAAAGTATGTAGGCATAGGACACACCCCTGGCACGCCCCCCCCCTTAAAGAAGAATTGTACAAGAAAATGATTGGTTGAGCCTACAAGTGAATTTTTTACCACTACTATTCCTTTATTTTGGCTTTTGGAAATTACAAATGTAGCAATTTAGAAATTGGATGAAAGGTTTAGCACTGTAAAACACTTTTTAAAAGATAAATAGTGCATTTTACATACAACTATAGAGATCAGACCAAAATGAGGGACAAATGAGAAGGAAAGAGGGACAGAGGGACTTTGTCCTAAATGAGGGACAGCCACTCGAAATCTGGGACAGTTGGGAGCTATGACATTTATTGTCAAGGAGAATACTGTGCTAAACATTTGATAGCAGATGCATGAAAAGAATCAATATCTTTGTGATAATTGTGGTCATCTGAAGACGAGGGTTGCCAATAGTGGGATGGAACCAGCCCTTCTGTACTATGACATGGCCCCATCAGTGCAAAAAAAGGCCAGGGAGAGGAGACACTTTAAAGTGGATTTCCAGCCAAAAATGGAACTTCCGTTTTTCGGATTCCTCCCCCCCTCTGGTGTCACATTTGGCACCTTTCAGGGGGGAGGGGGGGAGCAGATACCTGTCTAATAGAGGTATTTTGCTCCCACTTCTGGGCATAGATACCCGAGCCACCCGCGGGTATCTATGCCACTTCCGGCGCCTTCTCCGCCCCTCCCCCCCCCCCTCGCTGTTTTCTGGGAGACACATAGGTCCCAGAGGAAAGCAGGGACCAGTGGGATCGTGCAGCGTGAGTCACGCATTTGTCCGATATTCTCATCATGGGTACCAGGCTTTACTCATCAGCCTCTTCATCTAAATCAATTCTCCAAGGCAGGCAGACAGTCTGTCAGACAAGCAGTATGGGGCCCCACGATTTCTAATGGTGGCCCTGAGTCATTTTTTGGTGACCCCTCATAGTAATCCATGCATTATTCCAATGCAAGCCTCTACAAAAATGTGTTGCTGAAGGAGAAACTATTTACTGAATTAACAGAATAAATTCAAAATGCTAATATCTATTTGGCTGAAAAAGTACATGACTGTAACTGTGTATTTTTTTTTGCTATATCAATCGGTAATAAATAATTACTTGTATTCATATAGCATCAACATATAACATACACATTACTTAGCACATACTTCCATCTACCCTTTCAAAAATACATTTTTGTTTTTGGATTTATGTTAATTTGTTTTTATATTACATTTTTAATAAATTACAAAAAAAAAAAAAAAAAAAAAAAAAGAGTACAAAGTAATTACAATGAGAACAAACCAGAAAGGTACGTAGGATTTGGAGGTCCATCTCATAGACCAGTTCATAGACAAAGATCAGGCATTGTATACTTGTTGCATCCCCAATGTTGTCCTTTGTCTACACATGGATCGATAAGATGTTTAGGGGTGTCTATATTGTCATATACACTATATTACCAAAAGTATTGGGACACCTGCCTTTACACACACATGAACTTTAATGGCATCCCAGTCTTGGTCTGTAGGGTTCAATATTGAGTTGGCCCACCCTTTGCAGCTACAGTATAACAGCTTCAACTCTTCTGGAAACGCCTTCCACAGGGTTTAGGAGTGTGTCTATGGGAGTGTTTGACCATTCTTCCAAAGTGCATTTGGGAGGTCAGGCACTGATGTTGGACGAGAAGGCCTGGCTCGCAGTCTCCGCTCTAATTCAAGCCGAAGGTGTGCTATCAGGTTGAGGTCAGGACTCTGTGCAGGCCAGTCAAGTTCCTCCACCCCAGACTTGCTCATCCATGTTTTTATGGACCTTGCTTTGTGCACTGGTCCAAATCATTTGGCGGGGGGGGGGGGGGGATTATGGTGTGAGGTTGTTATTCAGGGGTTGGGCTTGGCCCCTTAATTCCAGTGAAGGGTACTCTTAAGGCGTCAGCATACCAAGACATTTTGGACAATTTCATGGCCCCTTCCTGTTCCAACATGACTGTGCACCAGTGCACACAACAAGGTCCATAAAGACATGGATGAGCGAGTTTGGGGTGGAGTAACATGACATGACAAAGTGCCGACCTCAACCCAAAACAACACCTTTAGGATGAATTAGACTGGAGACTGCGAGCCAGGCCTTCTTGTCCACATCAGTGCCTGACCTCACAAAGGCACTTCTGGAAGAAATGTCAAACATTCCCATAGACACACTCCTAAACCTTGTGGACAGCCTTCCCAGAAGAGTTGAAGCTGTTATAGCTGCAAAGGGTGGGCCAACTCAATATTGAACCCTACGGACTAAGACTGGGATGCCATTAAAGTTCATGTGTGTGTGTAAAGGCAGCCGTCTCAATACTTTTTTCTTAATATAGCGTATGTGAGGTCTTTATGACTTATCAGGTCGCTATTCTCACACAACTGGGTGGGCTCGGAGTGCAGTGCTCTGTGCCCAGAGCCCACCCTTTTTGGAAGCCTATTAGAGCCTCTGGCTCTAATCACATGCTTAAAAAAAAACACCCCCCCCCATTGGAATCCATGCATCCGGCGCCCTGAATGTTGATTAGGGGGCTGGACGCGGGGGGAGGGGGGCCTCTAATCCATGGCTACGCTTTAGAGTGGAAAATTGTTAGACTTGCTGCCTTTTTTGCCATCTGTGTCCTCTCTGGGGAGATGCACCCTCAAAAAGTCAATTGTCACCGAAACAAAAAGTGAGAATAAATATAACATTTTGGAGATGTCACAAGAACAGGAGGTAATCCATTCAGTAGGAACAAATGTTCCAGTGACAAGTGTCTATGATAGAAATTAACACTACGGGGGGAATTGCTCTCATTTTCTATTGTGTCTCCTGGATAGGGAGTGAAGAAAAATATCCCCAGGGGGACCAAAAGTAAATAATTACTGGTTTTAACCCTTGGATGGAATAACCCCAATTGGTTAAATATAAAGCTAAACTTAAATTTCTTTATAAATAATTATTAATCTGGCTTCTATATGTCTATATTATATTATATATATGATATTAATGTTTTAATATTAATCTTTTATATATATGTAGTGAGTCTCTTATTAGGAGCTTATTGGGACATTAGATTTACTCCGGTAGGTACTTTATAGTTTAGGGTGGCTCAGTATATGGGAGACCATTAGCTATTAAACAGTATACCATTAATGTCAGTAGATGGTTTAGGACCCACCGATGATTGTGGAAATACCTGATGGTATTTTTGCTTTATGTCTATATAGATATTGTGCATTTTTATATTTTATATTGTATATTTTTTTATATTCTTCATTGTATTTGAATCATTAAATATGGTAGTGTTGTTTGTTACTATGTCATTAGACTTTGTATATACTCTGTGTCTTAGACTGCGTGACGGAAGCTATGCATATCTGAACCACGGAGACATTATGCAAGCGGGTGATTATCCGGAATTTGCATATGTGGGTGTAAAAGAATATTGTTGCTGTGCAGCCAATCCCAGGATGAAATCGAAATGATGAAACGCGTCGGGCCGTGGCTGCACGGCAACTAGAAGAGGTGTTCACGCAACACTGGAAGTGACGTTCCGCGTGGATTAGCTTGCTGGTCGGGTGAGAAACAGAGTTCATCATAGGGTCTTCCGTGACTATGATATGCTGGCTTCTGATCACTATACCAATGCGTTCTTTGTATGGCTTTCTTGTAAGTGCAATACCATTAGGCCTTTGTGGTTTTTAATAAATTACTTTTTTATCATACGTCATTGCACTATTGGAGTTCTCTTTTCCTTTGCATATTTATGGGAATCTCTTTCCTATTGGATGTTTGGATCGAATGACGGGATATCTACAACCCTGAGGGGTACAATGCTCTTTTTGCCGAACATGAGAGTGTGAGGCAATTATTGTTGGTGAGTGTACATCCCATAGCGGAAGTGGAGACACGTCTAGTTATCACTTGGTGTGGTGTGGAATTACTCAATCAATTGACTGTTTATCACGGATTATCAATTGTATATTTCATTCAGATTTGGATCCATTTTCTATGGACTGTTTTTTATGATTATGCACTTTCATTCACTGCGTGTCTAATTGTTATACTTTTTATTTTTGAATTTTTTAATGTTTCATTCACATATGTATTGTTTGCTCAGTGCCATTATTTACCTGGTTGCTTTTCCTCATTTATGGTAGATGTGTTTTATGCTAATGTTTTTTTAAGTGGCAGCTATATTTTACATTTTACTATGTATTCAGGTATATTCTTTGACACAGGGATAAGATCTGGGGAAGTGTATTTTGAGATCTTTTTTGAGGTTTTAACCCTTGCCCATTATATTCAAAACTAGAAAAAGGTTTTGTCTTTAAGTTATCAGTTTAACCTCTAAAACAAAAATTGTATTAGTGGCAGCACTCAAATACAGACATCTTGCTGCTGCAGTGTCATAGAAATATAAGAGGTCTATGGGTGTATAAGTCTACTGGCAGCAGGCATGTACTGGCCATCGGGAGTAATGGGATCCCGGTGGGCCGATGGCTCAGTGGGCTGGTTTCAGTGACAGCGGAGGTAGAGCGGGAGGCAACTCCCAAACCCTGTCCACCAATAAGCTAATCTCCCGCTGTGCAGCTGTATAGAAAAAAACCTTCTTTGAGGCCCCCTGTGTTTCAGTGGGGGGCTGGGGGGACAGAAAGCGGACTATTGCTATATCAGTACACTGGAGTCGGCCGGGAGCACTGCTGCGGTTTAATCCGCCTACAGCTGAAAGTGATGAAATAGTCCACTTTCTGGCCCCCACTGAACACAGGGGAGACCCCTAGAAGTTTTTTTTCTAAACAGCTACACAGCGGGTGTCAGGAGATAAGCTGATTGGTGGATAGGATTTGGGAGTCCCCACCCTGCTCACCTCACCCCCCCCAGTTTCCTCCAGCCCCAGTTACCCAGCTCTGTGGTGCCCAGGAGGAAGGGAGAGGACCAGATATACCAGCAGCACACAGCTGGTCCCGGGTTCCCAGCTCCAGAGGAACCACCTGCAGGACAAGCACTGCACCCGGGACCTAGGTAGAAGGAACTGTGCAGACCAGGTACTGGGGGGGACTAACACTGATGGGCACTTATGAGGCTGCGCTGATGGGCACTGATCAGGCTGTATTAATGGGCACTGGTGTGGCTGCATTAATGGTCACTGGTGTGGCTGCGCAGATGGGCACTGATCAGGCTGTAGTAATGGGCACTGATGTGGCTGTGCTGATGGGCACTGATCTGGCTGCATTAATAAGCACTGGTGAGGCTGCATTAATGGGCACTGGTGAGGCTGCATTAATGGGCACTGGTGAGGCTGCATTAATGGGCACTGGTGTGGCTGTGCTGATGGCCACTGATCAGGCTGCATTAATGGGCACTGGTGAGGCTGCATTAATGGGCACTGGTGAGGCTGCATTAATGGGCAATGGAGTGGCTGCATTCAGGGCAGGACTTAGGATGGTGGGGGCCCCAGGGCTTGAGTCACTTTCAGGCCCTACCCTTCTATACATATGCACAGCTCTATAAAACAGAAATAGAAAAGGACAAGGTGCGCCAGACTCAGTGCAGTATTGAAGAACTTCTGTTTAATTGGACAAAACAGCCAAATGGCTACTCACAAAAGTAGATAATATATAAGCGTATAAGTGGGGGATACTGTACTGGTATTCGTCCTGGGTCCACGATTAATAAAAATGGATAAAATGATAAATACCATATTGATCGGCGTATAACACACGCCGGCGTATAACACGCACCCCAAGTTTAGGAGGAAATTTTAAGGAAAAAAACTTTTAGGAGGGAAGTTTAAGGAAAAAACTTACATTTAAATGCCCATTAATGCAGCCTTATCGGTGTCCATCTGCAGCCTTGTCAGTGTCAGTGTAGCCTTGTCAGTGTAGCCTTGCCCCAGTGTCATTTGCAGACTTGTCAGTGTAGCCTTGCCCCAGTGTCATTTGCAGACTTGTCAGTGTAGCCTTGCCCCAGTGTCATTTGCAGACTTGTCAGTGTAGCCTTGCTCCAGTGTCATTGTTGCCTTGTCATTGCAGCCTTTCAGTTTAAAAATGGCGCCGCCGAGATACAGAGCCGGATGTCTTGTGTATCTTGGAGGCTTTCGGGGCCCCCTATTGGCCGGGGCGCATGGGCTTGAGCCCAGTCAAGCCCAATAGTAAGTCCGGCCCTGGCTACATTAATGGGCAATGGTGTGGCTGCGCTGATGGGCACTGATCAGGCTGCATTAATGGGCACTGGTGTGGCTGCGCTGATGGGCACTGATCAGGCTGCATTAATGGGCACTGGTGTGGCTGCGCTGATGGGCACTGGTGTGGCTGCGCTGATGGGCACTGGTGTGGCTGCGCTGATGGGCACTGATCGGGCTGCAATAATGGGCACTGGTGTGGCTGCCCTGATGAGCACTAATCAGGCTGCATTAATGGGCACTGGTGTGGCTGTGCCCTGCCCTATGCCCAATAATGGAATGTTTTTACTTATGTTTTTCGTGCAATTGCATATAGTTTCATATACTGTTTTTGTGCGTGTTTGCAAATTTAAAGTGGGCCGGTCTGGATGAAGTCCAGGGTCAAATTTTCGTCCCAGTCCAGCCCTGGCTGGCATCCACACACATCTAAAGTCTAAAGCAGGGGTCTCCAAACTTTTAAAACAAAGGGCCCGGATTTCATCTAAGAACAGGCTAGGCGACACTTTTCTTCCCAATCTGAATTTTGTACATGGGGCCCACACTATGGAGTCCAGATTAATCAATACTCCCCATTATGTGATCTATGGTGGGAAGTGTTGGTGGAGAACTATATTTTTATGTCAGGAAAATGACATCTGCATCCTATTAGAAGAAAGGCATTGCTGGCATCTGACGAATGCCCTGCACACACATAGAACACTATGCAATGGACAAGTATTGTTGAAGGTTGACACATAGTGGAATCTCTGCACTGTTGCTTTGTCTTAATTAGTTTACAATGTTGTGATGACATTCTGATACATTGTTTATTGAATGGAATCCTATGTGTGGGGTTGGGGCATCCTGCTTGTAGACTTTGTAATGATTTCTCAACATCACACATAAATCTAATAGTAAACAAGGAGGGGGGAGGGGGCAATGATGTTGAAACTATTTAGGGATGCAGAACCGATGACATACAATCTAAGAACATACATCTGACATCTGTGTATGTATGATCTGAATTGTCTGGACATCTCTTCATTTGGTCAGCAATACTTCCTGTGCTATAATGGAAAGTGCAATCCTACTGGGAGACAGTTCATCGAATTGCATCACACATGCACCAGTGCCCTATGGCTTTACCTGCAGGTGTGGGGCTGTGAATAGGATCATACACTATATACACCCTATGGTGAATGTGTTCATACACTATATACACCCTATGGTGAATGTGATCATACACTATATACACCCTATGGTGAATGTGATTATACACTATATACACCCTATGGTGAATGTGATCATACACTATATACACCCCATGGTGAATGTGATCATACACTATTCGCACCCTATAGTGAATCTGATCATACACTATATACACCCCATGGTGAATAGGATCATACACTATATACACCCTATGGTAAATGTGTTCATACACTATATACACCCTATGGTGAATGTGTTCATACACTATTCGCACCCTATGGTGAATCTGATCATACACTATATACACCCCATGGTGAATCTAATCATACACTATATACACCCTATAGTGAATTTGACCATACACCTATAAAAAAACTGTAGTAGTGGGACTGATCATACCCTTATATGCCCCCCTATTATAATTCTGGTCATACACTTGTATGAACCCCATGGTAAATCTGATCTTACACCTATATGTACTCTATGGCTATTTCAGCGTTGTAGGGCTAAGAATCTGACCATACACTATACAATCTGATTGTGAATCTGATCTTACACCTATATACACAGTATGGTGAATCTGATCATACACCTATATACACAGCATGGTGAATATGATCATACCCTTGCTCTCCTTATGATAAATCTGATCATACACCTGTATACACCCTATGGTGAGTTCAATCATTCCCTAATACAGAATACACCCTATGGTGAATCTGATGATTCGCCTATATGCATCCTATGGTGAATCTGATCATAACCCCCATGCCTTATCTAGCAGTTGTAGGGCTGTTATTCTGATCATACACCCTATATACTATCCGTGGTGAATCTGATGTATATATTCTCCAAGGTAAATGTGATCATGAACTTACTGTATATACACAACATGTGGTGAATGTGATCACACATCTATATACACAGTGTGATGATACATTATATACACTCCGGGTCCTTGTCCTGTAGTTGTAGGAGATCTGAGCACACACTTTGCATCCTTTGATCGTACAATCGGCCATCTTCCATGCGATGTCCCCGGTTCTCGCACACCGGATGGACGGATGAGCTGACAGTACAAAGTTTGGGTGAATGTAGCGGAGATCGCACAGTCCGCTCCGGCTTCATCCTCAGTACAGGACCGATAGGTGTCGCTCCTCCGCTCTCTGCTGGGACTTGTAGTTCTCCTCCTCTCTCTGCTGGGACTTGTAGTTCTCCTCCGCTCTCTGCTGGGACTTGTAGTTCTCCTCCGCCCTCTGATGGGACTTGTAGTTCTCCTCCGCCCTCTGATGGGACTTGTAGTTCTCCTCCGCACTCTGATGGGACTTGTAGTTCTCCTCTGGGACTTGTAGTTCTCCTCCGCCCTCTGATGGGACTTGTAGTTCTCCTCCCTCTCTGCTGGGACTTGTAGTTCTCCTCCGCCCTCTGATGGGACTTGTAGTTCTCCTCCGCTCTCTGATGGGAGTTGCAGTTCTCCTCCGCCCTCTGATGGGAGTTGTAGTTCTCCTCCGCCCTCTGATAGGAGTTGTAGTTCTCCTCCGCTCTCTGATGGGAGTTGTAGTTCTCCTCCGCCCTCTGATGGGAGTTGTAGTTCTCCTCCTCTCTAATGGGACTTGTAGTTCTCCTCCGCCCTCTGATGGGAGTTGTAGTTCTCCTCCGCTCTCTGATGGGAGTTGTAGTTCTCCTTCGCCCTCTGATGGGAGTTGTAGTTCTCCTCCTCTCTAATGGGACTTGTAGTTCTCCTCCGCCCTCTGATGGGAGTTGTAGTTCTCCTCCGCCCTCTGATGGGACTTGTAGTTCTCCTCCGCTCTCTGATGGGAGTTGTAGTTCTCCTCCGCCCTCTGATGGGAGTTGTAGTTCTCCTCCGCCCTCTGATGGGAGTTGTAGTTCTCCTCCTCTCTGCTGGGACTTGTAGTTCTCCTCCGCCCTCTGATGGGAGTTGTAGTTCTCCTCCTCTCTCTGCTGGGACTGGTAGTTCTCCTCCGCTCTCTGATGGGAGTTGTAGTCCTCTTCCTCTCTCTGCTGGGACTTGTAGTTCTCCTCCTCTCTCTGCTGGGACTGGTAGTTCTCCTCCGCTCTCTGATGGGAGTTGTAGTTCTCTTCCTCTCTCTGCTGGGACTTGTAGTCCTCCTCCTCTCTCTGCTGGGACTTGTAGTCCTCCTCCTCTCTCTGCTGGGACTTGTAGTTCCCGGAGATCGGACACATCGTACCTGCAGAGAGACAAGTGACAGCGGGCGGCGGTGACGTCAGATCAGGGGGCGGGAACTGTGCGAAGTGTGAAGCCGGCCGGGAGCCCCGGGAGGAGGAGGAGGGGGGGGGGGGGGTACGGGAGAAGGACCGGGGAGGGGGAGATAATAATGGGAGGAGAAGATGAAAGGTGGAATCATCAGATATGGAGGAGGAGGAGAGCTCCGACCCTATATAAGACTTCCCGAGGAATCCCAGCACAGGAGATTGTACCGGAGACTGTACCGGAGACTGCACCGGGAATTGTACCGGAGACTGCACCGGCGGCGGAGATTGTACCGGAGCACACCGGGGATCGGACGCCGACTTGTCCCGCAGGTCGGAGAGGAGCGGACACTTAGGTGAGACTCCGGGGTATTGGAGGACCCAGAGCTCTATGAGGAATCTTCTGTGTCTTCATGGGGTGGTATTGATGATATTGATGATATTGATGGTATATATTGATGATATTGATGGTATATATTGATGATATTGATGATATTGATGGTATATATTGATGATATTGATGATATTGATGGTATATATTGATGATATTGATGGTATATATTGATGATATTGATGGTATTGATGGTATATATTGATGGTATTGATGATATTGATGGTATTGATAGTATTGGTGATATTGATGATTTTGATGATATTGATGATATTGATGGTATTGGATGATATTGATGGTATTGGATGATATTGGTGATTGTGGATGGTACAAGGTGGTGCTTTATCGTGCTATAAATTGAGGTGCAGCAGGTGCTCATACAAAGCAGGTGCAGGACCCTCACACTTGTACATGGCTCTGGACTGTGATTCTCCATTGTATGGTCATCTCTCATGTATGTTCAGTTTATTAAGGCTCTCAGCATCCTGGGGTGGGAATTGCCTCCATTGCAGACAAGGAAAGTCAAGACAACAGGTGGGTGACTCTACAATCTGCTTCTCCCTCCATACTCCATACTTCTTCTTCTCAGCTCAGAACTGGCTGTGCATTCCTTCCTAATGACTTGGCGCTCTATGTGACCCAGCATGACCCCCCCTCTTTGCTCTCCTCTCCCCCCCCTGTCAGTCGTGCCTGTTCATGTGTCAGATGACTGTGTATTGCAGACAGATGTCCTGATAAGAAGCCCCATCTCATCCCCTGGCACCCTGGGCACGATGGAAGGAGGTCTGCAGTTATTGGACGTGGGGTGGCCCTCAGGCTGGAGTCTTCAGCCACTTTCCACTCTTTGCTCATTCAGGATGGAGGTAATGATCCCTGGGAGGGGTATGTGGGGGCATGATATAGACAATTGTGATCTGGTGCCTGATGATGCCATGTCTCCATCCCCTTGTATGTGATACATAAAAACAAACAAAACATTTTTCCATTGGACTTTAAATGAGGCATAACATTTTCAAGAAAAACTATTTTATTGCATAATCAATAAAGATCTCATACATAAATAGAAGAGTTAGTAAAATAGCAAGCCAATTCATTCCCAATGCTATGTATCAGCATATAATCTGCATTATATAGTAATTCATGTACATGTTCCACACTACCAAATTTCTACAGCATAACAATAGGTACTTTAACTTGACGCGTTTCGTAAATGTTGCTTTACTTCTTCAGGATTGTTATGTAATCCAATGTAAAATCTGCAAACCAAAAAACAATCTCAAAAAGTATATTCAAGCACTCCCTAAAAGTAAAGGAGTGCAGTATCTATACATATTAATGTCCTTAACAAACGATACTTACAAATTAGCTTGATAATTGATCTAAAATAACATCTCCAAATGGCAACCACTGTAAGGTGTCTACCCCAGGAGTTGTGGGAGGAAGACATGCGCCCCCAATGGGAGAAACAAAGGAGCAGCACCTAAAAAGATATAGATAGGGTTAAAAACCCAAATTCCCCCCAAGGACAGATGTGGGGGTATGATCTGGCTGCTATGGGTTCTGTACATAAGCTATTCACATTGCCTGCCCATCATATCACAGATGGTCCATGTCCTGGCACTGTAGAGTGGTGTTGGGGTATGGCTCCTCTGTTATGGGATGGTAGGATATTTAGGACCACGGTCTTTCCATAAGACACACATATCTGCCAAATCAAATTTTATCTGATCTGCACATAAAGCTCTTCTCATCCTTTGCTCATCACATCACAGGTCTTCCATGTCCTGGCACTATAGAGTGGTATTTGCACTGCAGGTAACTGGAGCTAATTTCATACTGCTTGATTTCAGATGAATACAAACTTTCACCAGCTGGCCAGCTGATCTGCTGTAGGTGAAGCATGAACCGCGTGCTGCCAAGAACACAAATTAGCAATGCCTAATCTGTCTTGTAGACAGCTTGTAAATACTAAAACCTAACATGGGCTTCATGTTATATTTAAGTGTCTTTAAAAGGCAAAGAAAATGTTAGATTTAGTGTACAGCAGATATTTGCCTTTGATGACCATCTTCTGAAAATGCCAGTTGTCTGGCTTTTATGCTGACCCAAACCGGCTTTAATGCAATTTGGCTGATTTACTAAAACTGGAGAGCGCACAATCTGGAGCAGGAGTGCATGGTAGCCAATCAGCTTCTAACTTCAGCTTGTTCAATTAAGTTTTGACAAAAAAAAACAAAAAACTGGAAGCTGATTGGTTTCTATGCAAAGCTGCACCAGAACTTGCACTCTCCAGTTTTAGTAAATCAACTTCTCTGAGTCACTGAAATGATCAGGAAAGTTAGAGAAAGTCAGAAGTCCTTATCTGTATAGATATATTAGATAAGTGGCTCAAAGTTTTCATCAGGGCAGAACAAGCTGCATGACAAAGTTACATAAATATAAAATATTTTTCTGTGCTGGTGTTTATGCAATATGTAACTGCTTGTGTTTAAAGATCACCATACACATTACAATCTGATGGTATAATCTCCTTTAGATTGATCAACAACTATGTAATGCAAGGGCCTGCCTGATTGGATAATAAATGATCGTAGAGTTCAGGCATTCACTCATATTACATCATTTTGGTAATGAAAAGTTTATTTCACAGAGATTGTACATTCAGATTATAATTTGTATGGTGACCTTTAGGCTTAATAAGGTTCTTGAAAATTTAAATCATGCCATGTAATGTTCATAAAAATGTATCTTTCTCTTTCAGGCACTTTAGTATTTGCAGATGACCAGATACCAATTATATTAAGGACTCAATATATCCTCATTAGAAATGGTGGCTCACTTCATATTGGATCCCCACAATGTCCCTATACCTCTGATGCCACCATTTCTCTTTATGGAAAATCTACTGATGGGGACGATGTAGAAGAGTTTGGAAAGAAGTTCATAGGAGTGGACAGAGGTGGGATACTGGAGCTACATGGCAGAAGACCCTTATCTTGGACATTGTTAGATGCGACTCTGTATCCTGGAGGACTGCCCTATGGATCCTACAAGTGGGAGAAGCATTGGGGCAGCCGGGGCATCAATATCAGGATCATTGACCCAGAGACTGGGCAAGTCCAGGCTGCTGATCGGTTTGACACGCACATGTTTCTGGAGGAGAGCAAGAGGCTGGAGGAATTCTTGGCCAAGCAGAGTCCAGGCAAGGTGGTGGCTGCAGCAGTGGGAGACTCGGCGGCAAAGAGCCTAACTCCAGATGTCAGAAGATACTTGAGAGAAACTTTGAACAGTAAATACATCTATCATATTGGTTACAGGTAACGTCCAGCGCCTACACCTTACTGTATGTGACGTCAATGCATTGAACATTTCACTTGTCATTTATTGTTGTCTTTACTAGTGTAAGCATACCTATTGTGTACATTGTATATAGGAAACCAGTCACTCCCTAACTGTTGTAAAACTGCATGTCCTCATATGTCCCGATATCATCTGGTATCTATCTATCTATCTATCTATCTATCTATCTATCTATCTATCTATCTATCTATCTATCTATCTATCTATCTATCTATCTATCTATCTGTCTTATTCATCTATATTATCTCATAGACCAGCCTCTCTCAACATTTATACCTGAGAGGAACCCTTGAAATAATTTTCATACCTCCTGTAACCCATGATAAGAATGGTCCATTTGGGTCCTTAGGAAAATGGCCCTTTTATTAGTGGTCAGTGGGAAGAACGTCCCCCTTACCATCAGCTAAAAAGATCACTGGTGTCATGCTACAGGCTCTGCCTAATGGTGATGGACCTGGAACTATGCAGGCACCATCAGATGGGAGGTTAATTTACCTCAGCTCAAGAAGCCTCTAGCAACTTCTGGAGGAACCATGGTTTAGAATAACTGCAATGGATATACAGTACATACTTGTTAGGTTTAGCAAAAAAATCCTATAAACTCTTGTGAGATTAGTCCTGCTGTACATGTGCTCACCTCATCACCACCTTCCACTCCCCTTAACCCAGGGTTTCTCAACCAGGATACTTCCAGAGGTTGCTAGGGGTTCCTTGAGCAATGAACAATTTTTGCCTCTCAGATACTGTAAGTTCCCACTGACACCATTGATCTTATTAGCTATCTGTAAGGGGATAATTCTCCCAAATGACCACAAGTGTAATGAACATTGACCACTGACCATCACACTAATGTATCATGAGTTGTAGACATAGTATTTTTTAGCAGGGATTTCCTGAGACCAGAAAGTTATCTAAAGGGTTCCTCTGTGTTGAAAATGTTGAGAAAGGCTGCCCTAATCTGTAGGAAAATCTCTCTCCATCTAATGATCACCCACCTTCAGAGTAAGGAGCACCTTTAATACTGAGTCTGAAGTACTAAAGGTCAGACCTTTACATGCAGAGCTGTGTAGTGATTCAGTTCTTCTTCCCAGTGCTCCAAGGCACATCTTCACAGGAACGTAGCCACTTGTATGTTTTTTTAGTACAAAAAAGACTTTAGCTGTCCTGCCTAACCTGTATAAAAAAGATCCGTGTACTTACCAATTTTTAATCTGCCGCATTCCAGTCACCTGATCCTGCAGCTCCGGCTCCATTGTGTCAGTGAGGTGCTGCTGTAGGGGAGAGAAATGAACGCCGACAACAGCTGGGCAATGGGAGCCTTTGGGTGACATTATCCCACTGGTACTCAGGAATGGGGTGTCGGCATGAAATATCACCATCCAGTCCAGTCTATGTTACTAATGTGTGAGATTGCCTCAGCCTTATAGCACTCCACAAGCCATGCCCACTGACACGTTTCACCCCATCTACAGGGGCTTAGTCATCGATGTCTGTGTACTTACCTATTTTTAATCTGCTGTGCTCCAGTCGGGTGATTCTGCAGCTCTGGCACCCCTTGTGTCAGTGAGCGGCGGCTGCAGGGGAGAGGATGGAGCACCGACAACATCTTGGCCATGGGAGCCTATGGGTGATGTCACCGCTCCGGGAACTCACAGGCGTTGTCGAGTGCTCCCTTACACAGAGGAGCCAGAACTGTAGGATCATGTGACTGGAGTGGATTAAAAATAGAGAAGTACACAGATCTTTTTTATAAAGGGTTGGTAGGATAGATAGGAAGAGGGGCAAGGGAACATTATTGCACATTTAAATGTAAGTACCATTCCTTTTGCTGATTTAAAAAAATGTTTTTTTTTTTACTGAAATCAATTCGGCAATAGATGATTTGTTCCTGCTGAACTAGCTGAGATTCAAACCATCTATGGGCAGGCTGATTGTACACAAGTCAATCCACCGATCGACTTGGGTACAACCAGCATGTCAGATTTTTACATGCGATTATTGCCCACCGGGAGAACACAATAGCTCGACAGGAGGGATTCCCCAATCAACAATGACTGTGTTGTTGGGGGAATCGAGCGATTTTCTTTGCTGCCATCCGTGGCAGGAAAGAAAATCAAATAATCTATGACCTGCCTTAGTCTTTGTTGTTTTGTTTTTTTTGTTTTGTTGATCTTTTATGCTTTCTCTCCACTGCACTAATATTTTGCCAACTAATGTACAAACACCCTTATATAGACCACATTGTTTAGCTGTGACAAATATGTTGAGAGGTACACTCCTAGATCGTTGACTGGTCTACTCATTAGTTTGCATAGCTAGTTTGGACAGGCCTTGTATATTTGGCTCATTACATATGGACATGTCTAGACTTATGGTTATTGAGGCTAATGATGAAAAGTGAAGGTTTAAAGCTCAATGCTTAGTGTGCTCAGTGGTGTGCCGAGCCATTGAGAGTCTAGCAGAGCTCAGGCAGGATGTGTGGGAGCAGCGGCAGGTCTACCTACCATGGACAGCTCCCGGGCTGCTGATAAGATATCAGGACTAGATAGAAGAGCTGAACACCCAGGTACATGGACGTCATCCCTGAGCAGAAATATGAGAAGAATGCTAGGAATGCAACAAGGGACCATGAGCATAGACTAGACTCCAACAATACCTGCGGAGGGCTTATTCAGTCTGCTATCACAGACGACCCCCTTTCCCTTATCACACAATTGCACTCTAATGTATATTGCTATAAGTATTTACTTAGTGCTTGATGAATTACAGGGTTGAGTAGATCTGAAACACGCAGGGAATTCCATTATATTGTGTTCTGCTATGCGCAGAATAATTTGAGGCTCTGACAGGTTAATCCTATGAGGCTTTTCTTGTGTAATTATCCATCTGTAAGCTATAGAAAGTGATGTGGGTATAAGAAAGAAATGACTATTGATTGCCATAGGGGTGGAATGTGCCATAAAATAGAATGATATGACAGTTATATTATCAGGGCAGGGCTGGCAAGGCAGGGATCGCCCTGAGGCCAGTCTTGCTTTGACAAATGAGGGCTGGCACCAAAAGGTTAAAGAACACCCTCTGTGTTTTTACAGTGCATATTTATACGCTTCATACCTCCTATATATATTACTTTGGAGCTTCTGTTTTACATTACAGATCTGAAATTGATGTTGATTTACTAAAACTGACTTAAGAGTGCAAAATCATGTGCAGCTGTGCATACAAACCAATCAGCTTCCAGTTTTTGTTTTTTTTTGTCAAAACTTAATTGAACAAGCTGAAGTTAGAAGCTGATTGGCTACCATGCACAGCGGCACCAGATTTTGCACTCTCCAGTTTTAGTAAATCAGCCCCATTGCATTACTGAGTGCTGAGCACAGGACGAATCAAATTTAGAAATAATTTTTTTTCTAACTCTAAAGCAGCATTTTAACTCTTTTTACCCCAGAGGAACCGCTAAAATAGTTTTTAGGTCTCAGGGAACCCTTCCTAAATCCAATTAATCTGGTATGTCACATTGAGCTGGTGGCTTTCTATCATGTAACAATGTCCCTGAGCTCATGCTTTGGTGGGGGGGGGGGGGGGGGGGGGGATTTCTCTAAAACTGGTGCACACAGAATCTGGAAAGTGCAAAATCTGGTGCATTTGTACATGCCAGCCAATCAGCTTCTAAATTCAGCTTGTTCAATTAAGCTTTGACAATAAAACCTAGAAGCTGATTGGTTACCATGCAAAGCTCACAGCTGCACTAGATTCTCAGTGCAGTTTTAGTATTCTCCCCCTTTAGTGATCAGTAGGGACGGGCTAAGGTTTGTGGTCAATGTCATTGATCAAGTATGACCATGTCACCAGCATCCCACCGCCTTTGTCATGTGCAGCCGTGGGTTGTCATCGTGTTCCAGTTTCTCTTAGTTCATTCTTAGTGATTCCATGGCCACAATGGATTGGGCCGGTGGATTGCTGTCATGTGACAGTTTCCTTTTAGCTCACCCTTAATAATGAGAAGGAATGAGCTAATGTTCTTAGTCAATGTCATTGATCAAATATGGGCATGTCATTAGCATCAACACGCCTTTGTTATTTATTTATTTATGACAGGTACTTAAATAGCGCCTATTGTAAATTGACATCAGTCTTTGCCCTCAAGGAGATTACAATCTAATGTCCCTAACTCACATTCATACATACACATACTAGGGCCAATTTAGACAGGAGCCAATTAGCCTACTAGCATGTCTTTGATGTGTGGAAGGAAACTGACGGAAGCACAGGGAGAACATGCAAACTCCAGGCAGGGAGTGCCATGGTTGGGATTTAAATAGCTGACACTGGTACTGCTAGGCAGAAGTGTGTGGTGGCCATGGAGTGGGCAACTCCAATGCCACAACGGATTAGGCCAATGGCCTTCCTCTTTGCAACAGTTTCCATAGATAATCCTTAGTAGTCAGTAGGAAGAATGTACACACAGTTTTGGTGAGAATGTTGCCCTTAAAGACAGCTAATAAGATAATTGTTGTCATGATGCTGGTTTTGCCGCATGGCATTGGCTCTGGTACTATACAGGCAACACATTGCGGGGAAAAAAAGTAGTGCATGTCCTATATTTTTCACCACACATCACTGCAGTGTAGTGATGTGAACTGAACACATAAGATAAATTGTTTGTGTGGTAGGGTGGGTGAGGCAAAGATGCCCATGAAGCCCACAATGTTTTATGATGTGAATGGGTCCTAAAGGTATATGTCATTTTTTTGTCATAGAAAATCATTAATCATACATTTTCCATGTTATGACCATCAGGCAACCTTGGGCTTTGGTTGGTGTGCTTGGAGAGGGCCCACTAAAGGTATCTGAGGACAAAAAACAGTACGAGAACAATGGAACAACTGGGCTGGCAATCGCAACAAGAGAATTTCAGACATATGGAGGACTTCATTTCACTGTTACTGCTTACAGTGGCTGGAATAAAGGTAATGTATGAAATGATAAACACTACAGAGGTAATAAGAACATAATACATAGTATTTGATTAGTTTAGTAATATAAGAGGTCCATAGAATTGTACTTTGTGATAAAAGAACGTACCTAAAAGGCTTCAGTATTTACTCATGTAAACCTCGTAGGAAGGTAGTTTATGGTTCTACACGGTATCTTAGCTGCTGGTTAGTTTACATAAACTATTCGAACAAAAAAAAAAAAATGTATTGTAATTTCTAACTACAGATAGAATTTTTTTAGACCAGAAAAGTCAGAGATTTTCCTGTTGACTTATTTCTATAGCACAAATGATAAGGATGTGTCTCATCACCTACTTGTCTGACTACTGTCTGGCTGGGTATTAACACCTCTGCTCCGACCCATTAGGCGTTCCGAGGAATGGATTCAGAGTTGCAGTGTCCAGGGGCATCATTCTTACATTAGCGGATGACGTTACCACCTGGTTGCCTGGTAACAGAATAGTCGTTGCAAGTACTGATTACTCAATGTACCAAGCTGAAGAATTCAATCTGCTTCATTGCCCTGAATGTAAAAACAACCAGGTCAAAATTGATGGTAAGAACAAACTCTTTCATGTCTGGTTCAAAAAACTTGGCCACTATTTAACTGTTTCTGTTACTATAGACTTTCATCTGTAATATGGCTAAATACATGTGTGAATTAATATGTGGTTATCTTGTAAAGCACTGTGCAAACTGTTGCCACTATACTGTATAAATTCTGAATAATAATAATTATAATACAGATTTACACCAACTAGCATTATGTGTATTTGTACTGACCTTAGCAAAGCCTGGGTGTGCTCTTGTTACTGGCCATTGTAGACTGGTTGAAGACTAACCAAAGACTTCTTCAAAAAAGCTTGGATGACCCACTTCTCTTCTTTCCCCAGCTGGTACCCCTATAAAGACAGAACCATGAGTTTATGGTGGAAATGTGGGGGCTTTTTTGAACAATTTCATATATAAAAACACTACCGCAGATGCCTCCAGAGCCCCCAAAACATATACGTGGCCCACTTGGGCCCCATCCTGCAGCTCAACTTGCTTGTTCTCAGCTGGGGAGATAGAGATGTGACCTCTTTTTAAAGTGCCCACCATGCCAGCTGTTCACTGTCTCCACCTTTCCATTCACTGGTGCAGTTAGGGCTGTTTCATACTGACTGCAGTCACATTTCAGAGGGTGGTAGAGCAGCAGCTGTCTGGCATTCAGGAGGAGATAGTGCCAAGCTGCTTGGGTTTTGGTGTGGTCCCAATGATCCCAGTGGGCGAGGTTGAGAGGCAGTACCACCTGTCAAACTCCGCAAGCTGAGTTAAATTTGCAGGGTCCACAAAACAAAGCAACTCATCTGTAGTAAGTGTACTTCACTGTCCGGCTGCAAGATCAGGATTTAGGTGGGGAGTCAGGGGGCAATAAAATCGTGGATCAACTGCCCTTTTGCCACCCTTGTGAAATTACCCTAATGGAACTTTGTTGCACAGCCAGAGGTCATTCACACTTGCAGCCATGAGAGGGTAATGAATCCACCTTGTGAGGTGCCCCCATCCGGGTTGGCAAACATCTACATCACGATGTAACCAACCTGCAATGAAACAGATATGAGGATGGGAAGAAATGCTTCCTCCCGAAGCTGTGTGGATGAATTCTGCCAAGGTCCTGCTTTTCCCTTCTTTGCTTTGGTTGCTGTGTCCGCTTTTGCTCCTACCAATCCCTCATGGGCTTTTTGCTGCTCCCACCCACTCTTGTCCCCCAGCATTCATGGGTTTTTTTTCTAGCAGTTGCCGGTACTCAGCCATCGTCTTACACTAGTTTTATTGCATAGTAAATCAATCATATTTAGACCAATTTCCTCCCTAGGACCAGAGCTTTAGCACAATGTTTCCATTCTGTTTAAAATTCGCCAAATAGACTTTTTGGCAAAAGTATGGAAAACAAAAATCACTCTGCTATCAGACGAATGTTAACTCAACATGTTGATATCATGTAAAGAAATCAGGACAAAGGAATAATTATTTCCTTGAATAACACTGACCTGACATTTTTCTCCAAGGAAGCCCCCAGTATATGCACGCGGGCGATGTGATCGATGGGATTGATATGAGAGCTGAGGTCGGACTTCTGACCAGGAATATCCTCATCAGAGGGGAAATGGAAGACTCCTGCTACGAGCCCAACCACTGCCAGTTTTTCACTTATGATACATTTGGTGGTCAGATTAAGGTAACGTACATTTTATTTCCCAGATGGGATCTAACTGATTGCTGTTTGCGTCTCCTAAAGTTTGTAATACAAAAATGGGATTTTTGTACTTCCCGTAAAATCCGTTTGAGTTCATTGAAGGACACAGCCTGATCTTTGAGAGGTTGTCTTCTCTGACTGCAAAACAGAGTACCAGTCGTTTCCTTCTTTCCCTCCAACCTGATCTAGAGAGCACCTGAACCACTGAATGAAGGTCGGTCAGACCAGTGCCGGATTTATAAAGGGCAAAAGGGGCAATTGTCCCAGGCCCACCTGCCAGAGGGGGCAGCAGACTTCCTTTATTAAAGATGCAACTTATTTTCCCTCAACACTTTATTTGTTCATTGAGGGAATTGTCCAATTTGCAGCCTTTGCCAAAGTTTGGTCATGTCTCACTCCATCTCAACAGGCAGTTTCATTACATGATGAAGAGCTTGCGGATACCTTTCCAGGTGTTCATGTAGTTCTTAGAATATATTTGAGAATGATGGTCACTAGTTGCTTGGGAGAAAGGTTGTTCAGCAAATTGATACTGATAAAGAATTATCTGAGAACCATGATGACCCATGAAAGAGTAAAGTCTGGTACACACACACACTACTATTTTTTTTTTTGGCTTTTTTGAACGAAAAAAAAAACTTGACAGCTCAGGTCAGAGCCGCTGTACTAATAATCCGATGTTAGTACAATGAACTCCCCTGCTGAGCTGTTGTGTTCTGACAGGGGGACAGCCCCCTCGCCGGAACACTCTGGTCAGTGTCAGCTGAAAGCGCTAATTGAAGTCGGTCAGCAGACCTTTTGTTTGGTCATGACCCTTTGACAGAAGTCAACCGAGTGGCCGGCTTTTATCAGACCGGCTGCCTTTACAGGGGCCAAATGTTGCCCGGTTTCTATTGACCCGGCCAATGCTGGAACGACATTCGCCCATGTGTACTAGGCCTTGAGCCGGCCATATAAATAAAATAATTTAGCGCCAAAGGATGTGAATAGAATATTGGGTGCAAAAAATATATATAAATCACCAGCTGCACAGCTACTGTAAGCTTGCTTTGCAATACACTATAAACATAAACGAAAATACACCACACTCAGTGTTTAAATAATACAGTATCAGCAAAAGTCCATATCTTCAACACCTTAAAATTAATTTATAAAAATCTGATTGTGCTATATTCAGTGCTTGTGCTCTTGTAAATTGAAGACAACAGTGCTCCACTTCACGTGTGCTCAGGAAGTGCCCCACATGGATGTGCTCTCACCCTGGAAATTGACCATCAATCTCTAGTGTGGTCACTTGTGCTATTTGGGGAAATATCCCCTGGATGGTGTCACTGCATGCAGACCTCACAATATTTTTCCCCCAGGTATGAGTTTAAGCCGGCCATAGATTATGCGATTTTCTGGTTGCAGGAAAGAAAATCGCTCGATTCCCCATCAACACAGTCAGTGTTAATGGGGGAATCACTCCAGCGGAGCTACTGTTTTCTATCGGCGGGGGGGACACAGAGAGCGGCCCTTGCCAGGAGAATACAGTGATTATTGCTAGTGGCTATAGTCCCTGGCAATAATCGCATGCTAGAAATCCGACATGCTGGTTGTACCCAAGTCGCTCTGTACAATCAGCCTGCTAATAAATGGTTAGAATCTTGGCCGGTCCCTGCTGAACCGGCTGAAATTCAAACCATCTATGGCCGGTTTAAGTGCTTTGTGCTTACCGGCTGTCCAGAGCAGTGTCCTCAAGATCAGGGCTGCTGATAGAGATCACGGGGCCCCGTACAGCCTACCTGACTGGGCCCCCCTCCTCTGAAAATATCAAATGATATTTTTGCTAAAATGCAAGGCATGTGATGCTATGCTTTACAGCCATGGTAGAAATGATATCCCTGTTGAACAAGACCCATTCAAGTGAATAGTGGCACAAAGGCAAAATCTGCACTTGATCGCTCACGGTGTTCATTCTGGGTGGTGTGTTCTCCCACGCTCTCCATCCTGAATTGACCCACCTGTGTGATCTCAGCAGCTTCCGGCAGGAGAGGAGGGGAGAGGAGAGGAGGGGAAACTGCAGCATTGCGGGGGGGGGGAAGAGGCACACAGGGGTCCCAGACAGCAGGGGGCGCAGATACTAGAACTGATTCTCCAGCAGTGCAGCCAGAGGAAGAAAAGAAAAGTAGAAACCAGCAGCACTGCACAAGAGTCACACATGTCAGCAATAAGGCAGTACTGCTGGACCTCCTGCTTGGCAGGTGCCCGGGACCCCCTTTTGAACTTATGAGGCCTGGGCCCAGTACAGGAGGGCTGGCTTACTACCCTATCAGTGGCCCTGCTCAAGATGATGCAGTTTGATGAGTTAGTTGAAGATTTTGCAGATGCTAAGTGCAGTCAGAAGACTGTACATATTGTAGTGTGATGCATACCTGTGATGTATGACCAGTGTTGCCAACCGTCAGTATTTTTACTGGCAGGCAGTAAAAAACGGGCACTTTTCTCCTGCTAGGAAATGCCAGTAACAGGAAAAGGCTGCCAGTAAAAAATACGGCTGTGACGCCCAGCCAAGACCATCCGAGTGCCTGCTACAGTGTGTTCAGGCAGAGGCAGGTCTGGCAGAGACGGTGCCTGAGCGTGTTGTGTGACGTCATAAACAAACAAGATATTTGGGGGGCACACCCTGAAAGATGCATTAAAGATGGTGCAGCCATAAGACCATACAGCAGAACAAAATATTACAGCGCACACATGCAAAAAAGACATTTACCTCCAGCAAGGCTAGTTTAAAACACCTAGACATTCTCAAAAAACTTTATCAAAAAATATGGGGATTTGGTCGTACCATATTGCTATATGGTGCTAAGGCCACTTACTGCGAAAAAAAGTACCCCATGGTTAGTGGGTCCTACACTGATTGGGAGATCCTGCTTCTCTGAACCACGAGAGCAATACACTCTTCTATATGGGTGAACTTTGAGGTCCATTGTGTGACGTCATGGCGCAAGGGAACCTGAGCGGAGCAGCCGGACCCTCGTGTGCAGGTCTGCAGGATGGGAGCAAGAGTGCTCATTCTTATTTCTTTTGCTATATCGAAAATAAAATAAGAAATATGTTTTTGTGCCCTAATATCTACCTTAAATCACATTGCTGATTGCATATTGTACTTGTTTGTAGACTAAATACTGAAATTTGCACTTAAAACGTTTATTTTTGTAACTTTTGGAAATGCCAGTAAAAACTTGGCTGTGCCAGTAAATTTTGGGTGTCGGGCCAGTATATTTCAATCTGGTAGGTTGGCAACACTGGCAACACTGTGCTTGACGTGGAATGTGTATTTTCACAGTCAAAAAAAAAATAATATATATATATATATATATATATATATATATTTTTTAAGAACAAATTCAGTTTATCATTGTTTTCAGTTTACTTTTTTATTTGTCATATACCGGTAATTTTATTTCTATGTTGATGAGCCCCGAACTTGAAGTGCCCTGGGCCCCCTAAGGTCTAAATCTGGCACTGGTTTAGGGTTTAGTTGAAGGGTAAGAAACTATCTGAAAGGAAGGACTGGAACTCTATTTTGTAGCCTGAGGAGACAACCTTTCCAAGATCTATGTGTCCTTCAAGGAAGGGAAAAAAGGTGTATCATTCTTCTACACAGAGCTGTTCTTTATGGGATGAAACTTATTCTCTCTGGAGAAGAGACGCTTGAGAGGGGATATGATTTCAATTCACAAATACTGTACTGGTGACCCCACAATAGGAATAAAACTTTTTCGCAGAAGAGAGTTTAATAAGACTCGTGGCCACTCATTACAATTAGAAGAAAAGAGGTTTAACCTTAAACTACGTAGAGGGTTCTTTACTGTAAGAGCGGCAAGGATGTGGAATTCCCTTCCACAGGCGGTGGTCTCAGCGGGGAGCATTGATAGCTTCAAGAAACTATTAAATAATCACCTGAATGACCACAACATACAGGGATATGTAATGAAATACTGACACATATTCACACACATAGGTTGGACTTGATGGACTTGTGTCTTTTTTCAACCTCACCTACTATGTAACTATGAAACACGTGTTCTGTCCATTGTACAACTATTTGAAACATAAGTCGCATGTTGTCACTCTGTTGTTGTTTTATAAAGAACAAGAAAGTGATCAACATGACAAATGCTTTTTTTTTTCATCTTTTTTTTTCAGGTTAAGGCTCATTCTCAGGTATGGCAGCCTTTGCTGCCCCTCTAAAAAAGTGATTCTTAGTGAATTGCTTTTCAGAGAGCGTTTGACAGGTGGCGAGTTAGCCATATGTCACGTCCTCACTGCCTGTTTTACCAAGGCTTGACCACTGTGGTGCAACTGCATGCATTGGGAGGGTTGATAGCATAGCCCTATACAATTAAATGGTACCACCGAATGAGACATGCTGCTTCATTTTTACTGAAGCTTGTGTACAGCCTTAAGTGGATGCATGCCGTTCTTTAGGTGAGTAGTTGGGGGGGGGGGGGGTAAATTGCGGCTCAACTGGCTGCTTTTACCACTCCCTGGTCGCCCATGTGAACAAACTGTGGCTAAATGATTGCATTGCCTTTATAAACAGATCCAGAAGCACTTTGGTTCGGTGCACCTGTCGGGGGTCGAAATCACGAAGATGGGACAGCAACTTCTGGGCAGTTATCCTGTACACTTCCATATGACTGGAGCAGTGGATGAAGAAGGTGGCTACAGTCCCTCAACATACATTGACAACCTAGCCATCCATCATTGCTTTTCCAGATGTGTCGCTATTCATGGAACTCATGGTCTGCTGGTATGAGACCTCCAAATTCTTATACATCATTAACTTCTATCAGCCATTGCTGTCCATAAAACCTCATCGTCTGTCTCTCACAACATTCTGGGCCTGCTACTTATAATATCAAATATGTAATAAAATCAGATAAAAAAGTCTTTTATAATTAGCTCCACTTAAAGCCCAACTCTGGGCACTAGGAAAAAAAAAAATATACCCCTGCACTGCCCCCTTCCCCCGCACTGCAAGGACTAAAAGAGAAGTATGGGTATGTTTTTATTTTATAATTGGTCCGATGCTGCATCTGTCCCCCTGGCGCCTCTAAGACAAGAGAACTGAGCGATCAAACACTGACGATCGCTTGGTTCTCACAGCTCCCTGAGCAGAAAGCTGATGACTGTTAGAGCTCTCTGCTCTGGCTCAGGCTCTTAGTGGATCACTAAGAGGCTGAGCCGGGTGCCGGTCCAGGCATTTGGGCGGATCCCGACTCCATTGCCGTGATCTTGCCTGAGCCTGGACCGGGTCTGTGGCATCAGCAGGCAGCGGACTTTAGCCCGCTGTCTGCTGAAAACAGGTCATAGGAGTGCAGGATGATACAGCATTGGCTGTATGTCTCCTTTAAAGCAGTTGTAAACCGCTGGGTGCCTTTTTTTTTTCAGACCTGCAAGGTTAAGCAATACGGTGCTAGTATGCATCATATACTAGCACATTATACGAAACTTACCTGAAAACGAAACATTCCAACGATGCAACGTCATTGCTGGAGGCCGATTCCATCTTCACCCATCTTCCTTCCAGGGCCGCGGACTTCAGCTGTGTGACTGAGCCGCCATTTATAGCACAGAATCTGTGTCAGCAAGTCATTAGCTATTTCTTGTTATCTAGTCAAGCAGTCTAACTCTTGATAAAAAAGTACTGAGTGTAAAGTTTGAATAACCCTTAGACATGTATTTTTTTACTGGTATATATACTACTTTTGTATTCAATAAAGACAGAGATCTTATGAACACACAAGCCTGTTTCCCGTGTCTCATTTGGTCTCTCACGGATCCAAGGGTCTTGGTGGTTTGCCTGCATAAACCAGGGTGGTCGTCAAGGTGTATAATTACTTTCAATAACGACCACAAACACACCTCCAAGACAACCACTGCCTTGCTAAAGAAACTGATGGTAAAAGTGGTGGACTGGCCAAGCATGTCTCCAGACCTAAACCCTATTGATCATCTGTGGGGCATCCTCAAATGGAAGGTGGAGGAGCGCAAGGTCTCTAACATCTACCAGCCCTGTGATGTCATCATGGAGGAGTGGAAGAGAACTCCACTGGCAACCAGTAAAGCTCTGGTGAACTCCATGCCCAAGAGGGTTAAGGCAGTGCTGGAAAATAATGGTGGCCACACAAAATATTGACACTTTGGGCCCAATTTGGACATTTTCACTTAGGGGTGTACTCACTTTTGTTGCCAACGGTTTAGACATTAATGGCTGTGTGTTTATTTATTTTGAGGGGACAGCAAATTAACACTGTTATACAAGCTGTACACTCACTACTTTACATTGTAGCAAAGTGTCATTTCTTCAGTGTTGTCACATGAAAAGATATAATAAAATATTTACAAAAATGTGAGGGGTGTACTCACTTTTGTGAGATACTATATATATGTATTGTTGTTTGTCCAGTTTAAGTAAGTCCACTTATTGCTTTTTGGTTGCCCTGAACTTTTAGGTACAGGATACCATTGGTTATGACACCCTTGGTCACTGTTTTTTCCTGGAAGATGGTGTAGAGCAAAGAAACACATTTTATCACAACCTGGGACTAGTGACGAAGGCTGGGACCATCCTGCCTACAGATCGCAATGAAGCCATGTGCCTAGCAATGCGGGACCATGTGTATGGGGATTATGTGCCTGTTCCCAGCACTGACTGTATGTGAGTAGGCATCATTTATATAAAGCACCTCTGTTATTTATATCTATCTGTAATATTTAACATTAATGTAACATTTCCTCCACATCTGATTAGATGGAGATCTGCACCATCTGCGTTAATAGTTTTGTCTTGTGGGTTTTGAATTGCTGACCCACAATATTTAGGTGAATACTCATCGTAAGTTTTATTTTTTTTTTGTTCCTTTTATTGTCTTCACAGGGCAGTCAGCACATTCTGGATCTCTAACCCTAATAACAACCTAATTGGAAATGCTGCAGGAGGAGCACAGGTCAGTATAAGGGGATATACACAGTAGGGTTGATTTACTAAAGACAAATAGACTGAGCACTTTGCAGTTGCTCCAGAGCTTAGTAATGAGGAAAAGGTTCACTTTGCAAAGAATACCCAATTACGTGCAAGGAAAATATAAAAACAGCTTTGTCGCACATGATTGGATAATGGAAGTCAGCAGAACTTCTGCTCATTTACTAAACTCTGGAGCAACTGCACTTGCAGAGTGCACAGTCTATTTGCTTTTAATAAATCAACCCCTAAATATTTACTTTTTTCAGAATCTTCAGAATCTCCTATATATAAAAAAAAATGTAAAAAACAAAGACGGGAGGAGTAAGGGCTTGTTCTCCATTGAACTGCATTTTACATGTATGGTGGGAACAGGACACATAGGAAACCATTTATTTTTTTCTGTGTCCAATACATGTTTGATGCTATTAAATAAAAAAACCTAGCTCAGGAGACATGGAAAGAGATTTACTAAAAGTGGTGCACATAGAATCTGGTGCAGCTGTGCATAGGAACTAATCAGCTTATAACTTCAGCTTGTTCAAATAAGCTTTCACAATGAAACCTGGAAGCTGATTTTTATTTCTATGCAGAACAGCACCAGATTCTGTGTGCGCCAGCTTTCCCATGGCGTGAACAAGGCCTTTAAGGAACACGTTCCCCTTATCTAAGTTTGGTATCACATTATGTGGTTATACGATATTCTGTATACTACACTAATAAAATACACTAAGAAAATATATACTATGATTTACTAAAGACAAATTAACTGTGCACTTTGCAATTGTAGTTGCATCAATCCCTTTGTATATTACTGCAATGCAATATATAGTGCATACTATCCCAATGCAGTGTATAGTGTATTCTACCCCAGTGCATTATATATTGTATACTATCCTAATGCAATATATAGTGTATATTACCCCAATGCAATATATAGGCATACCCCACTTTTAAGTACACAATGGGGTTTATTTACTAAAGCTAGAAAGTGCAAAATCAGGCTCACTTCTGCATAGAAACCAATGAGCTTCTAACCCCAGTTTGTTCAATTAAACTTTGGAAATAAAACCTGGAAGCTCATTGGTTTGTATGCAGAAGTGAGCCCGATTTTGCACTTTCCAGCTTTAGTAAATAAACCCTATTGTGTACTTAAAAGTGGGGTATGCCTGTATATATATTGGGGGTTATTTACTAAAGGCAAATCCACTTTGCACTACAAGTGCACTTAGAAGTGCAGTCGGTGTAGATCTGAGGGGGACATGCAAGGAAAATAAAAAACAGCATTTTAGCTTGCACATGATTGGATGATATAATCAGCAGATCTTCCACTCATTTCAGATCTACCCCTTAGATTTAGAGCGACTGCACTTCCAAGTGCACTTTCAGTGCAAAGCGTATTTACCTTTAGTAAATAACCTCCATAGTGTATACTACCACAATGCAATACATAGTGTATTGTACCCCAATGCAGTATAGTATACTACCCCACTGCAATATATAGTGTACACTACCCCGAAGCAATATGTAGCATATGCTACCCCAATGCAGTATAAAGGGGGTTATTTACAAAAGGCAAATCCACTTTGCACTACAAGTGCACTTGAAAGGGCAGTCGCTGTAGATCTGAGGGGGACATGCAAGGAGAATAAAAAACAGCATTTTAGCTTGTACATGATTGGATGGAAAAATCAGCAGAGCTTCACCTTATTCCAGATCTTCCCCTCAGATCTATAGCGACTGCTCTTACAAGTGCACTAATAACTCCCATAGCGTATTCTACCCCAGTTCAATATATATATATATATATATATATATATATATATATATATGTAGTGTATACTATACTACCCTAATACCATATATACCCAATGAAACTTATAGGGGTTTATATTTACTAAAGGCAAATCCACTGTGCACTACAAGTGCAATGCAAGTGCAGTTGCTGTAGGTCTGAGGGGGACATGCAAGGAAAATGAAAAACAGCATTTGTGCTTGTACATGATTGGATGATAGAAATCAGCAGAGCTTTCCCTCATTTCAGATCTTCCCCTCAGATCTACAGCAACTGCACTTCCAAGTTCACAGTGGATTTGCCTTTAGTAAATCAACCCCATACTGTATAATACCCCAATGCAATATACTGCATAGTGTATACTAATCCATTGCAGTATGTAGTTCACATTACCCCAATGCAGCATGTGTGTTCACTACCCCAATACAATATATAGTATACATTACCACAATGCAGTATGCAGTGTATACTACCCCAGTACAGTATATTGTGTATACTCCTCCCAAGAGCTTCTGCTCTCTAGCTCCCTTGTCCCTTGTCTCCTCCTCCCATGCTCATCTCCAGGAATTCTCCAGAGCCTCTCCCATCCTCTGGAACTCACTACCTCAATCTGTCCGGTTATCTCCTACTCTGTCCACTTTTAGGAGATCCCTGAAAATTCATCTCTTCACGGAGGCCTATCCTGCCTCCAGCTAGCAATCAAATCTTCTACTCCCCTCATCGGTTCATCCCTTACAGTCTCTACCTTTTTGTTTCACCAGCCCCTCCCTCTTAGATTGTAAGCTTGCAGGAGCAAGGCTCCTCTAACCCTCTTTTTTTGGTTGTACTGTTGGTATATTGTCACCCTTTACATTGTTAAGTGCTGCACAAACTGTTGGCGCTATATAAATCCTATATAATAATAATATAATAGTATTAATACTACCCCAGTGCAATATATATATATATATATATATATATATATATATATATATATATATATATATAATATATATATATATATATATATATATATACACTGTATACTAGCCAAATGCAATATGTAGTATATATATTACCCCATTGCAATATATGATGTATGTTGACCCAACGTAGTATAGTATATTGTATATTACCCCAATGCGATATACAGTATAGTATATACTATCCTAATACAGTATATAGAGTACATTACCCCAATGTAATATATATGTAGTGTACACTACCCGAATGCAATATATACTGTATACTACCGCAATGCAATGACTTTGGTACATATACTCCAAGCAAAAGGCAACACAGGTGAGAATGTTTTTTTTTTTTCAGTCCAAACAGGGTTGCAGTACACCTATAAGGAGTTTAATGAAATATATCACAGGTACAGGTTACAATTGGTATCATAGTATCAGGCGTCCACGTTCTTTCCTAAGTATAGATTGTAACCTGAATCTGCAGAATACTCAATAAATCTTCTGCTTTGTGGTGTTTCTGGATTCCAATCATAAGTAGGTTTGGCTGCTGAGAGCGGCACAGTTTATTGGCTCCCATCCATAACTGATAGTGTATTTATATGGAGTCTGATGACTTTGTGTATTTTCTCATTACCATTCCGGTAAATATTGTGTTTAGAACGTTGATAGTCCTTTGCACACAGCTTGTTTATAGCATATACTTTAGTTTATTAGTTTTTCTCTTCCCCTGATTTAATCGAATAAAAATTTGCATCAATAATAAACCTGTAGAAAGAATTGTATAATTATATATGAGCCGGGTAGAGCATTCCTAGCTCCCCCCGAGTGTTCCCTGAAATGGGGGTGTTCTAGCGGGTGGCACAAGTCATTTATTCAATTATCAGATGTCTATTCTCTATAAGGAAGTCTGTAATTTATCTTTCCATATAATTATTAGCAATGATCATGGTGTATAGTATATTCAAGAACTTTGTAGCTTTATATGTCTGCAGACTTTTAATGTGTGATGAGTTTTATTGGGTTACTATATACCGTATTTATCGGCGTATAACACGCACAGGCGTATAACACGCACATTCATTTTAAGAGGGAAGTTTCAGGAAAAAAACTTATAAATAAGGAACTTTGAAGCAAAATAAGGGTCAGTGTCCATCTGCAGCCTCACCATTGCCATCAATGCAGCCTGATCAATGCCCATCTGCAGCCTCACAAGTGCCACCAATGCAGCCTCATCAGTCCACATCAATGCAGCCTCACCATTGCCATCAATGAAACAGCCTCACCATTGCCATCAATGCAGCAGCCTCAGCTTTGCCATCAGTGCAGCCTGATCGATGCCCATCTGCAGCCTAGAGAGGAGGGGGGGGCGGAACAAGCGCCAACAGATTACATACAGTGAGAATCTCCTATAATAGACAGAACAATGGTCCAATGGCGGCCCAGGAGACGGGACTTCCTATTACAGAAGCCGCCAAGTAAACAGGAGATTCTCACTGAATATAATCTGACGGCGCTCGTCACACCCTCCTCCTTGTCCCCTCCGAAGCAGCTAACATTAAAGTATTGGCGTATAACACGCACGCGCTATTTGCACCCGATTTTCATAGTGAAAAAGTGAGTGTTATACGCCAATAAATACAATATATGTATAGTTATACAGGTGTGTCCCGCTCCAGATCACTTGGGTGGTTCACATTCCTTTTGTTACAAGTTGTGATGCTAAGTCTAATCTGTCTTGGTGGAATTACGTACTAAAACCAATTAAAGCCATATAACATGTATTCAGAAATTGCGTAGATCAATGACAACACACAAAGTACAGCAAACTATAGTAGCCAGTAGTGTATAGGGAGGTGATAATTAGTAGTAGCCAATTCAATTTCTCTATAACCCACTATATTACCAAAAGTATTGGGACACCTGCCTTTACACGCACATGAACTTTAATGACATCTCAGTCTTCGTCCGTAGGGCTCAATATCATGGGCGTCCACAGAACTTTTTTCGGGCGGTGGCATCATTTTAGGGTCACAAATGCACTACCCTTTTCGACAATGTGATTATCACGCTGTCATGGTCAGAGACAGCAGGTGTACTACAGTCCCTAGGATAAGTAATGGATAATGGCCGACAGGCCCTCTTACCAGACCCAGCGAAACTACAGCAGTGATTCCTCCAGCTGAACGATCGCTCACTCTGGGTTCCCCGGGGGCGATTCTGGTCAGTAGTGTAGCATGTCTTTATTCTGGCAGTGGCTCAGTCTTTCTCTCTCTGGTGGCACTGGGCAGCGTGGCTCTTTCTGGTGGGTGGCGCTGGGTAACGTGGCTCTCTCGTGGGGCCGGTGTAGCGTGGCTCTCTCTCTGGCGCTGGGTAGTGTGGTTCTCTTTTTGGCGCTGGGCAGCGTGGCTCTCTCTGATGGTGCTGGGTAGCGTGGCTCTCTCTCTGGCGCTGGGTAGCATGGCTCTCTCTCTGGTGGTGCTGGTTAGTGTGTCTCTCTCTCTCTGGCGCTGGGTAGTGTGACTCTCTCTCTGGTGGTGCTGGGTAGCATGGCTCTCTCTCTGGCGCTGGGTAGTGTGACTCTCTCTCTCTGGCGCTGGGTAGCGTGGCTCTCTCTCTGGCGCTGAGTAGTGTGGCTCTCTCTCTGGTGGCACTGGGTAGCGTGGCTCTCTCTCTCTGGTGACACTGGGCAGCGTGGCTCTCTCTCTGGCTTCTACCCAGCACACACCTCTTTCTTTGTCCTGTACCACTCACTCCCTCAGCTTTTTTCCAGGCTGCAGTCTCTCAGTCTCTCTCTTGATCGAGCTGTAACCTCCTTCCTGCGGAAAATGGGGCTGCCAATCTTCGGGACTACATGTCCCATGATGCACTCCTCTCCTAGTCTCCTTTGATTGGCCCTCAGTTATGGCCAATGGGGAAGGAACGGAGCGGGCAGGAAGCTGGGCAGGGAACCTGGTGAGAGCTGCCGTCTCTTCTCCCTGACAGGAGAAAGGGGGGGCGAGCGGGGGGAAACCTCTGACAGCCGCCGTGTTCTCTGCTGGACTGAGCAGGGAAAAGAGCCCGCAGTCACACTACACTGATGGGGGGGCTTGACAGCATATTGAAGGTGTCGCCACGCTGGCTGCCTGCACCCCCATAGCGACGCCACTGTGCTGAATGTGCCGATCCGATCCCTGATTCCAGACCCCCCTTGCCCCTACCTGCGGACGCCCAAGTTCAATATTGAGTTGGCCCAGCCTTTGCAGATATAACAGCTTCAACTCTTCTGGGAAGGCTGTCCACAAGGTTTAGAAGTGTGTCTATGGGAATATTTAGCCATTCTCCCAGAAGTGCATTTGTGAGGTCAGGCACTGATGTTGGACGAGAAGGCCTGGCTCGCAGTCTCCACTCTAATTCATCCTAAAGGTGTTCTATCGGGTTGAGCTCAGGACTCAGGACTCCTCCACCCTAAACTCGCTCATCCATGTCTTTATGGACCTTGCTTTGTGCACTGGTGCGCAGTCATGTTGGAACAGGAAGGGGCCATCCCCAAACTGTTCCCATAAAGTTGGGAGCATGAAATTGTCCAAAATGTCTTGGTATGCTGATGCCTTAAGAGTTCCCTTCACTGTAACTAAGGGGCCAACAAGCCCAACCCCTGAAAAACAACCCCACACCATAATCCCCCCTCCACCAAATGATTTGGACCTGTGCACAAAGCAAGGTCCATAAAGACATGGATGAGTGAGTTTGGGGTGGAGGAACTTGATCAGTGCCTGACCTCACAAATGCGCTGCTAGAAGAATGGTCAAATATTCCCATAGACAAACTTTTAAACCTTGTGGACAGCCTTCCCAGAAGAGTTGAAACTGTTATGGCTGAAAAGGGTGGACCAACTCAATATTGAACCCTACGGACTAAGACTGGGAAGCCATTAAGATTCATGTGTGTGTAAAGGCAGGTGTCCCAATACTTTTTGGTAATATAGTGTATATGAATTATATACCCAGTTCAATTTCTTTTCATTGTAGGGAGTATAGGGAGGTGATAATTGCATACTGTTTACATATCCTTATTTAAAATTGACAATTTTTTAATTGTATGATAATGCTGCAGTGACATATTTTTTGTATTGGCTTTCACAAAATGCAGCCTGCACGTGAATATCATGGCATTAATGACAAACCCTTTCCCTTGCTGATTTTCTGTTCAGGATGTTGGCATCTGGTTCATATTCCATAGAATTCCAACGGGTCTTTCAGAGGGGCATTACCCAGAGGGCCAATCAGAATTCACCCCCTTGGGTATTTTTCACAACAACAGAGTACACTCTAATTTCAAGGTAAGTAAGCATTCCATTTGTCAAGCTATCTAATATATTAAAGTAGAACTGAAAGCAAAAATGTTTTCTTCATTTTGGACAGAGTATAGGAGGGTTATAACCACAACAGAAAGTGAAAGAAAAATCCCACCAAAGTGAGATAAATCCTTGGTAGTCACCAGAACTAGCGTGCCCATAGCAAAATTTCCGCTCCTTTCCCATTCTGTTGGCAACCCATAATTTGGGATTTTCTTCCATGCTCACTTTTTTGTGATAATGGTATAGAATGCCATACCAAATTCATAAAGGAGTCCAAAACAGCATTAATGGTTCACAAGACAGCATTTTGGCACAAAACAAACTTGCCATTCATCAAGGCTCAGTAATGTTTCACGGTTTCCCTGGCATAATTCTTGCCCATCTGATTACTTTGAAAGCACTATGATCAAGATTACTTTGAATTCTGCTTCACTGAGTTCATTCAAATATTTGCAAACATTACTGAGCCCTGATGAAGGGGGGAGTGTTTTGCCCCAAAACATGTTGACTGTGAATAAATAAAGCCGTTGTTAATTTTATCTGGTGTAGTGACGTTCCTGGGTGCGCATTGAAGGGTAGCCCTGGCCGTGTGTGAACCACCTAACCAGGGCCTTCGGTTATACTTTAAATAATAAAACATTTTCATGAAAGTTCACGTTTGTAACTCTTGTCTTCTAGGCTGGTTTATTCATTGGAAAGGGCGTCAAAACAACAGAAGCAAATGCCGAGAACCCCAGAGAGTATCTCACGGTGGACAATGCACGGTGAGTCCTCGGTTGTCTCCACCAGACTGAAGTATTATTGTGCAGGCTGTAACAATATTGTTTTAGTAAATGTTATTGCACCAAGAACAGAGCGTTCAGTCCTTCAGATGTCTCTGGTTCCTTGAGAATTGATACATTCCTGGAAATATTGCTTTATTCAGAACCTTGGATCTCTGTTGTAGTAAACGGATACTATTTCTCATAGAAAAGTATATTATGAATAATGTGTGGTTATTACTGATATTTGATCTACTTTGTACCTATCTGACCTATATGTTAATATTTTAAACTCCATATTTTATATACATTTATTTATATATACGTGAGGCAAACTTTTTTCTTATTATGCTATGTATGCAGGCTCTGCTTCCTCCTTCCTAGTTCTACACCACACTTTCTCAACCTTTTCAACAAAGAGGAACCCTTGAAAAAAATTTCCATTTTCAGGGAACCCCTACTAAGTGTTACTATATCTACAACTCATGCTACATTAGTGTGATGGTCAGTGGGAAAAATGCCCCTTACACTTGTGGTCATTAGGAAGAATTACCCCCTTACAGATAGCTAAAAAGATCAATGGTGTCAGTGGGAACTTATCTGAGAGGCAGAAATTGGTCATTGCTTAAGGAACCCCTAGCAACCTTTGGAGGAACCCTAGTTGAGAAACCTTGCATTAGTGTGATAGTCAGCGAGAAGAATGCTCCTTACATTTGTGGAAGAATTACCCCCTCACAGATAGCTAAAAAGATCAAGGGTGTCAGTGGGAACTCAAGGAACCCCTAGCAACCTCTGGAGTAACCCTAGAGGTTCCACTGAACCCTGTTTGAGAAACCCTGTTCTATACAATAATTTTATATTAAAGGGTTAGTTCACTTTAAAAAAAAAAAAAAATGAACTAACACCCTACACCCTCCCCAGCCCCCCAGTCCCCGCTGTACCTCCCGCCATGGGTGATGAGCTGTCAGTGCCCACTCAGCCAATGTTGCTGTCCAGGGATTTAATATCCCTGTTTTTCTTTCCTTCTTTTCTTCTTCTGGGATGGATCAGAGCGATTCTGAGTGGTCAGTGACCTTTTTGACTAATTAGAAGCACTCTGATCAGTCCCGGAAGGCCTACAGAAAGAAGGGGAAGAAGAGCAGGGATTTCTAATCCCTGAATCACTACACCGACTGCGTGGCCACTGACAGCTCACCACCACCAGCAGGAACTGTGACAGTGTTAGCTGACCTTTAAATTTTTTTTCTGAAAAGATAAACTCAGCCTTTTATTAAAGTTGTATTATTATACAGGATTTATATCACAGTTTGTGCCGAATTTTAAAATAAACGGTTTGTTTTTTCGTTCAGCCAGCAAGTACGGAGGGTGGCCCCCTCCCCCCCTCCCCAGGACATTGTACACTAATTAGTGGCTGCAGCCGCTAATGAGAATTTACCAAGTCTCTTCAACAAACGTCAGTTAAACAATTGTCACGCACTGATCAAGATTTAGCTGCCTGCTGCTGGACAGGCGGAATTTCAATCAGTGTATGGCCAGCTTCAAGCCCCATACACATGGGCAGAATATCGGGAGACATTTGCTGGTTCAAAAAAAAAACAAACAGCAGCCGACCGACTCCCGACCAGCGATCTCAGCCAATGGCAGAGCGGTGATTGGAGTGTTCTTATGAGGGGGGGGGGCGTCGTTCTTATGAGGGGGGGGGCGTCCCCCTGTCACAACACAACAGCTCAGCAGGGGAGATTGCTGAACTAACCTTGCATGGTTAGTACAGCGGCTCCGACTGGAGCTGTCAGTTTTTGTCAACGTAGTGCGTACCAGGCTATACAGATACTCTCACAATGCAAGTCTAGTAGGCAGCCACCTCTCTACAAACCATGTACTCCCCTCCCATTCGAATGATATCTTATCTCGACAGCTAGTCAGGGATATTGAAGTAGCTAATCCACTCAGCTTCTAGTGGCTAATCTACAAATCTCTACCTGTATTACAACAGCAAAAATATCAAAGAACAAATGTCATCTCAAAAGGTATAATAACATGTATCTAAAAGAACAAAAATGTATTATTTGCAGCTTACCAATCTTTAAATGTGGAGGCTGTATTATTATTATACAGGATTTATATAGCGCCAACAGTTTGCACAGCGCTTAACAAAATGAAGGCAGACATTACAGTTACATTACAATTTGGTACAAGAAGAATCAGGGGGCCCCCCTGTTCGTTAGAGCTTACAATCTACGAGGGAGGGTCAATTGATACAAAAGGGAATAGCTGTGGGGGATGAGCTGATGGAGAAAGTAAAACAGTGTATTAATTAGAAGCAGGATAGGCTTCTTTAAAGAGAAGGGTTTTCAGGGATCGTCTAAAGATGGAGAGATTAGGGGACAGTCGGACAGATTTGGGTAGGGAGTTCCAAAGGATGGGAGAAGCTCTGGAGAAATCCTGGAGGCGAGCATGGGAGGAGGTGACAAGGGAGCTAGAGAGCAGGAGGTCTTGGGAGGACCGAAGAGAGCGGCTTGGTTGGTATTTTGGGACTAGGTTATTGATGTAGCTGGGGGCAGAGTTATGAATGGCTTTGTAAATTATTGTTAGTACTTTGAATTTTATTTATTGGGTGAGTGGAAGCCAGTGGAGGGATTGGCAGAGGGGGGTGGAGGACACTGAATGGTTAGTAAGGTAGATGAGTCTTGCAGCAGCATTCATTATGGACTGAATGGGATAGGCTATGTAAATGTCTGTGGCTGTATGAGTTTTCTTGCTTTTAGGCTTTATTGCCTTTAATTTAACTAAATGATCCTGCTACTAATACACTTCCTGTCCATGGGTGGCAACACGCCCTCACTCTACTGTATCAATGGAGGAGCAGTGCTGTTATCTTCAGACAGGAAGTGTGGTAGGACTACAGAACACCTCCCTTCTCCTCCTCCTTTTCATAACATAAGGTGGTGCGTTCTGTAGATCAGAGTTGAACTACATGAGATAACACTACAGAATGCACAGGACACAGAATGGCATTGGATTTCTGGCAACACAAGCAGGTATTTGCGAGTATGCTAAACAGATCAAAAGGGAGCAAATAAAAGACATTTAATGTTAGGGTTTACATACACTTTAAAGTGGAATCCCCCCCCCCCTGTCCTTTACAGCCAAGGAAGCTGCCATTTTAGCCTCTGTGTGATTTGCAGCTGCCTTGCTGTTGCACATGTGATCTGTGATGGCTTGACGGGTTGCATGAGAGCTCAGTCAACTGTGATGGTGAATGTAACTGGTTTAGAAAACCATTAAATCAATGGGTTTAGATCTCTTTAAAGGAGAAGTCCAGCCTGAGCTCTTTCGGCTGGTCTTCTCCTATGGGTCACGGGAGTGCAATTCATTTTGCACTCCTCTGATCCGTTTTCAGCAGAGAGCGGTCTGCTCTCTGCTGACGTCACCAATGTCAGTCCAAGCACCGCGTCATCCCGACTCTGGGAGTTGGGATCCGCCAGGTGCCTGGACTGATGCCTGTCTCAGTCTCTCAGCGAGCCGCTGAGAGACTGATACAGCCGCCCCCCGCCCCTCCAAAGCTCAGCGCTCCAGTGAGCGTGGAGGAGCTGAGCAGGAGAGCTGCTGATTGACAGGCAGCAGCTCTCCGCTCGGGGAGGTGAGAGAACCGAGCCATCGGCGATGTTCGATCACTTGGTTCTCAGTGAAGAGGTAATGATTATGGGATAAAAAAAAATGATGGGATAAAAAAATTAAAAAAAAGATTATGGGATAAAAAAAAATCCCATACTTCTCTTTTAAGTTAAACATACAAAAATACCTTAGATTGTACGGTTACTGAAAATACCTTAAACTTTCCCAATAAAGTTACAGAAAATCTAGACTATTAGAGATGCCTCCATAATTGGTCTCCTGTTTTGTATGCACTCTGTACATAAATTGTAAGATTTGACAATTCAGTTAAGGAAACTCTTGTTCTTTGTTCGAGGTAAACCTGTACTGAGGAATACGTTGGCTTCCATTGCTGACCTCTCCTTGTGAAAGTTGCAGTTGACCCCTTGTCATGCTGATTTAATAGCTGGCTTTAATACTATCTGAAGAACTGTTTCACAACAAGTGTGCAGATTAAGTGTTCTGACTTATCTGCGTGCTTTTTCCAGGTCAGTGGCTCGGAATGTACTGAAGTTAGAGACAGCCAAGTGGGAGGTCAGCAATGGCAGTCTCCTTGTATTCCCGAACTATACGTTTCTGTTTACTTTTACCCAAATCTGATTGTGTGTTCGCATCATAACACTTTTTAAAGAGCCTGAAGTCCTTTTATCTTACAAAACTCATCTTTAAAAGAATCTTTATAAGCCATGCATGTTCTCCTGTCTGGGAGACCTCATCAGAATAATGACTTCTTTCTACTAATAGCTGTGTTTCCTACTTATTTAGATTCCGTCCTCACCAGGATTCGGATCCAGCTAAACCCAGAGTGCCTGCTCTTATTGACAAACTCATAGCCTTTAAAAACAATGACCATGGTGCATGGGCCAGAGGTGGGGACATCACCTTTCGCAACTCAGGGTATGTTATTTGCTAGTAAACAGCGCTAATGCATGCATGAGAGTAGAAGAACAGTTCTTGTACGTGATGATTGTTAAGGGGACCACTGACACAAAATAACTGTCTCTCAATAGGACCACATTTTTTGAGATCAGTAGACCATTTCATGTCTATGGTACCTGAAGACAGCCCAAGCTAACTGCCCTGCAAGGGATACATTTATTCAGAGTAATAATCATTTTCAAACATTTACACAGAACTTGGCTATGTTTTATAGCAGTGGTCTCCCAAACTGTGGCCCTCTGCTTACCTTTATGCAGCCCTTGGGGCACTGTTCTTCCCACTGATACCAACAATCTTTTCTACCAACAACCTGGCCCTATGTTTAGAAAGCTTGAAGGCCCCCGTTTTATACTATTCTTTAACAGAATATGTAATTGACTGAAGGGTCAGACAAGGGAATAACTGTAACTTGCAGTTTAATTAAGAGGTGCAAAGTTAGAAGAATTAATGCAAAACAGGTTAATAAATGTAAAAGATAAACATGCACAACTGCAAAATAATGAACATTGCACAAACATGGACTCTTTGGGGTTGATTTACTAAAGGCAAATAGACTGTGCACTTTGCAAAGAGCAGTTGCTCCAGAGCTTAGAAAATGAGCAGAGGCTCTGCTGACTTCCATTATCCAATCATTTGCAAGCAAAAATGCTGTTTTTGTTTTCCTTGCACGTGATTGGGTATTTTTTGCAAAGTGAAGCTTTACCTCATTTACTAAGCTCTGAAGCAACTGCACTTTGCAAAGTGCACAGTCTTTTTGCCTTTAGTAAATCAACCCCTTTACATCAATGTTTCTGTGGCTCAACCAGGTTAACGTGTCTGCATAACATAGTCTATATCAGACTCTATAACAACAGAGGGTCTAGCTGGGAATCATGACTTCAGTAAAACTGTACGGAGCACAGCAACTTGTGATTATTCTCATAGACAGTATTCCTACAAGGCCCAGGGTAGCTCTGGTAACACAGGTGAACAGCTGGAGGGATCCAAGGACAAGGGGCCACCCCACTGGAACAGAGGTGCTATGGTAGCAGTTGGGAAGTGGCTTGCCACTGTAGCTAGGTCTTCCCAAGAAGCTTTTAGGCTCTAGCTTGGCTGCCCACAAACCATTTGTGACAGTGGAGGGCCTCTCACCTGGCTGCAGATCCATTGCCTTGCTTCCTCTGCCTCATCTGGTGGGACCACTCTAAGCTACTGAGGGAGGGGGGTGGAAAAGCTTTTCTTCCCTGGGTGTGTTCAGGAACATGGGAAATTGTGTGGGAAATGGAGTTTCTCTGAGCATGCTGATAAAATTGTCACACTGCTAACAATTGTACAAAAGATATGTAATGGCACTTGTCACTCTGAATATATGTCTGTTCATGGCATACAAAGTGTATGTAAGTGTCGGGTAGGGTGACGCCTGATTCTGTTTGGGCTGGCTGTTTGGGCTGGCGGGCGGTGAGGAGGTGATGTGACGCCTCCTCACCACCTATTTTAACCCCGTAATTTGCCACTCCAATGCTCCGCACCTGCTTGCATTGCCTGCGGTTGCGACATGTTTGCAGCACTTCCCTATTCACTTGAATGGATCGTGATCAGTGGGCTTACTACCCGCAGAATACAACAGGAGCAATGGCATTTGCTAAGGAACGCATTACAACTGCGACATGTAAACATTGCTGCCTCTGCTGCTCATGGTAAGGTGGGTGCTAAAAACATGGCTCAACCACAGATGTTTTGTGCCCCCCCCCAACACAAAACTAAATGAGCCCTTAAAGTGTTTATTATGTTTATTTCCTATGATCTTCAGCTCCATCTAGTAGCCACAATACACTATTTTCCTGAAATACCTAATTCATGAAAAAACAAAACGCATTATGGCCAGTAGATGGAGCTGGCAAACATAGGAAATAAACCTATAAGACACAAATGGGATTATTTGTGATGTGCAAATTTCTGAGCATATTTTTTGTTAGGCCCCTTTACAACATGAGCCTGCTACAATAATAACAAGAATGATATAAAAAGGCTAATACTATATTATCTGCATAAATCAGTTACTTTAAGTCAGTTCTCTAGTGCTAATGTTATCCATTGTTCTTATTCAGTGTCTGTCTTCCCCTCCAGGTTTTCAGACAATGGAATTGGCCTTACATTAGCCAGGTAAGAAAACAATTTTCACAGGAGAATTTGATACTGTGTGCCAATGTGAGAAATATTTCCCACATCATTTTATGAAGAGTTATGCCGAGAATTCTGTGTACTCAGATTTATTGCATGCCTTTGTCCCCGTACTTACTGGATTTCAGCCTCCTTTGGTTCGGCTTTATTTGTTGTGTCACTCAGTGTTTGCAGAGTGTGACAGTATTTTCCTTCGGAAATGCCCACTTTACTCTTTACATCCCATTCCTGCTCCTTCTCGTCATCACATCTGCAAAACGCACCTCGCCCCCCCCCCCCCCCCCATCCCCCCACACCCCAATAACGGGCAATGAGCGTACAGCTGAGCTTGGTGCGTTCCAGGCTATTAATCACTAATATAAATGTATGCACAAGTTGTACTGGCTTTTTCCTCCATGGTAATACCTGGCAAGGAACCAGCAGTTTTCACACCTCGTAATGAAATTCCTAGAAATGTTTTGTTTGGGAAGGTGGCAAACTGGGATTTGACTGGTAGTATGGCCGTGTCTATAATAATTTTATAGTGTGCGGTTAATAATGCTACTTAGGGCTTAGGAAGTCATGACATTTGTTCACAACTACTGATATAAAAATTATATTTTCTTTTCTTCTTATAGCAGCAAATCTCCCTCCACCTGCACTTTTTTTTTTTTTTTTTAATGATTACTTCCAACATTTTCTTATTATCATCATATACGGGGAATTATATAGATTTTACAATGTATTGGTAATATATTTGATATAATTTATTAACAGAAGAATGACGTATAGTGTGACTGTTGCTCACAGCAGCCAATGAAATGCTAGCATATATTTTGTAACCTGCAGTAAAACTTGGATGTTGAAGAAACATACTGTAGATGTGTGCTAAATACAGGGAAAGGGAACCGCCGCACACCAGTAACAACACTGACATCCATGTTAATTGTATAAGACATCCACAGACATTGCAATGGCAGGACCCATCCTAGGACCACCCCATCCTAAGGCAGGGACTGTCATTGTAATGCCTGTGGATGTCTTAGGCAGGCCATACACGGTGTGATTCCCCCATCAACTCAGATAGTGCTGGCAGGGGAATCCCTCCTGCCAAGCAATTGTCTGCTCCCGGCAAAGGAGGGGCAGGCAGGGGTAGCCTGTTGCTGGCTGTAGTTAAAAAAAAAACTGTGCAGCTTTGACCAAAGTTGGATTAAATGCCCCTGTTATAAGTATAGGACACTTATGTACTTCCAGAGATTGCATCATTCCATCCTGCCTTGTTGCTAGGGAATTGCTAAGAGATTCCCAATTGTTACTGTCCAACCCCACCATCGCAGGAATGGTCTCTCTTATGCTGAACTCAGAGCTACTGCATCAGGTTAGAGAATGCAGATGTGAGGGGGAATCAGAGAAAGAGCAACCTGCTGTTATGGTAATGACCTAGCAACAAAGCAGGATAGGGAGGTGCCATCTCTGGAAGTTTTTCAGTCAGGCTTCATGATATATGTAGACAACTAACAGGTGGGTGACCACACACTGTTGTTGGTAAGATCCATAGGTTTATTGAAAAAAATAATAAAGTCCAAGAAGCTTGTCACACAGTAGAAGCAAGTGTTGATGCGTTTCACAATTATGATTAAGCGTCCATTGGCGTGAAAGACATCAACAGTTGCTTCTACTGTGTGTCAAGCTATTTGGATGTTTGATTTGGATCTTAGGAACAACAGTGTGTGGACATTCACCTGTTAATTGTCTATGTTCTGTGGTATGAGCTGGACTAGCACCTGTGTCTTAGGGGTTAGGGAAAAGTGGACCGACCTGGAACGGTGTATGGTGTTTTGAATTGTTGGGCTTCATGAGGTATGTAAATGGTCTACACATATATAAAGGGCATTATTCAACTTTCGTCATAGCTGCACAGTTTGTTTTATCTACAGACATCCCTTATCTGCATAGGCAGTTTTTTGGTAAGGGTAAACTATGCATTTAATGATGAATTCACTTACTTGGGTATTAAGATCAGTGGTACAATGGATGAATTCATAGAGAAGAACATATACCCCCTCATGTCTCAGCTCACAGCTAAATGTACTGCTTGGCGCTCCCACTCACACCGGTTGGCAGAGTTAACTTGCTAAAAATTATATTTTTACTGAAATTTCTGTACTTTTTTCCGCAACACCCCATCGCAAATACCCACTCTTCAGGCGACTGGAGGGGGTACTGACCTCATTTATTTGGGCTGGGAAGCCACCTAGGGTAGCAAAGTGAATCCTATACCTTCCAATATCGGGAGGAGGGTTGGCGCTACCCAACTTCCTCTTGTATTAGTGGGCGGCCATCCTCGTCACAGTGCGACCTAACAGAATCCAGCGGTAACACTGGAGACAGCTATTCTAGGGTCCTATGCGGCTTTGAGCAATTTGGTGTTCAGGGGGGTGAAAGCTCACCACTCCTTGACTGCCCCCATGAAGACTACAATCCGGGTTTGGCAGGACACTAGGGCAATATATTAAAAACCAAATCATGTATCCCCACACACACCGCTCTGGGGGAACCCAAGTTTACTTTACCTATATGACATCCCGGACCCCTTTCTGTGGGCCAAACAAAGGCTCACTACCTTAAAACACATCATACTAAATGGGAAGATCATGTCTTTTCAAGAACTAAGACGTCTATATTCGCTACCCAGCTCATTTGAATTCAGGTACTGGCAACTACGACATGCAGTTGGGGCTCAGTTTAAAGAATTGCTGGACCTCGAGTCTGACTCCATTGAGCGCCTGTTGACCTCCAGCGTGATGGGGGAAACCCTTTACACCCTGTATCTATACCTGATGGTGGCTCATTACACTAAACCCACTCAATCCCTGGACAGGTGGAGGGTGGATATTCCAGCTCTGGGCGAGGATGAATGGGAGGAGTGTATATCTACTTTCATTCCCTCTATGATAGCGGCCAAAGATAGGTTCATCCAACTCGAGTTCCTACACAGAGCGTACTATACCCCACATAGAATGGCCAGCATATACCCCCAACTTTACCCATACTGTCCCTGAGGTAGGAGTGAGGTGGGGATGTTTTGGCATATGGCCTGGTCCTGTCCCAGGCTCCGATCATACTGGGAGGAGGTGGTCAGGACGTTGAGTTACTTCAGCGAGGTCCAGATACCGTTGGAACATATGGTGCTCTTGCTGAGTTACCTGGAGGAAGTTGAGGGGGGTAGATATACTAAACTGTGTATTACTTCTTCCTTGTTTTATGCCAGACGGGACATACGTCTAAAATGGAAATCTGCTAACCCACCTACACTTGACTCCTAGCGAACTGCGGTTAATTCAGTACTGCCTCTATACAGACTTACCTACTAGAGTAGGCAATGCCCGGGTAAATTTGACAAGGTGTAATCTGCATGGATAGATGCCTGTGGTTAAGCAGGCAAAAGGAGCTGGCCTCTTCTTGAGTGTCAGCTCCCCCCCCCCCCCGTTCTCCTCAGGGATCTCCCCCCTTCCTGCTTGTTAAGGTCTCCCCCAAAAAAACAAAAACAAAAGAAGAGGTTCTGTTTTCTCCCCCCCCCCTCCCCCGCGATATTGAGTTATTGCCCTTCACTGTTTGAAGGGCAATAACAAGTTGATAAATTTGCGTATGCTCCTCTTTGCAAATTGGTTTAAAGTGAATAGTTGGTTAATAATTCTCAATTGTGGAATACCATTTAAACATTACTTGTACTGTACCTGCAGGAATATCTTTTGCTGACTGTGCTGTAATGCTGATTTGTTTACTAAAAACTTTTCTGTTAAAAACTATGCCTTTAAGCGTACTGTTTTATACAATACACTAACATAATTGCGGTTGGTTTGTTGTAATGTTTTTAGTGATGGAACGTTCCCAACTGATGAAGGATCCAGCTTGGAGGTCTCTGATTCCATCTTTGTGGGGGAGAGTGAGAATGTTGGATCACAGGGTGGGCAGAACAGTTACTGGGGACGCGGAGGCTCGGGGGAACAGAGGTCACTGCCACGGAACAAGTAAGATTATTTTATTAAAGTTTTTTTCACTATTCTTATGCCGGCCATACACGGTTCGAATTTTGAAAAAATTTTCTTTCGAAAATCGTATCTAAGAATTTTCGTATGAATTTCGCACCATTAGTGGACTGCAGCAACGGCCGATTTTCATGCGTCAATCAAATTTGAGGAATCGGACATGTTGGAAATTTTTAGGAAAACGAACGATTTTCTAATCAATGATGGGAGAATCGTGCGAGAAATGTAATAAGAAAAGAAAATTTACGGAGAGAATGGAAGATTCTCGGCCACAAAAATTCTTTCCTGTAGCAACATGACGTGAAATTGAAGGTTTGGTCAGCCGAATTTCGAAAATCAATGGTGGCATCATCGGATCACAAAAAAAAACGAACTTTCTGATTTTGAAAAGAAAATGTGTTCGAAATTCGACCATGTATGGCCTGCTTTAGTCTGTAGTTGGTTACGAAGAGTCCAAGTAAAATTACTGAAATGAAATGTTTTAGTGTAATTATAATACTATAATAGCACATCTCTAGTTTATGTAACTTATAGATGTCTGTATTAAAACAAATCCACTTTATAAAATAGACGACTTAAAAAATGCTGGCTCATGAACTCAAAAATATATAGAATAATTTGTTCCAAGGAAAAAAAATGTAAGAAACACTAATGTGTAGATAGAAAGAAGGGTCTATAAAACAAAACCAATACCAGTTTTACTATTCTTTACTCTATATCCAAAACTAAAGTTGGCTATAGATACACATTAAAGTAATCTCCTATCTAGGAGCTGTCACTGTTGAATTGTTTTTAAAGCTACGGGCCCTGCTACCCAGCATTTCATTGACCTGAAACAAGTATTCAGGACAGGTTATAACTTTTAAAATGTTAGTGGCTCTTGTTCCAGCGATTGACTAGGTAGTGATTCTAGGATTAGGATGACAACCGAGAGCCTGCATCTTTAAAAACAAATTCAGAAAAGGCACCTCCCATGTTTCTGTCTTCAGAGGTTCACTTCAAGAGAAAATTCAATCCTCACTCCACTATTTATCCCCCCTCTTACCTCTAAATCTGGGTTCTACACAAAAAACATACTCATACACCTATCGATCCAGGGATGTTCTGTAGGGTTCTGCTGTTCCACTACTGTACACCTGGTCTTCTTCTAACATCATCGGATGAGCTGGCTGTCTCTTTCAGGTTGCACCCGGCCCCAGCACTTCATTACAAGGCTGGTTTTAAAAACCAGGAAGAGACAGACAGCCCACCTGATGATGCATGAGCAGTAGAGCACCCCGTTGCCTTCTGAGATTTGTATCATAAGTATCCCAGAAAGCTGGGGGCAACAAATATGCCATTTCAACCTTGGGAAGAAACCAAGGAGTTCAATGATGGATGAAAAATAAATAAATAAAATAAAATTGTAAATGTCCAATTATGTCATGGGGAGGGGGGGGGGGGTAGGAGGGGAATAAGAGAAAGTAGGTAGGGAGGGTGAAAAGATCCCCTTTTAATATGCAGGTGCTCACTATAATGACATCTTACCACCAACTGTTTTGTTGACGTATTTATGTTATGCCAAGCTCAGTAACCAGTTTAAATAATTATTCAAAATAGCAATACATCTAATTTAGCAATAAATAATAAAAAATAAATATTCAGTATGCAGCATGTACTGTAGGGGCTATCTAGGTCTCTGCAGCATAAAATCAGTCAAAAAATCTGTATGTAGCTTCTAAATAATGTGCTAAAACCTAACATCGCAAATCATAGTATCATTTGTTTGACATCAAATAACAAGTTTCTGCATTTTTAATCTTTAGGACGTTTCCAATTCGTGGATTTCAAATATACGATGGGCCAGTCAGGCTTCTCAGGTGCACGTTTAAGAAATTTCTCCCTACGGCCGAAAGACCATCTAGTGCAATTGGGTTTTCACTGAAAAACTCTTGGCAGATCACCCCTCAAAACAACCTTTCCCTCATCAAGATGGAGAAAAGTGTAAGTAAAATATATTAAAGGCACGCTAATGTGATAAAAATCTACAGTTATTTCGCTGGTTTATGTATGCTTTTTTTAGGATAGTTACATTGGTCTACCTTGGACCAATGCAACTATGTATGTGCCATACCTGAGGGATCCCTGTGGAAGCTGAAAAACACTGTAGTAGGCACCACTACTCCAGTGATCATTGCTGTCTTTCAGGTCCAATGCTGAGTGGCTGTCCCGCTGCATAGTAACATAGGAGGGCGCTTGCTTGGCATGGGTACCATTCACAGAACACCTTCCATTTTCTTCAATGAATGCAAAGACGTTCTGTGATTGGACTAAATAGAAGTCCAATACCCTGCCTGTTTAGCTCATCTAATCAAAGGACGCCTTTCATTCATTGAGAAGAGTGCAAGGCATTCTGAAAATGGTGCCCATGCCGAGTGAGCAACCTCCAGTTTTCAGCAAGGCAGCCCCTCAGTACAGGACTGAAGGACAGTGGCGATCACTATAGTAGCTGCACCCACTAGAGTGATTTCCAGCATCCACAGGGATCCCTCAGGTATGACAAGGGATGGACCAGCTTTCATATGTAAACTTCAGCTTTAAGGAGAAACTGGAGCCTCAAGGAGCTTTCAATATACCTAACTTACCATAGTAAAAGGGAAAACACACAACCCCATATAATTATTGTCTCTTGCCAGCATTGACCCCCATGGTCCAAAGTCAAGGTGCACACAACTAAAACAAATTTCCATTGACTGAGCTTCCCTAGGAAGAAGAGAGTTAAACATTCCATGTTTAGTACATTGCGGAGACACTAGATTTATATAAGCTTGGACAAGCCCTAAAACAATGAGATGCAACATGCTGAGGAGTCTAAAAGTGTGTTTGTGTTGGCAGTCGGCTCCTCGCTAAGTCCCAGAGCAAAGTATTTGGTAGCTGTGTGTGTCTTGCAGGTTGCCCTGACCTTTCTCCTGAGCTTGTACTCAGCTGAACTGATATGCTTTTCATTATCCATCATAAAACAGAGGTATTGTCTGAACCAGTTCTGGGCTACACCCTGAAATGCCAGACCCGCCGAGTCTTGCAGGAGAAAGACATTAAGTGGCGGGATGATTAACCAAGTGGTGCCACCGGGGGTGCAATTTAAGAATCCTCCATCACATGTTGCTCCTTGACAAACATTTTTTGGCTTGGTTCTTAGAGAGTTAATGTTTCTAACCCCGAGCAAATATGAATCTTGAGAAAATTGTGCAAACATAGTTAATGTGTGTCTGGGCTGGGAGAGAGTTATGTCCACACTACCCCACCTTTACCAAATGACCCGAATCCTATTGTAAGTCTCTGACGTAGAAATGGATTCCCCACTTAAGACGGCTCACAGATCTTTTACAGTAAGGATTGAGTGGCAATTAATGTGGAAAGATGAATCAGAAGATACATAATATTCCACAGCCATGTGCCAAAAAACTCAGGACAAAACACGCCAGCTTTTGTTTTCCTTTCTCCCAAATGTAATCACGTTTTAGCCGCTATACAGAAAACATTAGGAAAGGGGGATTTAAAAGAGGGAACTGCCAGAATTAAAGTTGCACTGATATTGATACTTTTATTTTGTTGTCTAATTTTTTTTTTTTTTTTTTATCTAAAACATTTTGTGAGTCTGAAACTATATGGAGTTGATTTACTAAAGTCAAATAGGTGTTTTTTTTTACCTTAGCTTAGTGAATGTAATGAAAATTCACTTTGCAAAGTATACCCAATGATGTGCAAGGAAAAGAAAAAATTGTGTTTTTGCTTGCATATGATTGGATGATGGAAGTCAGCGGAGGTTCACCATAATTCAGTAAGCTAAAGTCCCTTGCAATTTAATTTAGGGTCCTTCAGGACCCTAATTTAGTAAGCTAAGCACCTTTGCAAAGTGAACAGCCTATTTGCCTTGAGTGAATCCACCCCATATGCCCGAAAAAAAAAAAAAAAAAGAATCATGTGCATCTTATTTCGATACTCTATAAATAATGTGTATGGTAGTGAGACTGTTCTGGAAGATGCTTGATCTGTCATGTTATCTTTGGCTTGGACAATGTAATAAAAGCTCTAACTCAGTATTTTGTCTTTCCATCTTTGGATCTCTCTGAAAATGTTTTTCTGGACAGTAGTACGTCTCAGCAGCATTACTATGGTGTTCTAAGACATCAACAATCTTAGTGCAAGCAATTAAGCTCATGTTTTTTATGCCTGAGCTATCTGGTGTGACAGTCAAAATATGGTCTGGATCCATTCCACATTCCCAAAAAAAAGAGTAGAACATCAGGGAGTCAAATAACTTTTAAAATGAATATTAGTGTAAAGGATGTATTTCTAACATACTTTATTGAAAGTGTATCTAAACACAAAAATGTAATATATTTACGTTTTCCTATCCATAGTTGTAGTGACTGCATACATTTTCCCTTTTTTAGGCTTTTTCCCTTTATTTTGACCTGGTGATCAAACCAGTAACACATTTCCTTTTTTAGGGTAGGCTCCATTCTTTTACAAAGGTTTTTATTGACAGAAAGCACATTAAACAGAGACGTTGGTCAGATAATAAACAACATTACTTGCGTCAGCAAAGAAAAGTTAAATTTCCAGTACAAACAGAATTGCGTACGGGAGGATCAATGGTAGGACCCGTGCATACTTGAAATTGTACAAGCAATATACAAGGAATAGGTAGAGAACTCTATCAAGAACTTAGGCAAAGAGATCCAACAGATCAGAGTGAGAAATAAGTCTTAAGAGGTTGACAATTCAGCTCTAGACATCAAAAAAATCCAGCAACAGTCATAACCGAAGGCTGGCCCAACAACTAAACTGGGTTTCAGTTAGACCAGATAGAAATAAAGAAAACTAGGGAGAAGGGTAAAGAAAAAGGAAAGGGCAAGAGAAGAGTTTGGATCGGGAAGGAATAGAGGAGGGGAAAGGAAGGGAGGTTTTAGGGTTCAATGTACTGAGAAGTGTTAGATCGCTGAAAGAAGGTGGTTAAAACACAAGGGATGCATGTACGCTATTCAAAACTGCCCAACTCAAAGAAATTTGTCATGGGAGTCTGACAAAATAGCCATCAGTTTCTAATTAACCATGATACCATTTATATACGATGTTTCACCACTTCGAAACTAAGAACAGAAGATTTCCAAGCCCTGATAATAGTGAGTTTGGTCGCTGTAAAAAGATGCATTAGTAGCCAGTGTTCTGACTGAAATACGTAATGCCTCTATAGGATTGAAAAGAAGGGCCTCACAGGGGTTTCTCCTGATATCGGAGTGTAGTAATGTGCGGAGGTGTGTGTAGACCCCGGTCCATAATCTGCTCACTTAAGGGCAAAACAATTAGATACAGTATGTACCATTGTCCCTTACCAGTACTACTTACCAGTATTTGCATACAACTTTATTGCATGGCTGCATCTATTGATTCTACAGAAGCTCTAAATCAGCCATTCTCAACCAGGGTTCTGTGGAACCCTAGGCTCATCCAGAGGTTGCTAAGGGTTCCTTGAGCTGTAACTGATCGAGCTCTCATCTGATGGTGCCTACATCATTTCAGGGCTAACACCACTTGTCAGAGCCAGCTGCATGCCATCAATAATTATTTTAACTGTCCTTAATGGTTGTAAACCTCAGACATGAAATATGAACAAAGCATATCCCTCTATAGTGTGCCTCAAATAAGTGCGCTAGGTGTCATTTCTGTCTGCTGCTTCATTCCTCTGCAATCAGCATGAGTCAATTCTGACAAGTTTTCCTGACACCAAGAGAAAAATGGTGACAGGTGAGGGACCTCCAGCTGATTGTCAGCCTCAGCTCTGTTCCTGTGTGCTGAGTGAAAGGGGGCATGTCCCTTCCCTCCAATCATCTCTCAGAGCTCTCCTTACTAAGCTCTGCAGAGTGTAACTTCAGCTCTCTGCCACCTTTTTTTCTGGTAGCTCAGACAAGCTTTATAAATTCTGGACTTTGGATGGATGTAGAGAAGAGAAGACAGCAAATAAACAGGTACAGCTTATGTAGGAGGATTTATTTAATCTCTGTGTATCACCTGAGGCCAGTCAGTTCACTGGGTATATGTAAGGGTTTACATCCACTTTAAGGGTGGCATTCTGACCCCACACTTTAACAGGGCATTCTTATTACTGGGCACCACTATAATGGGCACTCTTCCCACTGACCACCAATGTAAGGGGCATTTTCTCCCTGGCCACCAGTGAACTGATTTTAGGAGCGGTTCCCCAAGACCTGAAAATGATTTTAAGGGCTCCTTTCGTCCAAAAAAGGTTGATAAAGTTACTTGATCTCAAAACTTGTACATTATGCCATTATTTCCTTGTACCCGTGTACAATGGTAAAAAAACTTTTGATACAGAACAGATTAAAAAGTAGTCAACAGCAAGTCCTATCAGTTCTCTAAATGAAGGGAAATATATATATATTTTTTTATATTCATTTTTATCAAATAGTTTTCAGGGTTACATTTAAAAAAGCCCAATATATTGGTTGCATTGATGATTGGGCAACACAGGGAGACTGCATCTTGCACTGGACAGAATGTGCAATTCCATAAATAGAGTTAGATGTGGGTTGGCTTTGTTTCTGTTATTTTTCTCATTTTGGACATCTAATAAACAAGGTTAATTAATGTTAGCTTGGTACCGTAGGAGTGATTGTGTAATAAGATCAGTGTGTGTGGATTGCTGCACATCTGCCAGCTAAGTTGTAATATTAAAACAGTAATGTAATGTCCCTTAAATCTTGTCTACACTTCTTTATTGCCTCTTAAAGAATATTTAAACCCAAGAACCAAAATGAATGGTATTGTATCTTACCAATCCTTAGACGTGTTGGCTGCATTACTTTTTTTTCACATTTAATCTAGTGATTTGGCCATTTACTCACTTGCTGTCCTAGGGTGATTACCTTACTGATGATCGCTGCCACTGTAGGCCAGGGGGTCTCCAAACCTTATAAAGAGAGGGACAGTTTATTGTACTTCAGACTTTAGGGGGTCAGTCTGTGGCCAGTGGGAGTGGAAAATGCCCCATTATCAATGGGAATAGTCAATGTCTCAGGCCCAGGGGTCAGTGGGAGTAAAAGAATTACATAATCCCTGTGATCAGTAGTAGGAGGAATAGTGTCTCATCATTGGTCATGGGAGTAGAAGATGCCCCAGTATCAATGGGAATAGGCAATGTCTCAGGCCTAGGGGTCAGTGGGAGTAAAAGAATTACATAATCCCTGTGATCAGTAGGATCAGTACCTTTATCAGTGCCCCAAGGGCCAGATAAAGGTAATTAGAGGGCCAAAGTCTGGAGACCACTGCCCTAGGCCAGAGAATGTGTTAGGTCTACATAACGCCTCCCTCTCTTCTCCATAACAGGGAGAGGTGTTTTGTAAGCCACAAAGATAGCAGGGAACAATGCTAACTGATAACAGTCCAGAGGCAGAGAGTACAAGAAATTATCACCTACAAGATTTCTGGCTGGTTGAACAGCTATTGTTTTGCACTTTTCCAACAGATACAATAAAACACTTTCAATGGTATATTTAACAAACAAAAATGGAGCAAACTGGAGAACCATGATTTACCTTGGCGTACTCACTTAGTGGCAAGAGAGAGAAGGGGGGTGACTTAGTCCAGTCTGAATAATGTGTCCGGGTCTCAGACAGTCTGAAACCCGGACGCATGATTCCAAACCTGAACTGTCCTGGTGAATCCTGAACAAGTGGCAACCCTAGTGGAAACGCATTAGTGGAACTCTGTATTAGCTGTCGTAGCTGATTGAGGCCCTAAAGAGTGGAAACACATTAGCAGATCTCTGTGTTAGTTGTCATATCTAATTAAGACCTATTGAGTGGAAACGTGTTAGCAGACCTTTCGATTAGCTGTCATAGCTGATTAAGTCCCTATAGAGTAGAAACATGTTAGCAAACCTCTCTATTGGCTGTCATAGCTGATTAAGGTCCTATAGAGTAGAAACATGTTAGCAAACCTCTGTATTGGCTGTCAGCTGATTAAAGCCCTATAGAGTAGTAACACATTAGTGACCTCTCTACTGGCTGTCGTTGCTGATTAACGCCCTATAGAGTGGAAACATGTTAATAAACCTCTGTATTGGCTGTCATCTCTGATTAAGGCCCTATAGAGTGGAACACATTAGCAGGCCTCTGTATTAGCTGTTATAGTTTATTAAGGGCCTATAGAGTGGAAATGCTTTAGCGGACCTCTGTATTGGCTGGTATAGCTGATTAAGGGCCTTTAGAGTGGAAATGCACAAGCAAAGCTCTGTATTGGCTTATTGTTTTTGTATTAATACAGTTTGGAACTTGTAATAGAACGTGGGACTGTTATTACAGAACAAATCAAGAAAATCAGCAATTTAGTAGTTATGGATTCAATGGAATATTTGCGTGCCGATCTATGAAATCATAAATAGTAGGGATCTTCATAGACTGGGCAATTCTGCATGCATGCATTCAAGGCAAAGCAGTGTAAGCGTCACAAGTTCTAAATGTTATGTGAAGTTTTTTTGAAAATCCTGAAATTCTTGCAGCGTCTCACCAGTTTGTTATCATTCTGGTCGATCTTGTACATGTTTAAAATGATATTTGCTCCAGGGAAGGTTACACAATCATCTTGATAATACAAGAATGAGCTGGTTTTTACTATACCAGACAGTTCTGCATGAAACATAGTGACATTAATATCACGTTTTGTGACATTTTGCTGGCGGCTTCCAAATGGAAGGCTTACAAATGTCTTTGTGATGTATGATGACAACTATAAATGCAAGTCTCTGTTACGCGGTTTTTATAATTACTCAGGACATAAGCTAAATTTACTAATACAGATACAGGGAGCTGGTACACCCAATCTAGAACTTTCTTAATTAACCACAGTGTCTATCGGGCCAAATATTTTATTTGTGATGCTCTGGCTTCCAGAGTGAAGATCAAACCACATCTGTGAAATGAATGCTAATTTGAGCTATGCCCTATTTATTTGCTGCAGATGGAGTCGTTAAATGGTGCTATGATGATAAATAATTTTCCTAATCCAAATATTAACCACAGCATAACAAGAAGATAGTTTATTACTTATTAAAGCCAAAGGAGTCTGCATTGAATTAGGGAGGTGTTAAATTAATTTGCCTGAAATGTTGATGCATATTGCACAACTATAGTATAATCTTTCATTCTGTCTCTAGGTTGAACTCAAAGTATTTTTTGGTCGCTCTGGGCAGTGGTTCGGATCCAATGACTATGATGGTGACAAGGTCTCAATCTTCCATGACCTGGATGGCTCACTGACTGGTTACAGTGATACATTTGTCGGTCGAGCAGACAATTACATCCTACGTCATCCAGGGTGCCTTACTGTGCCACGGTGGAATGGAGTGATATGTAAGAGCCAATATGCACAGGTAGGTGGAAAACAATAGTGTTTTTAATTATATTTATATACATTTTAGTCCATGCCTATTGCCAATTGTCCTACAATTAATATGAACATATATGGACATATAATAAGCATTTTTTTTAGAGAGACCTCAAAGTAAATGTAAACCCTATCTGGGTAACATTTCATTTGCTAAAGAACTATGTATCACCAACACGGTCAGTAAAGCAGTACGCCCCTTTAAAAGGTCCTGCAGTAGATTCAAAATGCCCTGCCGCCAGTTTCGGTAGCTTTGCCAAAACATGCAGCAGATTCAGGTATTTCCTAATAGTACCCTTTTGTAAAAGTAAAATTACTGCTCCAAATTCAATAATATTTACCTTCAGATTATAGATACCAAAACTGGAGGCAATTAAGACCAACTCTAACATAGTGTACAGAGACAGGCAGAGTGCCTGTCTCTGTACAGCAAGTTAGGCAGAGTGCCTGTCTCTGTACGCCAAGTCGCCAAGTTAGGCAGAGTGCCTGTCTCTTTACGCCAAGTTAGGCAGACTGCCTGTCTCTTTACGCCAAGTTAGGCAGAGTGCCTGTTTCTGTATGCGGTGTAGCAGGGAGGCATATTTAAGTGGGCTTGTCTGCATTGCACCCCTGATCACAGGTGCAATGCTTTCCAGGCTCCTGCAAAAATATGTTCATTTACTATATTTTCTTGAAAGGTGAACCTATCCATTAAGTAACAAAGTCCTGCTTCTTCCGTATCACCACACATCACCATGTGGAATACTTAATCCATAATGCAAGAGTACAATGTGCATTTAGGAGAAAATGAGGAATCAGCCTTTTGTTGTGGAAATGACCCTTTTAGTCTACATTGTCCATCCTTTGTCTTTGATATTTCCTAGAAAATTGGTCACTGGAAATCAATAAATCAGAGTGCTTACATTGATAGAATTTAGACTCCTTAGGCATGTTGGTCAAGGCAATTACTGGAAATGGGTTCCTTGCTGACAATGAGCCTAGTCAACATGATGTCTTATTTTTCTTTTGGGTTTAAATTGAGCTTACTTTATCACTGCTTGGGAAATTCCACAATACAACAATCAGTATACTAGGTTCAAAGCACAGCAAACCCTACAGTCCCCAACATGTTTATTAAAGTACATTTCCATATATTCATATATTAATATCACTTGTTTATTTAGTGCTAGGATAGTATCCTGCAGGCGTGGCCAGTTGATTGGTACCTGAGATGGAATAAAGGTACACAGAGACCAAGATGGCACTATTGTTATTTGGTAAAGCAGAAGTAAAAATTAAAACATGGGAGACAGCGGCAAGGAGCTCACTTACGGTTCCAAACACTATGGCAATGGAGCCTCAATATTACAGACAACAAGGGTATAACAGCTCTTAACAACGCCTTAACACCTTAACACAGTCTTTGTACTTGAGAGGGCACTTTGGTAGGCTACCTAGGACTAAGTGCAATACCCTTAGACAGCGGGGATCCTGTCCCTATACTAACCACTACAAAAATGTGCACCAACCTCAGTGAGACAGTGCTATTTATTAACTTTGCCCTCATTAAAGATGGTTGCAAAGGTCAGCCAGGGCAGCAGCGTCCAATCAGACCGCTCCTCAATTATGGAAGTATTTTCTAGTATTTTTCATCACTCCCTGTGGCTGAATTGGGCATCAAAGGTGAGTATGTACTGCAGGTAGTGCCGGTAATAAAGTAAACACATTGCTTAGCCTTTCATAGGTTAACAAAGCACAGGTTTGCTTTAAGCTATGCAAAATAAAGCAACAGCTTAGCCATAATAACTATATAATTGGAAACCACAAGTGTTAATGAGTATTCAAAAACAAAAAAAAATCTGTAGCATGCATTACAGAGATCAACCAGAATATTGAAATCATTTCAGAAACAGTCTCCTAGACTTATAAATCAAAACGTGATGGGATCTTGTGGTTTCAGCTATTGATTTTCTAATAGTTCATTCTTCTATCTTTCTAAACAGATTATAAAAAATCTGCCCATGTGAACCCATCATTGTCCTAGAGAAGAGCAGAACTCAATCCTTTATTTTCTTTTTAATAACCCACAAAAGACATTCACCAAGCTCTTGACAAATAAACTCTTTCTTTTTCAAGGGAAGTTTCACTTTGCAAGGGAATTTACCCCAGAGCTTAATGCACTGAAGTTTCACTTTTCAAAGAATTCCCAATCATGTGAGAGAAAAAAAAAAAATTGTATTTTTGTTTGAATATGATTGGATGATGGAAGTCAACAGACCTTCACCTCATTCGCTAAGCTTTGGAAAATTTGTCTTTCAAAGTGCAAGATTCCTTACAAAGTGAACAGTCTATTTGCCTTTAGTATAACTTTTTCTAATTCTACCCTGATTTCCTAACTTCTTATGCTATTGAGTGTTCCAAATGGATACAGGAGATCGGGAATGAAGTGGGCTATTGGTGGATGGTTTTTCAGCAAGGTAGGGGAATATCTGTAGAACAGTTATCTGTAGATCAGTTTACCAATTTTGAAAGCCAAGAGAATATTCCCTTCAACATCTCTTACTTTATTTGTACATCATTGCTATTTCTGACACTAGAAATATCCCATCATGCATAGCTTGATTATTAAGGTTTTGTGCAGATTCCCACACTAATAATTCAAGCCTGGCTCACCGACTTCATATGAATTCCAGACCATATTTGTACCAAACTAGTTCCAAGAACACAAAATTTTCTTTTAGCCTAGCTCTTGCTGTGTAACCCACTGAAAATGACTTTAAAGGAGAACTTTAATCAGAACACAAACACGTCAGTAAGTTTATATATTAGATTAGGGGAACTTGATCTTTCCTTTTTAGCATGCTGTATAGAAGAATCCTTTGATTAGTTGTGCCATATTTTGTAATTTTATTCCAATAAGTCCCACGTATGAAATGTATGAAACAAGTCTATGAGGTTTATTTACTAAAGGGAAATAGACTATTTACTATGCAGGGAATTAACATCAGAGCTTAATGAATGAGGGGAAGTCCTTCTGGTATCCACCATCTGAGCAAGCAAGGAAGCATTTTTTTTGTTTTCCTTGTGTGTAATTGGGTATACATTGCATACATTGCATTCACATTCACATTCACTGTGCTCTGGGGATAATTTTCTTGCAAAGTGCAACTTTCCTTGCAAAGTGAACAGTCTATTTACCTTTAGTAAATCAACCCCTATATTTACTCTATCCTTTTTTTTGCTTTAACCATTCCTTTAAACTGGAAAGTAGGATGCTAACTGGATGGTTGAGGGTAACCACAGACTGTTGCTTTGGAAAGTACCGTACTTCATACATCGAACCAGAGAGATTGATTGTCTCCCTTGCTTGAAAGGATAAGAGAACATTTTGACTCCTACTCTTTCCTCTTCTGCTCATTTTGTTAAGTTATAATGATCATCATTTGCCTTATTTATTTGGGAAGGACAGACAATCAAAGTTAAAAATAGCAGTCATATGGCTAAAATAATTTTTATGGCAAATAATACATGCTGGTGCAGCAAGGTTGCTCACTTGGCTTGGGTGCCATTTGGAGAACACTTTGCATTTGCTCAATGAAAGCATTCCCTGATTGGATGAAGTGGACGTCACCTCCCCACAACTCCACCTCAATCAGTCAGAAAACACTTTGAAATAATTGAAAGTGCAAAGTGTTCTTTGAATGGTGCCCATGCCTAGTGTGTAATGTCCTGTCTTCACAATGAAGCAGGGCAGCTGCTTGGCACAGACCTGGAATCTAGTGGAGACCACTGTGGTAGCAGTGCCTACTGTATTGATTTTCTCCTTCCCTTGAGATCCCACAGTTCATCCAAGCTGGACCAATGTAACTATGTAAAAATTGGCAAATCTAAACTTCACCTTTATACCATCTTTACCTTATCATTTTACCATATCTATTCTCTTTATCTCCCTCTTTAAGCAACACAGCGTTAATAAGTATTTCTATCCTACCATGAACAAGAGCACATATTATTCTAATCTCATTAATAGTCATTTCCTATAATTTGACTTCACTCCATGCTCAGATTTGACTAGGATGCTGAACTATGTCTAAACCAAAAGCTTTTAGTTTTCACACACATGCAAATGAAGTGTGTCATGGCAATTTCTCTAGATAAATTGGCTTCCTGAAAACACAGCGGTCATCCAAGCAAAATACAGACACTTGAACTTAAAAATAGTATTACTCTTGTTAGAGTTTAAATGTTATTTTCAATGTGTTTTGTGCTGTAAGAGAGTTTTCAGGAGCAAATAAATGAACTGCTCGACAGTAGCTCATATCACATGCTTCTGCTAAGATGGACAATTTACCAGAAATAATTTAATTCTTTACCTGGCGAAATCTTGTAAGGCAGGTTGTTTTCTTTGGAAAGGGGTGCTTTTCTAAGAACCTGATCTAATTAATTGTTCCTGTCAAGAACTAGCCACCAATCAGATTTACTCTTTCAGGGTACACTTGAGATCTGATTGGTGGTGGTGGGAGTATTTGGTATTGATGTTAGTACTTGGCATGAATGTATTGTTCTTGACAGGCAGCAGATCTGCTCTTCCTAGGTGTTCAGAATCACCAGCTCCATTCTGATGAGTTTGAATCCAGGGTGGCTTTAAATATTATAAGGTCCCTTGAACATTGGTTAATTTAACTCCCACCTGATGGTGCCTGTATAATTCTCGCACCAACAAGCTTCTCCTCTTTTTTTACTAGTAGGTAATTATTGACAACAATAACCATGTTAGCTTTCCAAAAAGTGGTGGCATTCTTTTCCAATGACTACCAATAAAAGGAGCATTCTTCCCACTGTCCTTCAGAGCATGGGGGAACTACAGTAACCACCATTGCACCAGTATAACATGTTTTTCTTTCCACTGACCACCAGCTTAAGGGGACCGTCTCTCATTGATTGCCAATGTGGTGTGGTCAGCAATAAACCATGATTTCTGTACATAATCATTTTCTAGCAAGGGTCCACCAAGACCTGAACATTATTTCAAGGGTTCCTCTGCAGTAAAAGGGTTGACAAAGGCTGGGATAAGTATTCCCGCATCAGACAGTACGTTATTTCATGGCTGCCTCTAGTTTTTACTAAGCTGAAATATTATTCTATACATTGAAATGCTACTTATAAGTAAGAGCACAGCTAACTATGAATTTGACAGGTTAAAGATTCTACATTACCAGCATATGTTTCCCTTCAGTTTAATAGCATTGACACTTAGACACTTTAGAACATCACAAGTGTCCAGCCAGGAAAGTGCAGTGTTCACAATATCAAACGCACTCCTCTAGTAACATATTAATGTGAATGGGAAGAAAAGCTGCCCTGGCACATGACAGTGTCTTTCCACTGGCACAGGATCACTGGTTTCAATGAAGTGCGGGTCCAGAACAATGTTTTGGCAGCACAAAGAGAGTGTTCCTTCTTGTGCAAAAGCAGAACAGAGTTTATAATTAAAAGTCATGTGCAATTAGGGGGGCACTTTTTCATGCCATGCCATGGTTTCCTGGTTTCATATGCCACAGATCTAAATATTTGTGGCTTCATCTCCCTTTTAAAGCTGTGGCTATGATTTACTTATGCTAATTCATGACACTGCCCTTAAATGTTCGCCAAAACTGATTTTTTATTTTTTTTTGTTGGCATTGGTGAATTAAATCACCTACTTGATTCTTCCAATTTTGTGGGACTACAGTAATGATACCTGTTTGCAGTAGTTGGTGCATCCACTCCTTCCCATAAGGCTGTAACCTGGGTGTCATTTTCTTCCCAGCTACATGATTTGGTGTGTTTCTAGCTGTGGCTATTGTGGCGGACTAGTAATGCCAGTGCAGGCTTTTTAACATATTCAGCTGGAAATGTTTAGAAGCCATGAGGGGAAGAGGGCTATGGACTGTACATATAGATACATTGGTGTTTACAACTGCCTAGAGTTACTAATAGAATTTATGCTTTGACACATGTAGTGCAAAGCAGCAGGCTTACTTAAATGCTGATCTCTACTAACGTATACACTTAGGAGTTGATTTAAAATGAATTTGCACAGCCGCTTACTCAGTAAATGTGCCTGTACATTCGTTCTGTGAGAATAGTGAATAAAACACAGAATAAATTACTTTTTTATGCCCAAGTCACACACAATGAATGTACATGTACTTTCACTGTGTGAATGTCTATGCAAATTCTTTATAAATCAACCCTTTGGCTAAGGCTGGAGTAGTAGTTTACACAGGGTTATGAACTCCCTATGTGACAGCCCTTACTTCAGGAGTTCCCCTCACATCAGACTCCCCTCTTACATCAGTGTTCACATCATGCTCCCATTACAGCAGGGTCCCCCTTAGAGCCCCCCTTTCATCAGAGCTCTCTTCAAAGCACCCCCTTCCCATACACAAGAGTCTGCCTTAGGAGTCCCTTCTTACATCAGAGTCAATATCACAATCCCTCCTTACATCAGGGTCCCCATCTGGGCACCTATCAGAGCCCACCTTACATCAAGGTCTCTGTCAGAGCCCCCTTACAGCAGGGTCCTGATCTGAGCCCATCATGTCACTGGTCCACCTCTACCTTGCTTACATTGTGGTTGTAGTCAGTGTAGCAGCAGGATAGGAGCCAGAAGGTGGAGCAGGCATAGATGGAGGAAGTTCTGTCCTCCTGCTGGGGCAAGCACATCATCGACTGCTAGGACTCTTGACGGTCTTAGCAATCAACAGACTTGGAGAAAGACAGTGCAGCGGGGGGAACCTGACCCTAGTTGCAGGCCGGATGCAGTCCTGTAGCACCCCAGATTTGTCCCACAGTTGTAGCTTGGAGATATCTTTGGTTTATTGATGAGGCTTGGGGTCATCTTGTGGTTGTTATTTTGTCAGGCTATATGGTTTGTTCCAGCTTCAGAGTTATCACTTCTAGCTCCTTCCATTGCAGCAACAACAAAGTTTATTTAGGGAGGGGAAATGTGGGGTGGAGGAGCTGGACCAGCATAGACAAACAGAAACTCGCAGAGGAGAGGGCTATGATGCCCAAGAAGGGAAGCAGGACTGTGGCTGTGCTTACGTATTCAGTCCTTCTTCAAGTGGTTGAATTCCCTCGCTCAGAGTCACATTGCAAGTGAATAAAGAATTGTATGTGGAAAGCAAAAAGACCGCAAGTAAGCATTTAAGATACTTGATGGAAACAGAAAAAAGGGAGGGCGCACCAACCTGGTGCATTATCCTTTAGTACATTTATTAAAAAGCATAATTAAAATCCTACAAAAGTAGAAAAAAAATCGCGCTTATAACAGTCTTTGACATCAAGCAGTCTGTCCACTGATAGCAGTCTCCGAGTCCTAGAGAGGGGGACATACGAACCGCTTCTGGCTGACGCGTTTTGAAGGTTAAACCTTCTTCATCAGAGCCTACTTTTTTCTGTTTCTGTCTACCACTAGGATATCTCTATCCTGGAGGGCAGCAAGGCCAAAAACTATTGTCCATTCTGATTTGTTGAATTACCTAATCAACACACCTGTGCCCAAGAGTATTTGCTTTCCTGTTGTACTAAGATACTTGATGTTTCCGTGATTTTTAGCTGCATTTTTTTTTTTAGGCTGGTGACAAGGTCTCTTTAAAAATGCTTAAAGGGTAACTGTACCTTTTCAGGAAAAATGAAAAGGTGAACTGACTCCAAATATCATGGTCACCCCTCTGGACGCTGTTGCACATGGTGGGCGTGATGCCCTATGCTGCCAGTATAGCGGTCCATGCACTGTATACTGCAATACACAGTCCCATTGACCAATAAGGACTTGCCATTATGAGAACTATGATGGATACTCCCTCCTTGTTTATGTATTGTAGTGTACGGACTGCTACTGCAGCACGGGGCATCACGTTCTCTATGTTCAGCGGACTCTGGAGGGGTGGCCCGGGTATTTAGAACTAGTCCACCTTTTAATTCCATGTGAACTTACCCTTTAAGCTTTAACCTTTTTTTTTTTTTGGATAAATGTGTAATGTGGCCATATTACAAATAATATAAATATGGAAATAAGAATCTGAACACTGTAAGGATGACATGTCTGGCAGCACCCAGCAGCCATTCACTTATCTGTCTAGACTCAGCATTGACTCCATGTGCCTCTGTTTTCATGTTTGTCATAGTTCATGCACTTACACGTGACTAGGATTCCTCCTGTCTTTAGCTATGGTATGCTGTGAGTAGTAAGCTTTCTCACCAATCCCACAGCCTGAGGGGTGAACAATAATAGCTATAATTAACACCCATGAAAATGCCAAATCCAACTCCCCACTCAGATAGTCATAAAAAGATTTCATGTACCTGGAATCTGTCTTCTGGGTAACGCTGCATATTACAGGTAAAAGCCGGGGAGGAATTCAGTCCGCTCTGTCACGGAACATTAAACACATACGTGTCTTTCTTTGCTGTATATTGTAAATCAGTTTTGTTCTGTTACTCTGACAACAACAACAGGTTACATTCCTCTATGGGGTGTAGATTATGTGTTTTTCCCATACCTCAGCCTCTTTGATTTGTTTTCTACCTTTAGCCTCTGTGTGATCTGAAAATATTCTTTATTGTACTTGGTGTTTCATCCAGAACTATTATCATATGTCTGGCAGCCCATTCCATTAAATTGCAGCCAAATTAAATATCTTTCCCAAGTGTTTCTATCTGTTTTAATAGTTTAAGCCCAATGAAATTTATACTAGATGGCCAAAGCTTTGTGGACACCTGACCATCACACCTATATGAGCTTGTTTGACATCTCATTTTCGCAATCCTCCTCAGTCAAAATGTTGGTGGACACCTGACCATCACACCTATGTGAGCTAGTTGGACATCTTATTTCCCCCCCTCTGCCAATCCAAAAGTTAGGATATCCAACTAGCTCACAGGTGTGATGGTCAGGTGTCCACTATTTCCCCCAATCCAAACATTGGTGGACACCTAACCATAACACCTATGTGAGCTAGTTGGATATCCTATTTCCCTCACTCGATAAGTCCAAACGTTGGTGGACACCTGACCATCACACCTATTTAAGCTTGTTAGGACATCCCATTTCCAATGCTTTGGTATTAATATAGAGTTTGCTCCCCCTTTGAGGCTTTAACAGCTTCCAGTCCTCTGGGAAGGCATTCCATGAGATTTTGGAATGCGGCTGTGGGAATTTGTGATCGGCCAAATGAGCGTTTGTGAGGTCAAGAAAACCTGGCATGCAAATGGCATTCCCAAGGTGTTCAGTAGGTTTGAGGTCAGGACTCTGTTCAGGCTATTCAAGTTCTTCCACACCAAACTCATAAAACCATGTTGTTATGGACCTGGCTTTGTGCACAGGAGTACAATCATGCTGGAACAGAAAAGGACCACCCCCAGTTTATTGTCTTTACATGCATTAACTGTACCTTCTCCAAAAATGTGAACTCAATATCACTTTAGACCATATAATATCATATACATATAGCTGACCATATAGATAAGATTTTAAAGTGTTCATCAGCCTTGTATTATCACTATGCAACCCCTTTATCTGTCTTCTTTTGAGATTAATATTATTATATAGAATTTATATAGCACCAGCAGTTTGCACCGCACTTTACAATGCAGTTACAATACAATTCAATACAAGAGGGCTAGAAGGGTCCTGCTCATGAGAGCTTACATTCCAAAAGATAGGGTCAAATGATACAAAAGGGAATAACTGTGTAGGATGATCTGATGGAGGAAGTAGGTGGAGGCGGGATAGGCCTCTCCGAAGAGATGAGAGTGCAAGGCAGACAGATTAGGAGATAGCAGTAGCAGGACAGACTGGGGTAAAGAGTTCCAGAGGGTGCGAGGATCTAGAAAAGTCCTGGAGGTGATCATGTAAGGAGGTGATGAGGGAGCTAGACAGTCGGGCGGTTTTGGGAGGAGGCAAGAGGGCATTTTGGGTGATATTTTGAAATTAGATTGATGGCAGAGTTGTGGATGGCTTTGTGTGTTCGCATTTTTATTTTTAGTCATGGGGCGAGCGGAGCCAGTGGCACTGAAGGGTGGAGTATAGTGAGCAGTTGGAATGGTGGATGAGTCTAGCAAGGGGGGGACTAGTCTGCGTAGAGGTAGGCCAACATGGAGGCAGTTGCATTGTCGAGGTGAGAGATAACAAGGAAGTGAATTCGTAATTTTTTGGTGTCGTTGGTCAGATAAACATAAGTGACAGAAGTAAGAAAGAAGGTGTTAAATAGTTATCTATGTTTTGTCACTATAAATTGAAGATTGGTTGGTGGGTACGGTTAACATTGCACCGACATCTAAAACCTATGTTTTCTCAATAACCCCTATAGATAAAATTGGCAACACCCTTGGTGACTGTAGTAGCCGGTGCTTATTGACCTTGCCTCCTTTCTTTACGTAAAAACTATAAAAGATAAATGCATTTTCTTCTTCAAAGCAGCTAACAATAATCAAATCATTTTTTTTTATGATTGTACTTTAATATTTAGGTTGGCACAAGCTCACTGGCTCTTTACAGACATTGAACTTTTCTTAAGGGAAAAATATTAGAGGAAAATATTTATATAAAGCACATGTTTGGGATTGCTTGGCTTTGAATCTTCATGTTTTTTGTCCTTCTTTCTTTGCAGCTGTATATTCAGGCCAGGCGCCCAGAGAACCTCACCATACTGGTGGCCAGAGCAGATTATCCTTCCCATCCACTGAGGCTGGTGGGTGCAAATAAGGGGGCACCGTATCAGCAGTATCAGCCGGTGGTGATGTTACAGCAGCCCTACACTATCCGCTGGGAAGGCCCATCTCCAAAGGAGATCATCCTATATCCGATTAACTTCAACAGGTATTGAGGACTTTGCTTTATATATCCTAGATAACTCTAATGCCCTGTACACAGGACCGGTTTTCCCATCGGAATAAACTCTGAAGGTTTTTCCGACGGAGTTCCAATGGAATTCCGCTCAAGCTGTCTTGCATACATACAGTCACACCAAATTCCGACCGTCCAGAACGCGGTGATGTACAACGCGTAGGATGGGACTAGAAAACGGAAGTTCAATAGCCAGTAGCCAATAGCTTCCGTCTCGTACTTGCTTCAGAGCATGCATCGTTTTCGGTACGTCAGAACAGCATACAGACGAGCAGTTTTCCAGCTAGGAATTGGTTCCGTCGGAAAAATTTAGAACATGTTCTATTTCTAGGTCCGTTAGAATTTTCGACGTAAAAAGTCAGATGAGGCCTACACACTGGTGTGTACACGGCATAAGACCTCATGCACACTGGACGTTTTTACAGCTGCTGTTTTTGGCTTCAGGTGTTTTTTTCTGCAGCCAATAAACTCCCCAGCATGTTATCCTACGGGTCCATGCACACATAGGCTGTAATCAGCAGTTTTTGGCAGGGGCGTTTTCTGCCTGGAAAAAAAACCCAGAACTAGTGGGTTTTGAGAGGATTTTTTCAGCTGTAAAAACGTTCTAACTCTGAAAAAAAGCTTAAAAACTGTGAAAACTGTGGTTATTCAGCATTTATTAGTGTTTTTGAGCCATAGCCGTTTGTGGGAGTAAAATTTTGCCTAAAAAAGCTAAAATAAAACGCTGAAAAACGCTATTGCAAAAATGCTGAAATACTCATTTTACAGCTACAGCTTTCTCCAGCTAACAACGGCATTTTTGCTTGTATGTGATTGGATGATGGAAGGAAGCAGAGCTTCACCTCATTTACTAAGCTCTGGGAAAATCCCCTTGTGAATGCAGTGTCTCTTTTAAGGTGAATAACGCGCCTTTAGTAAATCAACACCAATGTGTCTACTCCCCCACAGCTCTCATAATATGTCTTCTATTTCCCGTCTGTATATCCAACATTTGCCAAAGGCTAATATCACTTATGAATGTCGGAAGGTTAACATTCTTTATTCCTAGTTGTTACATGTATAAGGCCTCACACAGGTGCTGAGGCCCATAGACCGTGAATGGGCCGTGTGTTCATGCAGCTTGTTTCGTCCAGGCAGCCAATGCAAGTGTATGGGAATGCAGCAGCTGCGCATAGACAGCCACTCGTCCCAATTTGTCAGGCACATGGGTGCGGATGAGTGGTCTGTGAAAGTCAGTATTGTATGGTGCTTCACATAGTATGTTTCCATAGCATGTATCTGTAAACCAATGAATTAAGCTGGCTATACATGGTTCAATTCTCATTTCAGAATACGCATGGAAATTCTGCAAAATCGTTTGTCACAACATTTCCATCATTGAGTCAATTGCTTTTGTTTGAAAGCCCTTAAAGTGGATGTAAACCTGATTCATGAAAATTTGACCTGGCTCATATATCTGTAGTTTTTACTTATCTCTCTCCAAAGCCCTGAGTCCTGTGTCTTTCTGCTGTTTCGTTCCACTGTTATCAGCATGCTAACTTCTGACAAGTTCTCCGAGATGGGAGATAAAACCAGCCTCAAATTTGTGTTGGGGTGGGTGCTATAAATAGAATAGCAGAGAGCTTGTCTTGTCACAGCACAGCTCTGAAAGTATCTTTGGTGTTCGGCCTATGTGGAGTGGGGGGTGTGTGCCTTTCCTCCAATCAGCTGTCACACAGTGTAAGCCAAGACTACACTCCTACAGCTGAATGAGAAAGTAAAAATTATAACATGATGTAAGAGTTCTAAAGAATATAGCAAGCTGAAGACAGCAGATATACATGTAAAACTTATGTAGGGAGATTTGTTTCATCTCTGTGTATCATCTTAGGCTGTTCACTTCACTGGGTATAGGAGAGGGATTACATCCACTTTAACACTTCATCCAGACCTGCTATTTCAAAGAAATCACAGAAATATAAAATGAGTTCCATTACAATAGGAACAATTTTTTGCGAACAAAAACCACATTCACAGGTAGAATTTTGTTCGCTTAGGAAAATCACACGAAAAGTCTAATGCCCTGTACACACGATCAGACATTCCGATAACAAAATCCATGGATTTTTTCCGACGGATGTTGGCTCAAACTAGTCTTGCATACACACAGTCGCACAAAGTTGTCGGAAAATCCGATCATTCTGAACGCGGTGACGTAAAACACGTACATCGGGACTATAAACGGGGCAGTAGCCAATAGCTTTCATCTTTTAATCTATTCTGAGCATGCGTGGCACTTTGTGCGTCGGATTTGTGTACACGCGATCGGAATTTAAACAATCGGATTTTGTTGTTGGAAAATGTTATAACCTGCTCTCAAACTTTGTGTGTCGGAAATTCCGACAGGAAAAAGTCCGATGGAGCCCACCCACGATCGGAATTTCCGACAACACAATCCGATCGCACTTTTCCCGTTGGAAAATCCGATCGTGTGTACAGGGCATAATGCCACGCACAGACGATCGGAATTTCCGACAACAAGTGTTCGATGTGAGCTTGTTGTCGGAAATTCCGACCGTGTGTATGCTCCATCGGACATTTGCTGTCGGAATTTTCTCGGCTCGTCGTACGTGTTGTACGTCACCGCGTTCTCGACGTTCGGAATTTCCGACAACATTCGTGTGACCGGGTGTATGCAAGACAAGTTTGAGCCAACATCCGTCTGGAAAAAAATCCACGGTTTTGTTGTCGGAATGTCCGATCGTGTGTACGCGGTGTAATTCTAAATTCTACTGGTGTATTATCAGCTTTAGACAGAGACACCACTTTAATTCCCATTGTAGATTGCTAGCATGCTACAGCACCCTCAGCTACCTTACATTTGAGGAAAATGATGTTAGATAAAATACGAGGGTGTAGTATCCCTCAGACGGGCCTATATAAATGAGTCTTCCGGGTGATTATAGGTGTTTGGTACTGAAGGTTGTCATTTATATGTTAGTAATTAGTGGTGCCACATGCACAGCATAAATCTGTCATGTTGGATTCCCAACGCGTGGCTCTGGCGGTCTGTGACAGTCCCCGATGACACGTGACATAGACATAAGCTGTCCCTGTTTGGCTTCACAAATAATTAGCTGCATTCTGTGGCTTTCCGTCAAGGCTGTCAGTGCGGCTGTGTGTCTGACCGGCTTCCAGGCGAAGATTCTTTGTTCTCCGTCAATTCTGATAAGTGCCAGAACTCCCTGCACTAGCACAAGCCATAAGTGTGTGTTATGGCTGCCAACACATTTCACAAAACAAACTCATTGCAGACAGAAACGTATTGGTAGCTCTTCAGCAGAAGCTCAGTAACAGATGCAGGGAGGGAATTGTCAGCATGGAGACACAGGGATAAATGTCCATAAGCAGGACTGATAGATTGCCTGAGAAGGTGAACCCCTGAAGCCAGACATTGGGGGCACAGGACTCGGTGGGGTTGATTTACTAAAGGCAAATAGACTGTTCTATTTGCAAGGGAACGTGCCCCAAAGCTTAGTGAATGTGGTGAAGTTTAATGTTGCAAAGAGAACCCAATCACATGTGACCTGGACATTTTATAGATAGGCAACTCCTATCCTCATATTGATTAGTGGTTCCAAATTAATAACTACTGCAGTAGGGAACAGACACAAAAGATAGACTCCGCATCTTTCCAGATAACTGTTCTGCTTTATTATGATACAATTGAAGGTTTTTTATACACATGATTACGTAGGTATCACATTAATATTACAATTGTACGTTTATGGTAACAAGGGGCGTAACATAGGCAGGCTAATTCTAATCAGGACTCGAAAGAATGTAAACATGTACTGAAAACATTATTAGTGCCGTGAGCACAGTGAGGGCAGTGTGCAATACATGCAAAATAGAATACAATTATATACAGAACTTACAAATTTCCTTTACACATGCAAGGTAAATTTAAAAAAAAATGTTTGTACTTGCACATGATTGGATGATAGAAGTCAGCAGAGCTTCACCACATTCACTAAGCTCTGGGGAAAATCCCTTTGCAACTCACAACTTCCATTGCAAAGTGAACAGCCTATTTGCCTTTAGTATATCCACCCCGAAGTTTCTTTGTTATCTTGATATATACCGACAACAACTGAACCACATAATCTAACTGTATGGAACACTATGCATACAATGAGCATAACCATAAGGCACAAAAAAATAGCAGCTGTGTATTTCACATATTTCAAGTTCATGTTGACATAAAGGGCCTTACTCGAGTTATTGTACACCAACTGTTTCACCAGTTTAGTCCATTATCATGTATCATGTATCTTTTAGTTAAAGCCCAACTCCATGCAAATAAAAAATGATCCCCTGCAGTGGGGCTGTGCCTGTACTGCAAAGGTTAATTGCTTCTATAGGTTTAGTGGAACAATAAAGGAGATATACTTACCTGATCCCTGCTCCCCCCTGCAACTAGACTGGCCCCTGCAGTTTCTGCATCCCTGCACTCTAGTGGTCTAGGACAGGGGTTTCCAAACAATTGGCCATTTTTTTATCCTTTACACTTTAGAAGGGCCAGACTGTGGCCAGCGGGAGTGGACATTTTCATGACATCAGTATGAGTAAAGTATGAGTAAACATCACGTTTGGTATTAGGTTTGATACTAGGTGGAGGAACAGTGCCCCATTGTTGGTATCATTGGGAGGAATAGTGCCCCATTGTTGGTATCATTGGGAGGAATAGTGCCCCATTGTTGGTATCATTGGGAGGAATAGTGCCCCATTTTTGGTATCATTGGGAGGAATAGCCCCCCATTGTTGGTGTCAATGGGAGAAATGGTGATCCATTTTTGTTGTGAATGGGAGAAATGGTGCTCCATTGTTGGTGTCAGTTGGCAGAATAGTGTCTCATATCGGTGGGAGGAATTGTGCCCTAAGGGCTGGATAAAAGGAAGAAAGGGGCCGCAATTTGGAGACCACTGGTCTAAAGTTAAAGCAGGGTCAATGGCGTGAGGACACCGAGGGACAGTGCACCGATGGATCTTGGGGGAGCACTGTTTGCTGGGGGATCAGGTAGGTAAAAGTGTTTATCTGTTTTATTATTTCCAGGAAACCAGGAAAGCTTCGTTCATTATAATCACCTGGTGCACTTTCAGTGTTCTGATAAGAAAAGCTGCAGTGTCTGCATTCCTTTAGAAGTATTTAGCCCTTGGGTAGTTTTTTTTTAGAAAAACTAAAATTCCTATTGCAGAGGATGCCTAAAATCTGACTTGTATCTTAGTGCCGACTTCTGTGAAAATCATTGAGCCAATCACACAAGCAGGAGATCACATTTCTGAGGGTAGTCTGTGTGCCAATAGTGTACAGAACACCTCCAGGCTGCCATATTGTGTTTAATTTTACAGATATGTAAAGCAGCTGCAGATTGAAAAAGAAAGATAATTTTTAATAACTTTAAATTACATCATGGCTTGTATATTATTATTATTATTCAGGGTTTATATAGCGCCAACAGTTTGCTCAGCGCTTTACAACATGAGAGCAGACAGTACAGTTACAATACAAATCAATACAGGAGGAATCAGAGAGCCCTGCTCGTTAGAGCTTACAGTCTAGGAGATAGCACATGTATATGCTATTTATATATATTTTAATTTACTGTATTTCTTTTCTCCAAAAGGTGAGTTACCCTTTAAGTACTGTCTAATAAAAAGCAGTTTGCTCACTGCTTTACAACATGAGAGCAGACTCATGTTACAATACAAATCAAGAGCAGTTACAATACAAATCAATACAGGAGGAATCAGAGAGCCCTGCTCATCAGAGCTTACAATCTAGGTCACAGGGGTCTCAAATTGGCAGCCCTCCAGCTGTTGCAAAACTACAAGTCCCATCATGCCTCAGCCTGTGGGAGTCAAGCTTGTAACTGTCAGCCTTGCAATTCCTCATGGGACTTTTGCAACAGCTGTAGGGCCACCAGTTTGAGACCCCTGTGTCCTAGATTGTAATCTCTGATGAGCAGGGCTCTCTGATTCCTCCTGCATCGATTTGTATTGACCCCTGATCTAGGAGATGGCACATGTATATGCTATATATATATATATATATATATATATATATATATATATATATATATATATACTGTATTTCTTTTCTCCAAAAGTGGAGTTACCCTTTAAGTACTGTATAATTAAAAGCAGTTTGCTCAGTGCTTTACAACATGAGAGCAGACAGTACAGTTACAGTACAAATCCATACAGGAGGAATCAGAGAGCCCTGCTCATCAGAGCTTACAATCTAGGACAGGGGTCTCAAACTGGCGGCCCTCCAGCTGTTGCAAAACTACAAGTCCCATCATGCCTCTGCCTGTGGGAGTCAAGCTTGTAACTGTCAGCCTTGCAATGCCTCATGGGAATTGTAGTTTTGCTGGAGGGCCACCAGTTTGAGACCCCTGATCTAGGAGATAGCACATGTATATGATAGATAGATAGATAGATAGATAGATAGATAGATAGATAGATAGATAGATAGATAGATAGATAGATAGATAGATAGATAAATATATATAGTCAGGGCTTTTTTTTCAGCTGGAACGCGGGGGAACGCAGTTCCGGCACCTCCACAACTGAATGTATTTTGGCAAGGATTGCTGGGGTGTGCTGGAGGGTCTATTGATGCTGGCTGCTGGGGATCTGTTGTCATTGTTGGGAGTCTATTTTTGTGTGGGGGTCTATTGTTATTGGGCAGGTCTATTGTTGCTGGCAGGGAGTCTACTGTTGCTGGCTGCTGGAGGATCTGTTGTTGTAGGTGGAGTCTATTGATGATGGGGTGATATTTTGTTGCGGGGGGGGAGGTCTGTTGTTGTGTGGGGGGTCTATTGTTGCTGGGGGGGGTCTACTGTTGCTGGGGTGGGGTCTATCAAATTCCATACAAATTACTTAGTAGCACAAAATGATGTGAATGGAAGTGCGTAGGGGTTGGAGCCAAGAGACAGTGCTCAGAGGTGGGTAGGGGGGCAGAGACGAAGGGTGAATATATATATATATTTTTTTTTTATTTACTGTATTTCTTTTCTCCAAAAGTGGAGTTACCCTTTAAGTACTGTCTAATAAAAAGCAGCATACGACACTCTAATCATTAAATGACAAGCTCTTATTGGACTGTAGAGTTAATTATGGGCTTGCAGAGCCAGAGATGATAGGCACACTTTTACCTAAGCCGTATAATTGGTTCTCTGTTACATGATGTGCATAGACTGCATGTGTTGGGGCTTTGTTAGTAGAGACACTTATCATTATCAGTCCAAGTGACACATAAATGTATCCCTCAGTCGCACCGTCCTGTCATGGTGTCAGCACATTACAATAAAGTTGTAATAACAGCGGAGTTTTCACAGTGGAACAATTTTGGCGCGTGCGTTTTCTGTTGAAATATTGTGTCAGCGTCTATCTCCGTCTATTACCCAAATCATGGACCTGAGGCTGTGGGATGAAGTGATGATTCACTTGTTTCTCTTGTGTAGGGGCGTGAAGAAAAATGGTGTCATTCTTTTAGGAAAATTCGAATACGGCCTTGTTTTTATTATTAAAGTAATAGGACGCAAGATCGAGCTTGTTTGTTCCACGTTCTTTTCTGAAAAGCTAACTTCTATTAGAGTGCCCTGTCAGTTTTTTTTTTAATGCCATTTAAAGGCTGATGGGAAGCATCTGTGCCCTTTTCATGCTCTAGGCGTCTAAAATGAATATTTGGATATTTACTGACATTAGGCGGCACGTTATCCATTCCTTGTGTGCTGGTCAGGACATCGCGGGCTTGATTTACTAAAGCTGGAGAGTGCAAAATGTGGTGCAGCTCTGCATAGAAACCAATCAGCTTCCAGTTTCGTGGGGGAAAAAAATAGCAAATAAAGAAAAAATAATTTAGCATTTACAATTCCGACACAAGTCATATTGTAATTGAATGTTATTAACCACTTCAGTCCCGGAAGATTTGGCTGCTGAATGAACGGGCCATTTTTTGCGATTCGGCACTGCGTCGCTTTAACTGACAATTGCGCGGTCGTGAAACGCTGCCCCCAAACAAAATTGACGTCCTTTTTTTCCCGCAAATAGAGCTTTCTTTTTGGTGGTATTTGATCACCTCTGCGGTTTTTTATTTTTTGCGCTATAAACAAAAAGCGACGATTTTGAAACAAAAACACAATATTTTGTACTTTTTTGCTATAATGAAATCCCCCAATTTCTTTTTAAAAAAGCGAATTTTTTCTCAATTTAGGCCGATATGTATTCTACATATTTTTGGTAAAAAAAAAAACGCAATAAGCGTATATTGATTGGTTTGCGCAAAAGTTATAGCATCTACAAAATAAGGGATAGACTTATAGCATTTTTAATATTAAATATTTTTTTTTACTAATAATGGCGGTGATCTGCGATTTTTATCGGGACTGCAACATTATGGCGGACACATCGGACACTTTTGACACATTTTTGGGACCATTGGCATTTATACAGCGATCAGTGATATAAAAATGCACTGATTACTGTAAAAATGTCACTGGCAGGGAAGGGGTTAACACTAGGGGGCGATCAAGGGGTTAACTGTGTTCCCTGTGTGTGTTTCTAACTGTAGGGGGATGAGGCTGACTATAGAAGATGAGAGATCGTGGTTCTTAGCTATTAGGAACTCACAATCTGTCATTCCTCACAGAACAGGGATTTGTGTGTTTACACACACACGTCCCTGTTCTGCCTCTCGTGCCTGCGATGGCGATGGCGGTCATCACGCGCCTGCTATCCCGATCCTGCAGGCCGACGTACAATGACGGCAATTTGCGGGATCGTGCCGACCTGCCACAGTATAATGACGGCGGCTGGTCGGCAAGCAGTTAAAAATTACCTTTCCTTTTCAATCTGCAGCCGCTGTAACTTTCTGTAAATGCAAGGAGGTATTTTGTACAGAGAGTGTATACTGACCACCCCTCAGAAACATAATTTCCTGCTTGTGTGATTGGCTCACCAACTTTCCCAGAAGTCTGCCTAAGATACAAGTCAGATTTCTGGCATCCCCTGCAGCAAAAATGTCATTTTTTGTGAGACACTGCCAGTAGGAACACGTCTAAAGGGATGCAGGCCCAGCAGATTTTCTCATTAGTGCTGTGCAGGTGCACACCTGATAGATAATTATGAAACCACTCCCAATAGACCCACTCAAACAGAGGCACATACATGGATTTCTTCAGAATAACAAAAGGTAGAAATCTGCAACAAAGGTTGTTATAATCCTTGCAATATACATAGATCACCCAGAGGGGAATGTTTTTTTCTCAACAAAAAAGTGGAGTTATGCTTTAATTGAACAAGCTAAAGTTAGAAGCTGATTGGCTACCATTCACAGCTGCACCAGATTCTGCACTCTCCAGTTTTAGTAAATCAACCTCTGTTCAGCCTGCTGCACCAGTCATACACACTGGTTAAAGCATTAAAAAATAAAATGAAAAAAATAGAACAAAAAACAAGAATAAAAAGAAAAAATGTAATATATTGCAGCTCAGCCAATTCTTAGATGTGCTGGCTGTTTCACGTTCTTTTTTTAGACCTTTATTTTCATCTGGTGAGCCCCCCAGTAAATCTGTTATTTTTCAACTTTATTTAGAGTAGAAGGAATCCCTAACTATAACTATTCTTAAAAATTTTCCCTCTCCTCTCCCGCTATTTAGCCTACCAAATCTATTTAAAAAAAAAAAGAAGATTTGTGTATTTACTTATTTTCAGTCCACCCCGGTCTGGTCATGTGATTCTGCACCTTTGTGTAAGGGAGTGCTCAATGGCTGTGAATACCTATTACTGTGATCTCACCCATAAGCTCCCATTGCCCAAATGTTGTCGGCGCTCCCCCCTCTCCCTTTGCAGCAGCCGCTCACTGACAGAGGAGAGCTGGAGCTTCGGGATCATGTGAGCAGATTAAAAATAAGTAAGTGCACAAATATTTTTTTTTTTGGTACAGGTTAGGTAGGACAGGTTGGGGGGGGGGGGGTGCATTTTATAAGAATATTTCTAGTTATGCTTTTCTTCAGTATCAATGTCAGTAAGTCCTCATTACCTATAGCAGGTTGGGGGAGGTCAAACCAATTACCGTATATACTCGAGTATAAGTCGAATTTTTCAGCACATTTTTTTGTGCTGAAAGTGCCCCCCTCGACTTATACTTGAGTCAAGCACTTTTCTGCAGCAAAAAAATTCATTTTCCGAACCGACTTTGGGGCCCCGTATCTCAGGGCCACTTGATGCTAACCCAGTGGACCTGGTACCATAACATATCCAAAGCTGAAGTTCCTAGCACTAAGTGGCCCCGAGATGCGGGGCCCCAAAATCGGTTCGGAAAATGTCATTCTCTGCTGCAGAAAAGTGCTTGACATTTTCTGAACCGATTTGGGGCCCCATATCTCAGGGCCACTTGGTGCTAGAAACTCCAAATTTGGTGTGCAAACCCAGTGGAACTGGTACCATAATATATCTAAAGCTGGGGTTCCTAGCACCAAGTGGCCCTGAGATACAGGGCCCCCAAACCGGTTCAGAAAATGTCATTCTCTGCTGCAGAAAAGTGCTTGACATTTTCTGAACTGATTTATGGGGCCCTGTATCTCGGGGCCACTTGGTGCTAGAAACCCCAGCTTTAGAAATTTTATGGTGCTAGTTCCACTGGGTTTGCACACCAAATTTGGGGTTCTTAGCACTAAGTGGCCCCGAGATATGGGGCCCCAAATTCGGTCAACTGTGTCCATCTGCAGCAATGTCATTTCGAGACCCTTTGGGTTCAGAGACCCCAAATTTTGGCTGCAGCTAGGGGGCATCTAGGAACACTTAACTACCGAGTTTGAAGTTCAGGGGACCTATGGCTGCAAATGGGCACAGTGAGGCATGCAAATGGGCACAGTGATGCTGCAAATGGGCATTGTTGACCCTCTTTTCCACTTACAGTAGCTGTGCATTTCTCACCCTCGTCTTATACTCGGGTCAATACGTTTTTCCCATTTTTTTGTGGTAAATTAGGGCTTCGACTTATACTCGGAACGACTTATACTCGAGTATATACGGTACTTCCCCTTTGATAGAAAGTCAGCATAGGGGGAGAACATATGCCGCAGCCAAGATGTTTCACTTTGAGACACGGCAAAGATCATCCCCACTCTGGTGTTCTGTGGGCAGTACTGCCTGCTGGACATAACCTATTTAACTGAATGGGGGCATTCTGCAACCACACTGCAATTGCATGCAATGCAGGCAGTTGTGGCATGCTAGTGCGAGGTTTAACGGGTTAAAACAGACAGTGAGGAGGTGGTACAATGAATCCCAACAATATAGTCGGACAGGCATGTACATATGCCACGGCTGCGATGATTTTTAATTTGGGCTGCATGGTCCAGCCCTGTCCAGCTGCAGCAGCTGTCACTTAGGGCTCTTTCACCCTTACAGTGTCCTCTGAAGAGAGATCTGAGTTCAGAACGCTTTTCAGGGGTTTCAGAGGGAGTTTGACAGGCGGTGAGGAGACATTTTATAGCCTCCTCACTACCCGATTTAACCCTGCAACACTGCACTACTGTGTTGCCATCGCAAGCATTGCATGTGTTTGCAGCGAAACCCCATTGATTTCTATGGATGAGTTTAAAGGATATCTAAAGGTTTGTTTAAAAACAAAACAAACATGTCATACTTTATAAAGAATTTCCTTCGCGCTGGTAGATGTAAAAAATTAAAATCCAGGTGATGTGAAATATTAGATGTGAATATTGCAGCAAAATTAATGGTGCTCACACAACCGCTTAATGGATAAATAACTAAGTGAATTTCGCGCAATATTCCAATAGTAACAGTGTCTAGATGCTAAAGAAAAGCTAGCAAAGGTTATAGTAACATAAATAACCGTGGGTGGATCCTAATGAGTGAAAACCCTTGTATAAAGTGTTAAACAATGAATAAATTAGTAAAGTGCAGCCATATTATAAAAACCGTGAATGGATCCAGATAAATAAAATCTTATGTGAAGTGTTGTGGCCTTAAAATAAATATAAAGTGCAACCGTGACTGGATAACTGTGAATAAATTCTGGTGTATAAAAATCTTATCACAAAATCCTTATAACATTAGCTAAATTAATATGAAGTAAAATCCATCGTAGAGGTGAATAATAGTAATAAAATGATATGACAAGTGCACTAAAAACTCAGTGTAAAACTAATTCATCTAGCTGCGCCTTAAAAACTCAGAGTAGCAACTTTACAAGATTGAAATGTGTAATTCATAAAGTCAAAGATAGATGGCGCTAATGAGTGGATGGAAAGTCCTTCTAATCAAGTCTGTATGTGTTCTATATGATGATTGAATGATTCCTGCGGTGATGTCCTCTAGTGCAGTCTCTCTGGACTCTCACCTTAAGATAGTACAAATCGAATAGTGGAAATAAGATCCGTGTAGTATGGGAGCGCTGCTTGGACACTTCTCCTTCTGTGTCAGTTGACTTTCTGGATTTTCTCCTGTATTCCCTCGGCTCCCTCCCAATTGGCTGGAGCGGCACACAGCTGTCAATTCAAGTGAGAGGGCGCTGAGAACGCCAGACTTCTCATCTATCCTGTATTTTGCCTGACTTTTTATTTTTAATGTAAGAGCATATCAAATAAATATCCCCCTGGTTTTAAAAACGTTAATACACTAGTGGAGCCTGCCTTCTCTCTCCCCCTCCCCTATTTCTATCCTGTCTGAGCTGCATCAGAGCGGAGGGAGCCGAGGGAATACAGGAGAAAATCCAGAAAGTCAACTGACACAGAAGGAGAAGTGTCCAAGCAGCGCTCCCATACTACACGGATCTTATTTCCACTATTCGATTTGTACTATCTTAAGGTGAGAGTCCAGAGAGACTGCACTAGAGGACATCACCGCAGGAATCATTCAATCATCATATAGAACACATACAGACTTGATTAGAAGGACTTTCCATCCACTCATTAGCGCCATCTATCTTTGACTTTATGAATTACACATTTCAATCTTGTAAAGTTGCTACTCTGAGTTTTTAAGGCGCAGCTAGATGAATTAGTTTTACACTGAGTTTTTAGTGCACTTGTCATATCATTTTATTACTATTATTCACCTCTACGATGGATTTTACTTCATATTAATTTAGCTAATGTTATAAGGATTTTGTGATAAGATTTTTATACACCAGAATTTATTCACAGTTATCCAGTCACGGTTGCACTTTATATTTATTTTAAGGCCACAACACTTCACATAAGATTTTATTTATCTGGATCCATTCACGGTTTTTATAATATGGCTGCACTTTACTAATTTATTCATTGTTTAACACTTTATACAAGGGTTTTCACTCATTAGGATCCACCCACGGTTATTTATGTTACTATAACCTTTGCTAGCTTTTCTTTAGCATCTAGACACTGTTACTATTGGAATATTGCGCGAAATTCACTTAGTTATTTAAACATGTCATACTTACCTCCTCTGTGCAGCTGGTTTTGCACAGAGTGGCCCCGATCCTCCTCTTCTGGGGTCCCTCAGCGGTGATCCTGGCTCCTCCTCTTCTCGAGTACCCTGTTGGAGAGCTGCTCTCCCTCTGGGCACTCATGCCAGAGTGCTCCCGTGTCTTGCTGCTGCGTCTATTGACACAGACAGTAGGACTTGGCCCCGCCCCCCGGCTCCCTCGTTATTGAATTTGATTGTCAGCAGCAGGAGCCAATGGCTGCACTGCTATCAATCTATCCAATCAGGACCCGAGACACCAGCTGGAGCTGGTGTGCTCATCCCCGTCGCTGGAAAGACCGGGTTCAGGTAAGTAAAAGGGGGGCTTCTGCATCACAGGAGGTTTTTCATAAAATGCATTAAGGTGAAAAACCTTGAGGGTTTACAACCCCTTTAAAGAGGTTGTAAACCCCTACAGACCACTTTAACTATAGGTAAGCCTAGATTAAGGCTTAACTGTAGGTGCAAGAAATATCTCCTTAACCTACATGGTTAAGGAGATATTTTCCTAAAAACGGGCCCCGATGTCTACGGCGCATGCGCGCCATAGACAACAGCGCAGGCGCACCGAGCATGCCATTAGTGAAGGCAATCATGCCGTCACTGACGGCTCCCATGCGCATGCACCGGAGTGACGTCATCGCTGCTCCGGCCAGTCACAGCACCAGAGCAGCGATACCCGGAAGTCACTCCGGGTATCATGGCGGCGACGGAGGAGGTGAACGAGGCTTCAGGGGCTTCGATCTCAGGTAAGTAATTCATAATGAGCTAGTATGTTATGCATACTAGCTCATTATGCCTTTGTCCTGCAGGGTGTTTTTTTTATTTATTATTTTTAGAGAGGGTTTGCTCTTTAATAAGTGACTGTATTGTTAGGATTCTGGTGGGTAGCTGGGGGGTGGTAAAACGGTGGCTCTGCAGCCTGTTTTTACTGTCCTATGGCCTCCCGTGTGAAAGAGCCCGTAGGGTTTGATAGGCTGCTGACAGTGGGGCTGGACGGTACACATATGCCCTCCACCCGCAGCTAAACATCGCAGTCTCATACATCAGGCATGAGGCCTTAAGAACATGGACTTATAGGGGTTGATTTACTAAAACTGGAGAGTGCAAAATCTGGTGCAGCTCTGCATAGAAACCTATTAGGTTCCAGGTTTTTTTTTTTCAAAGCTTAAAGCGGAGCGCCGCCGAAAATTTTTTTTTTTAAAGTCAGCAGCTACAAATACTGCAGCTGCTGACTTTTAAAACATGGACACTTACCTGTCCAGGGCGCCCGAGGCCGAAGCGTCTCTCCGTCCTCGGGTGCTGCCGTCTCCATCTTCGGTAAGGGAATCAGGAAGTGAAGCCGTGCGGCTTCACTTCCCGGTTCCCTACTGCGCATGCGCGAGACGTGCAGCGCAATACGGATGGTCCCTGCTGCCTCTGGGACCCGTGTGTTTCCCAGCAGGCAGCGGGGAGGGAGCAGGAAGTGGCATAAATAACCGCAGATTCTGCAGCTATCTATGCCGGAAGTGGGTACAGATACCTGTAATATACAGGTATCTGTACCCCCCTCCCCCCTGAAAGGTGCCAACTGTGTCACCGGAGGGGGGGAGGAATCTGATGAGTGGAAGTTCCACTTTTGGGTGGAACTCCACTTTAATTAAACAAGCTGAAGTTCGAAGCTGATTGGCGACCACTGAAAGCTGCACCAGATTCAAATCAACCCCAAATGCCTATATGGGGCAAACAGACAAATCAGGAGGTGAGCTACAGACCAAAACCCAACGATTCACAGCAAATGTTGTGTCTTTTCCCATTTCAGCTTTGAGAAAAAATGAGGTTAGTCAGACTTATCTGGAAGTCGTGTTTCCAATTATCTTTAATTGGTGTATGAAGTTTAGTGGTGATTCCCGCAAAGTGCTAAAATAATTAATTCTCTTTATAAAAATAAGTATAAGCTCAGATTATTTTGTGCATTTCTCATTAAATGACCTCCCCCCAGCCTTCCCGAGTTACGGCATAGTGGTCAGTCCAGGGGGTACCCCCTGATTGTAGACAGGAGTATGAGAGTAAAATAAATCTTTATCATCCGGTATTACAGAGCTGGGAGAAGCTTGTGTTAATAGCCCCCCCCGAGACCGCGATTAACACACGGACCTTTACTCTTTGTTATAATAAATCCCTACTTAACAGAAATACATATTAATAATTAAAACTAAGTTTAAGAGAGGCGAACATTTAAGGTCTGGCTACTTTTCTGCAATTGAATTTCTTCCAGATTTTGGAATTTTCTTGGCCGTGTATAAAGCGGATTGTTATCCTGGAGTGCTCCCGAGCTCTCACTATTGCAGTAATGTAGCCCTAGGCTGTTCTCTATGGGAAATGTCCTGAAGTCGGAGCGCTCGTGTCCACTTAGCTGTCACCTACATATATGTTCATCGTCATTTTGATGCATTGCAGATAAAACATTTCTACAGGAGACCTCATCATTTCATCTGCACTGGGAGTTTGTTACAGGATGGAATACTGCTTTACTTATAGCCTTGTTGAAATGCAGTGTATAATTTACCTTCTAGATTTTATAGACATTATATACAGCATTGACAGACCGGGGAGACTTGTGAAATGAATGCAATCTAGACTTTCTAAAGCTCTTCACCTTCCAGGTGTATGGATACTTTAGCATGGGTTTATAGTGTTGTATATAAGTGTTATATATGAATTTTGAAAACAATTTTGTTTTTACTGATATAGAGGTTGCTCGCTTATTTCACTGGTAGTGTATATTGTTACTGTGTTCACCTTAGTTTTATTAAGTTTTCATCAAGCAATAATCAATAATGTTTATTCACTGCTCTTGATTTGTATAACCTAGCCTTTCTCAACCTTTTATGGCCCAGAGGAACCCTTATAATAATTCTCAGGTCTTGGGAAACCCCTGCTAAACCAATTCATTGGCAGTCAGTGGGAAAAATGCCCCTTACATCCATGGTCATTGGGAAGAATCCTTCAATTATAGTGGTGGTCAGAATGCCACCCTTACAGACAGATGATCATTGGTGTCATGCAGCTGGCTCTGTCAAATGTCATTGGCCCTGGAACTATGCAGGTACCATCAAATGGGAGGTCAGTCAACCACAGCTCAAGGAACCCCTAGCAACCTCTGGAGGAACTCCAGGGTTCTACAGGACCCTAGTTAAGAATGGCTGGTATAACCTATGGCTGAATTTTGTACTTTGGAGTCTTCTTTCACATAAGCCCAATGTATCACATATGCTATTGTAGTACGTTAAAATGTTTTAATCTTTATTTTCACAGGGGAGACTGGCTACAGATTGCTCTGTGTTACCCCAGAAGTTCAGTCTTTCAAGTGACGGCAGATATTTACGAACGCAATTCTGGAAGAGTGCACAGTGTCCGCCACTATTCCATGACCCCCTCTCTTCATCAGGCCCTGAACAAGTCTGGTGTCAGACTGTATCACTTTAGTAAGGATTCTGGGTAAGTGATCCTTTGGGGCCAATTAAGGGTCATGTGGCCTTTGCTTTATTATTATATATATATATATCCCATTGACATCCTTCACAATTACAAGTCGTAAGGACTTTATATTGCTACTCACATACTAACCTGTACTTCTATTAAGTGGACGCTACACTATAACAGCAGTGTAAACCTTTTTATTTTGCTTCTAGCTCTAGCTGCACGCTATACTTTGCTAGAACATGTCATCCACAGAATTAGCTCCCTGGAGGGCAGATGAATCCCTAGGCACTCCCAAATATGAAGGTCACAATGCAGTTCAAATGTCGCACCTGCACCACTCTGTCAGTACAATGGACAGCGGTATGTGTGCTTGTTTGAATGATAGCGTGATTGTGTTTCATATTGTTAAGAGATGTGTGTGTATCTGGGCAGGGTATTACTTCTTTCAATGAAGGCTTTGTATTTCTGCTCATATGAAGTATTACATGACAGAAAGCTCATTTAAGTCTTAATAAGTAGTCTGTAAGTAAAATTACAAGCTTTGCTAGATTCCTAATAGTATAACTCATATTCCTAATAATATTACTCAGATTCATAGGAATATACATTAGGAGGCACAGTAAGCAAGATTTCCTCTCACCCACCCAGTTTGAACTGTGGGCTGGTGGTGAATTATCTTAATAGGGCATGATTTAATAGAATTTAAAAAAATTTAAAAAATATTCATTCCATACTAGACACCCATATAAACATACACTCTTGAACTCTTTAATTAATTAGTCATCTATGTGTATTCACTGAGCAGACATCCTACAAAACGAAAGAAAGAGTGGGTACTTATGCCCCGTACACACGATCGGATTTTCCGATGGAAAATGTCCGATCGGAGCGTGTTGTCGGAAATTCCGACCGTGTGTGGGCTCCATCGGACATTTTCCATCGGATTTTCCGACACACAAAGTTTGAGAGCAGGATATAAAATTTTCCGACAACAAAATCCGTTGTCGGAAATTCCGATCGTGTGTACACAAATCCGACGGACAAAGTGCCACGCATGCTCAGAATAAATAAAGAGATGAAAGCTATTGGCCACTGCCCCGTTTACAGTCCCGACTTACGTGTTTTACGTCACCGCGTTCAGAATGATCGGATTTTCCGACAACTTTGTGTGACCGTGTGTATGCAAGACAAGAGCCAACATCCGTCGGAAAAAATCCTAGGATTTTGTTGTCGGAATGTCCGAACAAAGTCCGACCGTGTGTACGGGGCATTAGAGAGTTATCATTGATCATTGTATGTGCAAGCATATGCCGTTTTAATTAGCAAAATAAGGGTTCAGAGGACCCACGTTTTGGGGAGCTTACAATCTAAAAGGGATCCAAGAGGTGTTAATTGTGAAGGATGAGCTGATGGAGATAATACAAGAACAGTTTCATAGGCGATGGTGGGATAGACTTCCCTATAGAGCTGAGTTTTCAGGGATCACCTAAAGGCAGACAGGGTGGGAGATAGCTATACAAGTTGGGGTAGGGAGTTTCAGAGGATGGGGAGGCTCTGGAGAAGTCATGGGAGGATGTGACGAAGGTGTGAGAGAGCAGGAGCTCTTGGAAGGACCTTTTTATGTGATATTTTGAGATGATTATTTAGCTTGGGGCAGAGTTGTAAAAAGGCTTTGTATGTTATTAGCATTTAGAATTTTATTTGTTTGGGTGAGTGGAAGCCTGTGGAAAGATTGGCAGAGTGGGGTGTACGGTTGGTAAAGTAGAATAATCTAGCAACAGCATTCATTATGGACTGAAAGCGGGATAGAGGGTAAAGGTAGGCCAACTAGGAGGAAGTTACAACATGTATGTTTTATAGTCTGAGTACCCATAACATCAATTAAAATTCCAAATAGAACATACCTGTATTTTTAATACTGTAAACTGGTGCAGGGGTGGGGAGTAGAGGAATAGGGTCAGGAGTTGGGAAGGGGAGGCCCACACATGGTGGTAAAAAGAAGGATTGTGGCAAAAAGAAGAGAAGGGATGGGATCATTTCCCATTCTAAGGCATAACTGACCATATGGGTATGTGCTAGGAGTACATACAGTATGTGTGGTTGTGTTGAAAAATGTTTTTTAAATTGCTGTTGTAAAGAGTATCTTGGTAAATTTAGTTGTATGTATACAATGACAGTAAAGTATTATCTAAGAGATAGACATCTTATATCTAGGGGCACGTTTAGTAAACCAATCTTTAGATGATGCACCTCAAAGTAATGAGGTCTAAATCAGAAATGTTATTGTTTGAAAATTCTTACATTAATTTACTAATCCCTCTTTACAGTCCTACTTCGTACCAATACACATGGAGTCCCTTTGACTTTAAGATATATTATCCTGTACTGTATTCATTCCATAAGCATTCACTGTATAATGTACTGTATGAAAGTCCTTCAGTCAAGTTGAGATGTTCTTTCCCTTGAGAGCAGTTTGAGGAGAACTTAGAGAAACTGCCTTCACTGCACTAAACTGTTCTGGAAGCCACATGAAAACGACATATTGTTTTTCTTTCTTTGTGGTTCTTCACAAGCCTAAAGAAAAGGATTTGTCTTATTAACATGAGCGAAAATCAGTGATGTGTAAATTGTAATACACCAGCTTTCATCGGTTTGGAGTACTTAAAAAATTGACTGCTCCTTTGTTGTGTTATCATAGCAGACCACTAACACTTTGTGAAGGCCTGTTTTTTCCCCAACTTTTGTGGTAAGTGGATAGCAAAATGTCTAAAAACGGCCTAAATTCTCTGTGCAAAATGCTTGTTTGGGCCTTTATGACTTTCCAAACTTTTCACAGGAGAAGAGCAGCACTGTAATGCAAGAAAGGTAGAAAAAAAAATGTAACATTAGTATTTTATTTTAAAAAAATGTTTTCTATAATGGTTTACATCTACTTTAATTAATATTTTTCCCTACAAAAGGGATACACTCTAAGATAAATAGGGATTCACTAACGAGTCACAGAGTCATTACTGAATTATGATAATACCACGTCTGATTCTTATTTAATCCATGAACATGACTTATGTTAGTTCATTGGCTTTCTGTCACTACAGTAGTTTGACCATAGCCATCTGTTTTCTTGGCGATTTTTTTTTTTCCAAGTATTTTTCTATCAATGTCAGTTTCCTGAGGCTGATAACAACGACCTGCTTTCAGACAGTTAGAAAACAATGCTGAAGGTCGTGCCACTGTGTGCTCTGTGCTACAGCTTTGTACTACTGTTAAAGCATACTCCTTAGAAAGAATAACAGTGGACTACATTCTATGAAATGAAAACCAGTTACATTTACAAAAGTTACATTTTAAATTCTGTACTTCCAGTTACAAATAAAGGCTCCTGTATGATAGTCTCAACAGGTACTGATCCAGTTACTACAGTATGTGAAGCCTCATAAAGTGAGCAAAAAACTTCCCACACCTTCCCTGACTGGGCCAGATCTTCCTCCATTTGTGTCTCACACGCTCCCCCACCGAGGTACTGCAGCTAACAATGGGAAGGTTGTGTGTCAGCAGCAACAATGCTGACAGCCACATTCCCTGCATCATTTTCTCATCCCTCTGCAGTGCAAGTAGGCACAGCCTTCACGGGAGTGACACCTGTGGTCTGAATTCAGAAGCAGTGTAGCAGCGTCATCACGCCATCACAGAAACCACATAAGGTGGACCTCACTGGCAGGTTCAATGGGTATTTTTGGGACTTTGCAGTAAAACTGTGAAGTGCAGATGAACTTCTAAATAAGGGCTACAGCACACATTTTTTAATCGGAGGATAGTTCTAATATGAGTCAAGTGCAATATAAAAAGCACCTCTTACTATAAACTCTAAACTCCATGTTTATTAAGAAATAAACAAAACACTCAAGATTTAGGAAGTGACAACAGGAATATAAATGACAGTGTGCAGGACACTACGTCCAAGCATGCCAGAATTCTTTTACTTTATGTAGCTGACAAGGGCAGTTTTTGACCCACTCCACACTACATTTTACTGCATACTGTGATTGGAATGTGCATGAAAAGTGAGATTAGGACACATATATATTTCTTGATAGAATTTAGAATATCAATTTGTAAAGGGATTCTGTATTTATTGTTGCATGTGGACATTTTTTTTAATGAATGTCTGTTAACATTTCCTTTTAAGTCAACAAAACCAGTAAAGATACAGGGAACATCAAATAGCATAGAGGTCCAACCCCATCTTTCCCATAGGCAGGATAAGTGTCTCTAAGAATGAGTCCTGTATGGGGGAAATGCATCCTATATATGAATAAGAGAAAGAATAAAGTTGCAGAACATATACTGTACATCTGGAGTACAGTGTCGATATTGACCATATTCCTTCTCCAAATGCCTGATGAGATTGTGGAGACATGTATAGTTGTCAGCTTTTGTGGGGTAGACATGTTGATAATAGCCAATAGAGAAACGAAATAAGAACGATAAGCGGTCCCTGACTTAACTTGTTATGGTACGGAGCTATGGGGGAAAAAAGGGAAGGTATTAGGTATGGAAAGAAGCAAAAAGGAAATTATGCTTGGTAATCCCTGTTGCCTCTCATTCGCCAGTTACCTCTTCCTTCACCTGCAAGCCCATGAATCCAGGAATGGGCACAGCTATTGTTCCCAGCATGGTTGTGAACGGATAAAGATCACAGCTTCCTTCCACCCTGAGGATCGCAGTGAGTGCACTCTAAAACCATTCCCCGGGGGAGCCAGCGATGTTCAACATGCCAAGCTATTGGTTTCTCAGAGACTTCCCCTACCTTGTAGGCAATGTGGGTCTCCGCAGGTAAGAAAACTCAAACTGGTTAGTATAGAGCATTATGTTTCAGTTTCTTGTGCACCAGTAAGGCTGAATGTTGATTTTTTTTTCACCTCTAAAATGACTTGTACAAACATACAACTTAAAGTTGAAGTTTATGCATGATATTTATTGCATAGTTACATTTTAAGTATGCATGACTCATATCTGATAGGCTGCTGGGGAAGCTGACAACCTCTGTAGTAGTCTTTTATACTATATTGATCACCTCAATCATTCCTAGTCCTGTGCCAAGCAGCTCCTGTTTTGCAAAGTAAATGCAGGGGGTCATTAGCTCAGCACTGCCACCATTCACAAAACATCTTGTATGATTTAAAAAGAATATAAGGCATCCTCTGATTGGACAAGGTGGAGAGGAGGGGTGGCGATGTAACAATCTCCATCTCATCCAATCAGGGAACGCAGTGTATCCATTGTACAAGATATAAAACGTTCTATGAATGGCAGCAGTGCTGACCCCCTGTGATCAATGTGCAGTGGGGAAGACACTCTGCACTGGGTCCAGCAGATTGTGTCTATCACTGTAGTAGCGCCGACTACTACCATGCTTCTCAGCTTCTCGCAGGGGCCGTCAGATATGAGATATCCATAATTACATTGGTCCATGATGCTTACATACTTACACTGGTCCATTGGCCCACAATGCTTACATACAGTACTTACATTGGTCCATTGGTCCAAGATGCTTACATACAGTACTTACATTGGTCCAAGATGCTTACATACTCACATTGGTCCAAGATGCTTACATGCAGTACTTACATTGGTCCAAGATGCTTACATACTCACATTGGTCCAAGATGCTTACATATAGTACTTACATTGGTCCAAGATGCTTACATACTTACATTGGTCCAATATGCTTACATAAGGTACTTACATTGGTCCATTGGTCCAAGATGCTTACATACTGTACTTACATTGGTCCAAGATGCTTACATACAGTACTTACATTGGCCCATTGGTCCAAGATGCTTACATAAGGTACTTACATTGGTCCATTGGTCCAAGATGCTTACATACTGTACTTACATTGGTCCAAGATACTTACATACTCACATTGGCCCATTGGTCGAAGATGCCCACATACAGTATCTACATTGGTCCATTGGTCTAAGATGCTTACATACTTACATTGGTCCAAGATGCTTACATTGGTCATCTTTAATGAATACTCTAACTATAGAATATATCCTGCAAATGTGTGCAGGATCGAACCAAAAATCTGCAAGTATTGAACCAGGTGGGCTGCCCTCAGGCAGGTGGGGAAATCCCTTAAAGGACAACTTTAAACCAAAGGTACAGTTGTCCTGTAAGACTATACAAGGAGCAATGAAGATGTGCAGAGTACACTAACCTAAAGCATCCCAGATTTCAGGTTCTGTAGTAAGATCAGTGAAAATTGAACACTGATTATTTTCTTGTGCTTTGCCCTTTACTATTTGTTCAATTACATACAGTATGCTTGTTCGTGATTTGCAGTTTATCATCCTTTATGGACTTGATATAATTATCTAATATTTACTTAACATGCCTATTATTAATGTCCTGGCAGGTTGCAATAACTAGCACTCCATCCGTTAAATATACTAAGATACATATCCAGTCCCTCCGCAGAGAAGATGTGCTCACTAAGATGAAGTCTGCTTTCATTAAGGTAAGACGGAATGTTCTGTAAGCTCTAAAAAAAGACTGTTGGATTGTGTTGGACTCTTACTGTATCATAATAAATAATAAAAACACTTAGCAGGACGGTGTCTGAATTATCATATGTACTGAACGCCATCAAACACACATTTCTCATATCCTCCAAGACTTAAAGGAGCCTGCCATACCTGCTGTAACCTGCAACTCACAAAGCTTCCATGCAGAGCTGGGGGCAACTTTTGACCAATTCCCAAATTTATGACCAGGAATTGACAGGATGCTGCTCGGATCTGCTTTGCCCTGGAATGCACACAGCTTCCAGGAATCCACTGCCGGCAACCACCTGTACTAAATGGGAGCCTCAGCAGTGAGGTATAATAGCCATTGTGACCGGTTCTCTTTAGAAAATTCTTTACTTGCTGAACCTCGCATCACATATAAAGTGAAGCTATTATTTTTAAGTGACAACAGACGTTCTTCTTTTACATTGGCGGCAGACTTTGCCGCCTTCTTTCTATCCCAATGGGGATTTTACTTAGAAGTACCACGCTGCAACCGCCAAAGCCATGTTTGGCATGAGGTTGTAGTGTGGTCCTATTGAAATTAATGGGTGAGTTTGATAAGCGGCGCCACCCGTCAAACTTGCCATGCCGAGTTAATATTGCAGTACCACAAACTGAAGCATTTCAACCATAGCATCCATCATAGCATCCAGCATACCATCAACCCATGGGGTTGATTTACTAAAGGCAAATAGACGGTGCACTTTGCAAGTACAGTTGCACTCTGCAAGGTCATTTGCTCCAGAGCTTAGTAAATGAGGGGAAGCTCTGCTGACTCCCACCATCCAATTATGTTCCAGCAAACTTGCATGTGATTGGGTATTCTTTGCAAATTGAAGCTTCACCTCATTTACTAAGCTCTGGAGCAAATGCCCTTGCATAGTGCAACTGCACTTGAATTTGCCTTTAGTAAATCAACCTCATTGTATACTTACCCCTCCAGCCACCATGTAAATTTGAAGTTTAGGGCAATAAGGGGGCAGTTGAAAATGCAGATCACCTGTTTTTACCACTTCTCCGTCACCAGAATTAATCCTAACCTCTTGTTCGACCACAATGTGCATATGTGCAGTGGCAAAAAAGACTTGCTTAACGCCCATGCATTGCACATATGCGCCCATGGGTGGCAGAGCTTTCTGTGCTGAGTGTGCACTCACTGCCTTCTTCCTACAAGGTGAACAAGCTATCAAAGACAGCTCTTGGTCTCTACTAATGATTGGTAGCCAGAGGGTCAGGCTCTCCTAATCATATGACCACTGTAGCACCCAATAACAGTGGGAACGTGAACGGCTGATCCTTCCCACCCCCAGGCCTAAAGACCCTGTTAAAAGGGATGCTGAGGCTGGAAGGGGTTAATAAGAAAACATTATTTAGGAATTGCACAATATATGTTATGGTGCCATGATGTAATACCGGTGTCAGTAAACTATGAAAGACAAGCTGTACTTTTTCGGCTAATCTCCACATTCTTGCACATAAGCACTGAAATAAAAAACTCTCCCATCCCACATAAGTTGCTAAAATTATGGTATGGTTGATTGCAAATGTCAGGTAAATATACTCACATTTTGTTAACTCCTCATCCGATCCTGGTTTCTGTCTTTAGGTTGATGAGGAAATGTTTCAGTTTAAGAGGAGAGGACTCTTCTTCCTGGTGCTGGATGCCTGTTCGGGGATAGTTGTCAGCAAGAGGCATTTCGAGATGATCGATGAGTTGAGCACAACTAAAGCAATGTCCATATACATTCAAACCTCCATGAAACAAAGGTATGAAGAGACCACAGAGATGCCAATGATAATACAACTAGCACCACGTGGTCTGTAGAGACCTTCTGTACTTATAACTTTCAAAATGGTTTTCCAGTCTTAAAAGGGTCCCATATGCTACATCCAGGGGTTAAAGAAGAATTCCAGGCATGGTATATTTTTTTTACATAATTACACTGGTCCAGCTTGGACCAATAACTACAGTGAGGGAAAAAAGTATTTGATCCCCTGCTGATTTTGTACGTTTGCCCACTGGCAAAGAAATGATCAGTCTATACTTTTATTGGTAGGTTTATTTTAACAATGAGAGACAGAATAACAACAAAAACATCCAGAAAAACACATTTCAAAAAAGTTATAAATTGATTTGCATTTTAATAAGTGAAATAATTATTTGATCCCCTATCAGCAAGATTTCTGGCTCCCAGGTGTCTAATATACAGGTAACAAGCTGAGATTAGGAGCACTCTCTTAACCTCCCTGGCGGTATTCCCGAGTGTGGCTCGGGGTGAATATTCAGTACCAAAAGCGGTAACCCCCGAACCTCACTCGGGATGGCATCGCAGTATCCTGGGAAAGTTAGTTACCTAGGGGATCCTGCGATGTCTCCCCACTGTGTGTGCGAGCCGTGTCCTGTGTCAGATTTTTGCGTCTCAAAGCGGTACATTGTTTCTGATGGAATTTTGGCGTTTTATATTGTAGGCCTGTAATTCTTAGGAATAACTCACTTAAATCTGTCCAAACAAGAGTCTAGTAGACATCCCCGGTATGATGAAGTTTGAAACACAAAATCATAAATTATAATATAGTAAATAACTATAAATAATTATAACAAATAATAATATATTAATAATAAAGTGTATTCAATAACGTAATCAAATCAAAAACACTGAAATTTGCTCAGTTGCAGAATTGTCGCTGTCATCACTTTCAGTGTTTGATGACGAATTTCCCCACAAATCACTATCGCTCAATTCTGGGAGTGATTCTAATTTATTATCGCTGTTTTCTAGCTGGTCTAAAACCACATTTGGTATAAAGGGACACTTTTTGGTTGCTATGGACAATCTCAAGTTTCCAGGCAGAAAGAACAGTATTTATATAATATAAAACTGCAGGCAGGGCATTGGACAAAGCAGTAGGGACAAAATGAATGTGAAATGATTTCATACAGTACTGTAATCAGTAAGATTACAGTGTACTGTATGTGTTATGCTTTTTTCATTTTTGTTAATTTGCCGCCGGGCTCTGTCCCCGTGCGTCGCAATGCTCACAGGAAACGGAGCCTGGCACTGTGATAGATCGAGCGGAGGACACGGCCCGCACACACAGCAGGGAGACATCGCAGGATCCTGGGGACAAGGTAAGTAACTTTGCCTGCATCCTGCGATGCGATCCCAAGTGTGGCTCGGGGTTACCGCTTTTGGTAATGAAAATTCACCCCGAGCCACAATCGGGAATACCGCTAGGGAGGTTAATGACTTGGAGAGGATTTGCAAAGAGCAGTGGGACAAAATCCCTCCTGAGATGTATGCAAATCTGGTGGCCATCTACAAGAAACATCTGACGTATGGGATTGCCAACAAGGGTTTTGTCACCAAGTACTAAGTCCTGTTTTGCGATGGCGTCAAATAATTATTTCACTCATTAAAATGCAAATCAATTTATAACTTTTTTGAAATGGGGTTTTCTGGATTTTATTGTTGTTATTCTGTCTCTCACCTTTAAAATATATATACCGTGTGTGTATATATATATATATATATATATATATATATATATATATATATATATATATATATATATATAGACTGATCATTTCTTTGCCATTGGGCAAACGTACAAAATCAGCGGGGATCAAATACTTTTTTCCCTCACCGTATGTATATACTCATGGCTGATGGCTCTGGAAGCTGGAAATCACTTAAGTAGACATCATTACCACCTGCTTCTGGGTCCTGTGCTGAGTGGCTGGCCTTATGTTTTGTGAATACAGGAGGTTGGCTGCTCAGTACAGGCGCCATTCACAGAATGCTTTGCTTTTCCAAAGCATTCTCTGATTGGACGAGGTGGAGAGTGTGGCAGTGACGCCCCACCTCATCCAAACAAAGAACACTTTCTTCAATTCTCTGAATTGCCCATGTTTAGAATGCATCAGGCTGGCCGCTGCCTGATGTATTCCAGGGGGTATTGTCCAGGTCTAAGTTGGACCAATCCAACTATGTAAAAAATACCATACCTGAAATGTATCTTTAAAACTGAATTCCAGGTGGATATAAGAGACCTATTTGAATGCAAATGTCTAATTACCAATACAGAATTTGTAAATGCTTTAGGGTACATGATCTGAGCACAATGATGAATTACATACTTTTACATGGAGTGTAAGTATGTCAAGTAAGCTTGAAAATATCTGAGATGGATGATGAGCAATGGTTTCTGCTTCCTCCAAACAAACTGGAACCATCTTTTCAATGTGAACATTGAACGAGTTGAGGGTAAAAAGTCATGGTGGGCTTAGGTCCACAACAAACTTGCTAAGCATAAGTGATGGACCTTCCGTTGTTTGACAGATTTAAGTTCTCATATGACCAGTATTAATTTTGAAATCAAAATTCGATTTAGTTTTAATCATAGTCTTTTGACTAAAATGCCATTTTAGTTTTAGTGGTATTTTATTCATCTGAATTGTTTTAGTTTTGGTCGTATTTTAGTCAACTAAAATCTCAAGTACATTTTAGTTGACTAAAATCCAATGGGTTTAGATAAATTGTAAGACTCCATGCAGCACTTTTTTAAGTAAAAAAAAAGCTGGAAGAAATGCTGGATAAAAACGCTGGTAATAGCTTTTTGTAGTAGCATTTTGGGATGTTAGCATTTTATTAACGTTTTTGCAGTTCCTTTAACCACTTGCCTACCAGGCACTTACACCCCCTTCCTGCCCAAGCCATTTTTCAGCTTTCAGCGCTGTTGCACTTTGAATGACAATTGCGTGGTCATGCTACACTGTACCCAAACAAATTTTTTAGCATTTTCTTCACACAAATAGAGCTTTCTTTTGGTGGTATTTAATTACTGCTGCTTTTTTATTTTTTAAGAAAAAAAAAGAACAAAAATTTTGAAAAAAAAATGTTTTTTACTTTTTTTCTGTCAGTAAATTTTGTAACTAATGCCGGCCATACACGGTTCGAATTTCGTAAGAATTTTCTTTCGAAAATCGTATGAAAGAATTTTCGTATGAATTTCGCACCATTAGTGGCCTGCAACAACGGCCGATTTTCGTGCGGCAATCAAATTTTAGGAATCGGACATGTTGGAAATTTTTAGAAAAACGAACGATTTTCTAATCAATGATGGGAGAATCGTGCGAGAAATGTAATAAGAAAAGAAAATTTACGGAGAGAAAAGAAGATTCCCGGCCACGGAAATTCTTTTCTGTAGCAACATGCAGTGAAATTGAAGGCTTGGTCGGCCGAATTTCGAAAACCATAGATGGCACCATCGGATCACAAAAAAAACAAACATTCTGATTTTGAAAAGAAAATTCGTTCGAAATTCGACCGTGTATGGCCTGCATAAGTAATTTTTCACCTTCACTGATGTGCGCTGATGAGGCGTCACTGATGGGCACTGATAGGCTGAACTCGTGGGCACTGATGAGGTGGCACTTATGGGCACTGATGAGGCGGCACTGATGAGGAGGCACTAATGTGCCGCAATTCTGGGCACTGATATGTGGCACTGATGAGCACTGATAGGTGGCACTGATGGGCACTGTTAGGTGGCACTAATGGGCACTAATAGGCGGCACTGGTGGGCACTGATAGGCGGCACTAGTGGGCACTGATAGGCGGCACTGATAGGCGGCACGGATAGGCGGTACTGATGGGTGGCACTGATGGGCACTGATGGCTGGCATTGGTGGGCAATGATTTGTGACACAATTTTGCAATATTGTAATCAGGGCACTGATGATCAGTGCCCTGATTACATTCCTAGATGTCCCCCTGCGCGGAGATGCCGCTGATCGGCTCTCCTCGCCACACACTCTGTCAGCGTGAGGCGAGGAGCGCTGATTACCAGCACTTCCTTGTTTACATGTGACTGGCTGTGATTGGACATAGCAGATCACATGGCTAAAGAGCCGCGGACGTGGCTCTTTCCAGAGATTGGGGTTGCGCCAAATTTTTTCCTGCTCCTAGACGCCGAAGCTCAAAAAACACGAATAGCCTAAAGTAGTGTGCATGGACATATAGGATAACACTATTTAGCTTCTAGGAGCTGAACAAAACGCTAGTGTGCATGGAGAGTAATGCATTATTTAAGCATTTCTCTAGATTTGCTAAACTCATTATATACTCCTGGAGTAAAAATCTAATAACTTGTTATTATTTATGGTATTTAGGTTTAAACATGCACCACAGGCAGAGATTTATCTGTTGTGATATAGAACTTCTTTAAAAAAATAAAAATCCAAGATTTATAAACAAATAAAAATATTGCTTTTTGACAAACAGAAGTGCAACTTTAGACTAAAAAAAAGCCCAAAAAAACTGTAAACTCTGCTGGCTGTAATGCCACTGCACATATTACCTGAATATATTACCAACAAAAAATATTAAGACAAATAAATAAATAAGAAAAGCCTTTTTCTAAATAGTTTTTTTCTTTCAGCAACTTAGTAGATGCCTCCTACTTATTCTTATGTGGTAGTGCAGTGTTAATTTTGACGTCAAATTTCGATTTAGTTTCATTTATAGTTTTTTGCCAAAAATCCCATTTTAGTTTTAGTCATATTTTAGTCATCTGCAATTGTTTTAGTTTTAGTCAACTAAATTCGCCCTCTATGAAATTAACACTGCATATTTATTTTATTGTTTTTATTTCAGTTACTTATATAGCGTCGTCAACTTACGCAGCGCTTTACATATACATTGTACATTCACATCAGTCCCTACCCTCAAGGAGCTTACACTCTAATGCCCTGTACACATGATAGGATTTTCCAACAACAAATGTTGGATGTAAGCCTGTTTTTGGAAAGTCCGACCGTGTGTATGCTCCATAGAACATTTGTTGTCGGAATTTCCGCCAACAAATGTTTGAGAGCAGGTTCTCAAATTTTCCGACCACAAAACTTGTTGTCGGAAATTCCGATCGTGTGTACACAATTCTGACTCACAAAAGTCCACACATGCTCGGAATCAAGCAGACGAGCCGCACTGGCTATTGAACTTAATTTTTCTCGGCTCGTCGTACGTGTTGTACATCACCGCGTTCTTGACGTTCGGAATTTCCGACAACATTTGTGTGACCGTGTGTATGCAAGACAAGTTTGAGCCAACATCGGTCGGAAAAAAATCCACGGTTTTGTCATCGGAAAATCCTTTCGTGTGTGCAGGGCATTAGATCCCTAACATACATACTAGGGCCAATTTATACAGGATCCTATTTACCTACCAGTATGTCTTTAGAGACACGACTGGCCATGCAGTTCTCAATTGTTGGAATTTCAATGCACTATTTTCTTTCCTAGGTCTGTAGTTCTTATTTGCTCCAGAGACATTGTGGATGCTCCATCTGTTTCTGAAATGTCTGCTTTCATCAAACTTGGTTCGGCAAAGCCAATAGCCATGCACTCGAAAGGTATTTTCAAGTCAACCACGTTTTTTGGAAAAACTACACTAGATATTTATGGTAAATGGTAACCATTTTGATTCTTTCTTGCAGGAAGTTTTGCCATGGTGGGATATAAAGGACTGACCATGCCATCTTGGATTAAGATCATTAACAACAGTGCAGAGAGAAGGGCTGCATCAATACACCTTTACCTGCCACTGATGCTGACTGAATACAGATGCCCCAAAACTGTAGAACTAAAAAAATAAATAAAGTGGTGCCTTATTGCTCCACAATCAGAGACTCTTTAGTATCACCCTATTTATCTGCTGGGCCAATGAAAATGTGACGATCTATAGACAAGACTTAATCCTTTTTATACTGTCTTATGTGTGTATATTGTCGAGTTAATAAATATGTTTCTCTTTGTGTAAGTTAAATGTGTCTGATATTGGTGAATGTGATTTGTCCAGAGCCAAGTGTGAGACCTGCACCTGCTATGCAACTGAGCCAATGGCCATTGAGTCTTTTATAACATAGATAAGAGTACATCTGTTACCTAGTTCTGAGCACCTGCTTGTTTGCTGTAGGATGCTTGTTTTACAATATGATTTTACTAACATGTTGATTGATTACCAAAGCACGGATCATGGAAGGTAAGTTATTTTTCTTTTACACATTCAGTGTGTCCTTTGTATTTATTTAACCAGTTTGTGCTTTTTTTTATTTTATTGTGCAATTGAAGAAGTCTCCCTTCAAATTTTTAATGCATTGTTCCCCAAGGGGAAATGGTATATGTAGTACTTTGTCCCATCTTCCTAGGTGCTCTCCAAGGACATAGGATTCAAAGAGGATTTCACATTATATCATAATGATGGTGTTCTAGTTGATAATTATACATATGAAATGTTTATTCTGGATGTAAATGGATGAGAAACCTAGAGATTGTAATGTGTTTAGCACAGTCATTGTACAGTACTTCTAAATGTACAGACCTCATATGTTTCTTTTATGCTTCTTTATCAGTACAATGCTTTACAAAGTATATAAACCATTCTTATTAGTTCATTTTGTAAAGAGTATAGACCCCAGACTCATTCACATACATATGCAATAACCAAGCCTTCCTCAACCCTTCTATCCCAGAAAAACCCATAAAAAAAATATCAGCCTTCCTCAACCCTTCTATACCAGAGAAACCCATTAAAAAAATACCAGCCTTCCTCAACCCTTCTATCCCAGAGGAACCCATAAAAAATATCAGCCTTCCTCAACCCTTCTATCCCAGAGGAACCTATAAAACATATCAGCCTTCCTCAACCCTTCTATCCCAGAGGAACCCATAAAAAAAATATCAGGTTTCAGGGAGCCCTTAATTAAACCAGTTTATAAGTGGTCATTGGGAAAAAATGCCCCTTACTTTGGTGATCAATTAGCCACAACTCCAGGAACCCCCAGAAGCCTCTGGAGATAACCTGTGGTTCCATGGAACCCTGGTTAAGAATGGCCGATATAAAACGTAAATCCCCCCACTGCTTTCCTATATATCTCTCGGGCAGGATAGTGGAAAGAATGCAACCCTTAGCTCTAACGAGCAGGGCCCTCTGATCCCTCCTGTATTGATTTGTATTGTAATTGTACTGTCTGCCCTCATGTTGTAAAGCGCTGCATAAATTGTTGGCGCTATATAAATCCTGTATAATAATAATAACCCTTACAGACAGGTAAAGAGATCATTGGTGTCATGCACTTGGCTTTGCCAAGTGGCGATGACCCCGGAACTATGCAAACACCAGTAGGTGGGACAACAATCAATCACAGTTCAAGGAACCCCTAGCAACATCTAGAGGAACCCTGGTTGAGAATGGCAGCACTAAACACTAAAAAGACTGCAGATTCTAATCCAACACACTCGTCATGAGTTTAGTTCATGTGCATTCAAACCTTGTTCTAATTAAGTTACACGTCTTATTCTTTTTTTTTTTTTTTTTTTTATGTATTCTTTATTTATAGAAAGTCTTCACAATTGCAATAAGAAGAAAAACAGAGAAATACACAAGATACAAAGACATACCCATCCACGTAGGAATTCAAAAAGGTAATACCATCCACTAAAATACCACCATAAGTCGGGTTCTTAGAGCAGGGGTCTCCAAACTTTTCAAACAAAGGGACAGTTTACTGTCCTTCAGTTTTTAGGGTGACCAGTGAGGGTAGAAATTGTCCTGGGCCCAGCATCAGCAAAAATAAATATGGCCTCAGGGCTGGTGGTCAGTAGGAGGAGGAATAGTACCACATCATTGGTATCAGTGGGAGGAATAGTACCCCATTGTTGATATTAGTGGGAAGAACAGTGTCCCATCATTGATATTAGTGGGAAGAACAGTGCCCCATCATTGATATTAGTGGGAAGAACAGTGCCACATCATTATTGTCAGCTGCAAGAGTAATGTCCCACTGTTGATGTCAGTGGGAGGAATAGTGGCTGATATCATTGGGGGAATAGTCCCCCAGGGGGAAGGATAAAGGCTAGCAAATGGCCACATATGGCCCTTGGGCCGCAGTTTGAAGACCACTGGTCTAGAGTATTCAACTTAGGTACAACATAAACCCATCGTGAGACAAAAGTACAGCTCAACAGGCTTCAGGAGACTAAATAGTTTGCAAAGCAATAGCCCGCCATAAAACCCAAGGCAATGTGGAGGGGCATACGGGATGAACCATATGATAAGAGAAGTGAAGGCAATGAGAAAGAAAAAAGAAGGAAAGGTGAGATAAGAAAACAAAAATGGGGGGGGGGGGAGAAGGGGGCAGGTAGCGCAGCACCACCAGCAGGAGGGATAACAAGAGTATACATATCATCTGGAATAATTACACCCCACAGACAATTTGGGTTCAATAGCATCAAGGGTCGACAATGTAAGGAAAGTGTGCTACATGTCTTATTATGCCAAGCATTTATACATTACAGAGTTATTTGTCTTGGCCTTTTTGACTGGTATTCTGCAAGAGTAAGAAGAGTAAGAGAAATGAAGAACACAACTTTTCTTAATACTTATTTTATGTATTTGAAAGGTATTTGTTGTGTACATTCTCTTGAATTCTCCTGAAAGATTAGCTGACTCTAAGCAAATTTCTACATGTTCATACAGATACTTTAAATAGCAAGTGAGTGTTACATGTATTTGATATCGTATTTCAGCGTGTGGTTGATCTGCATATTTGAGGTGTTCACTCACCATGATAATATATACACAGCAAGGTGTCTGTGGCCTGTTAGGTGTCATGAGTTTGGGAGCTTGCTTTCCAGAATGGCACTTATGGGTCCATGAAGAGGATGAGGATGAATACAGGAGGAGTTACTTTCAAATCATAGGCTATGCCTATGACAATAATTATAGACAGAGAAGAGCTGTCTGCACAACAGTTTTCTAGCACTGTGGATGGCAAAGGGAAAAGTCAGTACAGTCACAGATGGGAATTATCAAGATTTAAAGCTTTGGAATAAAGATCCCTGAGCAGGATTCTGGGAACCCGTATTTAGCATCTCAGCCTTCCAGGTTCACTGTGATGTTGTCCTGACTTGTGCCACGTGGGTTCATGCTGGGATTTTTCTGAACACCCATGTAAGGCAGAACACTGAACAGGTTTGTGATTTGTGTATGCCACAAGGCACTGTGTTTTTTCACTTGTCTATTCAATGTATACAGAACGCAACTAGGCTGTTTATTTTATTGCATTCTTGCAGTTTATTGGACCTTGCCAATGCCAGAATTTAGCTCCAGGATCTTGTGATTCTGACTTGATTAATGTATTTTACTTTCAAAGAGTGAGAACTTGATGGTTCAGATGGAAATGTGTGCTTTGCTTTTATGGAGGTGACATTTCACCTGTATCTTTGAGTCTAGCTGTTGTTTTATTACACATGAGGGCGATGAAATGCATAAACGGCTGAGGACACGTGTGCCCTACAATTATTGCAGAAAGGACCATAAATCACGCTATGTGCATTCCAAAGCTGAGTAAATAATTTAACTGCAAGCAAAAAAATTAGCGTAATGTGTGAGGTTTTTATTTATATTAATTTGTTTATTTTTCTTCATTTGCATATAAGAACAATGTATGCAATTAGTGACTGTGACAAATTACCTTCCATATTAATATGCAGATCTAGCTTGTAGAGATTGTCAACATCTTTCAGCCTTTTGGTTGGTGCACTATAACTAAGTCATGAAGTTCCGATATCAACATATTAGGGATTAGGTTTGCTGCTATCACGGGTTTAAGTCAATTCCTGCAGGTTTGAGACTTGCAATCTCACAGAATTTTTGTGAAAATTCACTTGGGAAAAAAAAAAAGGGTTGTATGGTCTTTGAATTGTGACCAGCAGGATTAGAAGGCTTAATAAGGGGGTTTTTGGCACATTTTAATGATCTGAGTTTTTTTTTGTAGCTCCCACCATCAGATTTCAGATTCAGACCTATAAATGTCGCCAAATCTGTTTTAGGATCAGACCTTCCACAAATCTGGGTGAGGTGGTCTAGGGTGTCTCCCTGCGATAAGCTTTAAGGTAAAGGTAAACATATTAAAAAAATCTGGGCAATTTAGGCCAAGCATGATTTTAAAAAAATAAGAGGTTTCCTTCAGTAAAAAACATTATGTCAAAAGATCATTAGATAATTATAGTTGAAGTTAAAGTTGCCACATTGGGCTACCAATCACATTAGAACACCATCCGGGAGGTTTGATAGGTGGGAGGTTTCAGAACCAAGCATAACCCTAAAGTCAAGGTTTGCTTTTCATTTTAGATGCCTATATCTCTGGATCTACTGATCATTTTGATATGCATTTCTTATTGAAGGTCACGTGTGCTTAGACGTTAGTCATCATATGCTGAATTTTTATTGCCAAGATTTGTAACAGGTTTACAGTAACTGATTCAGAAACTTGATGCAGTTGGAAAAGATGCAGCCATAACTGCAGTATGATTCTGTTGTCCTGAGTGGAGATGAGCAAACTGACCTGTGAAATGGATATGGTTTGTGAAGCTCAACCCTTCAGGTAACTTGTTCTTTGATTCTCCAGTATATGCAAAGATTTGTACAGTCTGAAAAGACGTATGAAGGGGATAAAGCAGGAGCTGTCAAGCATTCAGAAGCAATACTGAATGTCTGTTTTCTTTCAGCTGAAGGGGGCTGTTGAATGGGAATAGTGCGCCCCAACAAGGTTTGGCATGCGGTTGGGGCCCCCCCATTCGCTTTAATGGGTCAAGATCAGCAGTATTGGGTCAGCAGTACTGTTTGCCAATGGGTAGCATCATTTTGTGATGTGCAGCAACTGTGGTGATGTGTACTAACATGGCCAATTGCTGAGGGCCACAATCTGGGAGCTATCCACACCAAAGACCTTCATTCCTTGTGGGGTGCTCTGGTGAACATCAGACGGTTTTTCATAGTTACATAGTTAGTAAGGTTGAATAAAGACACCAGTCCATCCAGTTCAACCTGAGTGAGTGTCTACAATTGTCCCTATCCTTGTACATTGTGTCTCATTAAGATGTTCATATATTATATCATTATTTTTATTTAAGGAACCCATATAGTGCCATCAATTTATGCAGCGCTCCACACATACATCGCACCCTACCCTCAAGGAGCCCACAATACAAGGTCCCCAACTCACATTCATATACTAGGGCCAATTTTGGACAGAAGTCAATTAACCTACCAGCATGTCTTTGAGGTTTGGTCGTCTTTAGGGCTTCTTTAGAGCCTGTATTTATATAGTGACACAGAGGGTCCTCTACTTAAACTTATAGGTGTCAGTATTTAGGTGCATGTAAGGTTTTCCCAATGTATGAGCCTATTGCAGTTAATGAGTTTTAATATGCAATAGCGAGAGCCACTAGCCGTTGGGCCCTGCATATTGCTTAAGCTGTCGGAACGTAACAAATGCAGTAAGCATTCTCATTAAGGGAACCTGATCTTCACTGAGGTGTCCGTTTATGAAGCAGTGAAATCTATTCACTGCTTCGTTCTCCGGCATTCACAGTGAAGAATTTTCTCCTCTGTGTGCCAGTTTATGAAGCGGTGTAGATCGCTTCACCTTTGGAGGAGTGAAGAGATCTACAAATGCTTCAAATAGTGGAGAACGGCCCCTGATACTGGAATCTCGTGAGACTTTACGAGATTATAGTACCAGATGTCAGTTTATCAAGCAGTGTGCTCAACGGCGTGGATTAATGTTAATAAAATAATGTGTCCCCCTACATTATACACATATGTATACACACACACACACTATATATACATGTATATACACACACATGATATATATATACATATACACATTATATGTATATATGTATAAATATGTATACACATAAATATGACAGGGGGACATGCTTACAGTGTTGGGGGGTCTGAACGAGGCATAAGGAAGTTAAAAATCTTCCTCCTTCCCCCTCAGATCCCCCCAGATTTCCTCTTCACTCCCCGATTCACCACCTCTTAGCTGGTGAACCTGGGAGTGTGAATTCTGACTCAGATCGCCAGTGAAGCGGTGAGATCACCGCTTCATAAACTGGCCGTTACTGTGCCATTCAATGAGGATTCTCCATGTGTAGAGATAATTGGCGGGAGAACAAGTTCAAACATGATCTCCCCCGATTATCACTGTTTGATAAACTGTTTATGGACTGTGATCAGCGGTGATCCTCGGGATCACCGCTGATCACTGCTTCATAAACGGACACCTGACTTCATTACGGAATCCCAGCACTCACTACCTGAAATCATTGCAAGTTATTGAATATGGCTGGATGTGAGCAGGACTGATAGAGACTTGCTCCATCTCTCTCACTGCTAGCCATAATTTTCTTGGGCAAACAATGGGCAGTGGGGGAGTGAAGGGCAACTGTAACAAGTGTTTCTTTACCTTTTCTAATACATTTTAAAGGAAATTCCTTTACTATGAATGAGGTTGAAATGAAAAATGGCAGAGGCTGTAGTTTTTTTTAGAATTATCTGTACAGGAATGCTATTAAGAAAGGCAAGTTTATCCCTGTGAGATGCACCATATGTTGTTATCATTGACCTTGACGGAAAATGTACATGCTTTTGCCAAATACTACTGTGTGAGGTGAAATTGTGACATGGGTCACATACAGATGTGTTTTAAGACATACATGAAATTTCTTAGGGCACCTAGGGAGACAGTTATCAGTGTACTGATGACAGTGATACTAAATGGAGATGTTCTTTTTACTAAGCTTTGCCATGTTTAACTGTTTTCAATTACTCGAAGCAAAAAAGTGAAAAGGCTCTTTTAAATAATGGCAAAAAACCTAATAGTGTTGTTTCAGTAACTCCCATTAACAGTAATGAATTTGTATTGAAATCAGTTCACCTAAATGTGCCATAAATCAGTATGTTGTACAGTGTGACCCGTACTCTTCAGTTTAAAGGAGTACATCTAAAAGCATACTTGGTTCACTTATTGGCTCATTTGTTTCTTAAATCTTTTAAGAGCTATATTGGCAAAATAGTCTTGCTATCATTCCACTTATTGCCTGACTTAACAACCATTGTAAAGGCAAATGAAGAGATCGTACCAGGGCCATATTTAGTACTTATGCTGTATTAAGCACACATAAATTATACTGTTTTTTTCCTAGAGCTTCCACCCCATTTCATTTTGAATAATTATTAGTACAAAAATAAAACTCAGAAAGTATTCTTAAAGGCAGTGTTTTACCAGTGTTCTATGCAAATCTGGCACTGATCTGTGAAGACCACCAGTCAATATGCTGCAGAAAAAAGGAGAGAGCTAACAGGAGTCTTGTTACTCCTTTCAATAACCCCTGAACCCATTTCCCAATCTGTGGGAATTACCTACAATTGTCCACTGGTAGCCAGAGAAAAAAATGTAAATGTTATGCTTTGGTCCTTTCTGGCTAACCCTGCTTCCCACGGTTCACTAATGCCTTACAGACTCTTCTGGCTAACCGTAATGGCTAATGGCCAAGGTTCGCCATCACTGCCCTATAGCAAATATGACCCTGGCTCTTGTGGCTAACCCTTCTGCCCACAATCCACTAATGCCTTATGGCAATGATAACTCTGGCTGTTCTGCATAACCTTGCTGCTCACTGTTCACTAACACCATAGGTCAAATATGACCCTTGCTATAATGGCTAACCCTGCTGCCCACAGTTCATTAATGCCTTATTGCAAATATGGTCCCGACCCTTCTGGGCAAACCTGCTGCCCACAGTCCACCAATGCCTCATGGCAAATAGGACCTTGGTTCTCACCCACTACTACCAATTGATGTAAAATCAATTGGAAACCAGCAACAATGTTTACACAGTCTTGTAATGGCTAAACCGGATGATCAGAAGTGGAAATTCAATTGTATTAAAAAGAAAGAATGGTCATCAAGAAATACAAAACAATACATTGTGTACTTTAAAATATTACTTTAAAATATAGGCTTTCACATAACCCCAAAGTGCTGCAATGAGTTTAAAATCACTCCTGTAGAGTAATATACTGTATATATATATATATATATATATATATATATGCAATGACCCTGCTACACATAGAGCCTAGTGGAGAGCAAAGGCACCAGTGTTTTGTGCTGGGATATAGCTGTGCTGATGAGTCTTTGCTATGTTACAGCTGGAAATAATTTGACAGCACTGGCCTTGCCAGGAATCCGAATATATATCCAGGGGTTGCTGCCAGGCGTCTTTCCAAGGCGGACTGAATAAAGCATCCTACCCAACAGGGAATACACAGATGGCTTTAGTAAATGCTTTAGCAGAACTCATCGGCACTATACTGACCCAGCTGGCATTAATGTTTGCTAACCTGGTGATACGTACTTGGTGATATGAATGTATTGCTATTGGACTGGTAGAAGATTGAGTGCTGGGTCTAATCCACCTAGAAAATTATTACTGGTCTGCATAAATATTTTGCTCAGATGGATTATGTGACCAAAAAAAGCCATATCTGGAAACCAGAACACTGAAAATTCCTGAAAGTGTAAATTTAGCAAACAGATCTCCAGTTGAGGGGGTCACGCAAAGAAGGAGGAATGTGAGAAGCTAGAGCAGCATCAGGTAACCATCTACTAGCTAAAATTCCATGGACTGATATTTCTTCCAAATATACAGAAAACAGACAAGCTAAAGGCTCCATTTCACTTGTTTTAAGGTTTTATGCAGCAATTAATACTGTGCATCTTTTATGTGTAAATTTGCATTTACAAATACATATGAAACATGCCAGATAGGATACAGTAGGTATTGTAAATACTATACAATAACCCCCATAGCATTTATATGCCAGTTTAGTGTAGTCAGATTGAGAAATATCTGAAGTTTGGTTGGTTGCTGAATTCCTGTTATATACAGATTTTGTACTTTGTATAACCTTATAAATAATCATGGAGATGACAGACCTGACTCCCATTTTTATTTTTCCTATATGGACACAAGCATGCATGTCAATGCAGATGACATGGTTCCAGGCTTTTCTCAGAGACAGTTCAGCTACAGTTGTCTGTGATCTGATAGCCCCACCTTGGGATACAAATTGTCACCCATTGTCTCTCAACACTGGATTCCTTTCATCTTTCTTGTGTATATGGAAGGGGAAATCTCCACAATAGAACACAGGTGGCAAAGGACACGGTTTTAATTATTCTTTAATCTAAAATTACAAAGAAAAGTATTGGCTTTAGAGGTCTTTCTTCGGGAGAGCCCCTAGCCTAGAACTTGGTGGTTGACTAGGAGAGGGGTCTGCTAGGTGGACCAGAGTGCCTTGCCCCATCAGAAATCTTGCACCTTTGGGGGGAGGTCAGGGAGTTCTTTCTTGTTTGGGAGGGGACCAATGACCCAACCTAAGTTTGTGGGTATTCACATGCTCCCTTTTTATTCACTTTGGTGTTTATATTAGAATGACAGGCATTCAGGAATTGGGAGACCTCATTCTCAAACCTGCTGGGGTCTACCTTGACGTTAACAGAAAGAGAACTCTTTCTTGTCTCTTTTTCTTTTTTGTATCAAGGTAGGGGATGGGTCCTGTTAAAAAAAGCTTCAGTAGCCTAGAAAATCCCTAGGAATTATAATTTCAATGGTTTGAAGTCCAACCCTTAAGGAAGCCCTACGTGGCCCAAATCTCAGCAGATTATTACAAATTATTATTATTGGAAACAGATCTTGTTTGGATAGTGATCCAATGTTCTGTTCAAACACTTTTTTGAACTGAAATCTAACAGGGTGGCTGTTACCTTGATATAGCTAAGGCTCCAATCTAGTGGAGCTCCAAGCACAATGGTACAGCTCCCAGCATTAGGCAGGTGACTAAGCTGTGACAAGTAAGAGCCATCATTTTTGTTTCTTTTGAAGCAAAATGAAATGCAGAAAACATTTGTAAAACAGTAAATTGCATTAGGCCGACTGCTGACAGTAAAAACATGAAGGAATATGGTACAGTTTTCACCGTCGTTGTGTTATTTAGTCACGTTCATTACTTTTTATCCTTGGTAGCTAGTCATTGTCTGTGATAAGCTTGTCAGGTGGGGTATAAGCCAGATCAAGTCTGTTTGGCAGCATGCTCTTCCTGTCATATGAGGACGGTGACATTATAACAAAAGCTTTTGCACAGATGGACATTGTACAGCTTACAGGACTTTACAGCGTCTACCATAGTGTCTGCAAGTCTAAGATGTTGTTCATTTAATCTAAGGAAGCACTGGTCACAGGTGGTTCACCGGATAATACTGACTATAAGTAAATATAAAAAGTTTGCTTTAAACAATTTCTTTTGTGTGTTACAGGTCAGATTGGACCCTTCAGTGAACCATGTATCTGGACAGCATGGGGGTAATGCTGAGTTTCCTGCTTTGCGCTGTGATTTTTACACGTGGGATTACAGGTCAGTTTTAATTAAAATGAAATACTAAACTGGTGGCTATCTACGGGAACTGTAGATAAATACAGGAATTTAAACTCCTATATATATCTGTGAATCTGTGCCTCCTTTTTCCTTTGAACCTGCCTACTCTCAATGTTTGAAGCACAGCTTGGCAGGGATCCACAATCCCTGGTAATGTATGGTTCTCCTATACAAAAATTTGCAACCATCATCAAAATTCTGTATTGCACTGACTTCTATTTGCTTACGGAAAACTGCAGGCTTGATTTAGACAGTTAGATTGTACTCACTCATAGTAACCAGTCATTAACCTCTTTGAAATAATAGAAATACCTGTATTGTCATCGTTGACTTGTTATTAACTGGAGTGCCATTCTAATCCTAAAGTGGTTCTAAAGGTTCGATTTTTTTTCCCCTTAAAATAATAAATATATCATACTTACCTGCCCTGTGTAGTGGTTTTGCACAGAGCAGCCCCGATCCTCCTTTTCTCGGGTCCCTTGCTGGTGCTTCTTGCCCCCCCCCCACCCCTGCCCAGTACCCCCAGAGCAAGCTACTTGCTCTGGGGGCATTTATGTATGCTTGCTTCTGATCCGCCTCTCTGTGTCCCCCCCCACCTTCGCTCCCTCCTTACTGACTGTGATTGACAGCAGTGGAAGCCAATGGCTCCCACTGCTATGTCTCACTCAATGAGCAGAGAGAGACCCGGGAGAGCCTATCCTGGATCAGGCTTGGGTACATATTAAGGGGGCTGTGGGGGGAGCTGCACACTGAAAAAAATTTCTGCATGAAGGTGAAAAACTGTCACCATTTACAATTACTTGAATGAGACATTGATCTGAAACAAGTATGCAATACCAGAGTAGACTCTTACAGATGCTGAATGTTTACTCATTTGCAAATGAGGATCAGGCTCCTTGTTAAAGCTGAATTCCAAGTATGAGATTTATTGTTACATTGGTCCAGCTTGGACCAACATATGTAAATTCCATACTTGTGGGCTCCCTGTGGAAGCTGCAAATCATTGTAGTAGTCACCATCACTACAGTGATTGCCACTGTCTTTGGGGGCCCAGAAGATAGAGAGGCAGGTAAGTACTATCACAGTCTCCACCTCGTCCTATCAGAGAATGTCTTGCATACATTCAGAAAAATGCAAGGTGTTCTGTAAATGGCACCAGTGCAGGCTCTGCTCTGTGGTTACTATGAAACTGGGCAGCTGCTTGGCATGGAACCGCAGTGACAGCAGTGATCTCTGTAGTAGTGCCGACTACTACAGTGACTTCCAGCTTTCACAGGGATCCCATAGGTTGGGAATATGCATATTTATTGGTCTGGACAGAGACCGCAAGAAGCCATTTTCAACTTGGGTTCCTCCAAGGTTGCTAGGGATTCCTTGAAGTGGGACTTGATGGTGCCTGCATAGTTCTGGGTCCAACACCACTTGGCAGAGCCATCAATATGACACCAATGATCTTTTTAGCTTATCTCTTCCATCCACTGACCCTCAATGAACATATTTTATCTGGGGTTCCCTGAGAACTGAACATTATTTAAATGATTCATTTGGGGTAAAAGGGTTGAGAAAGGCTTGACTAGAGAGGCAAATTTTCTTTGGATACTAATATATATTGTCATTATTCCTTATAAAGTAAGTCTGTGTTTGAGATACTTCTCTAGAAGTTATGTGGCTTTTTGCAGAGCTATAGTTACTGGCACCTGTTTAGAGGAGCAGCACCCAGCACCAAGCCTCCAATGCAAGGGCGGACTGACCATTCGGGCCCTCAGGCACAGCCCGAGGGCCTCATGCCACTAAGGGGCCCCATCAGGGTTGCCAGCCTCAATAAAACCAGGGACAGTATGTAAAAATCTGTTTTTTAAAAAATCCTAAGATTATAGCTGCCCCACCTCTCCAGTACCTTTTCAGTGTGTGTATGTGTATTCTGTGTGTGTGTCTACTGTGTGTGTATATTGTGTGTCTGTGTGTATACTGTATGTGTGTGTATACTGTGTGGCCCCATAATCTATTGCCTGGGGGCACCATAATCTCCTATTGCCTGGGGGCCTCATAATCTCCTATTGCCCGGGGGCCCCATAATCTCCTATTGCCCGGGGGCCCCATAATCTTCTCCTATTGCCCGGGGGTCCCATAATCTCCTATTGCCCGGGGGGCCCCATGAGTTGTCAGTCCGCCCCTGCTCCAATGTACATGTTTTTTTTTCCTTATTTTATTTCCCTTTTCTGACCATCTCTGGGCATTTTGGGTACACTCAGTAAAAGAACTGTACAGTGAAGGGGGTGCAGGGGATGTAGAGTGGAGTCAGAAGACTCTTCATAGTTCAGGTAATAAGAAACTATCTATTCTTTCTTTTGTTTTGTGACCTGTATAGTTATCTGTGAATAAAGCAGACCACATATTGCCTCGAGTGATGCATTTTAGCATCCTCTACTAATAATGACTTGGCTCAGGGGGTGGAAATTTACAAAAGGGCGTTATCATTCCCGTGTGTCATGGACAACATTATGTCTTATTATGGCCTTGGTAATATGCATCTCATAGCATGTGAAAAATGCTGGAAAAACCTAATTAAAGCAGAATTACTTCTTAAAATAAAATAAAGCCAGCACCCCTGTTCCCACACACACTTCTTTTTAATTTACGAATTCCTATAGATAGCTTTTTTCCTGCAGTCTTTTAACTGGTCCAGCAATGTCAATGTCAATGCTCCTCTTCCTTGGTGGTAGCAGGGGGGGAGGGCATTTATCCAGACAGAAAGGCGCTCATATGATCGTGGAATGCTATCAAAAGGGGGAAAGTTTGGTCAGCAAGACTTTGAATGAGGCCAATCACTATTTGGAGTAAGCATGCGGGATATAAAACACAGTATTGCTTTTATGGGTTCCAACAAAAAGGGGGGAGTTTTTTGGGGACTTTGAATGAGAGATGTATACCAAAGAGCAGTCTTGGCAAAGAACTATTTATTATACCTTGTGAAATCATGTACAGCATACTGATTGACACAAAAAAAAAGGCATACACAGAATCGCATAAACGCAGGGCATGCTAAAAACCACATATAAATATTGACGCCTTGGTACTTGGCATATCATGGGGTAAAGACAATTCCTGCACAACATGGGCCACTGGAAGGGCTGGATGGTGTTGGAAAATCTAGAGTAAAACAATATAGGGGCATAAAATCATCTGTATGGACATCATGCATCTATGTTAGCCCAGCGCGTTTCGTTGGGGTATACCAACTTTTCAGGAGTGAATGCAATGGTGATCTATAAAGAAAACTAAACAATGTGGTATAATATTGTAGCTGAATAAGAGGAATAAGTAATGGATGTAAGGGACAGGATGAAGATCCCTATAAATACTTAAAAAGAGAGAAAGTTTGGTCGGCGGGACTTTGAATGAGGCCAGTCACTATATAGAGTAAGCATGTGGGATATAAAACACAGTATTGCTTTTATGGGTTTCTCTCTCGTGGAGTACTATAAGCCCAGTACCCCAGGGGGTGTGTCACTGACATGCTGGCCTGATATCTTCCTTCCCCCTGAACTACACCTGCGCACCAACTCCTACACCAACCACAGCACCTGACCCTCATCCCGCCCCCTACTCTCACCACATCTGCCACATGCCACCACTCCACTCTCCACTGCACAGACACATGCCTCAGCACTCACCGCCACTGTACCAATGCGCATCACCATCACTGCAGTGATGCGCTCTTCTGTATGCAGCCCATTCCGTGTATAGGCACAGTTTTGCTAGTAAAATATAAAATAATACACAAATTTTCCATTGACCTTTTATAAATGGCTAAAAATAAGTGACACTTGGAAATGGTTACATTTTCCTGCTGTGGAAATTGAATTACTACCAGTATGTTATATTAGGTGTTAAATCTTTATTGGACCTGTTTAAAAATTCATCACTGTTTATTTTTATTGGATTTGGTCACACAAAGCGTATTTTCCTTTTCGGCCACGGACCAAGACAGGTATTTTGCAAATGATCATCTAGCTTGGTAAAGAAGCACAGCTTTCCTCTTTTGTTTTTTATTAGACAAGGATTTTCACCTGGTCAGATTATTTGGTAATGACTGCTTGCATATGTTTCGAGACTTGGGAAATGATCATGATAAGATCATGACGGCTATTCTCTGTGAATAAATTCCCTATTGGAGCTGGGCGTGCCAAGAGTGGTGGGATTTACAGATCCCTAATAAAACCTGGAGCAAATTAGAATGTCAGTGTGGACAATAGAAACCAACCAGTTGTTTGCCTTTAATTTTCTATCAGTCCCTACAAAATGATAGATGGTTGTTGTTATAGTGGACATCTACTTTTTGTATGAATCTTGGTATCTTAAATATGTATACAACATTATTCAGAGAGAAAACCCCAAAATCTCTTTGAAAAGTAAATGTATAACCCTTACAAAGAAGTGTGTTTCAATTTATGCTGGCCCACATTCCACAATAAATAACCATTCTCTCCAATTACTTTTAAAGAGTGCAGATGTATAACTAATATATAGATCATCCTTTCTCAATCTTTTTACCCCAGAGGAACCCTTGAAATGATTTCTAGGTTTCAGGGAACCCCTGCTAATAATGTATTCAACGTGGGTCAGTGGGAATGATGTTCCTTACTTTAGAAGTCAGTGGAAAAAATGCCCCCCCCCCCCTCCAGTGGCGTACCTACTGGGGGGGGGGAGGGGGCGGGTGCCACACATTGGGGGGTGTCAGGCCGGCTATCAGAGCTGGGACAAGGCAGTGGCAGGTGCAAGAGGTGATCTCGCCTCTCTGCTCTGTAGCTGGGCTGGCTCTCATTCGTGTGAGTTGGCTGCTCTGTCATTGACTTCACATGGAGCTCTATACTGCCACCTCTGGCTGATTCATGTATGTGCGCCCCTCGTGTGTGCTGTACAGGGGGGGGCAGCTGAGTGTGTACAGGTGTGAGGGGGGGCAGCTGAGTGTGTACAGGTGTGAGGGGGGGCAGCTGAGTGTGTACAGGTGTGAGGGGGCAGCTGAGTGTCTACAGGTGTGGGGGGGGAGGCAGATGAGTGTGTACAGATGTAGGGGGGGGGGGGCAGCTGAAATGTCTACAGGTATGAGGGGGCTGAGTGTGTACAGGTATAAGGGAGGCTGAGAGCATACAGGTGTGTGGGTGTGCTGAGTGCCTACAGATATGAGGGGGGCTGTGTGTGTACAGGTGTGTGAGTGGGCTGAGTGTGTGCAGGTATGAAGGGGGCTGAGTGCGTACAGATATGAGGGGGGCTGTGTGTGTACAGGTGTGTGGGTGGGCTGAGTGCGTGCAGGTATGAAGGGGGCTGAGTACGTACAGGCATGATCAGTGAGGGGGGATGCCAGATTTGGGGGTGCCAGATATAGGATTCGCCCCAGGTGCCAAATGCTCTAGGTACACCCCTGCCCCCCTCCCTTACTGTGGTGGTCAAAATGCCAGCTTTACAGACAGCTAAAAATATCATTGGAGTCATGCTGCTGGCTCTGCCAAGTGGTGTTGGGTCAAAAACTATATTATATCTCATAAGTGACCTACCAAACATCTATAAAGGCAGAGTCTGCAGTACTATAATTGATTCAAAACTGTCAGAAATGTTACTGTTATCAGTCTTACATAGACCCGAAACTATGTAGGCACCATCACATGGGAGGTCATCTAGCCACAATTTAAGAAACCCCCAGCACCCTCCAAAGGAACCCTATGGTTACATGGAACCCTGCTTGTGAAGGGCTGATATAGAGGGTAAACCTCCCACTGCTTTCATATACCCCAGGCACTCCGTTCCTGAGGTCCCAACTCCACCCTCATAAAACCATTACAAGAGAGTCTCATTATTGCTACTAGACAGTCCATTTATTCATGTTGAATTCAGTGTGATGGAGAATTGCTTGATTTTGATAGCTATTGTGGGGTGTAGAGCTAGGAAATAAGTCAGAATTTTTAAAAATAAATGTTAAGATCAATATAGCACCTTTTACCCAAAGCTGAAATGCCATTACCTGGTGGACTTGATTTCCCTTTGGTGCAACCCTGCTAATCCTCACATTCAACAATCTTAGCAATATATATGAAGGAGTCAACTAACCCATTGAATATTCCAACTTTACCAATTCAGGGAATTTGGGGGGGGGGGGGGGGGTTGAACCATTTACCAGGCATGATATAAGTGGCATATATAATCCTTTTTTTATTATAGGTACTCTTAAGGTATACCTTATTATTAAGATTATGTGTTTCATTTTCATTTGCCGTATGAAATAATAGACTTTTGAGTTAATAATGGGGCATGTTTTTTTTTTTTTTGCTTTCCCTGCCAGAATTTCTTGGTGTGTTTTCATACTTGAGTGTGATTCACCTCGTGATGGCAGCCACTCAACAAATACCATTACAATCTCTGTATATATTTATTTTCAATTTTAGGAATTTGTCCACATGAAGACCCCAACTTAGAGCCTTGGAGCCCAGAGCACAGTGAAGAGAACCATGTGACTATTGATGGAGGCCAAAAGCTCCTTCTGGCGTCATCTGTAACTGTACACTCCATACGTATCACTAACGGGGGTAAGTCAGCTATTCTACTAGGCTTTGCGCTAAAGGAAAGCATCCCAATAGGCATATATTTCAGCAGAAACTATGCGTTTATTCATCTGTTTATTTAAACAAATCATATTGTTGATCAGATGAGCCAGATTCTTTGGCAGCTGGTAAATTCATAAGCGGATTCCCTGAGTGCTGAGCCAAATCAGATTCATATGCAACACATTGGGCTAGGCTCAATAATGGCTGTAATTATTTAAAAATGAACATGCCCTATTTATCAGTTATCTTTTTTTTTTGCAAGCCTGGCTATTGTAAAACAATTGCATGTTAAATTTAAGAACTAAGGTGATAATAAAGTGTACATTATAGTCAAAACTAAAAATGAAACCTAGAGATGCATACAGAGAGTACCACATCACTGCTGGATAATGCAGAGTTTTATCCAAGCACTGCTCTAGCACTTTGTAATCTGGTAATCCTGGAACACATCAGTCGGGGATGCTGGAACACCCACATTCCTGTCTTTTACACAGAAAAGCTGACATTAGTACAAAAAAGTTTCTAATGCCGCGTACACACGAGCGGACTTTACGGCAGACTTTGTCCTGCGGACTCTTCAACGGACTTTCCGAATGAACGGACTTGCCTACACACGATCAACCAAAGTCCGACGGATTCGTACGTGATGACGTACGACCGGACTAAAACAAGGAAGTTCATAGCCAGTAGCCAATAGCTGCCCCAGCGTCGTTTTTTGTCCGTCGGACTAGCATACAGACGAGCGGACTTTTCGACCGGACTCAAGTCCGTCAGACAGATTTGAAACATGTTTCATTTCTAGGTCCGTCAAACTTTTGAGAAAAAAAAGTACGCTGGAGCCCACACACGATCGAATTATCCGACGGACTCAGGTTTGCCGGACCAAGTATGCCGTAAAGTCCGGTCGTGTGTACGCGCCATTACAGTCACTGATTAAATTTGAACCAGCTTAGACAGTGTTCATTTTGATGTCAAACTTCGACTTAGTTTTAGTCATAGTCCTTTGACTAAAAAGCAAATTTAGTTTTAGTCATCTGAATTGCTTTAGTTTTAGTCATATTTTAGTTGACTAAAATCTCTAGTACATTTTAGTCGACTAAAATCTTAATGGGTTTAGTTAAATTGTAATGCATAATTTAAGCATCTCTCTAGAATTTCCAAAGTCATTATTCATTATAGAGATTTCCCAGCGAGAGCAGCAAGCCGGTGACATCACCGGCGCATGCGCTCTGAAGGAAAGGCATACCTGTGCCATTCCTTCAGAGCTCTGTGCCATGCCCAGGGCTCCCATGCACATGCGTGGGAGTGACATCATCACGGCTCGGCGAATCAGACGGCTTGTACCAGCGAAACCGGCAGTGGTGGCCTGTCCACTAGGGGCGAACAGGCAACGCCCTTCCATCCATGCGTCTGGCCCCCTGATCTACATGCAAGGATGCCGGATGCATTGATTCGAATGGGGGGGTGGGGAGTTTTGAAGCATGTGATTAGAACCAGAGGCTCTTATAGGCTTCAAAAAAGGGTGGTCCGAGCCCACCCAGTTGTGTTACAATAGCAATTGAATATTCTCTGTTGTAACACTGAGTCTCCTCCCGGGTCAATCAGGAAGCGGGTCATGAGACCTGTCAACTGACTGGTCCAAAAGAGAGCCGATGACTCTCTGGCTGGAGGAGGAGGGAGGAAGGGAGGAAATGCACGGAGGAGAGGAGGGAGAAGACAGGAAACTAGCCAACAAGCAGCCCGCAGCCCAGAGAGAAGCTGCCTGCCCCACTGCTCGCAAGATGGGTAAGTGCAAGGCCCGAAAAAAAAAATACCAGCCGCCACTGGAACCCGGAAGGAAGACCGGTTGAAGATGGAAGCCCTGTCAGTGGTGACAGCTGCCTAATCCAGAGATCACTTTGCATTTGTTCGGAAAATGCAAGGCATTCTCTGAATGGTGCAGGTGTTGAGCAGCCAACCTCCAGTACTCACAATGCATCAGGCTGGCTGCTCAGCACACGACTTGGAAGGAAGTTGAGAACACTGGAGTAGTGGTGTCTACTTCAGTGATTTCCAGCTTTCAGGGTGATCTGCCAGGTATGGTATATACATAGTTACATTGGTCCAAGCTGGACCAATGTAACTATGTATAATATAGCGATGCCTTGAATTCTTCTTTAACTTTTAGGGATGGTCTCAGATTTGGAAGAGTTTTCCCTTTACACTTTTACTTGGGAAATACATCTTTACTCTCTGTATATATCATGTATTCTTGGCTTTTGATGATGGTTTTCTAAATATGTGCATGTTAACTGCAAAAAAAATTCTTTTATTATCCAATTAAAATAATTATTTTAAGTATGGATATTTGTACATTGTTACATTGGTCCAACTCGGTCCAATGTAATAGGCATATACCATACCTGTTGGATCCCTTTAGAAAAAGCATTGTAGTAGACACCGCTACTATAGTGATCTCCACTTACTTCTGGGTCACATGCAAAGCGTCTGTCCTACTGCATTGTAAGCACAGGCCATAACCATCAGGGCATGGGCGCTATTTAGAGATCGCTTGCATTTTTTTCACTGAAAGCAAAGCGTTCTCTGCTTGGATGAGGTGGAGAGGTGGGACACACTCTCTACTTTGTCCAGTCAAAGAACGCTTTGCATTCATTGAGAACTTTCAAGAAATTCTTTGAATGGGGTCTGTGCAGGACACTCGGCATGGACCCAGAACCGTGAGGAGATCACTGGAGTAAGGGTGCCAACTACAGTGATTTCCAGCTTCTAGAGAGATCCCTCAGGTATGGTAATGTATATGTATAGTTATGTTGAACCAAGCTAGACTAATGGAACTAGAAGGTAGAAATTGGCATACCTAGAATTCCTCTTTAATAAATACGTAATGTAGTAATTTAAGGGCAGTATTGGAATTACCAGACAAACTCTTTCAGCAGCTATGTCCCTAGAAGTTGGTTTACCATGTTGTTCATAATGTAACTGGGCTGTACAAGCCTCCCATAAACATATCTGAATCTTATATTACAGGAAAACTTGTCATTAAACCCGGTGAAAAGGCCATCATCATCCGCACCAGATTTATACTGATTGAGGATGGGGCAGAGCTGCATGTGGGGAGCGAAGACTGTCCTTTCCAAGGACATCTCACCATCATTTTGTATGGAAGGTAAACTCATTAGCAATTGCCTAACGACAAGGGCTGAATTGTTTAATATTCAACCACAAGACCATGCAATGCAGGACTTGTGGTCGGCATAGACTCTCAGACTGGATGTGGAAATATAAACAGAGGAGACAAGCGAAGGAAAGGTTACAAAATCCAAAAAGAATCCGCTGTGTGAGTCAGAGAACACAACGCTGTGTAAATAAATTTGTTTTCAATGAGTTTTATTAAGTAATCTACAGCATCTTGACATTGGCAAGTTTATTTAGAACAAGAAGCCATCTTACTAATAACTATTTACAGTATATTGACAGTATTGGCTGACCTATTTGTATTACCGAAAGCAAACGTGTGTTTTGTGCAAGCAGAGCAAAGCAACTGACCTGCTTTAATGCAACCCTACCCCGCAGTACACTCACACTATTACTATGTAAATATGTGCTGCTGGGGAGGGGGGATTAAAGTGAACCTGTTGCTTTGCCCTTCATGGACAACTCAGAGGTACCCTTACACATGAAGTGTATATTTTATTTCCATGGAAGCTATAATGTGTTGTAAATGTATATTCTAAAGCAGGGGTAGGTAATCTTTAACACTCCAGCTGATGTTGAACTTCAAGTCACACAAAGCATTGCAACATTGTGACTGCCACAGCCATGATTTCCAATGACAGAGGCATGTTGGAGTCACCACAATTGGAGTGCCGATGTTGCCTACCACCTTAGAGTAGGAGGGTGTCAACGAACATCTGACAGGGCCAAGAGGCTTCCTCTCACACTGAGCTCCAGCATATCATCAGGCCAGTCTGTGAGTGTAGGAAGATGGATTCTGTACTGGGGGGTTCATCTGTGCTGGGGGTGTGATCTATACTACTGGGTCTATCCTGGGGAGGGCGATCTGTACTGATAGGGGGAGGGGCATCTGTATTAGGGGGTCTGCGCTGGGGGACTGATCTGTACTAAGGTGTCTGTGCTGGGGGGGGTCAGGGTCTCCTCTGGGGGGGAGGGCAATCTGTACTAAGGGGTTTGTGCGGGGGGAGTTGGTCTATGCTGAGGGGTCTGTGCTGGGGGATGGTTGGTCTGTGTTAACCGGGTCAGTCTGTGCTGAAGGGTCTGTGCTGGGGTGGTGGTCGGTCTGTATTAAGGGGTCTATGCTGAGAGGTCTGTGCTGGGGAGGTCAGTCTGTACTGGTGAGGATAGGGGAAGTCGGTACGGAGGGGTTTGTGCTCGAGGGGTTCTGTCTGTGTGTGTGTATGGGGGGGGATATGGGGTAGTCGGTCTGTGCTGAGGGGTTCTATCTGTACTGAGGGGTTTGTGCTAGGGAGGGGAGTCTGTACTGAGCTGTCCACAGTGGGGAATGGAGTCTGCTCTGAGGGGTTTGTGTTCGGGGTGGGGGGTCAGTCTGTGTGGGGGGGAGGTTTCTACTGAGGGGTTTGTGCTGGGTGGTCTGTACTGAGGGGGTAGGCAGAGAGGGGGGATTTAGGACTGTTAGGAGAGATCTGTACTGTTGGAGAGTATGGGCTTGGAGGAGGAGGTGATCTGTACTCGGAAGAGGGGGTCATTTGGTTGTACGTTGATACTCCTGACAACTGCACTGTAGACATATAGGGCTCATTTAGAAGGGTGCTGAGACACGTCCTGTTTTCTGCATCTGCCTCGGAACTGCACGCAGGCAGCCCATAGAAGTGGATGCAGACACAGCACAGCGCTCTAGTCCTTGACAGCTATTTTTTAGTGGGAGGGGGGGCAAAAAAATGACCATCTTCAGGTGCCAAATGTGCTAATTATGCCTCAGTCAGAAGCATGGTAGAAAGTGTTATGAATATGTGTGCAAGAGATCATATAGAGATGTGGTTAAGGAAAATTGAATGAACATATTGACTTTAGTAAAGTTGCGGTGTTTCTGCCATTAATGTACACATTCAAAATCATCCTTTTTACCATGTAGGTCAGATGGAGCTAAACCTCCTCATGATTATTTTGGCCACAAATACATTGGTGTGGGAAATGGAGGAACCCTTGAAATTCACGGCAAGAAAAAGATGTCCTGGACCTTCCTGAATAAAACACTCCACCCCGGTGGCATGAGTGAGGGAGGGTACTTCTTCGAGAAGAGCTGGGGGCACCGCGGCATCATTGTACATGCCATTGATGGTAAAACTGGCGAAGTGATTCATGCAGACAGGTGAGTTTCTGATCATATCTTTTTATGCTTAACTCCATATTCTTTTAGTATAGTCACTTGGGAGGAAAATACCATCCAGCATTTGAGTCCTTTTTGTTTTCTGCCGTTTTATGACAAAATAGGACCACAAACTAAAGCAAAATGCAAAGTACATGGTAAAGGATTTATAGGATAATGCCAAATGTAGTCTAAAGGACTTTTAAGGTATTGAATTTACAAAAATAACCCAAAATCCATAATTTTATTGTTAAAGCTGAAGTTTAGGTACGACAATTTTTACTTAGTTACATGGGTGCAATACCTGTTGGATCCCCATGAAAAATAGAAATCACTGTAGTAGACACTGCTACTAGTGATTCCCGCAATGTCGAGTAGCTGTCCTGCTGCTTAGTGAACGCAGGAGGTATCCCACTTGGAATGGGCGCCATTCAGGGAACACTTTCTCAGTGATGGAAAAGTGTTCTCTAAATTGGACAAGTTCGACATCATGATGTCACCACCCCATTTCTCCACCTTGTCCAATTAAGAGAGTGCTTTGCATTCATTGAAAAAAATGCAAAAGGTTTTCTGAATGGTGCTCATGCCGAGTGAGTGACCGTCTGTGTTCAGTAAACAGCAGGACAGCCACTTGGCATGGGACCCGGAAAGCTAGTGGAGATCACTGGAGTAGTGGTACATACTACAGTGACTTCCAGATTCCACGGAGATCCCATAAGTATGGCCCATATGTACTTACATTGGTCCTATGTAAAAAAAATTGCCATACCCAATTTTCAGTTTTTCTTAACGATGTTGCAAAGCATACATATAGGTAAAAACACCCTACACCTCTCTAAACTTCGTTGGAGTCATCCTGCTCAGCGGAGAATCTGTCTGCTGAGCAGACGCATGACTGGTCCAAGTCCGCTCAGCTTGTGCTCCCACAGCTTCATACAGGAGACTGGAGAGTCTACGGGTGCCAGCACGGTCTACAGCTGCAAATGTCACACGGAAAAAGAGAAATGGCGGCACTCTAATATAGCAAAAAAAGTCTTTAATGCCTTATTTAATAATCAAGCATGAAGACACAAAAACACAGCTCCATGCAAGGAGACAGTTAATGCGTTTCATGGATATATCATAACAGACTAAGCGCTATATGACTAAGCCCTATTTGTGTGAAACACGTTCACTGTCTCCCTGCATGGAGATGTGTTTTCTTCATGTTTGATTATTAAATAAATCATTCAAGACTTTTACTGCTACATAGGAGTGCCACCATTTCTCTTTTTCCTTATGAAATGTCTTCAACATTGCAGAACAGGTCAAGTTGAATGTGACTACTACTAGGTATAGATGTGAGATATAAAGTAGCCTCTGAAGGGCTCTCTTCCTTTTCCTTTTCATTTATTTTTATTTCTTTCAAGGTTACTGGTTTAGTCCCTGTATGTCCTTACTTTGCAAAGCATTAAAGAAGATGGTTTGAGACTTAGAAATGAATATAAAGAATTCTGCTGTGTTCATGTGTAATGCTTCCATGTCTTGTTTCTCTGCTGACAGGTTCGATACATACAAATCTAAAGATGAAAGCTTTCGTTTGGCTCAGTATATGAAATCTGTTCCAGAGGGTACCATATTGTCAGTGGCAGTGAATGATGAGGGTTCCCGTCATTTAGATGATTCTGCAAAGAAAGTGATGACTAAACTGGGGAGCAGACACTTCCTACACCTGGGTTTCCGGTCAGTATAGTAGGATATTCTACCATCTTCCACTGGCCACGGTAGACTGCAGGGAAACTGTCTTTTTCTAGTTAACAGCTAATCATGCCGGTCCCTAATAGTGCCAATACGGAGAAAATATATTGTTGTTTAGGCATTGTGTTCCAAGCATTCAAAGTATCATGTGAACATAACCTTAGTACCATTATGATTTTGGTCATGGGACTTGCACCTCTCCGTAATTATACTCTTGAACATTTTTTTTGTGTCGGTGGGTGGTTTATGTAATTTTTGGGCAGGTCTTGGCCTCAAACTTCCACTTTTCTGGTTTAGCTGAGAATGACATGACCCACTCTCTATCTGAAGCCTCCTGGGATACTAACATCACACATTCCAGGAAGCTTCGGGTCAGTCTCTAACACACTGTTCATGCTCTGGGCAATCTCTGCAAACATCGTCAGGGGGCTGGTTCAAAGAAACTGTAAAAAACAGCTGGCCTCCTGATGATGTCAGAAGAGAAGATGATGGCACAGGACCTGGAGTGCTGAGATGGAGCTGTGGCTAACACCAGACAGCACTAGATTCGTGGACTGGTGAGTAGCTTCTTAAAGTATAACTAAAGGCAAAACTTATTTTTTTAGTTTTGGAGTTTTGGATAGAGTGGAGAGGGATTAGAACCCCTGTCAGTTTTTATTGCTGTCTGTGTCCCCGTTAAGGAGATACACCCTCTCTATTTTGTCAAGTTTATAGTTACCATTTAAAGTCAAAGTAAAAGAAAATCCCAAATTTTGGGTTGTCCCCAGAAAAGTAATATGGGGAACTCTTCCAATGGGGACACTAGTTCTGGTGACCTGGGGGCCCCCAAGGAATTACCTTGATTTGCAGGTATTTCCTCTCACTTCCTGTTTGGCTATGGGACAGGAAGTGAAGGGAAATCTCTACAATGGGACACAGTTGGCGGAACAAAAATCTGACGGGTTATAATCCTCCCTTACTCTATCCAATAGGAAAAAAAAAAGTTTTGTCTATAGTTCTACATTAAGGACAGAGCTCACCTGTCAAGGTAAGAATTAAAAATGAAAAGAGGACAGTAAAGCTTCTCCATAAGGTATAACTAAACAAAGTCACCACAATCTCACATATTCGTTAACATGTCAAAAATTATTTTTTTTATATTTTTCAATCAGTAGCTTTCCTAAAATAAATAATACCTGCTGATACTGCCATGAAGATTCTAATTCAGGTACTTCCGGTTATGGGAATGACAATGCTCTGTCCATGTCTTCCAATTGTGCTTTTGCATTGTCAACCTATCACACAGGATTCCAAATTGAAACTGGAGCACACATTACGCAGGCATGGTCCCCAAATGTCATTGTCACGAGAGGGCCCTGAGAAATGCCATGCAGCAAGCGCTGCAGCTAAGTACTTGCATGTAGACAGAAAGTGGCCGCAAAAGATCAGCAGCACTGAGATGCAACAAAAGATTTTAAAAAGTGATAAACGAATATTTTAATTTAAAAAAAGCTTATGATTCACAATTCATCAGCAAGCATATACTCGTTCAGTAATGGCTTGTATTTACTATACGTTATTGATTTCTTTCATGGAAATGTAAAATTTATAAATGCAATCATTCTCAGGCATGCTGTATACTAAGGCCTCATGTACACTGCTGCTGGTAAACGGACGTTCAAAGGCAGTTGGATGCTTTTTTTTAGCTGCCCCTGAACTCATCCAATGTTATCTTATGTGTACATGCACACAGGTTCGTTTAATGTCGTTTTTAGGCAGTTGCGTTTCTAGGCTTTTCTTTGAAGGCAAAAAAATGAGTTCAGATGCCGAAGTTTCCGACGTTTCAGACGCCAAACGTGGCTAAAAGTGGCTAAACGCGGTAACTCGCATTTAGCCGCGTTTCGTTTACAGACATTTTTCATTTTTGTCTATTTTGAAAAAAAAATAATTTTCATACGCTTCTAAGCGCAAACGTGGCTAAACGCGGCATATAAAAGTGGCAAAAGGGACGTTTTAAACGCGGGTTACTATCTGTCAAGTTAAATCGTTCAGGAGAGGTTGTAAAAACGTTCCGTGTACATTAAGCCTTGGGCTACTTTCACACTGCTCTGTTGCAAAAATGTGGTAAAAACGCATATGCATTTTTGCTGCATTGTCAGCGTTTTTGCACAACTGCGGGTGCATTTTTGATGCATTTTTCTATTAATTTCAATGGGAAGGTGCATTTTTACTGCACCAAAAATGCAGCTTTCAGGACTTAAGGTTTTAATGCATTTTTCTTTTTTTTAACGCAAAAACTAAAGAAGAACTGATCAGTGTGAAAGCAGCCTTACTGAGTGCCAAGTACAATGTACAGTAGCACAAAACAGCCAATCAAAAAAAAATAAAAAATTCTCATATGTGTGATTACAGTATTCTCCTTAACTCTACTCACTGATTGGCTGCTTAAGGTTAACGCACATAATTGTTGTTTGCATTATATGAAATAACAGCTGTATGCACATTTTGCTGTAATAGTGTCTCTTTAAGCTGTGGCAAGTTGCTGTGCACAGACGGTCTGTCTGTCTGCGCGTGCTCGGTCCTTCGAGATACAAAGCCTCAGTATGTGAAGTGACTTGTTCCTTGTTTTAATATACAGGTTGTTCTGTTTATTCCAGACACCCCTGGAGTTTTATCACCGTGAAAGGCGATCCGTCCAGTTCTGTGGAAGACCACATGGAGTATCAAGGTACAGCTAAATGCTGAATGTGTGACATGGAACATTCCCTAGTCTGACTTCTAAAATAAAATCGAAATCAGTTTGCTATACACAATAGCAGCCCCTAAAATTCATATTTCTTCCCTTCAGCCCTTGGACTGTGCTGTGTGCCATGACTGTGTGTAACTGTGTAGATCTTAGTCTAGCCGAAATTCATTCTGTGGGAGGCCTGAACCACCAGGCTTGACAAAGGCCAGAACATTCTTAACTGAACCGCACCTGTATCCAATGAGATGCAGCCACTGTTCGGGTATTCTGACAGCTGTGGGTGCCGGCTGCAGGGGCGGCCCGTCCATTAAGGGCGCATGGGCGCCGCCCCCTCTATCCACGCCACCCCCCTATTTGGTTAATGGATAGATTCATGCATGGCTTAAGGGGGTGGCTCTCTGGGGACCCTAATGTAAAGGGGGGCTCTCTGGGAACCCTGATGTAAATGGGGGGCCCCCTGGGTACCCTGATGAAAGGGGGAGGCTCTCTGAGGACTCTGATGTAAGAAGGAGGCTCTCTGGGGACCCTGATGTAAGAAGGAGGCTCTCTGGGGACCCTGATGTAAGAGGGGACTCTCTGGGGACCCTGATGTAAGAAGGAGGCTCTCTGGGGACCCTGATGTAAGAAGGAGGCTCTCTGGGGACCCTGATGTAAGGGGGGCTCTCTGGGGACCCTGATGTAAGGGGGGCTCTCTGGGGACCCTGATATAAGGGGGGAGTCTCTGGAGACCCTGATGTAAGTGGGGGGCTCTCTGGGGATATATATACACACACACACGTATATTACTGTATATACATGTGTATGCCCGCCCAAGCGTATGACTTTCTTTACTACGCTGCTATGGGCTCTAGCCCCAGATCTTTTGTAGACCTAGCATCGCCTCTGGGTGTCCCTCATTCCCATCTTAAAAAGTTGGGAGGTATGCTTTACAACCCCTTTTTATTTCCTGACAACAATCAAACCAGCATAAGCATGCAATTACATAGCATATTATACAAAGTGGCCGGGGGGGGGGCTACTAACAAGCCTACACATTTACTCCATAGGATCATTTGAAGGAGTTAGCAATCCAAATCCATAGTGGAGTCCTGTCCGTCTGCATGATTGCTGGTTTATAATAACCACTTCCTATATGTAATTGTCCTGCTGTGTCTTTACATTCCCTGTTGGGTCCATAGATGTTTATATATAAATAGAAATAATGACACATGGCACAAAGAAATATGACATTTTAGATTGGGCTTTTCCTGTCCTCTATGATCTCCTCTGTATGGTTTACCTGCTCCGGTCTATTTTCTCTAACATGCTTCCTGGGTTATTTATGTGTTGGACAGGAAGCAGGGGGTCCACGGCGGCTCGAGTGCACAAGCTTTTCCAAGCCGAAAACGGGGAATACTTCAACGTATCCTCATCCAGCCAGTGGGTTCAGGGTAAGTGAAAACCCATCACTTCTAACATGTCACTAAATATTTAAAAACAGTATCTGGGGATCGCTGCAGCCCGATAAAGACTTGCTTAATCTGAAGTTTATTTCTCTGTCTGACAAATCCGGAGTCAGGGATTCAAAAGCCCAGAAACCACAATTTTCTATAAATTTTCCGTATTTGCTTTCCTTCGTGTGCTATTGGTTCATTACGGCTGTGATTTTTTGGAACACACGGATCATTTATTTGGAAGCTGCAGACATGCAGAAGTCTCCGGCAACCCTGCGCTGTGCACATGAAAAATGTATGAGCTTCCAGTTGTCGGACACAGACGTCCCTTTTAACTCACTTGCTTGTTTGCTGATCTTGGCTGGCTGAGGTCTCTGGCTTTGGCCCTAGCTGGACAACAACAGCCTATCTACTGTCCTGATTTCATTATTGCTCCAATTTATTGCTCAACCTGAAAATGTCACTTGCTATTTTTAATTACAGAAAAAAAAAAAAGAAATCTGTTTTCGTTGGCGCCGGGATTTCTTTTCTAATTGATGTCTCTGTGCAAGAGACTGGACATTAATCAGGATAAAGAGAAAGCTTTACATAATCTGTCTACTGTCCCTCTGATTCTGGACTGCTAGGACATGTGTTTGCCAGTCTCTGATATATAGAAGTGGAGTAAGTGCCGGGGCGGCTTCAAAGTCGTCCGATTCTGAAGCCGCCCCGTACAGTGCGACTTCAATGCGACTTGCAAAACACCTTCTGTAATAGAAGTCAATGCAAGCCGCTCCGAAGTCGCCCCAAAGTAGTACAGGAACCTTTTTCTAAGTCGGAGCGACTTGAGTCGCTCCTATTAGAGCAGTCCCATTGCAATGCATGTAGCGTTTTTAAAAAAAAAAATGGGGATATTTATTACAGCAAAAAGTACAAAATATTGTGTTTTTTTTCAAAAATGTCACTCTTTTTTTGTTTATATTGCAAAAAATAAAAACCGCAGAGGCGATCAAATACCACCAAAAGAAAGCTCTATTTGTGGGAAAAAAAGGACGTCAATTTTGTTTGGGTGCAACGTCGCACGACCGCGCAATTGTCAGTTAAAGCGACGCAGTGCCGAATTGCAAAAAGTGCTCTGGTCAGGAAGGGGGTAAATCCTTCCGGGGCTGAAGTGGTTAATCTGAGAGATACAAAATATTTCAGTTTGTCAGAAAAGTTAGCCAATTCCAGAAGTGACATGTACAGTATTATCATAGTATTATTTCTGACAACTGATGTTATTTCCTTATTGATAGCAGTCTGAATCGAACCTGCCCTGTAAATGAACAATAGATGGAATTTTAATCTGATTAGTGGTGGTGGTTAGAGTAGTATTAAAGGCTCAGCATTTTTTAGTTTAACACGCTGAGTGCAAATAAAATAAACATTTACCAGTAAATAATTTTAAATTCTTACCTCAGCACTTGCAGTTTACAACTTTCAGTGCTGCTTACCCTGCTCTCTCTGTGCTGCTTCTCTGAACATCCAGTCTTCACAGGGAGGAGTTAACAGTAGACAGTGTGGTCTCCAGTTAGTCTGTTAGCTTGGAGACGGGAGGAGGAGAAGAGCAGGGGAGTGCCTTGCCATCCTAGGCTATGGGGTTGTGTGTTTCTATTGATGCACACAACTCTACTCCCTGTATGCATTGGAGCCAATGCGAGTGCCCGGTGGGCGTGATGACCGATGGGCACTGGCGATCGCTCGTGACAGTTCTTTCAAGGGAGACGAGACCGACCGTGTGTTCATACTAAGTACGAACACTGATCTGTCTCCTCCCCTAGTCAGTCCCACCCCCCCCCCCCACAGTTAGAAAACACCCAGGGAACACATTTAACCCCTTGATCGCCCCCTGGTGTTAACCCCTTCCCTGCCAGTGACATTTATACAGTAATCTGTGCATTTCTATAGCACTGATCGCTGTATAAATGTCACTGGTCCCAAAAATGTGTCAAAAGTGTCCAATTTGTCCGCCGCAATATCACAGTCCCAAAAAAAATCGCTGATCACTGCCATTACTAGTAAAAATAAAAATAATATTAAAAATGCCATAAATCTATCCCCTATTTTGTAGACGCTATAACCTTTGTGCAAACCAATCAATATACGCTTATTGCGATTTTTTTTACCAAAAATGTGTAGAAGAATACGTATCGGCCTAAACTGAGGAATTTTTTTTTTTTAATTTGGGATATTTATTGTAGCAAAAAGTTAAAGATATTGGAGGTTATTTACGAAAGACAAATCCACTTTGCACTACAAGTGCACTGCAAGTGCACTTGTAAGTGCACTTGGAAGTGCAGTCGCTGTAGATCTGAGGGGGACATGCAAGGAAAATAGTAAACAGCATTTTTGCTTGCACGTGATTGGATTTTAAAATAAGCAGAGCTTCCCCTCATTTCAGATCTTTACCTCAGATCTACAGTGACTGCACTTCCAAGAAACTCAATTACATTACACAATGGGGGAGATTTAGGAAATGTGGAGAGTGCAAAATCTGGTGCAGCTCTGCATAGAAACCAAACAGCTTCCAGGTTTTATTGTCAAAGCTTAAAGTGATTGTAATGCCCCGTACACACGGTTGGATTTTCCGACGGAAAATGTGTGATAGGACCTTGTTGTCGGAAATTCCGACCGTGTGTGGGCTCCATCACACATTTTCCATCGGATTTGAGAGCAGGCTATAAAATTTTCCGACAACAAAATCTGTTGTCGGAATTTCCGATCGTGTGTACACAAATCCGCCGCACAAAGTGCCACGCATGCTCAGAATAAATAAAGAGATGAAAGCTATTGGCTACTGCCCCGTTTATAGTCCCGACGTACGTGTTTTACGTCACCGCCTTCATGATCGGATTTTCTGACAACTTTGTGTGACCGTGTGTATGCAAGACAAGTTTGAGCCAACATCCGTCTGAAAAAATCCATGGATTTTGTTGTCGGAATGTCCGATCAATGTCCGACCGTGTGTACGGGGCATTAGGGTAATTTTTTTTTAAATAACAAACATATACTTACCGCCACTGTGCAGCTCATTTTGCACAGAGTGGCCCTGAACCAGCTCTTCTGGGGTCCCCCGGCGGCTCTCAGGGCTCCTCCCCACATCTGATAACCCCCTCGGAGAAGCACTTCCCTGAGGGGGTTACCTTGCTGGGGCGCTCCCAAGTCCAGCATTTGCAGACACAGAATGCCGGACTCGGCCCCGCCCCCTGGCACCCGCGTCATTGGATTTGATTGACAGCAGCGGGAGCCAATGGATATCAATCTATCCAATCAAGAGCCGGGAGCCTGTGGAGAAAGAGACATCGCGTCCCCAACGACTGAATGAAGGGGTTCAGGTAAGTAAAATGGGGGGGGGGGGCAGTGAATGACAGGTGTTTTTTCACCTTAATGTATAGGATGCATTAAGGTGAAAAAACACAAAGGTTTACAACCCCTTTAATTGAACAAGCTGAAGTTCAAAGTTGATTGAGTATCATGAACAGCTGCACTAGATTGGGCTGTTATGGGCTCCATAAGTATCAGTATACATTTCTGAGCCGTATAGAAAGAAGCTGCCCTTGTTTGGATTTAGTTACTGTAAAGTACTACCTTTGCAGTCTATAGGACACCGGCAGGACTGACATCATCTAATTCATGATGGAAAAATGTGGTAGAAAATAAGCAGGAAGACTGGTGTTGATTAGAGAAGTCATGTTATCGAGTAGCAGAATCTTGAGAGTCTAAACGATCCACCATGTTCATTTGTGCTGGCAGCTGAAACCGACCTGTTTGGTATGATGTCAAACTTGTGTAAGCGGTTTGCAGCTAGATGTGGACCTATAATCCCAACTTGTCATTTTGCTGGAAATCAGCTTGTAATTCTGTCATGTTTTTGGTGCACATTTCTGTTTCGCTACTTGCAAATAAACAAGTGAATCTGGCAGGCTTGCAATGTGAGTGCTGTGCCTTTTACATTCCAGATGTGGAGTGGACGGACTGGTTTGACAAGTATGAGAGCACACGGTACAGAGATTGGGAGAAACTCTCTGAATTCCAGGCCAGGTATCCTGACAAGATCTGCACCCATCCTGTTGACATCAAGGTACATGAAATCACCATGCCAGAGTGCTGAAATATTATGGTATAGGCCAGGGGTAAGCAACGGAGCTCGCCCGGACTTCAGACATCAACATACAGCAGAGAAAGTATCCTATCCCGCATATCACTGCAAATCCACCGTGAAAGAGTATGTGGCAGTCTCAGCCCGGGCTCCAGCCAGGCCACACTCCATCGCATTTCGCTCTACCCTTTTTTGATGCTAGTCTCAAATCGCAAGTGAAGAGGGTACTCACCATCAGAAAATTTTGCAACGACAGAATTCAATGTCAGAAGTGACATAATGTGTTAATTGTTTTGTATGTGTTCTTTCATTTCTGAGCATGCCTAGTCTTGCTCTTCAGATTTTTTCCTTTGTCAGAAAACCGCACTAATGAAAAGAAAATCGGACGTGGTGGTCACATCAGACAAACATTTTTAAGCCTGCACATCCAGTTTTTGTCTCCTGAAAATTCGCAATTGGCTGTCAAAAGCAGCATACTAACGATCAGATAATCGGCAGATCGTTCGTTCATTGGACAAAATTTATCTTCAGATTTTCTGACCGTGTGTACGGGCCTTAAGAGGTGTAGAATGTTGGACTTTTTTTGTTAACTCTCCGTATGGTAGAACATCTTCCTTCTTATCTCACGGATGGCAGCACTATTGGCCCTCCCTCTAGCCTATTCTAACCTTGCTTGATGGCACAGATTCTCTTCACTACAGTTGTCAAATTTCAATCCATGTATAGGCAGGATGGTTGTACAGAAGTTCTTCTGTACAACCAGCTTATTGGGTTTTTCCCGAATGATCAGTGCCTCCAGCTATAGCCGGTGTTCTGCCGAGAAAGTTCCCCATGGCGGATAAGGACCCCCCTCTACTGCGCAGGCGCAGCGCTTGCGCAGTACGAGCCGGCGGAAATAGCCGAAGGCGAATAGTTGTAAATCAGCTGTACACGGCGCCTGTAAGAGGGCTCCTCGCGGGCTCGCTTCGCTCGCCACGCTTTGGGCACGGCCTCGCTTCGCTCTGCACTTTTTTATTCTCCCTCTAGGTCCACTTGGATGGTGGGGCTTGAACCTGGACCCAGGGCGCAGGCGCCATGTACAGCTGATTGAAGGTTTTCAGCTTCGGCTATTTTCGGCAGCTCCTTAGTCGTTCGTACTGCGCCTGTGCCGTACAGGGGGGTCCTTATCCGCCGGGGGAACTTTCTCGCCAAGACACCGGCACCACTGTGCAGTGTGTTGTGACAGTGGGGAAGGCTTTCCACTGTCATAACACAATGGTGCAGCGGGAGTGATTCCCACATCCACCTCCAATGTGTGGATGGGGGAATCGGGTCATTTGTTTTTTTGGTTCAACCCGCTGTTTGAAGGGGAAAAAATTATCAATTTATGGCCAGCTTTAGATGTTAGAGGTTTAGGAAGTAGACCTTTTTTTTAAACAAATTCCAGTATGGTAGAATATATTTCTGCTTAACTCACTGATGACAGCTCTAGTAGCCCTCTATTCAGCTTATTCTAATCCTGGTTGATGAGACATGTGCTGTTCACTACAGTTCTCATAAAAGGAACTCAGAGTGAGGCTTTCTTAGTTAGATGTGGAGGATGTAGGACAAGTAGCCCCGCCAGCTTATTCTATTCTTGCTTCATGGCACAGGTGCTCTTCACTACCCCTGTCATTAAAGTGACCCAGAGTGAGGTTGTCTTGAATGTTAGAGGTGTAGGATGTAGGACATTTTTTGCTCCACACCGAAGTGTCCCTGATGCTGATCCCCCCCCCCCCTTTTTTTTTATTTTATTTTTCTCTATTGCTCAGCTGCCACTAAACCAGCTCTAATGTAACAGTCTGAACTGTATTGTACCCAGGTGCTTAATATTTGACTGATGAGATTGTACCACTGTATACCCTCTTGGAATTTAAATAAACCTTTTCTGTTAAAAAAAAAAGGTGTGAAAATACAGAAAAACGCAGTAAAACATACATGAGTGTATCCTAAGTATAACAGCAAATAAGACTTTACTATAAGAAGGAACTCAATAGTAATTCAGTGAAAGGAAGAACAGACATACGGCACCATGTGGATATTGTTTTTGCTGCCTGTCTCGTAGTTAATAAAACATCAGGCTTCACACCCAGGAACAACGGTTTCCCATTGCTAACCATAAATAAGACCGTATGCTGTATATCCTATTACATCCTTTTTTGTGGTCTCAGTAGGCATCCTAAGCTCTTTTGGAATGGCCGGGTTTGTTATCAGTTTCATTCCTAAGCATGTAGTGCAGACAGCCATGCAGAGGGAGCAGGAGCCTTCACATTCACATCTCACTAGGTAGGGAATTAGGTGGAGTGCCATCAAACGACCTCACAGAGAGCATTTAAAGATGTTGTTTGGTTTAACAACAGGGAAGCAAAATCATGACTTAAATAATAAATTATCAAACAAAGACCATATTATATGTGAATGGAAAACAGTACATAAACTGCCATTCTCACAAATATTATGCTGGATCTCACAGGAACAAAGGCAGCCAGGACTGGACTAACTAAGCCAACAAGAACAGGCAAATCTATGACATTAGTAAACACTGAATGGCTACTGGTTCAAATCAGAAACAAATGTGGTATTGAATGTAACTATCACTTTTTAACTTTCAATTAATAAGCCACTTGAAATTTAAATGCAACCTCAAATACATTTTTATTTGGCCCTTGTGCCAGAAAGGCTGGTGTGTTTGTGGGCTGTAGCCTGCCTAATCTAAAGGTAGTCATACACTGATTGAACTTCAGGCCAGTTCCTGATGAACCATTCAGAATCCACATACAAGGGTTACCAGGTTGGCACTGTTCCACATATTACATAGTTACATAGTAGATGAGGTTGAAAAAAGACACAAGTCCATCAATTCCAACCCATGTGTGTGATTATATATCAGTATTACATTATATATCCCTGTATATTGTGGTCGTTCAGGTGCTTATCTAATAGTTTTTTGAAACTATCCATGCCCCGCCAGTGGAAGAGAATTCTACATCCTTGCCGCTCTTACAGTAAAGAAACCTCTACATAGTTAAACCTCTTTTCTTCTAATTTTAATGAGTGGCCGCGATTCTTGTTAAACTCCCTTCTGCGAAAAAGTTTTATCCCTATTGTGGGGTCACCAGTACGGTATTTGTATAATGAAATCATATCCCCTGTCAAGCGTCTCTTCTCCAGAGAGAATAAGTTCAGTGCTCGCAACCTTTCCTCATAACTAAGATCCTCCAGATCCTTTATTAGCTTCGTTGCCCTTCTTTGTACTCGCTCCATTTCCAGTACATCCTTCCTGAGGACTGGTGCCCAGAACTGAACAGCATACTCTAGGTGCGGCCGGACCAGAGTCTTGTAGAGCGGAAGAATTATCATTTTATCTCTGGAGTTAATTCCCTTTTTAATGCCAATATTCTGTTTGCTTTGTTAGCAGCAGCTTGGCATTGCATGCCATTGCTGAGCCTATCATCTACTAGGACCCCCAGGTCCTTTTCCATCCTAGATTCCCCCAGAGGTTCTCCCCCCAGTGTATAGATTGCATTCATATTTTTGCCACCCAAATGCATTATTTAACATTTTTCTACATTGAACCTCATGTGCCATGTAGTTGCCCACATGCCATCCATCCTTCAATTGAAAAAGTTATAATATGGAAATGTTACCTCATTTCCACTAATGGTACTGTAGCTAGTAAAATGTGTTTTATTGTGGTTTACAGCACTTTGTAGTACATTACTCACCTTACTGAACAAGCTTCAAAGTGTATTGGATATGGATTTCCATGTAAGAATTCATATGTTGGAAAAATTACATTAGAACTCTGTATAAAGTTGTAGCAGATGTCACATATGTCACTATGTACATAAACGGTTGTAAAATATTTAGCAAACATTTGCATTTAGTAACATGTACCTTGTGAATCGCAGGTTACTACAATGAACGGGTCCAGTATACCAGTGCAGGTCTTTTATAAAGGTGCCCATGATTACAGGTTTGAGTGCCGGCAGAACGACCAGGTCCACTCCCAATGTCCAAAATACAAAGTCCAGTTCCTTTGTGGAAAGCCTGGTAAGTATATTTTCAGAATGGAAATCATTTTTGCATAAAACCACAACAGAGGGTAAAATTATTTTATAACTTACACATTGAGTGCTACAGGTATTGGTAGATTTACAGTTATCTAGGGACGGTCAACCCTTAATTTTGAGTACTTTTTCAATGTTACATAAGTCTTATAATAGACCACCCTAAAGCTTGTTACCAAGATAAAACAAAAATACGGAAATATGGAATTTACTATGAAAATATGAAAAAAAAATATTTAACATTTACAAAATTAGTTTAAAAAAATGCTTGATATATACAGGGGGTGATTTACTAAAACTGGTGCACAAAGAATCTGGTGCCCTTGTGCATAATAGCCAATCAGCTTCTAGATATTATTGTCAAAGCTTAATTGAACAAGCTGAAGTTGGAAGCTGATTAGTTACTATGCAGAGCTGCACCAGGTTCTGTGTGCATCAAATTTAGCAAATCTCCCCCACAGCGTACATCACAGTTTTTGCACATATATCCACTGCATGTGGTTACATTTTTCATAAAAATAAATTCCATATTTTTGTGTGATCTTGGTAAAAAGCTAGGGTGCCTGTAGTATAAAAGTCCAAAGTAACATTGAAAAACAACTTATTTTTTTTAACTGTCTTTTTGTTAAACATGTAATCTTTTCCCTCAATAAAAATATACTTTGGAATATAGGAACAAGATCCTGTTTAAGGCAGATTAATAAGCTATCTGTATAGATTCCATTGGATCCCGATATACAAATGAGTCCATCTGTTACTTTTATACAATTGGCAATAATAAAAAATAAATATGAAACATGCAAAGAAACAAAAACTGATATTTTGATACAAAATTTCAGCAGCTAATAATAAGAAATTTAAAATAATTAAATAAATAAATAATGTAATAACATTTAAAATAAGCAATTTAAATGATACAAGGACATTTCTAATAAAAATGAAATATCTCCTGGTAAAAATGGGTTGGGTGTTAAAGCTAGAGTGTTTTTTCCTTACGACATTAGTAAAATGACTTAGGGTCGGTTCACACTGGGGCGACTTGGGATCCGACTTGTACGCCCTCAAGTCGCCCCAAGTCGCCCCAAGTCGCTTTGCATTTAGGTTAACATGGTAGGCAATGGGAGCGTCTTAATTGACACTACTGAAGTCGCTCCGACTTCAGAAAAGACTCCTGTACTACTTCTATCCGACTTGTAGGCGACTTGTACCCATTCAACTCAATGTAAGTCGCCTGCAAGTCGGATCTCTCTGTAAAGTCAAGCGACTTTGCAGAGAAAACCCCTCCCTCCCCCCTCCCTCCCAGAGAGGTGATTGGCCACAGGCGAAGTCGCCTGTCATGGAGGCGACTTCAAGTCGCTTCGTAATTTGCCGAAGTCGCGCTGAAGTCGCGCTGAAGCCGCGTTGAAGTCGCGGTACAAAGTCGCGCTAAAGTCGTGTTGCCCATGTGTGAACCGACCCTTACCTGTAATGACGTATGTCCAATGATGTGCATGCTGTTGGATTCTAGATAAATGTTCCCAGCAGGGATGCCCCATCCTCTTCCTGTCTTTGAACTTCCAATGCTGCGGGGGGGGGGGGGGGGTTATAGCTTCACGTCTGTGCGCTTAACTGCACTAAAGATGGTCTGATGAGGACTTGCCCTCCTACCCTCTCTTCCATTGTGAAAGTTCTTTGATTACACACTGCCTGTAATATCGTCTGGGGGGGTGGAGGGTCCTACGACCGATTCATGTTATAGGCAGTATCATCAGTGAAAGAACTTTTCTCAATGGAAGAGGAGAAAGGGGGGAGGGGTGTCCTTGTTGGATCATTTCTTTCTGTCCTCAATGTCCTTAACAACCAGTGACAGGAGGAGAAGGGGTATAGCGATAAACATGATGCTTTGATACACAGCATACAGAGACAGGCACTTTGCCTATCTCTGTACGCCAACTCAGAGAAGGTCTTAATTACCTCTAATTTCATCATCTATGAACTGGAGGTAATTATATTTGAATTTGGTGCAGTGATAACGCCACTTTTGTAACAGAATCAATATAAAAGAATTACAGGTCGACAGGGATTTTTTAAGCTGGCGCAGGCCATATTAAAGGGCTCTACCACCAAAAAAATGCTGTTAGGGATTTATTCAATTCCCCAATTGTGTCTAAGGTTGGTTGCAGGATATTTGACAATATCTGCCACTTCTAGGCCACCTTGCTCCTATCTAAAGAGTAAACACCCTTTTCAATGCCTTGTGGGATTGCTATATACTGTAAAGTTCAATGTATTTCTTTGTAACATCAAAAGTGGGACCCTTAACACTAGAATGCCCCGTACACACGGTCGGACTTTGTTCGGACATTCCAACAAAATCCTAGTTTTTTTTCCGACGGATGTTGGCTCAAACTTGTTTTGTCTACACACGGTCGCACAAAGTTGTCGGAAAATCCGATCGTTCTGAACGCGGTGACATAAAACACGTACGTCGGGACTATAAACGGGGCAGTGGCCAATAGCTTTCATCTCTTTATTTATTCTGAGCATGCGTGGCACTTTGTCCGTTGGATTTGTGTACACACGATCGGAATTTCCGACAACGGATTTTGTTGTCGGAAAATTTTATCTCCTGCTCTCCAACTTTGTGTGTCGGAAAATCCGATGGAAAATGTCCGATGGAAAATGTCCTATGGAGCCCACACACGGTCGGAATTTCTGACAACACGCTCCGATCGGACATTTTCCATCGGAAAATCCAACCGTGTGTACGGGGCATAACAGACAATGTTCTGAATAAACATAACTTCCTAGCAAGAACAGAACTACAGGAATCTGACCACAAGAGATGTGCTATAAGAGCTCAATATATGGAGAAGTGTTTTAATCTCATGGAAGGAAAGGAGAAAATTGAGCTTATATAAATTAATTTAGAATCATTAACTATGGACCAGATCCCTAAACCTATGATAACTATGACATGTAGAGGTTGCAATACTTGCCGTAACTGTGGGAAAAGTGGTGTGATTTCTGTTTTAGTGGATTTTTTTTTTATAACCTGAAATGTTGCCAAATTCTTTTAAAACCTTGTGAAGATTAGGTAATGTAATGAAGCAATTCATCAATGTCAGACTCTCGTCATCTGCATAAAAAGATCATCTGAATTCCTTATTCTCTTTATGCACACCCTATATACCCTAAGATTATCGAATTACTTCTGATAGGTGTTCTTTACATAATATAGAAAGTAATGGAGATGAGACAACCCTTCGGTGTTCTTTTGAAGTGGCATATGACAATTTAATCTAAGCTGTCAGAGTTGAATAGTTTGAGAAGCTTTTAGAAAGGTTCCTTTTAAAGTGTATCTCAGGACAAAGGAAAAAAAAAATCATGCATTACATATCAGCAAAATGTGTACATTGACTACGTTGAATTCCTTTAAAGGCCCTGGGGCACCGTTCTCCAACTGACACTAATGATGGACCACCATTCCCCCTACTGACACCGTCAATGGGGCGCTATTCTTCTCATTGATATCAACTGTGGGACACTATTCCTCCCATTAAAACCAATGATGAGGCACTGATGCTGGGGAAATTTCTACTCACACTGGCCAAAGTTCGGCCCCCCTAAAGCCTGAAGGACAGTAAACTGGCCCTTTGCTTAGAAAGTTTGGAGACCCCGCTGGTCTAAAACATAGATAGTCTCAAGATGAGAACTGATAGGGCTAAATAGGTTCCAATAGGTTTGCACAAAGCATAGCACAGCTCTGAATTTCTGACAGGATCAATAGGTATTTTTGTACTTATTAAACACTTGCCGACCAACAGCTGCAGATGTACTGTAGCAAGGTGGCTCGGCTGTGCAAATTCCCGTACTGGTATGGCAATACGTGCACTAGTTTTCATGGGGGTGCGCGTGCTCTGATTGGCCAGCGGGGAAGCCAATCAGCGGGTCTGGCAGACTTGATGTCTGACGCCTGCCTGCGATTGTTCCGCGTAGGGACAGAACGGGGATATGCCAAAGTAAACAAGGCAGATCTGCGTTCTGTCAGGGGATGACATCTTCCTGCTAAGGCAGAAAGACGGATCTGTGTGTTTCTCCAGTCAAACAGTCCCCCATACAGTTAGAAAACACAAACAGGGAACACATTTAACCCCTTGATCGCCCCTTCCCTGCCAGTGTCAGTAGTACAATGTCAGTGCATCTTTTTAGCACTGATCACTGTAATAATGTCACTGGTTCCCCAAAAAGTGTCAAAAATGTCAGTTAGGTGTCCGTTCTGCCTGCCGCAATGTCGCAGTCCCTCTAAAAAAAATCACTGATCGCCACCATTACTAGTAAAAAAAATAAAGCAAATAAAAATGCCATAAAACTATCCCCTGTTTAGTAGACGCTATAACTTTTCCGCAAACCAATCAATATACGCTTATTGGGATTTTTTTTACCAAAAATATGTAGAAGAATAAATATTGGCCTAAACTGATGAATAAATTAGTATATATATATATATTTTGGATATGTATTATAGCAGAAAGTAAAAAATATTGTTTTTTTTATTTTTCAAAATAGTCTTTTTTTTGTTTATAGCGCAAAAAATAAAAACTGCAGAGGTGATCAAATACCCCCAAAAGAAAGCTGTATTTGTGGGGAAAAAAAGGACGTAAATTTTGTTTGGGTACAATGTCGCACGACCGCGCAATTGTCAGTTAAAATGACGCAATGCTGTATTGCAAAAAATGGCCCGGTTATTAAGGGGGTGAATCCTTCCGGGGGTTAAGTGGTTAAACAGATATCACAAAACACTTTCAATAGTATATTTAAGAGATCAAAAGATAGCAAATAAGAAACGTTCATTGTTAGGGTTTACATGCCTTTAAGCCTGTATATTTTGGACCTTATTTGTTACTCACTAGGGATGAGCTTCGTGTTCGAGTCGAACCCATGTTCGACTCGAACATCGGCTGTTCGACCGTCCGTCGAATTGCGAACGATATGGGCCGTTCGCGCCAAATTCGTGTGGCGCGTCACGGCCCATAATTCACTGCGGCATCGCAGTGCATTGCTGGCTGATGATTGGCCAAGCATGCACTATGACCCGCATGCTTGGCCAATCACAGCGCCGTCAGTAGAGAGAGCTGTAATTGGCCAAAGCCAGGGTGGCTTTGGCCAATTATGGCTCAGGGGATTTAGTACACACCCCACACTATATAAGGCCGCCTGCACGGCGGCCCTGTGTAGTGTGTGTTCCGGTGTGCTGAGCGATAGAGAGAGAGAGAGACAGTGTCATTTGATTTGAGTTAGATAGATTAGGCAGAACAGTCAGTCAGTTAGCTGCACTTACAGTGTATTGTGTATATATATGCATCCCAGGTGTTGCATATATATATATACACTGTATTCAGTTTAGCTAGATCCGTTCCTGTTATCTTCTATCTAGACTATTTACATTCAGTGCAGTGTGTCCTGCTCACAGTGTTCAGCTAGATCCGTTCCTGCTATTTACATTCAGTACAGTGCTTCCTGCTCACAGTGTTCAGCTAGATCCGTTCCTGCTATTTACATTCAGTACAGTGCTTCCTGCTCACAGTGTTCAGCTAGATCCGTTCCTGCTATTTACATTCAGTGCAGTGCGTGCTGCTCACAGTGTTCAGCTAGATCCGTTCCTGCTATTTACATTCAGTGCAGTGTGTCCTGCTCACAGTGTTCAGCTAGATCCGTTCCTGCTATTTACATTCAGTACAGTGCTTCCTGCTCACAGTGTTCAGCTAGATCCGTTCCTGCTATTTACATTCAGTGCAGTGCGTGCTGCTCACAGTGTTCAGCTAGATCCGTTCCTGCTATTTACATTCAGTGCAGTGCGTCCTGCTCACAGTGTTCAGCTAGATCCGTTCCTGCTATTTACATTCAGTGCAGTGCGTCCTGCTCACAGTGTTCAGCTAGATCCGTTCCTGGTATTTACATTTAGTGCAGTGCGTCCTGCTCACAGTGTTCAGCTAGATCCGTTCCTGCTATTTACATTCAGTGCAGTGCGTGCTGCTCACAGTGTTCAGCTAGATCCGTTCCTGCTATTTACATTCAGTGCAGTGCGTCCTGCTCACAGTGTTCAGCTAGATCCGTTCCTGCTATTTACATTCAGTGCAGTGCGTCCTGCTCACAGTGTTCAGCTAGATCCGTTCCTGCTATTTACATTCAGTGCAGTGCGTCCTGCTCACAGTGTTTAGCTACATCCGTTCCTGCTGTTTACATTCAGTGCAGTGCGTCCTGCTCACAGTGTTCAGCTAGATCCGTTCCTGCTATTTACATTCAGTGCAGTGCGTCCTGCTCACAGTGTTCAGCTAGATCCGTTCCTGCTATTTACATTCAGTGCAGTGCGTCCTGCTCACAGTGTTCAGCTAGATCCTTTCCTGCTATTTACATTCAGTGCAGTGCGTCCTGCTCACAGTGTTCAGCTAGATCCGTTCCTGCTATTTACATTCAGTGCAGTGCGTCCTGCTCACAGTGTTTAGCTACATCCGTTCCTGCTGTTTACATTCAGTGCAGTGCGTCCTGCTCACAGTGTTCAGCTAGATCCGTTCCTGCTATTTACATTCAGTGCAGTGCGTCCTGCTCACAGTGTTCAGCTAGATCCGTTCCTGCTATTTACATTCAGTGCAGTGCGTCCTGCTCACAGTGTTCAGCTAGATCCGTTCCTGCTATTTACATTCAGTGCAGTGCGTCCTGCTCACAGTGTTCAGCTAGATCCGTTCCTGCTATTTACATTCAGTGCAGTGCGTCCTGCTCACAGTGTTTAGCTACATCCGTTCCTGCTGTTTACATTCAGTGCAGTGCGTCCTGCTCACAGTGTTCAGCTAGATCCGTTCCTGCTATTTACATTCAGTGCAGTGCGTCCTGCTCACAGTGTTCAGCTAGATCCGTTCCTGCTATTTACATTCAGTGCAGTGCGTCCTGCTCACAGTGTTCAGCTAGATCCGTTCCTGCTATATACATTTAGTGCAGTACGTCCTGCTCACAGTGTTCAGCTAGATCCGTTCCTGTTATCTTCCTACTGACAGGCAGGCTTGTCTGGTTACAGTATATAAAGCTACCTGAAGAAAATTACAGGTGTTCTTTTTGATCCTATTAGTACCACGGTCAGGCAGCTAGACTATTTACATTTAGTACAGTGTGTCCTGCTCACAGTGTTCAGCTAGATCCGTTCCTGTTATTTACATTCAGTGCAGTGCGTCCTGCTCACAGTGTTCAGCTAGATCCGTTCCTGCTATTTACATTCAGTGCAGTGCGTCCTGCTCACAGTGTTCAGCTAGATCCGTTCCTGTTATTTACATTCAGTGCAGTGCGTCCTGCTCACAGTGTTCAGCTAGATCCGTTCCTGCTATTTACATTCAGTGCAGTGCGTCCTGCTCACAGTGTTCAGCTAGATCCGTTCCTGCTATTTACATTCAGTGCAGTGCGTCCTGCTCACAGTGTTTAGCTACATCCGTTCCTGCTGTTTACATTCAGTGCAGTGCGTCCTGCTCACAGTGTTCAGCTAGATCCGTTCCTGCTATTTACATTCAGTGCAGTGCGTCCTGCTCACAGTGTTCAGCTAGATCCGTTCCTGCTATATACATTTAGTGCAGTACGTCCTGCTCACAGTGTTCAGCTAGATCCGTTCCTGTTATCTTCCTACTGACAGGCAGGCTTGTCTGGTTACAGTATATAAAGCTACCTGAAGAAAATTACAGGTGTTCTATCCCAGCTTAGTGCAGCTACAGGCCATTAGTATGTCTGGAAGGCCAAGAAGGAGAGGCAGACAGTCACAAGCCAATAAGAGAGGGCAAGCAGGCTCTGTGTCTAGTGCTGGTCGTGGAGACGGTGCATCCTCATCAGCACGTGGCCATGGGACACGCTTGGCCTTTTTTTCGGCAGCTGGCCGTGTTGAGCCGCAACATGCGGAAGACTTGGTCGAGTGGATGACCAAGCCGTCCTCATCCTCCTCATCCTCTCTCACCCATGCCCAGGGTGCTTTGTCTGGCAAAGCAGCGGCCTCTTCCCTCAGCTCAATGTCATCAGTGACTCCTTCCCTAGCTCCACCATGTCCTCATGAGGATTCCCTCGAACTGTTTGACCACAGTGTTGGGTACATGCTCCAGGAGGATGCCCAGCGTTTGGAAGGCTCTGATGATGATACTGAGCTCAATGAAGGCAGTAACATGAGCACGGACAGAGGGGGTGCCCAAGAAGGACAGCAATCTGGCAGTCATGCTCCCCCTGCTGCAGCATACTGCCAGGTTTGCTCCAGTGATGAGGAGGGAGGGGATGATGAGGTCACTGACTCAACGTGGGTGCCTGATAGGAGAGAGGAGGAGGAGGAGGAGGAGGAGGAGGAGGAGGAGGTGGCACATCACCAACTAGGCAGGATGCCCTCCAGGGGCCAGCCTAAGGGCAGCACATTGACTGCATCACACCCCAAAGCTCCACATGTGCAGGGCGCTGCAGTCTCTGCGCGTTATTCAAAAAGTTCTTTGGTGTGGGCCTTTTTTGAGACGAGTGCATCAGATCGCACCGCTGCTATTTGCAATATATGTCTCAAGCGTATCTCGCGTGGCCAAAACATCTCCCGCTTGGGTACCACATGCTTGACCAGACATATGTTGACCTGCCATGCAGTTCGTTGGCAAGCGTATCTAAAAGACCCACACCAAAGAACAAAGACGATCTCTCCTTGCTCCTCATCAGCTGAGATTTCCAACCCCACTAGACCTTCAGTCCTCTCTGCGACCTGCAGTGAGAGGAATGAAGGTGTAGAATTAGGTGTGTCACAGCCAAGTACTTATGGGCAATCTGCTTTTGGTACACCGACGTCAGATTGTACCAGGCAAATTTCCCTGCCCCAGCTGCTGCACCGCCGAAAGAAGTTTGCTCCCAGCCATCCACATGCCCAGCGGTTGAATGCTAGCTTGGCAAAATTGCTAGCACTTCAACTGCTGCCTTTTCAGTTGGTAGACTCTGCCCCCTTCCGTGAGTTTGTGGAATGTGCGGTTCCTCAGTGGCAGGTACCCAAACGCCACTTTTTCTCACGGAAGGCGATTCCGGCTCTCTACCGGCATGTGGAAGGCAATGTCCATGCCTCGCTGGACAGGGCGGTCAGCGGTAAGGTGCATATTACCGCTGACTCATGGTCCAGCAGGCATGGACAGGGACGTTACTTAAGTTTCACGGCGCATTGGGTGACTCTGCTGGCAGCTGGGAAGGATGCAGGACAAGGTGCAGTAGTGTTGGAGGTTGTTCCGCCACCACGCCTCCAAAATGCTGATTGTGACACACCTCTCTCCTCCACCCCCTCCTCTTCTTCTTCCTCCATGGCCTCTTCCTCGGAACCAGCGGTGCTCCGTAGGCGTTCAAGGGGCTACGCAAGTACGCAGGCCAAAAGATGCCATGCGGTGCTTGAGCTGGTGTGCTTGGGGGACAGGAGCCACACTGGGGCAGAGGTTCTGTCAGCTCTGCAGGGGCAGGTTCAGAGGTGGTTGACGCCACGCCAACTTAAGGCAGGAATGGTGGTTTGCGACAATGGCACCAACCTCCTCTCTGCCCTCCGACAGGGACAACTGACCCATGTGCCCTGTTTGGCTCACGTCCTTAACTTGGTGGTGCAGCGGTTCTTGGGCAGGTACCCGGGCTTACAGGATGTCCTGAGGCAGGCCAGGAAAGTCTGTGTGCATTTCCGCCGGTCATATAATGCCAGTGCTCGGCTGACGGACCTCCAAAAGGAGTTTAACCTGCCCAAGAACCGCCTAATCTGTGACATGCCCACCAGGTGGAACTCGACGTTGGCCATGCTGCAGCGGCTGCACACGCAGCAGAGGGCCATCAATGAGTACCTGTGCGACTATGGCACCAGGACAGGGTCAGGGGACCTTGGTTTTTTTTCCCCACGCCAGTGGGCCATGATCAGGGATGCATGCACTGTCCTGTCACCATTCGAGGAGGCCACGAGGATGGTGAGCACTGACAGTGCATGCATCAGTGACACTGTCCCCCTTGTCCACCTGTTGGAGCACACGCTGCGTGGAATAATGGACAGGGCACTTGAGGCAGAACAGAGGCAGGAAGAGGAGGACTTCCTTAGCTCTCAAGGCCCCCTTTATCCAGACAGTGTTCCTGCGTGCCCGCCGATCACACAGGAAGAGGACGAGGAGGAGGAGGAGGAGGAGGAGGAAGATTGTGTCAGTATGGAGGTGGAGCCTGGCACTCAGCATCAGCAGTCTTTAAGGGATCAGTCCCAAGGAACACATGGACTTGTACGTGGCTGGGAGGAGGTGGCTGCGGACGTTGTTGTCCTTAGTGACCCAGAGGACTCCGGACCGAATGCCTCAGCAAACCTACGCTGCATGGCCTCCCTGATCCTGCAAAGCCTGCGTAAGGATCCTCGTATTCGTGGTATCAAGGAGAAGGACCAATACTGGCTGGCAACCCTCCTTGATCCACGTTACAAGGGTAAGGTTGCGGACCTTATCTTGCCATCGCAGAGGGAGCAGAGGATGAAACATCTTCGGGAGGCCTTGCAGAAAGGTCTGTGCAACGCGTTCCCAGAGACTGGGAGGTTACAAACTCCTGTTTCTGGACAACGTGTTGCTGAGGCTTCGGTCAGTCAAAGAAGGAGCGGTGGAGAAGGTGGCCGTCTGACCGATGCGTTCAGACAATTTTTTGGTCCGCAGCCCCAAGGTATGATCGGTTCCAGCAACCATCGCCAGCGTCTGTTTTACATGGTGCAGGAATACCTAGGGGCAAGATCAGACTTGGACACCTTTCCCACCGAAAATCCTCTGGGTTACTGGGTCTTGAGGATGGATCACTGGCCAGAGCTTGCACAGTATGCAATTGAGCTACTGGCCTGTCCTGCATCCAGCGTTCTTTCGGAACGCACATTCAGTGCTGCTGGAGGCGTGGTAACCGATCACAGGGTGCGTCTGTCCACCGACTCGGTCGATCGGCTGACCTTCATAAAAATGAATCAGTCTTGGATCACCACCAGCTACCAAGCACCTGATGCAGATGTAACCGAATAATTTTTTTTGAAATCTCAGATCCCTTCAAAGACTGCCTATGCTGATGCTGAGTGACTATCCCTGAGTAATTATCCTCTTCCTCCTCAATCATCACGCTGATAGCTTGTAAGAACATTTTTGGTTCTGGGCGCCACCACCAGTGCCTAAGGCACAATTTTTCAGCCCCTGTTTAACAGGGGCGTGTAATTACAATTTTTGATGTAATACTTTGCAGCAGGGCTCGTTCCTGCATTCCAACTAGAGTGTCTGTGAGGGGTTGCAGTGTTGTGGCACCAGCACCAGTGCCTAAGACCCAATTTTTCAGCCCCTGTCTAACAGGGGCGTGTAATTACAATTTTTGATGCAATACTTTGCAGCAGGGCTTGTTCCTGCGTTTCAACTAGAGTGTCTGTGAGGGGTTGCAGTGTTGTGGCACCAGCACCAGTGCCTAAGACCCAATTTTTCTGCCCCTGTCTAACAGGGGCGTGTAATTACAATTTTTGATGCAATACTTTGCAGCAGGGCTCGTTCCTGCGTTCCAACTAGAGTGTCTGTGAGGGGTTGCAGTGTTGTGGCACCAGCACCAGTGCCTAAGGCCTAATTTTTCAGCTCCTGTTCAACAGGGGCATGTAATTACAATTCTTGATCTAATATTTCACAGCAGGGCCCTGTGAGGGCTTACAGTGTTTTGGCCACAGCAACACCTAAGGCCCAAATTTCTGCTGAGTATATAGGGCAGGACCCTACTTTCAAACATCTAACTTACAAACGACTCCTACTTGCAAACGGAAGGAGACAACAGGAAGTGAGATGAAATCTACCCCTAAGGAAGGGAAATTCTCTCCTGTAAGAGTTAATATGGGAAAACAATTTTTCCTTTCCACTGATGCTTTCCAATCCTTGTTCCACAAAAAAACACAAATTTTCAAAAAACATTTTTCATTGGGACAAAAAAGTGAGGTGAAATCTTCTGAAGAGGAGGAAAGACGCAAAACAAATGTCACAGGGGTGATAACCCTTCCCTATGTTTTCCAAAAAGCTTAGAAAAGATTTTTTGGCTGGAGCTAAACACATTAAAAATGTTCAAAATTACAAACAGATTCTACTTAACAACAAACCTACAGTCCCTGTCTTGTTTGCACCGCCTGTATACTGCTGTTCAGAGTATATAGGGACCTTTCCTTATTTTAATTTGGGTGCGGGGTTCCCCTTAATATCCATACAAGACCCAAAGGGCCTGGTAATGGACTGGGGGGTACCCATGCCGTTTGTCTCACTGATTTTCATCCATATTGCCATGACCCGACATGACATTAAACCCGCAAGCAGTTTTAAATGAGATTTTTTCCTTTAAAAATGACATTTGGTGCAGGGACTGTTCTAAACATGGGAAACACGCGTCACTTTACAGGCATACTATAGACACCCCCCAGGTACGATATTTAAAGGAATATTTCACTTTTTTTTTTTTACTTTAAGCATCATTAAAATCACTGCTCCCGAAAAAACGGCCGTTTTTAAAAGTTTTTTTTGCATTGATACATGTCCCCTGGGGTAGGACCCGGGTCCCCAAACCCTTTTTAGGACAATACCATGCAAATTAGCCTTTAAAATGAGCACTTTTGATTTCGAACGTTCGAGTCCCATAGACGTCAATGGGGTTCTAACGTTCGTGCGAACTTGCGGTCCGTTCGCGGGTTCTGGTGCGAACCGAACCGGGGGGTGTTCGGCTCATCCCTATTACTCACTACAATGTATCATTGTGTGATAGGATAAGTGAGATTAGTTAGTACAGAAAATAATACATGTAAATACACTTTGCCATTACAGTAGCACCTCTAGAAAAAAAAACCCCTTGGTTCAATGGTTCTATGAGAAGTCTAAAGCCAGGTACACACATACCAAAAATCAGACAGTTCAGTAGAAACCAGATGAGCTTTGGTCTATATGTACCCCTTACTGCAGGGATATGCAATTAGCGGGCCTACAGCTGTTGCAAAACTACAAGTCCCATCATGCCTCTACCTCTGGGTGTCATGCTTGTGGCTGTCAGAGTCTTGCTATGCCTCATGGGACTTGTAGTTCTGCAACAGCTGGAGGTCCGCTAATTGCATATCCCTGCCTTACTGTTCAACAGAAGCAGCCCCAAACAACTGGCTTCTGTTGAACGGTCCTTCTGGAAAACCAGCAATGACTGCAGTGCTGATCTGTATATTCTGACATGGGGGAGTCCCTGCAAACACATCACTTGTGTAAATGCAGGGATCTGTGGTTTTTTTTCATTCCGCTGTGCAGTAGTTAATACAGCTTAATGCAGTAATGTTTGTTTTTCCATCTATTTTCCTCCCAGTAATACACCAGATCACAATCTGTACTAGTTCCAATCTATTTTATTAAATACAGATCTGAAGGAAAATATATTTCAGAACAACTGGGTACAAGTTGTACAACACTATGGGGTTTATTTACTAAAGGCAAATCCACTTTGCACTGAAAGTGCACTTGGAAGTAAAGTCGCTGATCCGAGGGGGACATGCAAGGAAAATAAAAAACAGCATTTTAGCTTGCACATGATTGGATGATAAAATCAACATAGCTTCCCCTCATTTCAGATCTACCCTCAGATTTAGAGCGAGTGCAACTCCAAGTGCACTTGCAGTGCAAAGTGGATTTACCTTTCGTAAATAACCCCCATTATTTTTGCCTTATCTACAATGACTCTAATATATTTCTGTTGAAAAATAGTAGGCTTCCTGGGCAGATCACCAGGTAAAAATACCTTTACCACCTTTCCAAACCCAGACATTACTTTGTGAAAGCAACAGTGACATCATCACTGTGCAAAGCTTGCACAGCATGTGCAGTAAAAAATTGTGGGAGGGGCCCAACAGAACATACCACTATAGGCTGCCTGCAGAAAACTACAGGAGGGGGCGGAGACAAGACCAGTCACTTTGCACAAGTTCAGAGAGCAGCAGTGACTGGTCTTATTATAGGAGGGAGTGCAGGAGTCACTTTATGCTGGATTAATGCACAGATCTGGATGGGAAACTCAAAGCACGCCATGATTCACATGGGAAAACACTTGCCTCTAGTAATTAGACAACGGGGTTGATTTACTAAAGGCAAATAGACTATGCACTTTGCAAGTGAAGTTGTACTCTGTAAGGGCATTTGCTCCAGAGCTTTGTAAATGAGGTAAAGTTCTGTTGACTTCCATCATTCAAGCATGTGTAAGCAAAAAAATGTTGTTTTTTGTTTTTTATTTAACCTTGCATGTGATTGGGTATTCTTTGCAATGTGAAACTTCACCTCTTAATTGTGTTTAGCATAGAGTTCAGCTTTAAAATTATTCAAATTGCAAATGCATACAGTATATATTAGTTGTCTTATGAAATAAACTTTGCAAGGATAGCAGAGACAAGATGAGACATCATTTTAATCTGTTTTGGAAAAAATTCCTCACTGAATTTGGCATTTATACACAATTGTCAACTGCATCATCTTTACCACATGTCTGAAGTAAAATCATATTTTTCCCTTGTCCCCCCAGGAACCTGATAGTGGCGTTACTATGCAAAAATGAACAATTGCATTCCATTTTGGTGTTAAATACAACACATGTCCAGTTTCTGAACATTAACTCCTTATCCCTGTAGGAATGTCTACATTAGATTGCAAGCTTCTCGGAAATGATAAATTCTGACAGTAATCCTACAGCTGAAATAATTGACAATATAAGAACAGGATTTGATGATGTTATTCTCAAAGGATGTACTGGGTGTAAAAAAATGTGCACGGAAATATTATTTATGTCGCAGTAGGAGATTTGTGACCTTGTTGGACGGCTGGCAAACAGCTATAATAATCATCAGATAGAAATGGAAGGGTTTGGCTTATTTGTCCTTCTCTCTAATGCTGTGCAAACCGTGCTGCAGAGAAAACAATACATGGAGTTTCCTAAAAACCTGATAGAGGATTATTAATAGAATGCTGGGTGCCATTCTCAACCAGGGTTCAGTTGAACTCTAGGATGACTAGTTGATCTCCTATTTAATGATGGCTATATAGTTCCGGGGTCATCACCACTTGGAAGAGCCAGCGGCATGGCACCAGTGATCTTTTTCGCTGTCTGTACAGCTGGCATTCCTCCCACTGACCCCCAATACATACTATCAATAATGTTTTTAGATGTCTGTAAGTAAATTTGTTGAGTATAGCCTCAAGTAAGGACACCTAAACCTAGGCATAAAAAAGTACCATCATCCAAAATGATATAGGAAAACAAGGAAAGGGGTACGAGTGTGAGGGTAGCTGCTGAGGCTAGCCACACAAATGCTCGAACCCCAAAAATTAGTAATGGACTATCTTGGTACTGAGAAATACAATTACAACTCTTGGATAAAAAATTAATTTATTACATATAAAAAAAGGGGAGAAGAAAAAGACATGCAAAAATCACATTAAAATGATTGCATATACAATTTACAAATACTCAGAGGTTTCCCCTAGAAGTATCTGTTGGTGAAGTGTTTTCCATAGATTAATCAGACCTCAACTAGTTTCATGGTTCAAACACCGCTTCCTCAGGAGGAATAATCTATAAGACAAGTAATCAGATGAGATACAAAAACAAATAGCGAGAATATATGACAACATCAGGTAGATAAATATAGTTCAACAAAAACCCGGCCGCTCAAAAATCACCCCCCCGCGGCGGACCAGGGGGATTGTGCAGAATTAAAATCTACAAGAGAATAAGGGTCAGATTGTAAATATTGGATCAGATATTACCTGTATATGGCAAAAATTGTGCTTTCAGGGAGAGGAAGGAAGGGAGGGGCGGGGGGTCCAATAAACGGGTAATATTTGATCCAATATTTACAATCTGACCCTTATTCTCATGTAGATTTTAATTCTGCACAATCCCCCTGGTCCGCCGCGGAGGGGGGGGTGATTTTTGAGTGGCCGGGTTTTGTACCTGGCAATTGACCTGTTGGGTAAGCAATTTTCCACTGTTTTTGCTGAACTGTATTTATCTACCTGATGTTGTCATATATTCTCGCTATTTGTTTTTGTGTCTCATCTGATTACTTGTCTTATAGATTATTCCTCCTGACGAAGCGGTGTTTGAACCTAGTCTGATTAATCTATGGAAAATACTTCACCAACAGATACTTCTAGGGGAGTATTTGTAAATTGTATATGCAATCATTTTAATGAGATTTTTGTATGTCTTTTTCTTCTTCCCTTTTTTAATATGTAAAAAATAAATTTTTTATCCAAGAATTGTAATTGTATTTATCAGTACCGAGATAGTTCATTACCAGTTTTGGGGGTTCGAGCATTTGTGTGGCTACTCTCAGCAGCTACCCTCACGCTCGTACCCCTTTCCTTGTTTAGCTGTCTGTAAGGGTGGCATTCAGACTACTACAAAAAAGGGGGCATGAATTGTTCTTATAGCGGTACCCCTAAACCTGATAACTATTTTAAGGCTTACCCTGGGGTTAATGGGTTGAGGAAGGCTGCCATTGACAGTTTATCAGCTGGAGAAATGTATTCATTAATAGAAGCCAACTTTGTATATTTGATTATGATTCCTGAAGTTTCTTAATATATTAATATACATATTATGAACCGAAGTCTTATTGTGAACCATGTTCAGCACTACTAGTATGCATATTTTAGCTGCCTGCCTTGTGTATTTGAAACACATAATTACACAATCTTCCACTCATGTGTTACAGTGAAGCCCAGGCTGACAGTGACTGTGGACACCAATGTGAACAGCACCATCCTACATCTGGCAGACAGCACCATGTCTTGGAGAGCCGGGGATGTCATTGTAGTGGCCAGCACAGACTACTCCATGTACCAGACAGAGGAGTTCACAATACTGCCGTGCAGAGCATGCACTTCCAATCAAGTTAAAGTGGCAGGTAAATAGCCATGGTCATTACGAGACCTTGAATATTACACTGGCATATGGAACCACTATTGTATGAAGCTAGTGTGATGCTTTACTCTACTTTTCACAAAGATTTTACATTTCCTAAAGTCAACTTCTGCATGGACCTATGATTGTATGATACACTTGTCAGATTAGACAGTTGAAAGTTCCTCTTCCTCCTTGGAGTGCTTGCACTGAACCTGAGACCAACATGCAGGTCTCATGTTTAGAGCAAGCACTCCATGATTCCCACAGCGGGTCGCATAGGATGCCAGTTACCCCTAACTTAAAGTTCCCCTAAACCTAAAGTTCATAGTTCTACCAGCATAAAAACTGATATAGCAGATTTACACTATGCAGACAAAGCAAGCTTTTCTAAGACACTTCCCGAGCTGGAATGTTGACTATGTGTCATGATTCTAGATTCTACCTGACTTGGGAGGTGGATTGGACCTTCTAAACTAATACTGACATCATCTATGGCATTAATGAAAACCTTTTACTTTTGATTAAATGTTGTCTATCACAGATGAGGTGGTTTCTTCTCAGGTGGAAGTGTCTATCATCCACCTTCTAGCTTAAAGTGGGCATAGAGCAATGTGCACCTATTGAAAGCCATGAAGTGTTTCTTAATATTTGTCTGAGCAGTCAGAGAGCACAGGAGGAAAATGCCTCCATTGCGGCTATTGGCAGATTACCTCAACTGTAGGCTGTCCTTTAAGTGACCCATTGCTATTATGATTTAGCAGGTGCTTGCCATTGACCATCTCTCACTCATCTCAAATAGCAATAACACAGGTGGATATGGTCTCCTTGTTTGCTAAAGGCCAATATAGAGGTTTGTTGCAGGTGAACATTTGCATTAATCACATTGTGAAGAATAGGCCAGATTATAGTTCCTACCTTGAGAAACCCAACCATTGCATTTTTCTATATTTTCTGAGAAAAGATGAAAAAAACATGATAAGTAGTGGAACATTCTTCTCCATTTAAAATATTATTTCACTTTTATCTTTGGTATCAGGACTACAAGGGATATTGGCTTCTATGAATTACAGTATCATGATAATTGTATCCACCCAATGTGACTAGGACTGCATTCACTAGGGAAATGCTGGAAGTTTCTCAAAGTAAATACCAGCGAAGTGAAGTGTAGCCCAATAGAGAAACAAAGACAAGGGGATAAAAGCAAGCGGTGAATGAAAAGCAGAGGTCAGCCAGAGAGGCATACATTTGGTGTCTATTTCACTATAACACGTCACTATCATGATCTACAATGAATGTAATTCTGTAATTTTAGAGAAGGTGTAAATCATAGCTAAATAAAAAAAAAGAACAGTGATGGGACCATAATATACCACTTATATTTCTACACAGGATTCACCAGAGAGCTGTGGCATGTTATGCCTTGTACACACGGTCGGACCTTCCGACAGAAAATGTGCGATCGGAGCTTGTTGTCGGAAATTCCAACCGTGTGTAGGCTCCATCGGACTTTTTCCATCGGAATTTCTGACACACAAAGTTTGAGAGCTGGATCTAAAATTTTCCAACGACCCGTTCATATAAATTCCGATCGTGTGTAGACAATTCCGACGCACAAAGTGCCACGCATGCTCAGAATCAAGCAAAAGAGCAGCACTGGCTATTGAACTTAATTTTTCTCGGCTCGTCGCGTTGTACGTCACCGTGTTCTTGACGTTCGATATTTCCGACCAACTTTGTGTGACCGTGTCGGAAAAAATCCGATGGGTTTTGTTGTCGGAATGTGCGACCGTGTGTACATGGCATTCTTATGGAAAAGTATTTTGTACCATATAAATTGTTTTTAAAACATTTTGGAACACATTTCTAATCTATGTGAACAATAATTGTATAATGCATAATGCCCAAATATTGAAACTGACAGAGGACCCCTTTGTGTCTTCTCTTTCTCTTGATCACTTTGTGCCTTTTATGTATATTGACCCTTTTGTGTTTTCTCTGTCTATTGGCCACTTTGTGTCTTCCCTGTCTCTTAGCCTTTTAGTGTCCTCTCTATCTATTGATTCTTTTGTGCCTTCTTTGTCTAAGGGAAGATTTACTAAAACTGGAGCACTCGGAATCTGGAGCAGCTGTGCATGGAAGCCAATCTCCTAACTTCAGTTTGTTCAATTAAGCTTTGACAATAAAACCTGGAAGCTGATTGGTTTCTATGCAGCGCTGCAGCAAATTTTGCTTTGTGTGTTCTCTGTCTATTGGCCACTTTGTGTTTTCTCTGTCCCTTGACTGCTTTGTGTCTTCTCTGTCTATTTGTCTCCTTGTGTCTTCTCACTCTATTGCCACCTTTGTGTCTTCTCACTCTATTGCCACCTTTGTGTCTTCTCTGTCTATTGGCCACCTTTGTGTCTTCTCTGTCTATTGACCCCTTTGTGTTCTCTCATGCTATTGGTCCCTTTTTGTCTTCCCCCTTGATTGGTCCTTTTGAGACACGGGATCCCATGGCAACTGCATGGGCTTGTGTGACTTAAATACATAAATACTAGTCTTGTAAACACTAGGATACTTTTTTTATGAATTTTACCGTAGCTCACAAAACACCTGCCTCATTTGTGTCTAGGTGACAATTGCACTATACTTGCATTATATACAAAATTTTGGAAATTCTCAGACAAGAGAACTAAAGATACATACATTAGTCTATACACATTTAACATTATTTATTGCGTTCAAAGGTAAATAGTACCCGCTATGTTTTTGTTTTATTATTCCCCTTAACAGTAGAAATGCTGCCATCATAAAGATTCTATAGTTAAAGTGCTCATATGAAGTTTTGTTGCAGATCTAGGTTTATATACACAAGCTTTATATACAAGCCTTGGTTACCATCAGTTTAAAATAAATGTGTATTATATCAGTGAATTGACTGATAAATGGAATTCATCTTGCTGTCGCTGACAGTATTGCACCCAGTAGATATTGTTTCATCATTGTAAGGATAGGACTCCTTTAAAGTGTTACTAAACTAACAATAGTAAAATCAGTCTGTTTAGGTAGTAAAGCATGCTTGTTATACTAACTGTGGAACCTAAGGGCTTAATCCTCTGCATTGTGTAAAAAGGCTGTTTGATCCTGTCTTCTCTGATCCTCCTCTTCTTCCACAGTCCCCAATACATCTCCTGATAGTACAGAGCCCTGGGGGCACACTACACATGCTCAGTTTGGTGTGTATTGCTAGAGAGTTTTTCTTTTCTTGGGAGGGTGCATGTGATTAGCACAGGGCCAATCAGCACTGTCCAGACAGAAGGTCAGGGGTCATGCAGCCTCATAGGATCCATCAATCAACTTCAACTTCAATACAACCAACCTGTTGTTTTTTTTTTTCTTGCGATCACTGCCGGCAGCTATATTACCATACTGAGTAATGTCCTGTTTACATGTCCATAATGACGGAATGGTTTGTAGGGATAAACTAGGCACATGCCTATGGAAGCATTGCTCAGAAGAGCAGCATAGCATAGTTTAAGATAATTCTCTATCATTTCAATTTTCTTAGCTCAGCTGCTTTCTTTATCATGAAAAGTTCTGGGTAGAATGGAATGAACTTTTGTGATGCTTAGATACTAATTTACGAAGTATTTGCTAACAGTGCCCAGGGCAGCATCATATCCAAGATATAGCCGTGATGACAGGTCTCCATTAAAAAATATGACCTGTTCATAAGTTGGATTTGTATTTCTTGCTGTCTTTCAGCTTGGAAACTATTGCATATACGTTTGTCAATGAACCTTTCAGTGGATTCAATTAATAGCGTGGATTTCCAAAGTATTATTAGACACCCCCCCAAGTAAACTGTAAAAAGTATTTTTTTCACTCTTGTCACTTTGTGTGATATACAATACAGTTACAGAAAGTAGTGTCTCATCTTCCTTAATCTGATAACGACAGTTTCTTGCTGATGGGATACTGCGTGTTGAGGCAGATCGGCGTTAGTGTACGCCCATATGAAAGCATCCCTTTCCAGAGGCAAATCTTGTCATTTTCCCAAGAACTCCGAATATAACATAAATCAAGATGATCACTATAAGATAGACTAGAAAACTCTGTACAGTAATTTATTTAAATGAGACAGTATAACCAAAGAGCCCTGCTCCATAGAAGCCATGGTTTCCATGCACTGCACTGATGATGGCCAAAAAGCCTCAAACAGCTGTAGTGGTATGAATAGCTCAATAATATTAGACCATATTTACACTATACATCAGTAGTTCTGGACATGCATCTGACTGTTTGGGGTATAAAGGAAGGATTTGCATGGCTATACCAACTTTTCCAAAATGAGAAACATATCTCTTATTTTGGGATATGTGATGGAATGACCAGAGGCGTAGGGTGGGGGCGTGCAAGGGGGGCGCATGTTTAGTCTCAGGCTGCCCCTGTGATTGGGCAAATGGGGTTATGTGTGGCTTTCCTCTTCTACCTCCGGCTCGGCACTGACATCATTGTAGTGCGCCGCACATCTTCAGCTCAGCTCAGCTCACCTGGTCCTTGGCTCCCCCCTTTCCATAGACAAGGCTCTATTTGGCAGACCCCTCGGACCCCAGCTTGGCCTATGTCGGCCCCGTATCCCCCGCACCACAGGTACCACCATCTTCTGGACACAGCCGTGTCTCTGCCCATAGCCTGCAGCCATCGGGGGCTACACCTCCAGACTGGCTTTCCATCCTCCCCAGCATGGTCACTGGAGCTCTTTCATTCCGAATGTTAACCCCTCCATGCCCGTAGGCTTCCAGTGGTCAGTGTGGTGTAGTGGGTATTGTAATCAGTGTAGTGTAGTAGGTATTGTAGTGGACAGTGTAGTGTAGTGGGCATTGTAGTGCTCAGTGTAGTGTAGTGTAGTATAGTGGGTATTGTAGTGGATAGTGTAGTGTAGTGTAGTGTAGTTGCTGTTGTAGTGGTCAGTGTAGTGTAGTGTAGTGTAGTGGGTATTGTAGTGGATATTGTAGTGGACAGTGTAGTGGGTATTGTAGTGGGTATTGTAGTGGTCAGTGTAGTGTAGTGGACAGTGTAGTGGCTATTGTAGTGGTCACTGTAGTGTAGTGTAGTGGGTATTGTAGTGGATAGTGTAGTGTAGTTGGTGTTGTAGTGGTCAGTGTAGTGTATTGAGTATTGTACTGGTAAGTTCAGTGTAGTGTAGTGGATATTGTAGTGGACAGTGTAGTGTAGTGGGCATTGTAGTGGGCATTGTCGAGACCCTTCGGGGTAAGACTGCGCTATATTAAGATTCAACTCAACTCAACTCATTGCAGTGGTCAGTGTAGTGTAGTAGGTATTGTAGTGGTCATTGTAGTGGTCAGTTTAGTGGGTATTGTAGTGGATAGTGTAGTGGACAGTGTATTGTAGGGGCTATTGTAGTAGTCAGTGTAGTGTAGTGGACAATTTAGTGGGTATTGTAGTGGTCAGTGTAGTGTAGTGGGTATTGTAGTAATCAGTGTAGTGTAGTGGGTATTGTAGTAATCAGTGTAGTGTAGTGGGTATTGTAGTGGTCAGTGTATTGTAGTGGTCAGTGTAGTGTAGTGGGCATTGTAGTGGTTAGTGTAGTGTAGTAGGCATTGTAGTGGATATTGTAGTGGTCAGTGTAGTGTAGTAATCAATGTAGTTGGTATTGTAGTGGTCAGTGTAGTGTAGTGGGTATTGTAGTGGATAGTGTAGTGTAGTGGACAGTGTAGTGGTCAGTGTAGTAAAGTGAATATTGTAGTGGTCAGTGTAGTGTAGTAAATATTGTAGTGGTCAGTTTAGTGTAGTAGGTATTGTAGTGGGTATTGTTGTGGTCAATGTAGTGTAGTGGACATTGTAGTGGGTATTGTAGTGGACAGAGTAGTATAGTGGGTATACCCTGATCTGTGATGCTGGGGCTGTATACTCTGTCCTGTGATGCTGGGGCTGTATACTCTGTCCTGTAATGCTGAGCTGTATACCCCTGGCACTATGGGTTGAAGCAAGTGGAATATAGGGGACAGGGGTGGGGCTTATGAGAAGTTGGAGGGGTCAAAAAGGAAGGGGGGGGGTCTGGCGCCCCCCCCCCATCCTAAAACTTCACCAGCCAACGCAGGTAGGTTAGTGTAGTTGCCAGTGTAGGAATCTGGCTGGTCAGTATTATTGTAGGAAGAGAGTGCTAAAAGTCCATAGGTTAGGGGGCGCAAATTTCTTGCCTTGACTTACTTACAGAGCAGTAAAGGTGGCTTTCACCAAAGATTCACTGGTGGTGAACCAATTACACTTATATTAAACACATGCACCATCAAGACTCCCCTTCCTGTAATAAATGTTTTGGTGAATGTCAGATTAGCTGCTTTATAAATATGCCCCTTAGGGCTCATTTACATTTGCATTTGGCAGGTGTCTTGGAGGCAATGAGTCATCTCCTGGACTTCTGTTTTAACCTTAAAAAAGCCACAGTACTGTGCCGCAACCACATGCATCACTCGCTCCTTTCCCCCTCCGCTCCGCGGCACCGGAATTGTAACTGTGGAGGCCTGGCTGTGAAGCTACGCGAGCTGCGCTGCACGTTGTGAATGGCCAGGCAGGGAGGGAGGGGGGAGAGGTGAACTTCCTTCTGGCGCCAGGGGAGGAAGTGGGAGGTGGGTGCCTGTCAAAACTGGGTACCCGCTCCCCCCAAAAAAATTACATGCCAAATGTGGCATGTCAGGGGGTCACCAGTACTTTAAGCGGAAGTTCCATTTTTGGGTGGAACTCCGCTTTAAGTGAGTCACATTTGGTGATGGCACTGCTTACCACTCTGTGGTATCATTTTTTTCTGTGCTTTACTGTGACCACAGCAGTGTGTGCTAACATGGCCAGGGGCCATATTAACTTATGGCTGGGTGGTGAGGGATTGGTAAAAACCACAGCCCAGCAGTGTAAGTGAAGCCTTAGGGTCAACAAATAATATTGCTTGCATAAAGAACAAATACATAACAGTTTTTTTAATTAAAAAAAAAAAAAAAAAATATATATATATATATATATATATATATATATATATATATATATAAAGTATTGGGACACCTGCATTTACATGCACATGAACTTTAATGGCATCCCGATTTTAGTCCATAGGGTTCAATATTGAGTTGGCCCACCCTGTGCAGATATAACAGCTTCAATTCTTCTGGGAAGGCTGTTCACAAGGTTTAGGAGTGTGTCTATGGGAATGTTTGACCATTCTTCGAGACGCAGTCTCTGCTTTAATTCACCCCAAAGGTTTTCTATCAGGTTGAGGTCAGGACTCTGTGCAGGCCAGTCAAGTAACCTTCACCCCAAAGTCGCTCATCCGTGTCTTTATGGACCTTGTATACTGGTGTGCAGTCATGTTGGAACAGGAAGGGGCCATCCCAAAATTGTTCCCACAAAGTTGGGAGCATGAAATTGTCCAAAATGCCCTGATATGCTGACACCTTAAGAGTTCCCTTCACGGGAACTAAGGGGCCAAGCCCAACCCCTCAAAAACAACCCCACACCAGTTTTGGACCAGTGCACAAAGCAAGATCCGTAAAGGCATGGATGAGCGAGTTTGGGGTGGAGAAACTTGACTGGCCTGCACAAAGTCCTGACCTCAACCTAATAGAACACCTTTGGCATGAATTAGAGCGGAGACTGCAAGCCAGGTCTTCTTGTCCAATATCAGTGCCTGACCAAAAATTCACATAGACACACTCCTAAACCTTGTGGACAGTCTTCCCAGAAGAGTTGAAGCTGTTATATCTGCACAGGGTGGGTCAACTCAATATTGAACCCTACGGACTAAGACTCGGATGCCATTAAAGTACATGTGTAAAGACAGGTGTTCCAATACTTTTGACAATATAGTGTGTGTATATATATATATATGTCATAGCCATTGGATGGCCTCAATTACACAGCTGTTGCGTGAAGCCCATCAAAGGCAACTAACCGGTGTGTTTTGTGTTTGGAACTACATAAATCGTGGCAGATTCTGAGTTCAGAAATAATATGCGCTATTTGAAAACCAAACTGTTTTTCTAATCACAGGTCAGATGTTTGTTTATACTACACACTGCTTTATGTCTGACTTTATTTCAATGAAAAGAAATACTTGACATGCCAAAATAAGAAGCATGTGTTATTTTACAGGATTTTGGTATCTGTTTTATGCTTTAATGGTTTTAGGCCTGGTCTAAGGGGATCTTGTAACAGGCCAACAAGGACAATCAGTGTCATAGTTGTATGAAAGCTAATTAATGTTTGTGCCATATGTCATATTTAATACTTTTCCACAAGTTGTGTGAGTGTCTCTTTATACATGTGCCTCTTATATATGTGTCTCTTTATACATGTGTCTCCTATATATGTGTCTCTTTATACATGTGTCTCTTATATATGTGTCTCTTTATACATGTGTCTCTTATATATGTGTCTCTTTATACATGTGTCTCTTATATATGTGTCTCTTTATACATGTGTCTCTTATATATGTGTCTCTTTATACATGTGTCTCTTATATATGTGTCTCTTTATACTTGCACATTTTGGACAAACAATGTGAGAAAAATGACCTGGCAACTGAGACATATCTTTTGTACACTAGAGTGTATGTTTACCCAGATTGGGTTCCCAATGTACACGATACGTGAGCACAGCAGTGATAAACCTTGTGCTGATTATAGGACCAAAGACATACTTCTGTGGTTATTGGAACTTCTGCAGACATTGGAACTGGCTTCCTGGCTGGAGAGAATGCAACTTTGGCTATGCACTAGCGCGGTGTGTGGCAAAAGCATTCTTAAGTATCATAAACAGAAGGAACCTTCTTTTGTAATTCCTGGCAAGCAAACCAAGGAACTTCTTGGGAAAGGGTGGACTGGTTAAGTCTTGGCTGCTTGTGGACGAGAGAGAGGTCACAAGTTAGAGCCAATTTAGGAGTTAAGTATAGGAAACATTGGGGTCGATTTACTATAACTGGAGAGTGCAAAATCTGTTGCAGCTGTGCATGGTAGCCAATCAGCTTCTTAGTTCAGCTTCTTCAATTAAGCTTTGACAAAAAAAAGAAAAAAGAAAACTGGAAGCTGATTGGCTTTTAGGCAGAGCTGCACCAGATTCATTTGTGGGCTGTGCATTTAAACACAATGACCAGCTACCATGACCGATTCATGGCTGAGATGACCCCTCATCTTAGATGAGAGCGCCCCTTTTCATGCAGTTCCTTCTTGGAGGATGTAGCCTCTGTTCTTCAAAATTGCATTATACCGGTTCCTTAATGACTAATGATGTATGTCAATAATGTTATGTACCGTTCCTTTTCTATACTGTATTGTACGGTTTTATATCTGGTTTATATGGTTTATAACCTTAATAAAAAACGATTGGAAAAGAGCTGCACCAGATTTTGCACTCTTCATTATTAGTAAATCAACCCCATTCACTAGTGAAAATATGGGGTGACTTTTAGTTCACAGGGTTGTATGCATAGTGTAATGTGGGACAAAGGGGTAAATAATAGCTCGGAGTAGTGCAGAGGCTCATGATGCTTTGGACAGATGTGTAACCCAGATTGCTGGGTAGGTTCTTTATGGGAAAGTCACTGCAAGCTAAATACTATTTGCATGTCACATATCTTGAATAAAGAAGCCAAACACAGTCTTAGCATTTAGTAGGATACTTTAAAGGGCCAAAGGTTGGCAGGAGTATCACTTGATGTAACATTAGGTGTAAAATTATCATCCTTTGTGTATACCTAAATAACGTACAAAATGAGTCAATTCAACACCATTATTGATGGCTGTTATGTTTTTGGCTGCCATTTTCTTAAAAAAGAAAAGCAATCAAGTGTGATAAAAGATGTAAAACCAACTTAAAACATATTATTATGCACAGAATAGGAAATGCATCCTTCATTTGTGTGGATTTTGTTTGGAAGTGGAAAAATAATTAATGATAAATAACTAGAGCTCAGGTAAGAAACTATGCATCTGGAATTGTACAGGCTGCATTTAGCAAGTCTAATTTTCCGAAACATCTGTCCGAATATGACAAAAGCTAAATTTAGTTGGACCTGGCTCTGCTCTTCATTACACACACATGTGGAGTGAACAATTTGGCATTCCTTATAACTTCATCTCCATGCAGTCTAACATCATTTTAAATCACTTGTCACCTAGCAAAATAAGTAACTTCACAGGATAATATTTGTAATTATGTTATAAAAAACATGCGTGGGTTTCTGAAATCCTTATGCCATGAGTCAGGAGCTGGATTACCAAAAACAAATAAAATACGATTTTCTAATTGCAGCTTAAGCCTCTCTGGCAATTAACCAAAGCACTCTTCACCACGATGGGCCCATTTATCCAATGTATCAGCAGGTCTGGGGACTAGATGTTAGACGCCATGCCATGCTGTGATATCATTTAGACATGTAATTGTATAAATACGTTTTGCACTGATATTTTATATCTGAACAATGTATCAGCTGCTGTGCTAATACGATCCCCCCAAAAACTTAAAACAGAATAAACACAGTGCTAAAGATCCCTAAAAAATAACACAAAAAAAAAAGACAAAATCAACTCAAATCAACTTTCAGTGAACAGCAATTTAAAAAAAGCCAAACAAAAAATTCCCACTTTAAAATGAAAATGCTATTTATCCTAAAGATACAATGTATGGAACTTAATGTAACAGTTGTATGTGAAATTACCAATAAAATATTTGAAAAGAAAATGCTATTTATCTAGTTTGGAAAACACAGTGAGAGAAGGAAACTGATTGATTGTTATAGGCAATACAGTGAGAGAAAAAACTACTCAAAATTGCTATGGGAAACTTGCTGAGAAAAAAGAAAATTCAGATTTTGTTAAAACAGCTCCTTGCTCTAAATGTATTGTATGGATCTATGTAGGGCAATATACTCATAAAAAGAAGAGTAGAAAGATTTTCCATAGTGTGGTATGCAGTAGCAGTTGTAGTAGTATTAAAACACAAATTGCCAACTCACTATCGAGTGCTTTGATTATATCCTTTCTCCAATAGTTTTAGACTGGGCTAAAACTTATTGAACCAGGTTACAATTTGTCCGAAGCCCTTGTTAAATGTTACTACTCTTTACATAAATAGTCAAAACTGAAAAATGTATGCTATTTTGTATCATGTACATTTTAGATTACTATCATTATCATTAATGAAGTTAAAAAATTGTAAAAATGACGATTCAACACCTCTGCATCATCATAAACACATCATCTATAAAACGTTTCCAAAATACTAAATTAGGCCAGTGCTTACCAAAAAAGTATTCTTTTTCCCAGTGATAAATATTTTGCAATTTAAAAGCTTGATCATACCAGAATAAAAAAAAAACGTATGTGATAAAGCAAAATCCATACTATGAGGGATACAGTAAATGGCCACATCATAATAGTCCTCTTCATTCTCTCCATTTATATTGAATGCTCAAGAGAAAGCCTTTCGGTCATTTCGATATGGATTAGCCTTGCTTTTGATGTCTCTAAGGGCCAGTTCACACCGTAAAAACACAGTCCAGATGCATTATGGATGCTTTTCTGAATGCAGGTTTTTTGGTGCGTTTCAGTGCATTTTTGATGCAGTCCAGTGCATTTCCCCTTCTTAACCAAAAAAAGGACATGTGTGTTCCAGTGTGTTTTTAAAGAATTTTACTGCGTTCCAGTACAGTCCCATGCATAAAAAATGCAGCATGTTCTACTTTTTTTTCTGGAACGCACTGGAACTGACTGCACCAGTGTGAACTATGCCATTGAAAACCATAAAATCTACTATCCATGCTTTTATGATGCAGGAAAAAACCACACTGGACTGCATGTGGTGTGAACTGACCCTAAAAGTTTTGGAAGCACTCGAGAGTCTTGAAACAGAATAAAAAGCTTATTTATTTTGTCCAATGTTTGGATGGAGCTCCATTCATCTTTATTAAGGCAACAAAACATACAAATGTTCAGACATATAAACCCACAACTGAACTCACCCAGAACACCCCTGAAAAGATGACATCATAGAGTGCAGAAGTAAAAAATCTGCATCACGGGCAGAGTTCAAAAGATCATCAAGAGCTCCATCAAACATTATATAAAATGTGAGATGAACAAGCGTGAGTGCTTCCATAACTTTTTGTACTATTATGGATACCTACTTGGTGAAGTGCATTTACTTGGACTAATATATATATATCAGTGTATTTATGTAGTTAATGCCTGGACAGTGCTACTGTATCTAAGGTAGAGTATTTGTACAAAATGTTATTTTTTCAGCAAAATGGCTTCTTTAATGCTTAAGAAGGGTATTAATAGCTGCGATTCTGTATTTATGTGACAAGGAAGTATTTTACTTTCCTTTGTGCAAATCAGCAGTTTCTGCTCCCATTATAGCTGTTAAACTGGTACCACAAGAAACAAAAATCTCAGAGGGGCCAATATTCTACATGTTCAGCTTCATAAAGACTGTTTTTAATTAAGTTGAAAATATGCAGCCTTCAGTTTAAGTAATAGGTATCACAGGCTGGTGGGATTATTGTAATTACTGGAGATCATACAAACACTGCATTCCAAGTTCTAACTTATTTTATCCCTAGAATCCTAGTAATAAACTAAAGTTACCATATATATAGCAAAGATTATCCCCGCGCGTGCCGGGCTTTTCTGTCCCAATTTTACAAAGCATGTGTTGAGAACATTTCTCTTTTATATAAATATGACACTTAAACACTTGCTGACTCCTTGCAAATATTCCACGAAGCATCCTCCCACTCGCTTTATTTATATTACTTAAGATAATACGATGTTTCTTCAGTGTCGGATTAACAGGCTCTTTACTTTTTTAATCTTAAAATAACAGTCGGGGAGGATAAGGAAGGGTTTGGTGGAGCGGGTTGTTATTATTGAAGTAGATAATGAACTTGTACTAAAAAGTTATTTCATTGGAGAACAGTCTTATCGGGAAACCCAGCCCTTTTAAAACAAAATCTTCTGCTAACATTTAGGATGAGGAATGTTTCAGTTTAGTTCAGGCTTAGGCGACCTGTCATTCTCAAGAAGTTGTAAAACTACAATTCCCAGCATGCTTTTATTGGGTAGAGGTGCAGTAAGACAATGTTTAGAAACATTAGTAAATATGAACTATTGAAAGTCAACATTTTCTTATGTCCATGAAGCTCCATTTGGTTTTGCTATGCTATGTTGACTGTCTAAATTGGACATGTCTAAAGTCGGGCCCGCAAGCCAATTGCGGCCCATGTTCCAGTTTAATACGGCCCTACGGGTAATTTGGATATATATATCTTTTGTGACCCCCAACGGATCCCCGAGCACCGCTCAGGACTAAGGAAGAGCTCGGGCCTGTTCACAACTCCACGTGCCCGAGCCCGCCAGGAAACCGGGAAACTGACAGCGCTAATCACAGGCACTGAGACATTTCCTGGTCCGCAGCTGCAGAGATCTGGAAATGTCTCAGTGCCTGTAATTGGCTCTGTCAGAGTGGAGTTGTGAACATGCCCGAGCTCATTCTTAGTCCTGAGCGGTGCTCGGGGATTCGCTGGGGGCCACAAAAGATATATATTTATATCCAAATAACATGCCCAAGCTCATCCTTAGACTCTTCACCACACACAGCCACAAAGGTAAGAGTGCAGGCAAGTTTTTTTTTTCAATTGAGATGAATACATTGTAAAATCTCAGTTAATGTCAGTTGGTCTAAATCAGTTATAAATACAGTATTTATTGGCATATAACACACACTTTTTCCCCCTGAAAATAGGGAGAAAATCGTGGGTGCGTATTATACGCTGACATAGTGCTGCCTTGGAGGGGAAGGAGGGGACGAGCGCCGCCAGATTAGACAGAGCCGGATCTCCTGTGTACTCGGCTCATCTCGGCTCAGCTCTTCACGCCCAGTCCCGCCTCCTGGATGGATCCTAGCATGTCACATGTCCCGGATTGCGAGCCGAGTGCTGAGCTGAGCCGAGTACACAGGAGATCTGGCTATGTCTACAACTGGCTACATTAACAGGCACTGGTGAGGCTGCAGGTGGGCACTGAGCTGGCTGCAATGATGAGCAATGGCAAGGCTGCAGATGGGCACTGCTGAGGCTGCAAATGGGCATTGATCAGACTACAATGATGGGCAATGGCAATGCTGCAGATGGGCAAAGGCGGGGCTGCAAATGGGCACTGATCAGGCTTCATTAATGGGCCATGGTAAGGCTCCAGATGGGCACTGATCAGGCTGTATTAATGGGCACTGACCCTTTTGCTTCAAAGTCCGTTATTTAAAGTTTTTTATTAAAGCTTTTTTCCTGAAACATCCCTCTAAAAATTAGGGTGCGTGTTAAACGATGATAAATATGGTATATTTGGACACAACATGTATACTTGGTGTAATGTTCCTGTTCTTTTTTTTTTTTTTTTTAACTTAAAAGTTGACAGACAACCTTTATTACCAATAACATATATTTTAGCTTCCTGGATTTTTTTTTTTCATCTGGCATTCAGATATGAAAGGCAGAGTGATTTAACACCTGTTTAGATTTGTCATCCATGTGATGAAATGCAAATGATGCCGTTTGCAATAAACTTTGCATAAAATAGTTAATTTGCATTTAATTTTAATGGTTCAAAGAATGTCAGGCAAAATGGTCGGCCCTCACGCATGTTCACTTCATCAAATCTGGCCTTCTCTGAAAAAAGTTTGGACACCCCTGCTCTAAATGTTTCGGGTAGTTCCACCCATTGGCAAGATATTGCCCAATACCAATGTAAACTGATATATAATATTAGGGTGGTTGCTAGCTTATTTTCATATCTCTCATGAGATCTGCCTGGCTCTTCTGCTTTATGGGTAGGGGCCTCACAACATCATATATATCTGTACATATATCTATCTATATAGCTATAAAGCTACAAAAGCTACAAAAAACATTTGGATGGAGTTAGGCTAGTTAAATGAACCTACCACATTCCCACGTCATAGGCCTACCACCGCATTTCTAAATTACAGGGTACATTACACCCACACTTATTCAATAAGGTTATGTTATGTCTATTTCTGTTTTATGTATAACCCCCACAGCAATCAGTCCAAAATCATAATTGATTGGTTGCTGTAGATCACTACATTTTTGTGTCTTCTTATCTTTCTTTGTTCCCTAATGAGCTAGCCTCATCAATTAGCTGTGTGTGAACTATATCGCTAAATGCTGTTGTGGTTGAATTACAATACATTGGACATTGCCATGTCCCCGCAAGTTGCATATTGTGTGTGGATGCTGGGCATTATCTGAACTATGTGAAAAAATAAGACCTATCCCAGAAAACTGGCAAAAATACCCTTTCCACACTTCTCTTTTCCTGACATATTTAATTTTTTGTCTTTTGCTTATGTTGCTCATTTTAAATAAAACCTTTTTCTTTCTCTGTGTTCTGTTCTTTCCCCTCGCTAACCTAATTCAGTGCTGGCAGTAAGAATGATGGAAAAATCTTCTTTTCTCTCTGCTTCTGGTATTGTTTGCATAGGCGTGTGTTTTTCAGGTTCTAAATTAAAGGCATTCCATTTTTAAATAGATCATTAAAATGGTATTTTTTAACTTTTAGAATTAAATGTTCCAAAATAACTTTTGTATTGTGGCACGAGCCAAAACTACAGAACTAGTTTATATATAGCTTGTGCTCAGTGCATGTTTGGCATATTTTAGAGTGATTACAGCTTAGCATGACCTGCATTATGATTAAATGAAAAGCATACAAGTGGGACACTTGCTCTGTTCAGCCTCACTAACAGACACCACATTTCATGTAAGGTAACTCAGAATGAATTTTATCGGTATTCCTCCCTCCCTGTAGTATTACTGGGAGTGAAGTTGATTTAAAGTGAGGCTGATTGCAGTGGAATTTGTTTAAGATGTATGAAAATCTGACACAAAACCTTATGCCTAGGTATGGGAAAACATACTATATACATCTCTATTCATCCGGTACGCACAGTAGACTGCTAGACTAGTAGTATTCCCATCGCTATTGACATGCGTGATGTCATCGTGCCAAGATCAGTAGAACTCTCTAAGGCCTTCAGAAAGAAAGTTGTTGATGCCTATGTGTCTGGTGAGGGATATAAAAAGATCACTAATTGATATGTAATGAATCATTCCACTGTAAAGAAAATAATCTACAAGTGACATGGGTTTCAAATGGCTGCTACTTTGTCCAGGTTTTGCTTGCCAGCAAATTCAACCAAAGAGCATTTGATGCTAAAAGAAATCGCCAGCAACCCCAAAAATGTATATTGGGTTGTTCAGGTAACTCTAATGCCGCGTACACACAACAGGACTTTACGGCAGACTTTGTCCGGCGGACTTTTGGACGGACTTTCCGAATGAACGGACTTGCCTACACACGATCAACCAAAGTCCGACGGATTTGTATGTGATGACGTACGACTGGACTAAAACAAGGAAGTTCATAGCCAGTAGCCAATAGCTGCCCTAGCGTCGGTTTTTGTCCATCGGACTAGCATACAGACGAGCGGACTTTTCGAACGGACTCGTGTCCGTCGAAAAGATTTGAAACATGTTTCATTTCTGGGTCCGTCGAACTTTTGGGAAAAAAAAGTCCGCTGGAGCCCACATATGATCGAATTGTCCGACGGACTCCGGTCCACAGGACCAAGTATGCCGTAAAGTCCGGTCGTGTGTACGCGGCTTAACAGGTGGGTTCAAAGTGCATGCATCTACAATCAGAAAGAGATTGTACCAATTCAACCCGCAGAGAGGTGTGTTAAGAAGCAGCCCTTGCTGTCCATAAAGAACATTAGAGCAAGATTACAGTTTGATTTCTGGAATGTGCCGAAGACTGATCAGTCAAAGATAGACTTGTTTGGTCATAGTAACATTGGACATGTTTGCACCAAACCAAAGACAGTATTTCAGGAGGAGAACCTCATAACAACTGAGAAGCATGGTGGTAGAAATGTTATGGTTTGAGGTTGCTTTCCATTTTAAGGGACTGGACAACTAGCAGTTATTAAGTCAACTACCCAGTGTGCTTGATGAGAATGCAAGGTCATCTGCTGCAAAGTTGAAGTGGAACTGGGAATTAACCTTTTAACAAGATAATGATCTGAAGCGCACTAGCAAATCCACCAAGCTCAAAAAAAAAGAAATAGAGAGTCGTCCTAGTCAAAGCCCTAATTGTATTATTGTTGTAATTTTGAGGTTTTTTTTTTAAAGGGGCAGTTAATGCAAGGAAATCCACAAACATCTTGTAACTGAGGGATTTTGCATGCAGAAGTGGTCAAATTTTCACTGAGTTAATGTAAGAGACCTATAGATTATGCAAAATGTCTGCAGTATGGGGCATAACCAGCTTATGATGCCAAGGGTGTGCATTTTCTACAGTACACTATTACATCTTTTGATATTTTTGTTGAATATTTGATTGACAAGGCCATGTTTTCTTGTGTTGTATTCTGTTTCAATTCATGTGTTAGCTCTGTTTGTGAAAGATGTAATGTTTTCCTGTTCAAATATGTTTAAAAAGTCAACAATTTCCATGAGGTGTACTTAATTTTTGTTTGGATAAGTGTGTGCGTGTATATATATATATATATATATATATATATATATATATCTTAGAAAAGAGGCATTCTTCATGATGTCCTAAGCCTACCCTTGGCTTTCAATATTTAGGCTGGGTTTATACTGATGCAAATTGAGTGTGGATTTCCACACATCCAATTCTCAATGGAGACGGTTCACACATCTCCGGGGTGGCCGCAGAGTGCATTGTACAAGGGTCCTGTGCATCTTTGGCTCTGTTTTAAGTCCAAATTCAGGCAAAAATTTGGGCCTGATTTGTCCCTGAAACGGAGAATAGGGATGCACCAGACCCCTGCTGTTAGATGCGTCCACACAAAGTGTGAACCCAGCCTAAAGTGGTGCTGAGCAATAAGCACCTCATTCACTCACTGCCTGACCAGTATTGAGACATGCAGAATGTTTGGGCCGGTAATAGAGGTATTGTGTAATGCTGACCCCAGGGTGCATTTTTATGGGCCATGAGAGAGTTCAGCTCATCTATTTTTCACCTACATCTGCCTGTCTATATACAGTAAATAAGTGTTTGTATCTAGGCATTAATTGAATGTTGGGGGGGCAATAACTGTTTTTACTCGGGGCTCAGGGGCCTTGTGCTGACTAAAGCAGGGCATAGACAGATTGAAGTTCATCCAGTTTTGCAGCGAGCAATGGAATTTTGATCAGTGTGTAGCCCTCCCTGTTTGACTTTTGTCAAACAAACATGCTTAAAAACGTTTGTTGAGAGCCACTGTCAGAATACAAAGTCCTTGGGGGGGAAATGGGGGGGGGATCTGTTCATTTTCTTTCATTCAGCCAGCTGGCTGAATGAACTAGCCGTCTATGCCCAGCTTTAGTCTGGCCTAAGAACGTATTGATTCATAAGGCCCTCTTTAATCTTGACTTAACTTAAATCAACCATATTTCTGCACTCCAGCGTGCCTTGTTTATTCCTAGCTTCTCAAAAGGTTTTACCTCCAGATTTCAGAATCGATAAGAAAAGAGCACATATTTCTTTTGCCCACCTCTGTAAGTGGAACTTCATCCAAAAGGGGAAGTTCCGCTTATTTGCATCCTCCCCCCTCCACTGCTATCTTTGGCACTTTTTGGGGGGTGCGGGTACCTGGTTTTGACAGGTACTCGCCAGTGATGGGAGTAAGTCACACATGTGCAAGTCACAAGCAAGTCTGAAGTCTTAACCTTCAAGTCACAAGCAAGTCCCAAGTTACTGTGGCTAAAAGCAAGCAAGTCAAGTTGAGTCCCTGCTAGAAGTCAAGCGAGTCAAGTCAAGTCATTTATTTTGGTCAAGTCACAAATTAAGTCAAAATACTGATCTACCCCGAAGCCGGGACTTGGGGGGAGCTTTCTTTTGTGGGGAGGGTGGCTTTTACCTAGGCCAAGACACAGCACTGGTGGTGCCAAGTCATTGCAAGTCAAATAGCTCAAGTCAAAGTCAAGTCGCAAGTCATTAGTGACAAGTCAAAGTCAAGTCGAGTCATTTATTTAATTTTGTCAAGCAGGTCGCAAGTCCTCAAACAGGTGACTCGAGTCTGACTCGAGTCAAGTCATGTGACTCGAGTCCCCCACCTCTAGTACTCGTTCCTACTTCCACTCAGATCACAGTGGCTCGGGTGAAGACATTAATGAATCCCTGGACACGCGAGTGTTTTGGTGGGAGACTGAAGCTCCTCTTTAAGTCTTTGGCTGGAAACTGAGAGGATCCTAGCCAGGGAATGGATTTTGTGAGTGCTGGGGTCACTGGGGAGAAGATTCCTCAGGGTTCCCTGTGACATCACAGAATGTAAAACCACTTTAAGAATAGCAATACCATAGTAAATTAAAACATTAAGCTACACTTAAACATTTAAAATATATTTTTTATTAATTATATATTTAAGAGGGTATTCAGAAGATTATTGATTTGATATATTTTTCAGAGATTTTTAAAAATTAACTTGCCCAGTGTTGACCCTACAAAAAGCACTCAGTCAACACCAGTAATCACCGACCTAGAAGAATTGCTTTGTTGCTAAATTTTTGATTCGCCTGAATATTTCCATTTAGATCTGTGGAGATTCCCACAATTCAGGAATACAAGCAATCATGTTCTTTTTAGAAATTATATCGTTCCCTGCAGATTGGAAAAATCTGTATGCATATGTAAAGGTGACTAATGACCAGGATACTGTGTAAGATACTGCTTCTTAAGCCTCGTGCACACAGGCTGTTGGCGGAAAATCCGACCGTGTGTCCGCTCCATCAGACAATTGTCGGATTTTCCGCCAACAAATGTTGGCTAGCAGGTTTTCAAATTTTCCGCCAACAAATGTCTGTTGTCGGATTTTCCGAGCGTGTGTACACAAGTCCGTCGGACAAAAATCCAAAATACAAACACGCATGCTTGGAAGCAAGGACGAGCCAGAAACGGTCAGTCTTGTAAACTAGCAATCGTAATGGAGAATTTACATTTGTGACGTGGCAAATTATGACATCTCGAAATGCAGCGCACAATTCTCTTCTTTTTTAATGGGATAATAATGAAGCTGCTTTGCTGGTGATACTGATGGATTTATTGCAAACAAATTTTCAAAGGCTTTTTTTTCCTAGTGATATTATTATGCTTTTTTTTTGGGCAAGTTACCACAACACCATGATCCCGTAGTTTTTAAGATCAAAGACACAACTATGTTGGTGTCACTTGTTAATTTTACATTGTATTTTTTAAAATGTAACTGCCTACTCCCAAACTGTCATTTGAAGCAAAGCACATAGCCAAGTATTATTCTACACAATTTTTTTATTGTGCATTAAAAAAAGAAAACTAATAAAATTAGACATGTTATCTGCCAATAGAACTTAACCAAAAAGTGCATTCTATGCATCGCATCCAAAAATATAGAAAAAATACCAAATCAAATCATTATTCAACCAAAAAAAATAATGTCAAAGCAATAACTCCAAGGCCAATAATAAATAACACGTTATTTCCTTTGATTCCGCAACATGGCTGGTTAAAGAACGGCCGTTAAGAAACTAACTGAAAAGTGCAAACTGAAAAGTGCGAATCACTAACCAGACTGGTACTAACACGAAATTAGCAGAAGGAGCCCAAAGGGTGGCGCTAAAGAGCTGAAAAAACAATGTAGTACATCACTATGTTCGTAATTGTTGGCCAACAATTGTGTGGCCGTGTGTATGCAAGACAAATTTGGGCCAAAGCCCTTCGGACAAAATTCCACGGTTTTGTTGGCCTACAATCCGATTGTGTGTATGAGGCTTTACCCTTCATTTTAAGCCACCATTTACATGTTTTGGTATTTTATAGAGTTTTGGTATTTTATAGAGATTTCTTTTGATGCATATAATCTAGCTACCTTTTGACTGTTTCCAATCTGTGTCACCCAATTTTTTGGATCTCTATAAAATAGTTATCTGTCCAACTTTCTAGCACTGGGGCTTGTTGTAATATATTATTGTACAGCCTAGCAGTTTGAGGGTTAATATTCCATACCTACATTGCCTCCATAAAAATGTTCAAATTTGTAATAAAATGCTCCCAGCAAGTTAAGCAGGAATGCAGCAGATATCCCAGACATAATAATGGAGCGGACATTTCAAACATTGCATGCAAAGAGGCTAAAACTGTTGTGATTTGTAATCCTCTAATTCTAGTGGACAATTGAATTTTATGATGGAATTCAAGCAGGAGCGAGAGAAACAGAGACCATATGTGACCTGCAGCTTCAAAGCAGGTAGACAAATGGTAAGGCCAGACAGGTCTGCCTCTGTGTCTGCCATGTCTTTTAGCATTCCTGTTAATAAAAGATCCTTCAGTCCCAGCTCTACGGGACTTTGTAAACGTATACAGCACCAAGTAGGCCATGGTATTTCTCAGACTTCCTGAGACACATGAGCGTACACAATTTGGGTTCTGTATTTTGTATGAGGTCTGCATGGGGGTGATTATCAGCATATACAAATCAACCTGTGTTCTTGGATTGATTCTGTCATACAGTTGCAGTTTATATGTGTCTGCTTGATTTGGCATCTAGAAGAATAATAGGCAAACACATCTGTGAACATCTGTGGCTTATAGGTCTACTTAGTTAACAATAAAGACACTTGACAGTGTAACAAAATATGACCATAGGGAAGGTATGACAAATCTAGCTCAGGGGAAGCTTGTCATCCCTACCTTGGAGGAATTTACAGTCAGATGGTATGATGAAAAAACAGAAGTTCTTACACTTTGTATGAGAAAAAAATGTTTTTGCTTTATCTGGAAATGAATTTGCTTATAAAGAAAGCAAAAAGCCAGGTTGATTTTCCATTTTTGTAAATTGAGAATTATCCTAGTCCATGCAATGATAAATCTTACTGGAATTTACGTGTGTGCATGCCGAGCAAAGGAATTGACATTAGCTATTGTGTTGTTATTGGACCTACAAAGGGATTCTGCTAGTTAAATTGGAAGAGTGTTTTTGCCAATTCCAAGGTGAAAAACCTGTTGTAAAGCAAGTTCATGCACTGTTAATGAAAATTCCTGTTGGCTTTTGTAGGGACAGCAAAGTATCTCCATATTGGAGAAGAGATGGACGGAGTGGATATGCGAGCAGAAGTTGGTCTTCTCAGCAGGAATGTTGTCATTCTTGGAGAAATGGAGAACACTTGTTACAACAGCGCTGTGTGTAAATACTACAGCTTTGATACCTTTGGAGGTCACCTGAAGGTATGTTCACATAATACCATGGCTTAAAAACTAAGCATTGATGTTTGCAAACTGTGGTTCCCATTGCAAAACAGTATTGAACACTCAGATATATGCTTTAAGAAATGCAGGTTCCTCTCTAGACTATAACTCATGAACAAAACTTGGTGTTTCCTAAAGTTTTTCTTTTTATCATCATTGATCCAGTGGTAGAAAACAAGTGTGCTTTAGGCAGATTCCTAGAGCTGGATGGAGGCCCAGACACTTTCCATACCAGCAGTGCTGGCCCTCACTCATTTAGTCTTATGGCACATACACACAATCAGATTTTCCGACAAAAAATGTTGGATGTGAACTTGTTGGCGGAAAGTCCGACCGTGTGTATGCTCCATCGGACATTAGTTGGCGGAATTTCCGCCAACAAATGTTGGCTAGCAGGTTCTCAAATTTTCCGCCAACAAATGTTTGTTGTCGGAATTTCAGATTGTGTGTACACAAGTCCGTCGCACAAAAGTCCACGAATGCTCGGAATCAAGGACGAGCCGGAAGCGCTCGGTCTTGTAAAACTAGTGTTCGTAATGGAGATATCACATGACTATTGAACTTCCTTTTTATTGGCTCGCCGTACGTTTTGTACGTCACTACGTTCGTAATTGTTGGCCAACATTTGTTTGATTGTGTGTATGCAAGACAAGTTGGAGCCAACAACCTTCGAACAAAATTCCACGGTTTTGTTGTCAGAAAGTCCAATCGTGTGTACGGGCATAAGACTTGGTGTGCAAGAAACCAAAACTGTGGGAAATAGGTTGCCCTTGCTGACCCTTCTAAACATGCTAGCTTCCTGGCTGGGATGTTGATTCAATAACAAACATACAGAATTGGGGTTATGACTTCCTTTGCTAGATGGTTGTTACAGATTAGTGACTGCAAAAGCAATGAATTCAGATAGATCCAGAAAAAAATCAGAGGGTAGTTTAATTTGTCACCATGCTCTTTGCATGGATTCGTAATAGTAATGTCCATGCAACATAAACAATTTTGTACCACTGATGTGTATCAGATGCAGAATTAGCTCTTCTTATCATTTTTGTTGCCAGGAAAAATTGCAGGTAGTGAAAGATCTGTGTCCACATTTTTGTAGCTTAGTGGCTGCTCTATCCACGTTTCAGTAGGTTTGGCGCTAGCTACATAATCACCATCTTTAGTAGCTTATCATGCTATCCAATGAAGCTGCTGGTGATCATTGTATATCTAGTTTAGCATTGTAGTCGGCAGCAGCAGCAACTTCAGAGCATTTCCAGAGAAAATAGGCAGAGAGAGGAAGGAAAAGGGTGGTCTTCTGTGTTCCCTGCACTAGTCCCACCATTAGTTCTTTGCGGTGTTCCTTCTGTTTATGTAAACTAGATTATGTGGCTTACACTGAAGGTGATATAATTGTAAATTATGATTTCAGGTTGGACGAGGCTTTAAATCTGTTCATTTGGAAGGAATAGAGCTGAAGCATATGGGACAGCAGACAATGGGACATTACCCTATTCATTTTCACACTACTGGTGATGTGGATGAAAAAGGTGGATACTACCCACCCACCTATGTGAAGGATATCTCAATTCATCATTCATTCTCTCGCTGTGTCACTGTCCATGGCACCAATGGTTTGCTGGTAGGATTCTTCAATATCTTTATAACACATTGTCATATTACATCATGTATCAATTTTCTACAGGCTGTTTAAATAATATGACATGTAAAAAGAGAATGTTATTTTAATTGCTTTAGTTTGTCTTATACCCTTTCTGCTCTGATAAATTCCAAAATACAAAATATGAGAAGGTTACACTTTAGCTTTAAATCAATAGACATAACCCCAAAATGTCTCCTTCGATAAGCCAAGGCTAGCTATGCTATTCTATTCATTTGTCACCATATCTCCTTGACATAATGTATGGATTAGTATAAAGTATTATTATAATATGTTCCAGATTTCTAATATTATAAGTTGGCACACCGATTTGGTCTAGGATAGCCCACCATGGCCTAAGATAGCCCACAATCTGAGTCATGTAAAAGGTAATCTTTAAAGAAAACCTGTCTGGATAGAAATTTGGAAGCTACCACTGGCTACTTTGGCTGTCATGCTTATCCCTGCTTTACTTAGCAAGTAACCAGTGTGGAAAAAAAATGTAGCCAGCACAGTCAAAAACTCCTGAGCTCTGTAATTGTTCCAGCACAACTAGAAAGGACAGTAAATTTAGTATGGATAGGAAGATAGACCTGAAGCTTGCACCATTAAAACCTAGATGCCGCCTTCAGTTAAGATTGTTGCCTGTGAAAGGACTGCAGAGCTTTTCCTTATCTAAAGCATCAATCCATCCATTTAAAATGTGTTTTGCCAGCAATCTGATCTCCTTCTAAATTGGGAGGAAAATAATATAAATAAAAGAGGATCTTTTGACCTTCTAGTTCTACTAAAACCAATGGTTAGTGTGTGTAGCTTTTGTTGAGCTGTGAGGACTAGTGTAGACAGCACAGTAATCCTGCTCTTTTTTTTTGCTTAGGTAAAAGACGTGGTTGGCTATGACACTCTTGGTCACTGTTTTTTCACGGAGGACGGTCCTGAAGAGCGTAATACATTTGACCACTGTCTAGGCCTTCTCATCAAAGCGGGAACTTTACTACCTTCTGACAGAGACAATAAAATGTGCAGAACAATTACTGAAGGCTCCTTCCCAGGATACCTGGCTAAACCCAGACAAGACTGCAAGTATGTACTAAAACGGCCATGTAAAACATGTACAGAGACGACAAAATCTGGTGCAGGAGGGGTTGGTGGTAGGGCAGCAGATACTTTTCTTTACGATCATTATTGTTTTTTGCATATACCAGCTTTACTCAACCAGGTTTTCCTACAGAGGTTGCTAGGTTTTCATTGAAGAGTGAGCAGTGGAGGGTTGATCTTCTGCCTACACTGACTACCAGTGTAAAGGGGCAACTTTACACTGACCACTATTCTAAGGCATTACTTTTAAACTCAAGTTTCAACTTTTTAGGTTCAGGTGTTCTAGGATTCTAGAAAATAAAATGAAATTGGAATAATGTTACCATGGTTGAATGAAAATACCTCGGGGGGGGGGGGGGGGGGTGGTTATATGAATCATGGCTGACTAGACATTCTTCTGTTGAACCTGCCAGTAGTATCGCTTTCTTAATTCGCCCAAACTGGCCAGCAAAAGATCCATTCAAACTGAACTAACCTTACATGGAACACAGGCACATTAATTATTTGTCCGAAATCTAAAAGCATGTTAGATTCTTGATAGTTAATGGTTATCTACTAGCTGTATCATTGCTTGTACATAGGGTGAGTGAATTACCGTAGATAATAATACTTTTTACCAGAAGAAAGGTCTTCTAGCAGACAAAATATTTCTACTGATCGCACTACATCCTGTATTTATGTAATTTTTTTTTTCAACAAAAGGTATTTATGTAATGTTATTTTATCTTTATCACAGTGCTGTTTCTACATTTTGGATAGCCAATCCCAACAACAATATCATCAACTGTTCTGCTGCTGGCTCCGAAGTAAGTACTTCAGTGAAGGCCTTGGGATTTTTTTTTTTATTGTCAGCCCAGTTTAACCATACAATGGAATACAAAGGCACTATTCCCAAAGTAAGTTTAAATCAGCTATAAATTATTGGTTCATCTGGAAGAGTTTATAAGTTACATTACATTTGGAATCCAATACAAGCTCATGCTGAGCTTTGTTCACCGAATCATGTTAAATAATTAGAGACTCCATTAAACATACTAATTCTCACCTTGATATTCTGGTCAGGGCAGCTTTATTTTATGACCATTGAGAAGATATAAATGCCTCACATAGACCTAGAAGACATAAAAAATGAAATATCAGAAAAGCCATAATCCAACACATTCTTTTTAACGTTAAGTAAGCACTGCCTGGAGAATCTTAGGGAAACGTCTAGTGTGGTTTATTCATATGGTAAATGATAGGTTTAACAATATAACTGAGGTAAAGAATAATACCAAGAAGAAATGTTTTATATCTTTGGGTTTTAGAATAACATGATCCCATATTTAAAGAGATTTGTTTGAAGAGTATTTGACATTTTGATTTACTTTTTCCCAGGAAACCGGATTTTGGTTCATCTTTCACCATGTGCCAACAGGGCCCTCAGAGGGATTGTACGCCCCGGGACGCACTGAGCATACTCCCATGGGAACATTCCATAATAATCGAGCACACTCCAACTACAGGGTGGGTTTGACTTCATAGATGACATTTCTTTTTGAAGTCTCACAATGTAAAAACATTTGTGTTTAGTGCAAATCATTTAAAATATTTTAGTTTTTAAATGTCCATGTGGGTTGGTGACAGTCTTCTACTCTGTTCTCCATATTTCTGGACCCTAAAGGTTTAGGCCATGTCCAACATAATACTATATCTTCCCTATCCATTATGAACTCCAGAGCAATGTACTCAAAAAGGCACAGAGAACTTTTAGACTTGAACATGTAGTTAGATGAAAGTTAACTTCAATTAAGTTCAATATCTCCGGTGAGACGTCTTCCAAAAAACAAGGCTTCCCTTGATGGGCACCCAACAGTAGCTCAAACCATGGAAATAGAGTAAGCATCACCAGACCAAAATCCGATAGGAGTCCAAGATAATTTTAATAGTTGAAAAAAAAAAGACATATAAAAACAACCAACACATTTGGGGCAACATCACTCCTCCTTTATCAGGGCTCAACACAGGATAAAACTTTGATAGACTCAGAACCAGTGGATGGACTCAGATCCTCCAATGATGCTCAGCAACTGCTGTCAAGTTGTTACTCTATGAAAAGGTTCAATACTGATTCTAATAAAGATCTATGAAGTCACTGGTTTCTCTAAACCAGTGGTGTCCAACCTTTTGACCTTCCTGGGCCACATTGGAAGAAGTGGAATTGTCTTGGGCCGCATTTGTTCGGGCACAGCAGCCCATTCATTTGAATGGGCTGCTATGCCTGTGTTTCATGCAGGTAAAAGGTTCCTGCACTAATTTTGAACCGCAGGGGCTGGAAAATCGCATGTTGTTTTCCACCATGCAATTTCCTGTCAGTTCCCACACCTGAAAACGCACTGTGTTTATAGATGCATGAGAGTGCCATTAAGAATGACTGGCAGCCCCACATGTCTGTAAAGAGCAGTGTGTTTTGGTTGCGGGTGGGGGAACAGCTGCGATTCTCACAACCACCCGCAGTAGTGTGAACCTAGCCTAAATTCACAGACAGTTTGTAAAACCTGTGATTTTTTTCATCTGCCTGTGAATATCTGTTACAGACATACAGACCGAATGCAAGAGCAACTGAGATCTGGGGGGAGCGCAGCCCACCTCAACAACCCCCCCATAAAGTCAAGTGGCATTTACTTGCCTGGCTCTATGAAGAATCCCTGCATTAGTTGTTGCTGGTGCATTTACAATAACGCTACCTCCAGCATCCCTATCGCTCATTCCTGCGTTCTCTGTGCTGCTGGGGCTTCAATGTAAATAGATATGCATGGTATCCCCTACATACCTCCATACGTGCCAACCGCCACGGCTTCTCTTCTGCCCAGGGACACATTCTGAACTCTCCCGGGCCACATGCGGCTTGCAGTCTGCAGGTTGGCCACTCCTCCTCTAAACCATCAAAGTTTTTTGTTGAGCCCTGATGAAGGGGAAGTGGTGTTGCCCCCAAAACATGTTAGTTAGTAGTTAAAATTATCTTGGACTTTTTTATCCCATTTTGGTCTGGCGCGTATTTCTGTATATAATGATGTCACAAATATAAAGTACATGCCCACATGCCGAAAAAGATAGGTGGAAGAACGCCGGGATGGAAATGAAGGCTCTTTTTCAACTACTCCAACAAATAAATGCATTTTATGCAATAATGCATGTCGAAAACAGACTTGCTAATGTTTTGAAACTACAAGCAGTCCTAAGAGGAGAAAAAAATCTGTATATATTTATTTAAAGGAGACGTTTGGGGTACATAAAAAGTAAACCTTCATACTTAGCTCTATGCTGCAGCATTGGTGTGATGTTGCAGCTGTCCCATGTCGGCTCTAAGACCAAAAACTGGGTGATCACATGACTGCTGATCACTCAGTTCTTGGTCAGCTCTGAGCAGAGACTGTCAGTCACCACTCTCTAATCTGGCTTTGGGCCACAGGAGAGCAAAAGTAAGTGTACTTCTGTGACCCACAAAAGAAGTAGGGCCATACTTCTTTTTTGATAATTTGTAGAAGACAAAAAAACAGCAAAAGGAAACTATTGGGTAAGATATACATTTTTTAGAAAAAAGAGCAGGATTTGATTCAGGGAAATACTGTTCAATGCCTGGGCCCCTAGCAGAACTTGATTTTAATTTCCTATTTGTTTGAGCAGGCTGGAATGATGATTGACAATGGAGTGAAAACCACAGAAGCCAATGATAAGGATAAGAGGCCGATCCTCACGTTAATTGGAGCACGGTAAATTAAAACTTTAATGTGTTTGAATAAGAAGCTTACACTTACTAAAATACCCATTTAGTAGATATGAGGGGATGTCTTTAGGCTCCTTTAGAACTTGACTGGTAATGTAGTTACCCTGAAAATACCCATAATGTGCTGCAGAACATGATTTCAAATGGAGCACCTAGCTGGTTTTCCACTAATAGTTTTTCTGGGCTATACCAATATATACTTAAAGTGTATTTAAAGTCCAACATTTTTTACCATTTTGTACAGTGTAGGGAATGGTTAAAACCCCTATCAGATTTTATTAACCTGTCCCAGAGACATAACAGTAAGTGAGAGGACATCTCTTCTTAGATGGTTGTCACAGAAACAAATGTCTTCATTGAAAGATTTCCCCTCGCCACCTATTCCAGACACAACTGTAAAATTTTGCATGTCAGAGCATTTATAAAAATATCTTATCATCATTTTAAAACTATCACCAACTTAAAGGATAAGTTCACCTTTTGTAGAAAAAAATGTAAATGCACATCATTTTGCAGGTGTAAAAAACAAAAGTGCATTCATTATTTTTTTACACTGCCGCCTGTAAAGCATTGCACCCACAATCAGCAGACTCTCAGACACTGTCTGCCCGTACCTTCTGTATGAATGTCGTGGCTGTGTGGGCGGAGCCCCGCACAGTTGCACTGTTTGTTTGTAGATTGTGACAGCGGGTGTGGGATAAGGATCCCCCGCCTGGTGTCACAATAAAGGGATTCAGTGGGGGGGGGGGGTTTTGCACACAGGTGCATTATTCTAACATGTTACATCCTAAATATGAGTGAGTGTAACATGTAGCATGTTACAAAAGTGAACTTATCCTTCAAGAGCTACACTGTACAAGAAATAACGTATTTTTCATCCAAAGCTTGCAACCTCTCAGTAGTTTTAATGTTGACCTATGTAAACCTTGTCATTTAATTGGGATTTTATGTGATAGACCAACACAAAGTGGCACATAATTGTGAAGTGAAAGGAAAATGATAAATGGTTTTCAAATTTTTTTACAAATAAATTTCTGAAAAGTGTGGCATGCATTTGTATTCAGCCCCCTTTACTCTGATAACCCCTAATACCCTAACCCCTAATTAGTGGAACCAATTGCATTCAGAAGTCACCAAATTAGTAAATAGAGTCCACTTGTGTATAATGTAATCTCAGTATAAATACAGCTGTTTTGTGAAGCCCTCAGAGGTTTGTTAGAGAACCTTAGTGAACAAACAACATCATGAAGGCCAAGGAACACACCAGACATGTACAGGTCAGGGATAAAGTTGTAGAGAAGTTTAAAGCAGGGTTAGGTTATAAAAAAAGTCTAAAGCTTTGAACATCTCACAAAGCACTGTTTAATCCATCATTCGAAAATGGAAAGAGTATGGCACAACTGCAAACCTTTCCAAGACATGACTGTCCACCTAAACTGACAGGCTGGACAAGGAGAGCATTAATCAGAGAAGCAGCCAAGAGGCCCATGGTAACTCTGGAGGAGCTGCAGAGATCCACAGCTCAGGTGGGAGAATCTGTCCACAGGACAACTATTAGTTCTTCACTTCACAAATCTGGCTATTATGGAAGAGTGTCAAGAAGAAAGCTATTGTTGAAAGAAAGACATAAGAAGTCCTGTTTGCAGTTTGCAAAGCCTTGTGGGGGACACAGCAAACATGTGGAAGAAGGTGCTCTGGTCAGATGAGACCAAAATTGAACTTTTTTGCCTATAAGCAAAATGCTTTGTGTGGTGAAAAAATAACACTGCACATCACTCTAAACACACCATCCCCACCGTGAAACATGGTGCTGGCAGCATTGTGTTGTGTGGATGCTTTTCTTCTGCAGGGACAGGGAAGCTGGTCAGAGTTGATGGGAAGATGGATGGAGCCAAATACCGGGCAATCTTAGCAGAAAACCTGTTAGAGTCTGCAAAAGACTTGAGACTGGGCGGAGGTTCACCTTCCATCAGGACAAAGACCCTAAACATACAGCCAGAGCTACAATGGAATGGTTTAGATCAAAGCATATTCATGTGTTAGAATGGCCCAGTCAAAGTTCAGACCTAAATCCAATTGAGAATCTGTGGCAAGACTTGAAAATTGCTGTTCACAGACGCTCTCCATCCAATCTGACAGAGCTTGAGCTATTTTACAAAGAAGAACGGGCAAAAATGTCATTCTCTAGATGTGCAAAGCTGGTAGAGACATCCCCAAAAAGACTTGCAGCTGTAATTGCAGCAAAAGGTGGTTCTACAAAGTATTGACTCAGGGGGGCTGAATACAAATGCACTCCACAATTTAAAATTTATTTGTAAAACATTATGAAAACCATTTATCATTTTCCTCCCCCTTCACAATTATGTGCTACTTTGTGTTGGTCTATCGCATAAAATCCCAATAAATCCCAATAAAATACATTTACCTTTTTGGTTGCAACATGACAAAATGTGGAAAATGTCAGGTATGAATACTTTTTCTAGACATTGTAGATAGATAGATAGATAGATAGATAGATAGATAGATAGATAGATAGATAGATAGATAGATAGATAGATAGATAGATAGATAGATAGATAGATAGATAGATAGATAGATAGATAGATAGATCATACTTAGAAGTTTAGAGGAAATACTAGAAACCCTACAAAGTAGCTGTCTTTAAAACAGAATCTTGCACCATATCATCACTCAAAGCATTAATCCTGTCTGGTTTCTTTGTTTGAACTGCAACAATAAAACTTTATTAAAACTACACATATCATTTCAGATCATGCATACTATGACTTTTCCCTTGTGTATGAAGTCTGTTTTTGCTATTTCCAATTGCTGAACAGGTATGGGCCACATCAAGATGCTGATCCCTTCAAGCCAAGAGTACCTGCAATAATCCAGCATTTTATTGCCTACAAGAACCAGGACCATGGAGCCTGGCTGCGGGGTGGAGATGTTTGGCTGGATAGCTGCCAGTAAGTTTAGAATTTTTACAGCCCACGATACGAAGCCTCCTGTTTATAGTGCAAGTATTTCAGATAATCGACTACCATAACCAATGGCAGATGGCATTTTCTAATAAAGCAAACAATGAGACTTAGGCCAACAGCTGGAAAAAAGTAGTTTTCTGTCATATTACTTACTTCTTTAATAATATTAACCGTTCATTTTAAAGAGGATAACATCACTTACAATAAATAATGGGTTTTCATCATCTTAGATTTTATAAGACTCTGGTTTGTTGATGAGATCACATTTTCAGCTTGGCTACTGTAAGGAAATACTCCTTAACTTGGAATGCTTTCAAGTAACCCACAGTAAATTTCTAGGCTAATACTAATATTTTAACAGCCTTTCCACCTCTAAAGATCTATTATATAAGGCTGTGCAAAGAGCAATAATAATGTGCAACAACTATATTTATTCCTTGGTACCACTATAGCTCAGTACTATTGTGAGGTCCTAGTGCAGAAGCGTATAGTTTACAGTACACTTTGATGTTTTATGAAATAGACTTGTCAAGATTGAAATATAGCTGCATTTTTTAGTCTTTTGAACGTGCACCATAGATGGTAAAAACATTTTCTCATTCAACCAGCGGGCTAAATGGAAAAAAAGACTTGACTCCCCCATTCACACATTCAAGTTGGATGGGGGAATCCCTCCCACTGAGTTACATTCTTACATAGTAGGTGAGGTCGAAAAAAGACACAAGTCCATCAAGTCCAACCTATGTGTGTGATTACTTGTGTCTTTTTTCGTCCTTTCACGTTGCATTCTGACTGACAGTAGGGAGACTTTCTTGCTATCAGAATGCTGCTGGCTATAGCCGGCAGTGCTGATGGAGCAGGGAAAATCTGACAGGGTGTTGTACAGAAGGCGATCTGTAGATCGCCTTCTGTACAACCTCCTTGCCCATACATGGATAGAAATTCGGCCAATACCTGCTGAACCAGCTGAATTTTGATCCATGCATGGCTAGCTTTACTGGCTTCACTAATTATTTAGTCTTTGACCTGGAACAAGCATGCAGCGACTGACGTGCTCGGACACCTTATACGCACTTGCTTGTTTGGGTCAATTTCTCAAGTTGTGAAAGAAAGATAATGATAGTACACGTGGAGACTGCACCTTTCAAAGCAAGTCAGCAGTGGCAGGTGTCTGAGAGGATCCTTTTAGGGCTGAGGAGCTCTTACTTGTCCTCATTTACGCTTAGATGAGTCCTTCTGACAAATGCCAGAGCTGCCAGACCCAAGCCTGCGGTCTTCAAAATGATTTTCTTCATACATGAACTGTTGTTTTTTTTTTTCTACAGATTTTCTGATAATGGCATCAGCTTAACGTTAGCAAGGTAATTATTTCAATATTTTAACTATAATAGTCAATTCAAACCAGTAAACTCCAGTATAGTCTATTAATTAAATCAATTGTTTTCTAGTGGTGGGACCTTTCCAGATGATGATGGATCCAAACAAGAAATTAAAAATAGCTTATTTGTTGGCGAGAGCAATAATATAGGGACAGAAATGGCAGACAACCTCATATGGGGTCCTGGAGGCCTCGATCACAGTGGAAGGACATTACCTAGAGGAGTGTAAGTACTAAAATACTGTTTTTTCTTTTTGATTTGGTAGCTACAGTACAAAATGTAGAATGACTTAAGTTGGCCATAGATGGATTGAAATTTGACTGGTTGAGCAGGAACCAGCTGAATTTCGATCAGTCTATGGGTAGGCTGGTTGTACTGAAGTCCATCTTTTAATTGACTTCAGTATGACCAGCGTATTGGTTTTTTTTCGCCCAATCACTGCCAGAGACTATAGCTGCCAGCAGTGATAATTGTATTCTGCTGGTGGGGAAGGCTCCCTGTCGGCAGAATACATTAGCGATGTGGGAAGGATTCCCCATCAACACTGACTGTGTTGATGGGGGAATTGGGAAATTTTCTTTTCTTCACTCCATGGTTGAAGGAAAGAAAACTCTATAATGTATGACCTGTCTAACGTTTCCTTGTCTGTATTCAGGAATTTTCCTATTCGGGGAATACAGATTTATGATGGACCAATCAATGTAGAAAACTGCACATTTCGCAAATACGTCTCCTTGGATGGAAGACACACCAGCGCAATTGGTTTCCGCCTTAACAACTCCTGGCAAAGCTGTCCCAACAACAATGTGACCAAAATCACATTTGAAGACGTGCCTGTAAGTTTCTCCTCCCATGTGACACAACTTTTTCTTTCTAACATGCCTTTAGCAGCTTGTGAAAGTTACAGTATTGCACTATAGGCTATTGAATTACATAACCTAAGGTTGTATATTCGAACAAGGTTGTAAACCCTTCTATATACCCAGTGAAGTGAATGGCCTCAGGTTATACACAGATTTGAAACAAATCCTCCTACATATGTTGTACCTGTTTATCTGCAGTATTCTCTTCTCTACATCCATTCAAAGCCTGGAATTTGTAAAGCTTGTCTAAGCAGTCAGAAAAAAGTGAGCAGAGAGCTGAAGTTACACTCTGCAGAGCTCAATGAGGAGAGCTCTGAGAGCTGATTGGAGGGAAGGGGACATACTCCCCTTCACACAAGAAAAGAGCTGAGGCTGTCAATCAGCCGGAGCTCCCTTCCCTGTCACCCTTTTCTTTTGGTGTCAGGAAAACTTGTCAGAAGGGATACATACTGATAGCAGAGTAACAAAGCAACAGACAGAAATGACACTCAGTGCTCTTAATCAATACAGGTACACACTATAAAGGGAAATGCTTTGTTCATATTTCATGTCTGAGGTTTACAATCACTCTAAAGGACATTGTTAAAAGGCACAAGAGAACAGTGCAAAATCCAAAGTAACCAATTATAATGTATTCATCTTTTAGATTAGTGATTCTCACCTTTTATTGAGACAATGGGTTTTTTTTATGAAAGGCAAATCCACCTTGCACTGCAAGTGCACATGGAAGTGCAGTCGCTCTAAATCTAAGGGGTAGATCTGAAATGAGGGGAAGCTCTGCTGATTTTATCATCCAATCATGTGCAAGCTAAAATGCTGTTTTTTTTTCTCCTTGCATGTCCCCCTCAGATCTACAGCGACTGCACTTTCAAGTGCGCTTGCAGTGCAAATTGGATTTTCCTTTAGTAAAGTAGATTGTTTCAAAATCTTCCATGTTCCAACAGTAAAAGAAGAGTTTATACTCACACAATAAAAATAAAGGAATACAAAACAGGAATTGAAATCCTTGAGGGCTCTGGATGTGGCTGGATGTTACTGTGGGGGAATGGTGGTTTTGGAGAGGGTTAGGGGATTCTGCTGCAGACTTGGTGGCTTTTTAAGTGATTATGTTTCTAGCACTTCAGGCTGGGAGCTTTCCCGCCACACTGTAGGAGACTGGAGTGCACTGCAAAGACAGAGGGGTACTGTAGGTCACTTTGGAAGCTGGGGGTACTATGGGCGCACTATTGGGGCTGGGTGCGTTCAGGGAACCTGGGGGCATTATGATAGATTGAGGGGAACTGTGGGCCACTATGGGAGGTTGGGTGGCACTGAGGGAGGTTAGGGGATCAGCAACAGGCTGAAGCATGGGAGATGGGTGGCTGTGACCAGGCAGTGGGCCACAGCCTGGTGGTTGAGAAAATTTTAGTTCTGACTAAGAGGCACGGGGGCATATGGGCTTCTCAGGAACACAAGTCTAGCTGTAGATGTGTTACTATAATCTCTAGGGCTCCAGAGCAGAAATGTAAAGGGGACACCATACATTTCAGGGGAATATGCACCCACTGACAATAACAGAAGAATTACCTAAAATACACCCCTTAACTTCTCCATAGAGATCTTACTTATACTCCCTAACACTAGTAACCAGGCAGTCTGAATGAGTTACTCCACAATTTTCAGGTGCTGCTAAGAGAGCTTGCTTGTGAGTTGCTGCTGTGCAGAGCTTGTGCTGTCTACCAAACCAGAGGAGCTGCTCATTTGTGATAGCCTTAACCAAGCTGATAGGGGTAGAGGAATCACTGTGTGCAGGGCCGCTGTTAGACATCATGGGGCCCCATACAGCTCTCCTGCTTCCACCTCCTGGGCCCCTCTGTTAACCTGATGGGACCAATGGAAATGTAATTTAAGCCGTGGTAAGCAAGTAGGAGTGAGGGTGTGATCTAGTAAAACCCATTTATTTAGGCAGAAATAAATAATAAAGCTGCCCTGCCCCCCCCCCCCCGTTTAGCTGATGGGGCCTGGGCCCAGTACAACAGGACTGGTTGTAGTGCCTTATCAGCGGCCCTGATTATGTGATCAATGTGCAAAAAAGTAGACTGCACTTCTTAACTCCTAAGCCAGTGATCATAGTGAATGTTCATCACGAGGGAGAAAACTTATTGCAGTGAAAGGGCAAATTATTTTTTTTCACAATTCCTTTTCAGATCTGGAACATCTCCCATTCCCCTTGGGCTTTGTAGTAGCCTCACTGGCCTCTATGGCTATATAGTGCATACACTTTGCACATGCATGCATAATATTTTACTATAATGAAGTTCAGAGGTTAAGGTTGGTTAATATCTATTTTCTGCTATTTTTTTTTTTTTTTTCGGTACAGAAATGTGTCAGGTCTTTGACTTATGGTGCCAAATGACAAGGAAGCATTTATTTGAAAGAGACTGCTGTTGCAGCCAAATCTTCAGGCCAAGTCTGAATGATATTTCACAAGCACAGCCTCTGTCTGATGACATGTCAGGGAATACTAGACACTGCCACTAAATTACATCTCATACTGTAAATTCAGAGCTCATTTATCATTGCTGATGCAAATCTCGGCAAGAATGATAGCTTAATCTAAAGCCTTGAAATTGTTGAGTTTTTCCATTGTTCAATGTGTTACAGTCACTCTGACCTAGATTATCTCAATTCCTGGTTTGAGAATGCATGCCACTGTGTAATGCTGAGGCTATTGAAGTCCCTTCCTCAGTTTAGTTGGTACTTACCTATTCTTAGAAAAATAATTTCAATGCTAACAACTGGAATAATAATCAGTACATGTTCTACGTTGCATAATATTATAGATTTAAATGGAATCAATCATATGGCTATTCCTGAATTTAGTATGTCTAATCCTAGCGAACCTTCAGTTTTTATCAGTTAAATAAATTCCAAGTATATCAAAGCAAAAGGTATTTAAAGTCTAATGCCCCGTACACAAAATGGGTGATAGGACCTTGTTGTCGGAAATTCCGACCGTGTGTAGGCTCCATCACACATTTTCCATCGGATTTTCCGACACACAAAGTTGGAGAGCAGGATATAAAATTTTCCGACAACAAAATCTGTTGTCGGAAATTCCGATCGTCTGTACACAAATCCGACGCACAAAGTGCCACGCATGCTCAGAATAAATAAAGAGATGAAAGCTATTGGCTACTGCCCCGTTTATAGTCCTGACGTACGTGTTTTACGTCACCGCGTTCAGAACGATCGGATTTTCCGACAACTTTGTGTGACCGTGTGTATGCAAGACAAGTTTGAGCCAACATCCGTCGGAAAAAATCCATGGATTTTGTTGTCGGAATGTCCGAACAAAGTCCGACCGTGTGTACGGGGCATTACAGTTCTTTAGAAAATGGCCACATTCTGTGTAAAAAAAGCCTGTCCCCAGCCAACAAACTCTATAGAAGGACCCTTGTTTGGAGGCAGTGGTCTGACATGCCCTCTGCTGAGTCAGAGCTAGAGGTCTCCAATCAGAAGGGGGCATAAGCTGGTGAATAGTTTGTAAATTGTATATCTTGTTCAATTACGTCTGTGAAAGCCTCTGAAATATCCATGTTATCCAAAGGAAAAATGTAGTATCTGTTTTAAAAGAGAAGCATGGCTTTTTTTAAATTTCAGAATCATACTTACCTTGGTGGAGGCAGCATCTGACCCCAAAGGCTCTAAGACTGAGAACCGAGCGTTCAAACACACTTGGTTCTCAGGGCTCCCTGAGCAGAGAGCCGGTGACTGTCAGTCACCGGCTCTCTGCTCTGCCCCCCCCCCTCGCTCACTGGAGCGCTGGGCTGTGGAGGGAGCGGGAGTGGCCCACATAGGCTCTCAGCGGCTCATTGACAGGCTGAGCCGGGTGCCGGTCCAGGCATGTGGGTGGATCCCTTTATTGTCACGATCTTGCCCGCTCCTGGACCAGCTCTATGACGTCAGCCGACAGCGGGCTTCAGCCCATGTCTGCTGAAAATGAATCACAGGAGTGCAGAATGAACCGCACTTCTGTGATCCACAGAGAAAGTACAGCTAAACAAGCTTTGGCTGTACCTCTCCTTTAAGCGCTCTGGAGCAAGCTGTGTACATGCCGTGGTCATGATGCTTTGTGTCGCGGCTGCTGCAAATTTAACTCAACATACAGAGTTGACAGGCAGCACCTCCTTTCAGACTCAGCCTATAAAGTCGACGGGGCTGTGACTTAAACAAACCAAATCCTTGACTCATGGTTGCAGTGCATTAGCACAAAAAACACAAAAAAGAAGAGCTTCGTTGGCTTCGTTGGCAAAAGGATTCCTGAACAGTATCGATAATTATGAACAGCAACCGGAAGGACCAGATGCTATTGAGACTAATAAAGTCGCACCAAATAGAGAGGACATTATGATATCAACATTTTATAAATTGAAGCATCTCCTGGAGAATGAAATGACCCAATGGTGGGATGTTGTCTTATTGCAAAAGTACTTAGAAGTAAATAGAATTCCTAGAGGATTAAGGTTAACAAAGGTATGCGATTTTTTAGATGAAGATATTGGTCAAGATTGGATTAGGGAGATGCGGACATTCAATAAATCCTGGCTAGGAATTATTATCAAACAGAGGGAGAGGAATCTAGCAATTGTTAAGTCGGAGATTATTGATATTCAAGAACAGCTAGAGGCATTTTTAGATATAGAATCTTTTTCCACATGGGATACGAGAATTAATGAACAAACTACAAAATTCGAGGCAGATTTAATAGTCAAGAAGTCTGGGAAATTTGAGAGGGATAGGCAGGATTATATGTCAGGGCGGGAGTTTAATTGGAAGAAAGACAAGACGCCTGGACCCTCTACCTATATACAGGATAGTGACCCCGAGATAAGAGACCGCCCTGAGGCCAGCACTTCATCCAATGCTGGTAGTAGGACGAATAACAACAGAAACAGAAACCGTAACAGAAACCAGTCTAAAAATAAGAGCAAACATTGGGGTAGAAACAATAGGACGAGAGTTAGAAACAATGGGAATAAGAAACAAAATGATTGGTTGGATTCAGGCCCCTATAGATGTAGCGTGCATGAAGATTTTCCGCCCCTTCGAGAACAGAGGGGTTCATCTGGCAACCGTGATCACAATGAGAAAAGTAAGCAAGGCAATCAGAAGGCTGGAGACCTCATTGGCCATGACCTTGCTACTGACGAGATTCCGCTACAGCAGAAGGAGATCACAACACAAGAGGGGAGGAGCGATTTAGCGATACCGATACAGCCCACGATAGATGGATTTGAGAAACATCAGGAGTCCCTTTTGAAACCAAGATGCAATGAGGCATTGGGAATAGAAAAGATCAGTACTAATATAACCAAATCCAAGGTTGAGATTCCTTTTTTTGTGCAAGGAGCTGCGGGAAGAACGAAACCCGCAGCGCAGAAAAGCATCGCATTTCGACCTCTATCACCCCCGAACACCAGGAGGCAATTAAAACAACGAGAAGAGGGTGTAGGGGAGGGCGGAAATCCAAAGAGAGATCAAAAACATCAGAGAGCCACTCCACTATAAAAATTTTCAATTTGTCCAGGTGTGAGTTCCTTGATACAGAGCTCGAATTGCTTAGAAGGGGGCTCAATTATGCTCCTGAGAGCTCTCCAAACCTGTTTGAGCTCTTTATCGATCTCAACAAGTTTGTGCGGAATCTCACTGTGAAGCGCCATTTTAGGTTGAAGGAACTAAATGGAATGACAAATGAGGGACCAGAAACGACTATTCCCATTGCCCATGATGAACCTCTTGACAAGGAGGTATTGGAGATTTTGGAGGAGCTGTACCTGGAAGGAGGTCAAGAATCTGTGGGAGTCCTTCCTCCCCCAACCCTGGAGGGTGGGACTATCAACACTAATTTCAGACCAAAATCCAGCTTCTACCCCCACTGGAACAAGGGGAATTTTATACCTACGTTCTATGAAGTAGTGATGGAGGAATTCAGGAAAATCTGTGGGGACAAGAAACGGAAGTATACTAAAGACCACGGAGCTATCTTGGAGGGTCCTTTGGACAGTTTGAAAAAGAACTCTGAAATAGTCATAAGAAAAGCAGACAAAGGTGGAGGTCTGGTGATTCAAGATAGAGATCAATATCTGGAGGAAGCATATAGACTGATTGGTGATACCAACACCTATGAGAGACTTACTCGGGATCCTACAGTTAACTATAACATGGAATTAAAAGCGCTACTGGATAAAGCATTATCAGATCAAGTCCTGACTAAAAACGAGTACTACTTTTTGTATTCCAAGCACCCAGTGGTCCCCCACTTCTACCATATCCCAAAGATACACAAAGATATGGAGAAGCCCCCAGGAAGACCTATTATAGCAGGGATCGACAGCCTAACTAGCAATCTGGGCAATTATATCGATTACTTCCTCCAGGGATTGGTAGTTAACCTGCCATCATACATCAAGGACTCAGGCCATGCTCTAGAGATACTTAGTGCTTACACTTGGGAGCAGGGCTATAGATGGCTATCACTCGATGTGACATCTCTATACACCTCTATCCAGCATGAGTTCGGTCTTAGAGCTATTGAATATTATGTAGCAGAAGCACACGTATTTGATCCCAGGCAAGCTCGTTTCATTTATGAATGCATCGAGTTCACTTTGACCCACAATTACTTCACTTTCTTGGACAGGCACTATAGGCAGATAAGGGGTACAGCTATGGGTGCAAGGTTTGCCCCCAGCTATGCGAACCTGTTTATGGGTTATTGGGAACTCAACCACATCTGGGCCAATAACCCCTATGGGAAGAACCTAGTGTTGTACTCGCGGTACATAGACGATATTCTTATCATCTGGAGTGGTACCGATGAGGAGCTGAAAGGATTTCTTGCACATTGTGCAGGAAACCCCTATGGGATTTCCTTTACCCATGTGGTGGACGACAAGTCCCTGGTTTTCCTGGACCTAGAGCTACAGGTGGGCGACACTGGGACCATCTTCTCAAAAACCCACTTTAAACCGAGCGCCGGGAATTCATATCTCCACGCCCGGAGCCACCATCACCCTAGATGGATTAGGAATGTCCCCTTTGGTCAGTTTTGCAGGCTTAGGCGAACCTGCACCCTGAAGCAAGATTATGAAGAACAGAGCCTTATCCTTAAGAATAAGTTCAAGGAAAAGGGCTATGTAGAGGAGCATATAGAGGAGGCATTCCAAAAGTACCTTGTGTTGTACGACAACATTTGTGTTGGAGAAGAAAAGAAGATAAACCCACATGTGGACGAACAACCACAAATACGGTTTTGCACTAGGTATAATAACAAGGCCCCGATAATACAAAAAATCCTCAAAAAGAATTGGAGAATCCTTGAATCAGATCCCATCTTAAAGACAAGCCTTCCTTCGCATCCTAATTTGGTCTTTAGGAGACCGAAGGACCTTAGGAGCATCATTGCCCCTAGTAGGGTAAGAAAACAAAGAAATGGAGGACTCAGCAGCACCTGGAGTACAATTTTTGACCAGAAGGGCAGTTACAGATGTGGGAGCAGCAACTGTGGGAACTGCGTGCATATGTGCCACAGAAAGAAAGAAGTCTTTGGAACAGACGGTAGGGTCCACAAGATTAAGCAGTTCATCAACTGCGGTACCCCGTATGTCATCTACGGCCTTCTGTGCCCCTGTGGCCTCCTTTATATTGGACGGACGTCAAGAGTTATGAGGATAAGAATGAACGAGCACAGGAGTAGTATTCTGACAGAAAAGGATAACTACTCAATACCGAAACATTTCAAAGAAACCCACAGTAGCAGTACAGAGGGCCTCAAAGTGTTCGGCATAGAAGCAATGCCGAGCGACCTAGATAGTGGTAAAAAATATCAAATGCTGTGTAGTAGAGAGGCCTTCTGGATATTTTCCCTAGGAACTTTGGCCCCGAAAGGTCTGAACGAGGAAATTGAACTACACAATGTAGCATAATTCCTTCAGTTCCCGTCCAAGCTTTCGAGCCATTATTAACATCAGTTAGTTAATTCTGATGTGACTTCTCTAGTGTGTCCTTCGCCTCCACCGTGTTGGTAGGGGCTCATTCTTGGGGTTTATGGGATGCACTAAGGTCAAGGACTAGGAATTGGGTAGACCATTTGGCAGGTGTAGTAATAGGTTTTAGCCGCTAGGTATTTGTTTAGAAGGTAATTATTAGGTTTAGGTTGTGGTTGGTTTCAGATAGTCGCCTATTGGCCTATTTGACTACATGATGTACTTTTTGTAATTTTATGCAATTTACCGCCAATGTAATTTACCGCCATTGGAGTTTAGTGTCTATTCCCACCAGATGCTAGCGGGCAATGGTGCCTCTCTCTCTCTCTCTTGTCTATGGTATGCAGGTCCGCAGAGGTATCTTCCAGGGTATATGCTGAGGTGATGGGTACCACTGTCATTTGGTACAGTATGGTTTACTATTATATGGTTTATATACATATTTGTCACTATATTTATATATATTTTATATCTACATGGAGTGGGGTGTAGCCTTTCAGTAGGAACACTCTATTGCTGTGTCTAATGGTGACTAATGTTGGTATAGGCTGATGAGGTTCAGTATTCACTTTGAGATCCCATATGTATTTTTAGTATTTTATACTATGTATTATTTATTATTTTATAATCCTTCCTCCTCTAGATTAGTATCGTGCTGATATCATAACGACTAATTGTTATGGACTCCCATGTGTTGTTCTTTAAACATTAAGTATATTATATGTTATATTTCAATCTATGAATTTTATGGATATGGTATGATCTACTGTACCTTGGAGGGATATTTCTGCGGACTCCTTCTATTAATCTAATAATTTTACATTATGATCAACCTATAGGTTTGGAATCCTTTTTCCATTATCCCTTTTTCCACTTCCTTATTTGGGAATCGATATTCACATTATAATATTTTCAATTATATTTTTATTTTTTAATTAATTAAGTTTTTAAATTATACATTCCTTTTCCCCTCCATTTTTCATCAATGTTTCTTTAGAGAAAAGTGGGTTGAGCGCTGCTAGTAGCCCCCGCCAGAATGCTGCTTGTCCTGCTTAGCCAGATCGCGTCTCTGCCAATGATAATGTTAATAGTGGAGCGATTGATGGAGAGCGCGCGGCCATACTGAGATGCACGCGCATTATTTACCACAGGTTGACGGTCGGAAGCAGTGGGTGGAACGCAAACACACCCACGCTTCCGGGCCATGTTCCTGGCGCACAGGGACCTCTGACGCCTGTGGAGGAGCAGAAAATGACGCCACGATCGGCCGGAAGTTGCGGGTGGAACGCAGGTACACCCGCACTTTCTGGTCTTTTGAATGGCGTGCGTTCCACACATGGCATGCGGCACTATTATGGCTCCTGGGAGCCGGAGGAGCCCGGCATCATCCACCCCAGTAGATCAGAGGCATGGGGACACAACTAGAGCTGCATGCAGGAGGTGAGGTGTCTTTGTTTTGGCGCACCCAATCCCCCTTCCCCTGCCCTGTTGCACATAGCCTATGGTGAGAGTGAAACTGATCTACTGGTCCAGTGTTTCTATAGTTATATTTATATCTATTTATTTTTTCAATTAATCAATTTTTTTTTGTACTAGTATTATTACTATCATTATCTTTTTAGCAGATAACATAGAGTGATGTTTGCCCTCTATATTTTGGCTACAAATGGGGAATCACACTCAGAGGGATGGGATAGGGAGGGTTAACCCGAATGGGTGGGTGGTGCCCAATATCTGTGGGAGGGGGCGTCGTCACTAATTGGGTGGGGTAGACACAGGCACATACATACATTTATAGAGAGAGCAACTCGAGAGACCAACCATTGCCCGCTTAGGCTCTGAAGAAAGGGGTGCTCCCCTGAAACGCGTAAGCCATCAGCCATTTGCGCTGGTCTTATCTTCTCGGCAACAGGTCCTGGGGTGTCGATCCACAGAAACAGCGCTTTTGCGCCCTTTTGAAAGCTATTTATACTAGCTCGTTTGTGAGTATAATTTTTACTGTTTTTATGCTGCATTAAAGTTTATCAGTGGTAATGCACTAGGTTGGTGCGCCCTCTTTCTTTTTTGTGTTTTTTAGCTTGAATACCCATTGTTCAAATGAGGGCTGCAAGACGCTAGGCATTACTTCTATAGGTGGCTGCACCACATATCCAGTTCATGGACACCTGAGCGCAGGAGAGGTCTTTTTTCTTGTGCAGTGCATTAGCCCCATTATAAGCTTCTGTTCGGGAGAAAAAATACAAACCCAAAAAAAGGCATTCAGGAGGCAGCAGAAACACCTGATAGTGGCTGCTTAGTCACTGTCTGAAAATCGATCTACCGTGTATCGCTTTTCAGAGCTTAGGCTAGTGTGAACCCAGCCTTACAATTCCTCTATGCCAGGCATGAAAGTTGGATTCATAGTTTTGATTCAGTTAATATGTCATAAACTGGAGAAACAAGAGGGAATGTACTAAATGCTGCTTACAAAGTTAATTCTTTTTTCGCCTCTTTACCACAACTCATTTACTTGCGCTAAGAGTTTTGGAATGTGTAATTACTAAATGTCCCTTTATTTCAGATGTCCTCCAGAGTTTTCTTCGGTGAACCTGGGCCATGGTTTAATCAAATGAATATGGATGGGGACAAGACCACGGTTTTTCACGATGTGGACGGCTCAGTTTCAGAATATCCAGGGGCATTTTTGGTGAAGGATGATAACTGGATGTTGAGAAATCCTGGTTGCTTGGATGTACCAGACTGGAAGGGAGCCATCTGCAGTGGAAATTATGCACAGGTAAGTACGGCTAGCATTATCCACATAGCTTGTCCTAATGGATGAAACCATGCAACCAGTCATAATCCATTCTGTTCTGGAATGCTTTAAATCTAATAAGGAAAATAACAAGAAATACAGTATTTATTAGGATGCACTCATAAATTTGTATGGAATGCAGTACATGTATTGGAAAGAACTGGACAGTAGACAGACAGTTTAAAGATCTAACATGCTTGATAAACTGTTTGCTGTTGTTTGATAATGTCTACAACCACCACAGGTTTTTTTTTTACTAAACAGTTACTCAGAGAAATGATAAATATGAACCATGACAAGCTGTAAACAGGGCTGCTGTCAGAAGTCAGGGGGCCCCATGCAGCCTAGCTGACATGTTCTTTAATAGTCCTGTCGGGGGGCCTTTGGTGAAATATCAGGGTCTAAACAGACACCCAACATCTCACTTTTGAGACAGCGAAAAAGATTGAGGACACAGATTCCTCAGTCCTTTCTCTGCAGCCTCAGGGTCTAAACAGACACCCAATGTCTCACTTTAGAGACAGAGAAAAAGATTGAGGATACAGATTCCTCAATCCTTTCTCTGCAGCTTTAGCTACAGAGTGAATGAATAGGAAGCGCTCTGTACAGAGCCTCCCTGTTTGTTCACAAACCAAAGCATTGTAAACAGGGAGGACCACAGGGGGATTGGTTCCAGTGATTACTCCTACTCCTGCTGCCTGGGCCCTCCATTGAACTTATGTGGCCTGGGCCCCGTACAGGAGGGCAGGTGCTACCCACTTATCAGCAGCCCTATCTATAAACACACAGTATGAAATGGTCACAGCCAGGTCACATTATATTGGCCTTGAGTCCATGTGAGCCACTTATTATTTATGATATTATAGCAGTTCCCACTGCTTTGTATTACTTGTCCCAAGGTATGAACTGTTAATAATGTTTCATTCTTTGCAGATTTACATTCAGGCTCGAAGACCAGCTGATGCTGGAATGACTATCATTAAAGATGAGTATCCCGATAATCCATTATACTTAGAAGGAGCTTTGGGGAAAAGTAATCACTATCAACAATACCAGCCAGTAATCACCTTGCAAAAAGGTTACACAGTGCACTGGGATAAGACCTCCCCTGAGGAGCTGACTGTTTGGCTTATTAACTTCCAAAGGTAGGTCATGCTTTTGTCTTAAAATGAGGTGGTCTTAGAAGCTCATCATCTAAAATGGGCCCAGAGGGCTATTTAAGATAACATCTGTTCAACAAACCCATTTGGAAAAGTAGGACAAACAGAATTCGTGATAACATGCCCTCATTAAAGTAGCACAAAACCATTCCCCTCTGTGCTGTTATGGCTACTTCTCTAATATACTGCTCTCCTGGGACTGTGAGACTTGATACAGACCTCTTTTGCCAACAGTCCATTAATCACTGTTTAATGTTTCTAAATTGCAAATAATACAAGAAATAAAACTTGAAAGATAAAACATCTAACCCAAAATGCTCTTTGTGGTGTTATTATTTGTATTCCCGGCACTAGAAAATGATTTCCTTGGGTTAATTGAAATGTTTTTGCTAGAACTCCTTGCAATGTGCTTTGAGCCAGGAAAAAATAGCCATCTCAAAATGTAATATTTTTCTTGGCCACTTGATTTCTTAGGAAATTCGATGTCAAGTTCCTATTACTTGTGGTAACACATGATTCTCCTATTTTAGGAATGACTGGATTCAAATAGGATTTTGTTATCCTAAAGGGACAACATTTTCCATCCTCTCAGACATTCACAATCGGCTTACGAAGCAAACGAACAAGACAGGAACCTTTGTACGAACCTTCCAAATGGACAAAGTGCACCAAGGTTACCCCAGGAGGGGATATTATTACTGGGACGAGGAAGCCGGGTATGTGGTCTTACACAATATGGACAAACAATGCTAAAGCAACAGTAAAGTCAAGCCGAATGTAGTGATTGCAAATATGAACAAATACAGAAAACCACAAACTTTTGTTAAACTCTTCCTCTGTCTACTCTTCATCAGAATGTAGACAACATTGTTCAAGACAGAATATAAAAATATAAATAAAATATAAATGCTGTTATGGGGGGGGGGGGTCTTTACATACCCTAATTATTCTTGGGAGGGGCTTTGGTTCATTATGATCCACTCTTAATTATTATATTTTCTTTTCCAATATTTTTTATTGTTTTGGTTTAACAAACAAAATTAAATACAGACATACTTATCCATAATTATATTTTGTTGTTCACCAAGCCCTACTTCCTAAAGGCGTCAGTGTTCATTTTGCCCCAATGAAGGCTACAAGTTCAAAAAACAAACAGACAAAAAAAAAACAGATTTAGGTTAGAGAAACAAGAGTGGCTGACACAGTACTTTTTGTGAAGTTTCACTTGAAATATCCAGTAATGTGAAAAGAAAATTCCTGTTTACTTATATTATTTCTACATGATTGGATAACTGAATTGAATATCCACACACTTTTTACTGTAAACATTCTCAGATTCTTTAGTAAATTAGCCTCAATGTTTAAAGAGGAAGTAAACCCTGATGGATTTTACTTCCTCTTTATTCCCCTGGAAAGTAAAAGCATAATGGGCTAGTATGCATTGCACTTACCTGCAAACGAAGACCCTGATGTCCCCTCTGGTGGCCGCCTCCATCTTCACCCCTCTTCCTTCCGGGGCCGTGGACTCTGGCTCTGTGACTGGCCGGAGTTGCGTGACGTCACTCCCGCGCGCCGACGGTCATAGCACGAGCCCTATAGAAACGGCATGATCATGCCCTTTCTTAGTGCGCATGTGCCGATGACGTTGGTGCAAGCATATATGGTAAATATCTCCTAAACCATGTAGGTTTAGGAGATATTTTCAGTACCTACAGGTAATCCTTATTATAGGCTTACCTGTAGCTAAAAGTGGTGTGTAATGCCCTGTACAGACGGTCGGATTTTCCGGCGGAAAAAGTGCGAATGGATTGTGTTGTTGGAAATTCCGATCGTGTGTGGGCTCCGTCGGACTTTTTCCGTCGGAATTTCCGACACACAAAGTTTGAGAGCAGGCTATAAATTTTCCGACAACAAAATCCGATCGGTTAAATTCCAATCGTGTGTACACAAATCCGACGCACAAAGTGCCACGCATGCTCAGAATATATTAAGAGACGAAAGCTATTGGCTACTGCCCCATTTATAGTCCCGACGTACGTGTTTTACGTCACCGCGTTCAGAATGATCGGACTTTCCGACAACTTTGTGCGACCGTGTGTATGCAAGACAAGTTTGAGCCAACATCCGTTGGAAAAAATCCATGGATTTTGTTGTCGGAATGTCCGATTAATGTCCGACCATGTGTACGGGGCATAAGGGTTTGCCTGCCATACACTAGTAGATTTTTGGATGGATGTTTGTGGCAAAAAGTTGTACTAACATTTGTACACAAATTCTCAGTACATTCAAAGACTTGACAAATGTTTTTCAAAAGTACATTTGTTTGTTTTTAACATTAAATTTTGGAACAAATGTAATTTCCCAAACGAAAACCACATGCACTATTTTCCATCCTGCTCCAGCAATCACTACTAAAAATGTCACGGCCAACACCCGGAAGAAAATACATTTTACAAAAGCTAATATAGTTCTTTTTATACCTCGTTTTAGTCACCCTTCAATATATAAGGCTTAGAAATACATTGTTGGATCATTATATTTAAAAAAAAACTAAAAAAAGTACGGGGTTTACTTCCTCTTTAAGCAGCATACAGATTATGCAATTTTCTACTTCCACCACAGGTTGAAGGAAAGGAGATTTCTTGAATTCACCATCAACACAGTCAGTGTTGATGGGGAATCCTTCCTTCTGCTCTATTGTGTTCTGCCGGCGAGGAGCCTTACCATCTTCATAACACAGTGATCACTGCCAAGGGCTATAGCTGCCGACAGCAATTGCATAATAAAAGATCCGACAGGCTGAATTTGATTGATGGATCGACTTCAGTACAACCAGCCTGTCCATAAATGCACTGAATCTCAGCCTGTCCCTGCTGAACCGGCTGAGATTTGATCCATCTATGGCTGGCTTTAAACTTACCATACATTTATAGATATCTTTTGGCTGAACGAAAAAAAAAAAAAATCTAAAGCCACGTACACACGAGCAGAATGTCCGACAGAAAAAGTCAGACGGAAGCTTTTCATCGTCTTTTCCGATCGTGTGTATGCCTCATCTGACTTTTTTCCCGAAAATTCTGACGGACCTAGAAATCGAACATGTTCTAAATATTTCCGACAGAACCAATTCCTATCGGGAAAATCAATCGTCTAATTGCTGTTCCGACGGACCAAAAACGACTCCTGCTGTGAAGCAAGTACACGACGGAAGCTATTGGCTACTGGCTATTGAACTTCCTTTTTCTAGTCCCATCGTACGTGTTGTACGTCACCGCGTTCTGGACGGTCAGACTTTGGTGTGACCGTGTGTATGCAAGACCGCTAGAGCGGAATTCCGTCAGAGAAACCTTCGGAGTTTATTCCGACGGCAAAACCGGTCATGTGTACGCGGCATAACAGATTGCTCCATCCACCCTAAATATGAATGAAAGCTACTGATCTCACAATATTGAAATTATCATATGACGTTGCAGACTTTGAGTGGGGATGATGCCTGCAGTTACAGATATTATTCAGATATCTTCTTTTACAGCTGGCAATTCCCTTCACCGAAAGAACAATCATAGTGGCTGTTCAGCCGCTTGATCATTCTTACAGGCGGTGGGAGAGGACGCCCCCCCTCCTGCCGGGCATTGACCATAGAGATTTCTGGCGGGCCAGATGGTCCGTGAAGTCTCTATAATCGTTCAGAGGCTGGGCGCTATGTTATGACATCAGGGGCGGACTGACCATTGAGCCACTCGGGCACTGCCCGAGGGCCCTGGGCCACTAGGGGGCCCCATCAGGGTTGCCAGCCTCAGTAAAATCAGGGACAGTATGTATAAATCTGTTTTTTTTTATCATCAGTCTGTGTATACTGTGTGTACATGTATGTGTATACTGTGTGATTGTATACTGTGTGGCCCCATAATCTCTGATTGCCTGGGGGCCCCATAATCTCCTATTGCCCGGGGGCCCCATGAGTTATCAGTCCGCCCCTGTATGACATCACTCACGGCCTCTGCATTTGAAAAAATTAGCTGGGAAACTGAGATCGTTCTTTTTTTAATTTTTTTATTTCAGGCTTTGCAGGCTAGGGGTGAGATCTGGGGACTTATAAATCCAAGATCTCGCTGTAAAAAGGACCTGTCATGCCCTATTCCTTCTACAAGGAATGTCTACATTCCTTGTAATAGGAATAAAAGTGTTAAAAAAAATGTAAAAAGAAAGCATCAAAATATAAAAATAAAAGTAAAATAAACAATAGAAAAAAGAAAGAATTGAATGCGCCCCCCGTCCCCGCGTGCTCGCTCGCAGAAGCAACCGCATATGTAGGTCGCACCCACATATGTAAACGACGTTCAAACCACACATGTGTGCTATCGCCGGGAATGTTAGAGTGAGAGCAATAATTCTAGCGCAAGACCTCCTCTTTAGCTCTAAACATATAACCTGTAAATAAATTTTGGGGTTTTGAGGAATTTTCTATTAAAAAAATTATGATTTTTATATGTAGGAGAGACGTATCAGAATCGGCCCGGTAAGCAAGTAGTTAAGAGAAAAAACTGACTATATATAGCAGCGTTACCAAAATACACATACCTGTAAGAAAGAATTAGTACTTTTAAAAAAATGTAACAAATGAGCACATGCGAAGGCATATATTATTCTTAATTTTAGAACACTGTTCTATTGCAAGCTAGTGTAACTCAATATCATGTAAATATGCATAAGCCTTTCGTTCAAGTGCCTCATGTTCTAAATTCACGTTTTTTTTTTTAGGCTGCTCTTCATAATGCTGAAAGGCCAGAATGAAAAGGAGAAATTTGCATTCTGCTCAGTGAAAGGCTGCGAAAGAGTGAAGATAAAAGCCGATATTCCCAAAGGCTCCGGTGTCAGTGACTGCCAGGCTTCGGCCTACCCCAAATATTCCCAAATACCCATAGTGGATGTGCCGCTGCCAAAGAAGCTGCATGGGAATGATTTGGTAAATGACCCTATTAAGTTTTATGAGAGGTGGGGTGCGGCCTCTATTTTGTGGCGATACTGTCTTAGGAATTTAGGGAAATCATAAAAAGTTAAACTTTGTGTGCACAGAAAGTTTTTTTAAATGTTTTAAACTTTTTTTTTTTTTTTTATATGAACATTCATATGGCCTAGACACAAACGAATACACATATTACAACTAATATTTGTTTTTCATTATAAATTATTAATATTTAGGACTAGGCAAGGCAAAGTTTTCTTTTCCACAAACCACATGGAAAGCAGTAAATAATTCGGAATATTTATTACAAAATGTCCTTTTTTAAATCAGGAAAATACTTTTTTGAATATTCAAATAACAATTAAGTGAATCTGATACATACAAAATTATGATAATGGCCCGTTACCAAATTTTGTCAGGACTTGAATTTCATTTGCTGTGCTTAAAGTCCGACAACAAACATTTGTTGGCGGAAAATTTGAGAACCTGCTAGCCAACATTTTTTGGCAGAAAGTCCGACAACAAATGTTTGATGGAGCGTACACACGGTTGAACTTTCCGCCAACAAGTTCACATCCAACATTTGTTGTTGGAAGATCCGACCGTGTGTACGAGACATAACCCTTCCAAATGAAAAAAGAAAAACAAATTATGAGTTATACTCTAATTGTTAAAGGAGAAGAACAGCCGAAGCTTGTTTGGCTGTACTTCTCCTGTGGTTCACAGGAGTGCAGTCCATTCTGCACTCCTGTCACCCGTCTTCAGCAGACAGCGGGCTGACATCACAGAGCCGGTACAGGCTCGGGCAAGATCGTGACCATATGGTCAGGATCCGCCCACATGCCTCGACCTTCACACCGCTCAGGCTCTCAGCACAGCAAGTCGCTGGTAGCCTAAGCCGGACGATCCCGCCCCCTCCACACCCCAGTGAGCGGGGGGGGGGGGAGAGCAGAGAGTCGTGACTGACAGTCACCAGCTCTCTGCTTAGAGAGCTGTGAGAACCGAGCGGTTGTTAGTGTTTGATTGCCCAGTTCTCAGCCTTAGAGCTGGCAGGGGACAGATGCAGAATCAGACTGATGCTGCATCCACCTAGGTAAGTATGATTATTAAAAAAAAAAAGTTCCCATACTTCTCTTTTTAATACATTTAAAATGTGACTATTACAGGAAGAATTACACATTTCATAACTCACATATTTAAAGTTATCACAGTAGAGAATGATTATCATGGATGTCCATATGACATCTATATAAAGGAAAGTAACAATAATTTAGTTTGCACTTTATAAATATAATTACTTATTAAATGCTCTGAGGTTTAATTGAGCAATTATGTTAATTTTACCAATGAAAAATCTAAGTGTCACAAATCTAAATGCCACAGGTTCTTTATGATAAATCTGAAATAGGGACTTTCTGAGGTCTAATATAAGAACCTTTAAATGTCCCATTCAGTCCCTGGTTAAAATCTCACTTTAAAGCAAACCTTAGGTTCAAACAATAGTTCTAGAGAAAAAAAAAGACATGTGAAGGAAGAAAAATTGCTGCTTTATTCTGCAAAAAATGTATGTGAGTGCACACCTGGTAAATAAGGGGGTAGAGTGAAGTTGATTGAGTGTCGAATCTCATGGGCCTGGGAGTCATGGCCTGATAATTCCCATCTTATGTTCAGTACTAGTATTTACATTGATATGTTCCAGCTAAAAAACGTTCTTCTTTTTCAGAAGACAAAGGATCACTTACTGGAGCTCAAAGTAGAGTCTTACAACACCAGATACTTCCATCTGAAGGATGACTTTGCTTACATAGAGGTAAGAACCTGCTGCATTTACACTATTTCTGTAAGTAAGCCTTGGCTTTTACTATATACTAATGCCAAAGTAGCACTGGCACTTGTGTTCCCTGCTCTCACATATGAATATATTTACAAAGCAAATTTAGACATTCACAATGGTCTGTCAGATTTAGCTATGCATGACAAAAGATTAGCTAAAATAATGAAATTGCATTACTGAAAAATTACAATAGACCCAAATTACAGTAGATAGATTTCTATTGAAGCTTTTGCATCCTTTGGTACTCATGAAGAAGACAACAACTTGGCAGTTAGGGTTTCCCCCATAACATGTAAAGCTGGCCATACTCAAGTAGAATTTAGTTCAACATTTTTTGTTTGAAGAGCGTTCGTTCATTTTTCTAATTATTAGTTGGGTCAAATTGACATTAGTTTTCAACCGCAGTGACAAGAAAATTCAAAGGAGCTGGATGACATTTTTTTATTGAACTGATTGCCATCACATATATGTGTAGCGCTACCCCCGTAGAAGCTGCTGGGTAGGATGGGTCAAGGTCCTCTGTTCTGTGCCTTCTCAGGAACCTCAGCCCCTCTGACATACTACTTTGAGTGTACGAACATGCAATATAACAGAAAATTACTGAAAGTAATACTTAGCCAGTTGATAAAAGCAAACTTAATATATTGTCACCCAGTGTGGTTGGTTACTAGGCAGGCATAAAAATGGATTAGCAATGGTAATAGCACAGTTTAGCATACAGGGGGATTAGTAATAAGGACTAAGATGATACTTGGCAACCAGATAAATAAACTGTTGCAAGGTCACCCAAAGTGCAGCAGTGGGCCGTAATAAAGCTTAAAGTGGATGTAAACCCAATTCATGGAATTTGAGCTGGGCATATCTATCTGTAGTGGTTTGTTATCTCTCTTCAAAGAACTAAGCCCCATAGCTGTCTCTTGCTCCTTAGCTCTGTTAAAAGCCTGATAAGTTCTCACACATTCCTCGAGACGGGAGATAGAAGTGTGTGTTGGGGGAGGTTGCTATAAATAGATTAGCAGTCCCCTTGCCATCTAAGAGCAGACCTATGTACATTACTTCCTTCCTTTGCCTATGAGGAGAGGGGGTGTGTGCCTTTCCTCCAATCAGCTGTCTTGGCTGTATGCCCAGGCTTCATTGCAGTGCTAACCAGATAGAGAAAAACTTTAACACGATCTGCACATTCTAAAGGATATATACAGCTGAAGACAGCAGATATACATGTAAAACTTTATAGGGAGAGTTGTTTCATCTCTGTGTATCACCTGAGGCTGTTCACTTTACTGGGTATATGTGGGGGTTTACATCCACTTTAATTTACCAAAAACAGGAACTATACTGCCAAAGTGCATGGATGGTGACTGTGCCAGGCCTAGACCAACTGGATGTGCAGAAATGAAAGAAAGAGGAGCATGGAACAAGGGAACTTGCAGGATAGTTTTCCGGGAGGGGCAGTCCTTTATATTGTTCTTCTGCCGGCTATCGTTGGGGCCCTTTAAGAAGCGCTGGTGTACTTAACACCAGTTTTAATACAGGTGCAATAAAGATGTAATATAAGTGTGGCATATTTAATGTACTGCCTTCGGTAACTCAGTCCCTGTCTGCATGTATCTGCTTGCAGTATAAACAATGGGCAGTGAGCCCACTCACCAGTCCCTGTGGTGTGGCTGTAAACTCTCTCGATAGAAGGGGGGCCCCCTCAGTCTCTCTACAGAATGACTCCAGTGATCAGTGGTAGGAAGTAGAGGGTGAGAGGATACTCCATTCTCGCAGCGACAGCAGTGCAGATGCAATTGCTGCGGGCTGTGCTGCACTGCCCCAGTTGTTACCATTCCCAGGTCTCAGGTGCAGACTCTCTCAGCAGTGCCCTCATTATTTCCCTAGATACCAAGAGAAAGAAGTTATTAGAGCAGTCTGTAAAAAAGTAAAAAACTATTCCACCAGCCCCCCCCCCCCTCTGCCTCTGTGTTCTATGGGAACTGTAGTGTAAAGGGTCCATGGGTCCCAGTCTATAGCCACTATCCTGGATTTCAACTCCCATCATCCTCAGCATAGAAATCCATGGGCTTTTCTGGAGGGAATAGTGCAACCACACATCCAGCATAGCAGTGGAAAGTGAAAGTAAAAATGACTGTCAAGAGGACAATGTTTCCTTTCATGTTTCTGTAGTCAAGCATCTGGCTACATATGTTTAATCCAATGTGATCATAATGTGACTTTGGGTAGTAATGTTCCTGGTCTATGACCATGTGCTTGGTCACCGCCAGGTCTCTTGCTGTCTTTGTATTTGGCTATTGTATTATGCAGTATGTAATAATAATAATTATAAATAATACAGAGTGATGTCAGTTTATTTCATCTACTACTACTGAAAAATCAATATTATTTACATTTCAATATTTTTTTATTAACAGGTGGATAACAAAAAGTATTTCATGCCAGAAGATGGAATACAAGTAGTTGTGATTGATGGATATCAGGGGAGAGTTGTAAACAGTACAAGCTTTAAATCTACAGTTCTCCAAGGAATCCCAGCTCAGCTTGATAACTATGTGACAAACATAAAAGACAAGTGAGTATATTATATCTTAAATTGGATGTAAACCCAATTTTTTTTTATCATACTGTAGAGTATAAGATTTCCTATCTTTTGAGCCCAGTCTTGCCACACAGAGTTAATCCATCTTTGAGCAATCCTCTTTTATTGTTCAGTGAGAAAAATCTTGACAAACTGAGAAAAACTTTGTCAAATCCTCCCCCTTGCTGTGAGTGACAGGTGATTTACATATTTCGTGCACTAGCCTAAGACATGCATTATTTTTTAGTTCCTTCCCCCACTCCTTTCTTCAGCAGCTCTGCAAGGATAGGCTGTTCCATACCTCAGCATGATTTGGCATGCTGAAGTCCTGTGGTTACTTTCCTGTCTTTTCACTGGATGTTAGAGATCATAGCAGAAGTTCAGTGTAAGAAATACACAGGAGAAAATGCTTATTGACAAGGGGAGTGTAGAGGTGGGCGGGGAGTCTACTGACATCATGACTCCACCCACCGAGCACCAAACAACAGACCCGCCCACAGAATCTGCAGTTTTTCGGCTCTCATAACAGACAGAGGGGAGACATTTGACAGGTAAAGATACATGCAGGAGGCATGTATATCCTTATAGATCACCCCTATGGGAGTAGTTTAGAAAGGATGACATTGGGTTTACATCCACTTTAAGCCTAAACCTAAACCTGAGATGATATAGATAATGAAGATAGATAATGAAGTAGGCATATGGTTAGATGCTGCTGGCAACTTTACAGTATTTCCTTTCTAGGCCTTTCCTACAGATAAGGATCATGTACTGTATATAATATGCAATGTGAATCTAGTTGAATAAGACGTTTATGACTGATTCAATGGACAATAAAGAGTTGCAATGTGCTTTGTTTCAGCTCCATTGTGGTCATTGTATCGAAAGGAAGACTTTATCACAAAGGACCCTGGATCAAGGTGTTAGGAAGACTTGGAGCAGGCGCTGATCTAAAACTAAAAGGTGAGCATGGTTCTGCTATTTTAGCATCTTCATCATCTGAGATGACATAAAACAGAAAAATACCATTCATCAAAATTTTATATGAGATATAAATTAAGACTAAGATAAAATAAGAATATTTTTTTAAGAAAGCTCAAAATAAATGTCAACATTTTCTACCTAAAAACACAAGTCATATTCAGATGGATACATTGACAATCCCACATTTGTGCTGCTGTCTAGGGAAACAGTTAAAAAAAGAAAGCTGTCAAGATTTCTTTTGTCTTCCCCCCCGCCGACATAAGTGGAGAGCAGTCTCTCTTTTTCTCCTTCACTGTCCTGTATAGATAGATCCCCTTTGACATTAACATCAATGTTCAGCTGAGCCAGACATTCATGTTTATGGATCACCTGGCTGATGGTATATACAGTAGTCCTCAAAAGTCTATGGATACTTGGATACCCACATACATGATGCAGACAATTGTGTAAGACAGTTGATAAGTACCATTAAAAATAATGCAGTTAATAACTGGAAAATATTTTGATTGAGCACATGGAAATTCATTCTGACACATCTGGTGCATAGACCATAGATTACATTCATGTGCTCGCTCTACTCTGGACTTATCACTAAGCATTAATAAACCCAGAAACTAAAATGTAATATATTGTATCTTACCAATCCCTAAATGTGGTGGCTGCATTCATTTTTTGGTGGCATGGTTGGATGTATGTGGCATGGGAACCAACACAAACTGAGAGACTGCACAGAGATTGGAGAGGTGATGTTAGCAAGTATACCTAAATATAACTAAATATCTAGCTGCTGCATTGAAGGTAAGGAAAGAAGTAGCCTTCTCCACATTTTAAATAACATTGTTACAAAGGGCACCTAAATATAGAAAAGGTTATTATGAAGATACATGACTAATGAAGGTTTAGAAATAGGTGAATTTATTTTTTTTAAAAACTATTGGAACATACACTATATTACCAAAAGTATTAGTACACCTGCCTTTACATGCACATGAACTTTAATGGCATCCCAGTCTTAGTCCGTAGGGTTCAATATTGAGTTGGCCCACCCTTTGCAGCTATAACAGCTTCAACTCTTCTGGGAAGGCTGTCCACCAGGTTTCCAAGTGTGTCTATGGGACTGTTTGACATTTCTTCCAGAAGCGCATTTGTGAGGTCAGGCACTGATGTGGACGAGAAGGCCTGGCTCGCAGTCTCCGCCCTAATTCATCCAAAAGGTGTTCTATCAAGTTGAGGTCAGGACTGTGTAGGCCAGTCAAGTTTCTCCACCCCAATCTCGCTCATTCATGTCTTTATGGACATTGCTTTGTGTACTGGTGCGCAGTCATGTTGGAACAGGAAGGGGCCATCCCCAGACTGTTCCCACAAAGTTAGGAGCATGAAATTGTCTAAAATGTCTTGGTATGCTGATGCCTTAAGAGTTCCCTTCACTGGAACTAAGGGGCCAAGCCCAACCCCTGAAAAATAACTCCACACCATAATCCCCCCTCTACCAAATGATTTGGACCAGTGCACAATGCAAGGTCCATAAAGACATGGATGAGCGGGTTTGGGGTGGAGGAACTTGACTGACCTTCACAGAGTCCTGACCTCAACCCAATAGAACACCTTTGGGATGAATTAGAACGGAGACTGCCAGCCAGGCCTTCTTGTCCACATCAGTGCCTGACCTCACAAATGCGCTTCTGGAAGAATGGTCAAACATTCCCATAGACACACTCCTAAACCTTGTGGACAGCCTTCCCAGAAGAGTTGAAGCTGTTATAGCTGCAAAGGGTGGGCCAACTCCATATTGAACCCTACGGACTAAGACTGGGATGCTATTAAAGTTCATGTGTGTGAAAACATAGGCATTCCAATATAGTGTAAGTGAATTCATAATATATAGCAGTGGACTCCAAACTGCAGTCCTTTGCTTGCCTTTATCTGGACGTTGGGACACTATTCTTTCCACTGATATGAGGCACTATTCCTCCTACTGACACGAACGATGAGGCACCATTCCTTCCACTGACACCAACAGTGGGGCCTATTCCTTCCACTTACACCAACAATTGGGCAGTATTTCTCCAAACTAATTCCAATGATGGGGCACTATTCCTTCCACTGACACCAACAGTGGGGCACTATTTCTTCCACTGACACCAACAGTGGGGCACTATTCCTCCCACAGACATCAACAATAAGGCATCAATCCTTCCACTGATATAGACTATTGGGCACTATTCCTCCTACTGACACCAACAGTAAAGCACTATTTCTCCCACTGACACCAACGATCGAGTATAATTCCTCCCACTTGTATAAACAATAAGGCACTGTTCCTTCCACTAATACCAATGATAGGGCATTAATCTTCCCACTATCTACTATCAATGACGATCAATTTCTGCTCCCACAGGCCACATCCTGCCTCCCCCCCCCCCCCAAGTCTGGAGGACAGTCAACTGGCCCTTTGTTTTGAAAATCTGGAGACTCCTGATATATAGAATTTGAAATGTATTGATTTTTTTTTTTTTTTTAATTGCAGATAAATTAGCTTTTGTTGGCTATAAAGGACATTTCCGTCCGGTTTGGACCAAAATGGTAACAAATGCTGAAGCTGCAAAGATTTATCAGGTTGTCCCCTATCCTGTGGAGGAGAAGATGAAATTATGAAGCCGATAGGATGAGCTTTTATCACTGTTATCACTGCCGGGCCTGGGAGGTCTGGAGGCTCTGAAAAGAGACACCGGAATGCACATGGGTTTCCTCCCGTTGACCTTACAGACTGTGCTTGTGCTGTACACATTGTACCAGGGTACTGTAGACACAGTGCCTATGGCTTTTATGTGTTTATCATGCCAAGTGCTTGTGTCCTTGGCATTGTGCTGTCTTGGTGGAAAATTTGACCTTGTCCTTAGCACATAGTGTATTGATCCCATTTTGTTTTTGTGTTGGGATCACGGTTCTAATGCATATTTTTCCTAGATGACCTATTTTAACTCACTACTAACAAACGTGTTAACTTTCGTTACACACTCATGTTAGTGACAGTTGTTTATGTGATCATAGAGTTATTCAGGTTTAGAATGATTGTTTGCATCAAACAGGTTTTCCAAAATATTCCATTGTGTTAATATAGTATATGTAACACCTGAATCCTCTACTCAAGGAACACAATCCTCTCTCAAAACAATTGTGCGTTAAGGTTTAGATGCCAACTTGGATTGTATCACTATTTGTTCACATACACATGCACAGAGAGCATGATTGGGATCTCGTATGATGGGACAATTTGTGAAAACTGGGGCCAAATGAGAGAAATTTGCTGCATATAGCAAGCAGTAAGATTTTTTTGTTATTCTAGCAATGACTGAAAAAAAACAAAATTGAAATTTGATGGGTAATTACAGTCAATGATCACATGTTTGGTTCCTCCAATTCTCATGATTTGTTCAGATATTGTATTGGTAAAAATTTCTAAAGCAACATTCAGTAATCTGGTGTGACATAGCAGAGTCATAAAAAACTGAATAGAACAAAGAGTGGACGCCTTGCCAATACAATACATCAAAGGTAAGCTTACCTACCTAATAAAATGTTTACCGGTGGAATATGATTGTCTCTTATAGACAGTGCGGGCATTTTTCTACCTCCAGTTTTGACAAATTGCTCCCAAAGAATTTTTCTTATCTTGTAGTAAGTATAGACAGACTTATTTCAATTGGCGATCACGTGAAGGGTAAGCCAAAAAAAAGCACGTTAAACCAAATGTATTAACAAATAAAAAAACAAGAATCTTTTCTAAAAAAATTTATAATAATCACAATGACAATCGGAAAGTTTGTGTAAATTTTGGTTTATTTTCTGTCAAGTTACAAGTGTTTTTTATGTGCAGACTTTATTTTATATTATTGTAATGAAAGGACATTTGCAGGACTTTAGGAAGCAGACCATTCATTAACCTGAAACGCCCACAACAGTCTTCCATGATGCATCTCTGTAGCAGATTTCAGCAGATATATTGATTACTTTACTGTAATGTTAGCTTAAAGTGGTTGTAAACCCATTAAAAAAAAAAAAAACTAACACCTGCACGACAAAGGCATAATGAGCTAGTGTGCATAGCATGCTAGCTCATTATGTAATACTCACCTGAGATCGAAGCCTTTGCTGCGGTGGCCGTACACAGCACCGGGCGGCGACATCACTCCCAGGGGGTTACTTCCGGGTATCGCGGCTCCAGCGCTGTGATTGGCCGGAGCCGCGATGACGTCACTCCCACGCATGCACGCGGTAACAGCACACTCACTGAAGCAACAGCACATACGCGCCATTGCTTCAGTTTGTGTCAGTGCGCATGTGCCGATGACGTCGGCACATGCAAATACAGGGGATATCTCCTAAACAGAGCAGGTTTGGGAGATATCCAGTGTAGCTACAGGTAAGCCTTATTATAGGCTTACCTGTAGCGAAAAGTGGTTTGTAAGGGTTTACAACCACTTTAAGAACACGTTAAAGTGGAACTTAACTGTATCTGAGCACAACAAACAGAAAATGCTCTTTGATTCATTTTTAATAATCAGAACAAGCTTACCATTTAGGTCTCCATGCTTTATTTTGTTTAAATATCACTTGAAAAACACCCTGCTAGCATTTCTAGCCACGGCCCTCTTGAGAGATGATTCATGTAGCATTTACTTCCTGGAATCATCTGCCCTTAGCTCAGACATGCAGGCAGGAGGGTGCGCTTAGCTGAAATGCTTAGCTGAAAAAGCCCCTCCTGCCCGTCTTTTTAAAGAAGGAACAAACAAACACCCATGAAGACTCCTGGGATGACATCATTTTGGCCTAGGTCAGAAACCAGGAAGCAACAGAGGAAATGTAAAATGAAAGTTTAAAACAAGTAAAAATAACATACCTTCCTACCTATTCACTAATGCTAGCAGCATAAGGATTTAAAATGGTTACTGTTGATTAAGAGAATAAAGTTCCGCTGTAAAATACTTTGCTACTAAAGGGTTAAAAGTCTCTTTCCAAACAGTTGATTTCAATTAAATGTTATTTTTAAACAGGTAAAGGTTGTCCCTTGGCAATTCTCCCCATGGTCCACTGGGCAGAACCATTACTAATCTTAAAGGACAGCTATCATTAACATTTTTAAAGGAAAACACAATAAGTGTACATTAAAAGCGATATGATTATATTTATCATTTTATGCCTTTGTTTGTTTAAAAAGTGGCTTATTTCATTTCATGTACTCTGCTTTAGTGAACCATCAGAATCATGGTATCGATGGTCCCCTAAGCTTGTGTCTATTGAAAAGATTGTAATGCAGATTATCAGTTAATAACATTCATTCTCAGAATGAATAAGACTACAAAAATAGTCAATACAGAACTAATTATATGAAGATGGACGTATGCACAAGAGAACACTACATAAAAGAGAAGAGGTGTTTGCCTAAGGCCCCTTCACACGCAGCTGATCTGCATTTTTATCGCCGGCTGGTAACGATGGTGGCGGACGACCCCATGAGTAAGCTCCAGTGGGGGGAGTGAAACACGTTGGGGGGGGCGTGGCCTGGCGGACGTCCAGGCTGAGACTGCCACTTGTCTACACACAGCAGGTCTTGTTCTGATGTGAGGCTCCCGGGATCTTCACCCCTTATCTGTCATTGGTGGCGGACATGTTTGAACAAATATGCAGTGCAGCAAATGTTATACAGCTTGTTGCTTTTAACAGGCAGAACAGCCGTCAAACTCAGCCCATTCAAGTAAATAGGACCACATGAGCATTGGGGGTTATTTACGAAAGGCTAATCTACTTTGCACTACAAGTGCAAACTACAAGTGCAAAGTGAACTTGAAATTGCACTGAAAGTGCACTTGGAAGTGCAGTTGCTGTAGATCTGAGGGGGGCATGCAATCAAAAAAAAAAACAGCATTTTAGCTTGTACATGATTGGATGATAAAATTTGCAGAGCTTCCCCTCATTTCAGATCTAATGCCGCGTACACACGGTCGGACTTTACGGCAGACTTTGCCCGGCGGACTTTTCGACAGACTTTACGACGGACTTTCTGAATGAACGGACTTGCCTACACAATCCACCAAAGTCTGTCGAATTCGTACGTAATGACTTATGACCGGACTAAAATAAGGAAGTTCATAGCCAGTAGCCAATAGCTGCCCTAGCGTGGCTTTTTGTCCGTCGAACTAGCATACAGATGAGCGGACTTTTCGACCGGACTCGAGTTTAAAACATGTTTCAAATCTAAGTCCGTCCAACTTTTGAGAAAACAAAGTCCGCTGGAGCCCACACACGATCGAATTGTCCGACGAAATCCTGTCCGCCGGGCAAAGTCTGCCGTAAAGACCGCTCGTGTGTACGCGGCATTACCCTCAGATTTACAGCAACTGCACTTCCAAGTGCACTTTTAGTGCAATTTCAAGTGCATTTTGCACTTGTAGTGCAAAGTGGATTTGCCCTTCGTAAATAACCCCCATTGTGTCTAAAGCACGTGGTGTGGTGAGATTCCCCCCCAAAAAATAAGCGTCCAGGATGACTAATGGCATATTGGCGCTCTGGTCGCCTGATCAAGCTCTGATGAGCAGGGCCCTCTGATCCCTCCTGTATTGATTTGTATTGTAAATACAAATCATGTTGTAAAGCGCTGCACAAACTGTTGGCACTATATAAATCCTGTATAATAATTATAATAATAATAAAAGGAAAATTTCACAGCGGCAGGACAGAAAATAACGAAATTTGAGCATAGGTGAGGTAGCAAGTGATACTGATCCTTACGGTGTGGCTGGGGATGTCTTCTGATGCCATCCATTAAATAGCAGCACATTGCATAAAATAAAATAAAATGACATGACACATTTTGAGTTACTAAATGAGTATAATCTGTTCACTTTTGAAAGTGTATGTTCACTCACATTAGTAGATAAAGTGAAGCTGTGTTCACATTCAATACCTAATCATGTATATAAGTAATAATCCTTTTTTTTAGAACAGCTGTCAAATGATTAGGATAATAACCGCGTTACTTTGTTTATTAATCTAAATGAACTTAAACTTTAAATGTGAACAAACTCTATTCTCTTAGTCAATTAACTCTGCTGTCTATATTATACACCAATTAATATATCCTAAAAACGAATTTCTGATAGCTGTCCTTTACGTAGGCTTCTGCAAATATAGTCTCACAGCAAAAAAAAAAAATTTAATTCAATTAAAAGATGGAGGAAGAGAAATAGAGAGTCGAATGGAAATAGAGATCTGTGCCTGGGTCTAGCAATAACTTAGGCAACTTGCTGTCTGGAGAAAACCCATTTAAGCACAGAAACACGGAAATGCCAGTAAATAAAGCTCCTATTGACTATTTGGTAAGAAATAAAACAGAAATTGTAAAAAATAAAACATATTATGTGAACGCTATCAATGGTATTAGATAATAAAATGCCCATCCAAATAAATGTTACTGCTCTTTTGGCTTGTTATAGCCATGATGACAATCCCGCTTACATGCGGGATAATGTAATTCTTTATTGTTTTGCTTTGCACTATTAGATGGTTTTTCTTGTTTGTTTGTTTGTTTTTTTTCAATTGTTAGCCCACCCTAAACTGGTATTATAGCATTAGCTAGATGCTAGTGGGCTGAATAGAGAGACATAAAGCTAGCGGCTGACTCAACCCATTAGCATCCTCTAATAATCAAACTTTACGTTTTGGGTGGGCACACACTTCAGATCGCTTTAAATCATCCTAACCACCCTAGTTTTAGAAAAGTTTGACGTGGACACATGCATTATGCCCCAACAAGCTTTGCTAGATGGATCCTACAGACAAACTGCAGTGCATATTAATCCATACCTGACGTACTCCTATCTGGTACAGAATCTCATTGTTTTACAGTACAGTCCTCTTGTCTGTTATTTGCCCCCCCCCGAAATAGCTGGTCTTTTTTCGGTAATAATGTAAAGTACTGTTAGGGTTTTTTTTTTCTTTTCTTTTTAATATGTACAATGTTTCTTACTGATTTTACGAGAAACAAAACAAGATGCAAAAAAAATATATATATTGTATTTATTTATTCATCCGAGTGCCTGGAAATGGACTAGATGTGTCAGTATCTTGTAGTAAAGAATTTGCTTTAAATAGATCAATTTAAATGACCTTTTATTGTAAATCAGGATTTTGATTGTTTGCAAATTTGGAGATGTCTGTATCAGCGATTTTTGTCTGTCTGGAATAATAAAAAATAAATAAAAAGCATCAGTCTGGTTTCTTCCTTTCATATTATAATACAGTTTTTGTCAAAAAAAAAAAAATTTAAATTGCTAAGAGTAAACAGAAGAGAAAAAGATTATGGTTCATTACAAAAGTAAGTAGGATAGTCAGGCAATTAATTTTGCCACCCCCCAGTGACAATGAATTAAAAGGTGTTCATTATGGGTGATCTCCACATGCCAAATGGAGTTTTCAATATGCTCTTATAAGCAGGAGCAGAGATTGGTTGGTGGGAGCTAGGGATGGGCCGAACGGACCCCTGTTCGGTTCGCACCAGAACTTTCGAACACCGCGAAAGTTCATACCCGAATAACAAACCCTATTAAAGTCAATAGGACCCGAACATCAAAAATTAAAATTGCCCATTTTGAAGGCTTAGATGCAAGTAATTGGGCATATAATGGTTATGGGGGTCCAGGTCCTGCCCTGGGGGACATGTATCAATAAAAAAAAAGTTTGTGAAAAATGTCATTTTTAAATGAGCAGTGATTTTTTTACTTTTAAAGTGAAAGTATAAAAATGAAAATTTCCTTCCAATATAGTGCCTGGGGGGTCCCCTTAGTCTACCTGTAAAGTGGCAGATCTGTACCATGTCTAGAATCTTCTGCAGCAATAATTGCATTTATAAAGCCAAAAAAAAAAGACATTTTCCCTGCAAGCTGCCTTTATTTCGCTCAGAAACCGCTGGGGAGCCAGTGTGTATGATGAGGCCACAATGTAGCGCACTATGAACAAGATTAGAGTTTTTTGGATACATTCCGGTGTCACTTTGACTTTGGATAGAAGTAACGGGTGTGTAAAAATTGGTCTTTGGGTGTCGGTAGCGCATTCCCAACGTAACCCTATAGAGGTACTCTTGATGAAAGCAAGAATTGGCCTTGCTGTAAAAAATTGCAATGATATAAACCTGTCAAACAGGTGCAGAAAAATGACTCTTTGTGGACAAGGAGGCAGGTTTATCCACTCTGGCAACTGCACACTTGTCTCTGCTTGCGTGACAGAGGATGAGGAGGATGAGGAAGGTTTAGTAAGCCAGTCCACCACCTCCTCTGCATGCTGTGGCTGGATAGCATGGGCAAACTCACTAAACAGAGGAAATCATGCCCTGCCTGAAGACTGACCACCACGTCCACCTTTGCCTGTGGACACATTTGTTGCTGGCCCCCTTACAGTGCCAAGGGAATGTCTGCCTCCCCTTGTTGTCCTCCCAGATATTATTGGGAGGGAGGGGGCGGTGCTTATAAGCAAATGTAAAGAAGTGGAAATCTGTACGTAGATGCACTTTAATCTATGTAAAGTGGTGTTTGGTGCACTTTAATTTGAGTACTCACACTACACAGACACACTCCATGGATACACCATAATATACTGCAATATAATGAGCCAAACGTACAGTGACGCACAGAACTATATGGTGTTAAACTGGCAGTAACGCATGCAAAACTATATGGCGTTAAACTGGCAGTAACGCACACAGAAGTAAATGGCGTTAAACTGGCAGTAATGCACAAAATTATATGGCGTTAAACTGGCAGTAATGCACGCAAAACGATATGGCGTTAAACTGGCAGTAATGCACACATAAGTAAATGGCGTTAAACTGGCAGTAACACACACAGAATTATATAGAGTTAAACTGGCAGTAATGCACACAGAACTATATAGCGTTTAACTGGCAGTAACGCACGCAAAACTATATGGCGTTAAACTGGCAGTAAGGCACACAGAACTATATGGCATTAAACTGGCAGTAACGCACACAAAACGATATGGCGTTAAACTGGCAGTAACGCACACAGAAGTAAATGGCGTTAAACTGGCAGTAACGAACAAAACTATATGTCGTTAAAATGGCAGTAACGCACATAGAAGTAAATGGTATTAAACTGGCAGTAACGCAATCAAATAGACGGTATTCAACCGTCACTACACTGACGCTATCTGAACTGTCCCTACTCTAGCTATACACTAATGTAAAGATTACTGACACGGTCTCACTACACTACACTGAAACTATATGAGCTGTCCCTACTCTAGCTGCACACTATGCAAAGCTGAATGATGATCCTCCTCACTACACTCACACAATCCCTAGACTGACACTAAACTAATATTCTACACTGACAATTGAAGCAAAATAGCACAGTATAGAACACTAACTAACTAATAGCACTGAACAGAGACCTGTTCTATCTCTCTCTACGCCTAAATCACACTGAAAATGGCTGCCATTCAAAGAATACATTTATACTGGGGGGCGGGAATAAGCCATGATTGGATAGTCATGATGACAATGTCCATTCATGACTCTGACAGTGCTCTGTGCCCCGATTGACTGAAGCTTTCACTGCTTCAGCAAATTAGGGCTTGCAATGCACTGTTCAGCGCCGCAATGCATTGTGGCCGGCTCGGGGGGGGGGGCGAACAAACGGTCGAATGACACCAGGGCCAGTGTAGCTGTAAGAATGTAAAAAAATATATATATATATATATATAAATTTGGGTGGGTTACTTCAAATGTTCCTCTGGTTCTCAATGTAGAGATCAGTGTCAAGGTGGACTCCCAATATTTCACCAATATCCAATAGAAAAAACGACGGGACACATTCTCCAATGCAAAATGTATTTATATTGAATGCTCTTCAAGGCAAAAAATTGTTACATGCTGGTGTACAGTTATGAGCATTCCATGCTCTTCATCAGGCTTGGTGCAATGATCTACTTTCAGCCACATACTTTTATACTAACACTCCAGAGTGTAGCCTCACAGGTGTATCACATTATTTCAATCATCACTAATTATCCACAGACAAGTTAACCTGTTGTCATACCTCAAGCCTACTCATATTAGCAACTAAACATCATTGTTACATAATCATCATTAAATATAGGAAGGGTCCCCCAGGGGGGTTTTTAAGCAGCAAAGTAAATAGTTCATGAAGAGCACACGGGTTTAAAAAAATTAAATTCTTTATTGAGAAATTAAGGTATGATATATGATAGTTAAAATATGAGCTCTAGTAGAGACATGCCCATACCAAAATACAAGAGGTTGCAAACACAAAAATTATACTCAACATTAAATAATGCCGTATGTATAACAATGCCTGACCCATTTCAACCCATGCAATTGGGGTCTTCTTCAGAGGATGAGTTTGCTGCAAAGAGATTGCATTTAGCATATCGAATTTAAAAAAAAAGGTATAATAAAATATAATAATCAGTAAGGTAATATCCTGTTTTTCCACTGCTCAATTTGTACCCACTTAGCATTCACACACAATTTATTTATATCATTGTTTTCATTCACCTATTTTTTATTTCTTTTTCCCCTCTCCTTCACTTCATGCTTCACTCACCTGGCCATCATCTTTCACTTTATATTAATTTAACTTTTTCTTCATATCACTCCCTTTTTTCACATTTTTCTTTACATCATCACCCATTCCATCACCTGGTCACATTGTCTTATACTCTTTCACTATTCCTATTCATCATCGCCCACTGCAACCCTTTTTTTCCCCACTCCTTTTCTCCTTTTCACTGTCTCACTGTTCCCGTCCACGTACACCAGGGGTCTCAAACTGGTGACCCTTCAGCTGTTACAGAACTACAAGTCCCACAAGGCATTGCAAGGCTGACAGTTACAAGCATGACTCCAACAGGCAGAGGCATGATGGGACTTGTAGTTTCGCAACAGCTGGAGGGCCACCAATTTGACATCCCTGACGTACACACTTCCTCATTCATCTAGTTGTTTTCTCCATGTCATATAAACCTTTTTTTTCCCCTGCTAGGAATATAAAAAAGCACATACAGGCCCCAATCAGTTGGACACACATGCCTAAATTACCTTAAATTGGTATCAGATATTCTTCCCACAGGGCATAAAAGACAAAGAGAGAACTTCCAAGGATAGCCATCCAAAGGTGACCATTACAATTGTCATAGGGCAACAATGGGTAAAGACAGGCTGGTCAGTAACATCCACCAAGATAGTCATACTGTCCTATCTAATAGCAAACAAAGATCATACAGAGTACTGTTTGCAAAAAATCCATATTTGTAAAGGACTATGGCTGAACCCACAATCAAAATCCCCCATAACTCACCAATTGGACACCTATGAAGACATGACAGCATCCTCCAGCTCCGAGCAGGCGCTGTGGCAATCAGCCATCGGTCCTGCTTTAAATGCTCCTCTCTGATCCGCCGGCGGATCACGGACATGCTCTCGTCTCCATGCGTGCACGAACGTCAATCTCCGATGACATCACACAAGTGCGCTAAGATCCCCCGCCGCCATCTTGGAAGATCCATCCAGACTGGATGTCCCCCAGACAGGGAAGGTCAGCAATGGGACAACCATCCTGTTTTAGTATATCAACCCCACTGTGTCCAGTTCTGGACACATCGCTTACAAAAAGATATTGATAAAATAGAACAAGTCCAGATATAGAGAAAGGTCTGAGGAATTAAACACATCAGGAGAGACTTCAGGAACTTAGTGTATACAGTGTGAAGGTAAGAAGAGAAAGGGGAGACCTGACTGAAACCTTCAAATACATTAAGAATGTGAGTAAGGTTTGAGAGGGCAATATTTTCAATATTAATCTAGGATCAAGAACACGGGAATGACTTCAAACAAGGAGGGAAGTTCAAAACTAAACATAGGAAGTATTTTTCACGGAAATAATAGCTGATGCTTGAAACATATTTCTAGCAGAGGTAGAGAGTCAGTCTACAGTAGTGGATTTATACATGCTTGGGGCAAACATAGATCTATACTCCGATAAAAAAGGTTTAAAAAAATAAAATAAAATCAAAATAGGGCAGACTTATTTGACCTCTTGCTTTTTTCTGTCATCGCACTTCTATGTTTCTGTTTGTATGTTCTTTTTTTGTGAGAAGATTTTATAATGGTGGGGGAAATATTGGAGAATCCTTGCAAATGTACATAGGACAAAAGTGATGTTTTTGTCAGGCAAACTATAATAAAAGAAGGGTTGATTTACCGCACGTCTGTATGCTGTTCCAACGGACCTAAACCGACGCATGCTCTGAAGCAAGTACGAGATGGAAGCTATTGGCTACTGGCTATTGAACTTCCTTTTTCTAGTCCCGTCGTACGTGTTGTACGTCACCGTGTTCTGGATGGTTGGATTTTGGTGTGACCGCGTGTATGCAAGACCGATTGAGCGGAACACCATCAGAGTTCCGTCGTAGAAACCATCTGAGTTTTTCAGAGTAAAACCGGTCGTGCCACTGGAGAGTGCAAAATCTGAGGCAGCTCTTCATAGAAGCCATTTAGCTTCCAGGTTTTATAGTCAAAGCCTAATTGCACAAGCTGAAGTTAGAAGCCGTTTTAGTAAATAAATCTACCAGTTTGATTAAAGTGGTTGTAAACCCTAGAAAAAAAAAAAAACAACAAAAAAAAAAAAAACCCTGCAAGACAAAGGCATAATGAGCTAGTATGCATAGCATACTAGCTCATTATGAATTACCTGAGATCGAAGCCCCTGCAGCCGTCCTCGTAGCCCGCTCCAGCGGCCATCATCGCTCCCGGAGTTACTTCCGGGTATTGCAGGGTCTGGCACTGTATAATAATTCCAAAAAATAATTCCAATGAGGAGAGAGCGGGGTGGGGATAAGTCGTGGCTATGTGTGTCTTATGGACCTATAGAGCGGGGCTTGGGAGTGCGCATGCTCCGGTGTCCTCGTGGCTTTCTAATGGGGGCACTGGTCAAGGGGGAAGAGCCAGGAGCGCCGGTGGGTGAAGCTGAGAATAGGGAGGAACCGGGGCTGCTCTGTGCAAAACCTTTGCACAGAGCAGATAAGTATAAAATGTTTGTTATTTTAAAAAAATGCCTTTAATATATTAAGTCTTTGACCTACAACAAGTTTGCATGCTTATTTTAGAGAGCGACTTGATGTATTGAAGCTTAAATATCATTTAATATAACAGGAGCCTTGTGCTGGGCTGTATGTCCTCCACGTGTACAGCGAACCATGTGGAGGGGGAGCACATGCACTCTTTAACCCATTTCTGCCTGGACTAGACATACCGGGACACTATGGACATGGAATCCCCTCCAGGGTACTCTTGGAACCTACCAATACTAGATCACACCATGGGAGGCTGCTGACCTGACCCAACATCCTCCAACTAGTTTGTCCCATACCTGCTTCAAGCTTTTAGGCAATGGAGCCCAATAGCAGCCTTATCCAGCACTTTCCATTTCCAGAGGACCTCCCCATCTTGAGGTTAGGAGAAGGAAAAGTCCAGGCAATAAAATCCTTTTAGCTGTGTACTGAACCAATTTTACATATTTACTAAATTCAGTCATGAAGTGGCAGGTGACATCACATTACTTTGTTTGCAAACATTACTTAGGGATCATAAGTGAGAGGAAAGCCAAGTTGGGGAGCCCATACCACTGGGAGAGGTTTGCCAGAGCTCTACATCACGTGCAATTGGGATGCTAGTAGTCCCAACAGTCCTGCACCTTTACTACCGCGTTTTCCCCTAAGCGAAAGCTCCAAGAGATAGAGCCTCACAGTAGCTTGCTCCTTCAGACACTTTCCATTTCCTGGATGGTCCGGTTGGTCCCTAGTCTGACTATTTATAACAGCCCTACTTCCCAAAATGCCCCACACTGGCATGGGCAAGGCTGGCACCCCACTGCTATTTTTAGGTGCTATGGGACTACACTGTTTACTCATTACAAGGGGTCCCTGTGTCTGCTCTCACAGCTACCAATAGTGACACCTTGTGGCCACATTGAGGGACTACACTGGGCACTCCTGTGCCCTACTCTGCAATTACAGAGACAGGCAGGGAACTAATATTTACAGAAGAGGTCAGCAATGGCAGCCACCACGTTTCACTAATGATAGGTTTGTTTTCAAGGCTGAAAGGTAGGTATCTTTGGAGAGAGAGGTTTAATAGTTTAGTAAAGTAGATGCACTAAGATGTCTGGGCGGATTTTCCTATGTTTGGGAATATTCATTTTCTGTTCAAAAAACTCATTTCCAGCAGATTTGTAACAGGTTGGCTTTTATTCATATGGTTTAAACCTTTTTTCCATAGATGTGCAGAACCTATTGCATTAGGGTGCACCCCAAAGCTCAAACACGTGTGTGTATGTATATATATATATCTTAAAAAAGTCAGTACATCCCTCACATTTTTGTAAATATTTTATTCTATCTTTTCATGTGACAACACTGAAGAAATTACACTTTGCTACAATGTAAAGTAGTGAGTGTACAAGTACAAGTGTAAATTTGCTGTCCCCTCAAAATAACTCAACACACAGCCATTAATGTCTAAACCGCTGGCAACAAAAGTGAGTACAGCCCTAAGTGAAAATGTCCAAATTGGGCCCAAAGTGTCAATATTTTGTGTGGCTGCCATCATAGGCGTTGTTAATATTGGGCTATTGAGGCTGGAGCCCCGGATGTGGGCTCAATAGCCCCGAGTGTCAGCAGTGGTGGCGGTCGCATTTTTCCTGGTGTGTAAAGCAGCCATTGCAGCAGGCAGAGTGGCTGCATATGATGGGCACAGTGGATTCATTTGACGGGCACAGTGGCTGCATTTGACGGGCACGGTGGCTGCATTTAATGGGGCATGGTGGTTGCATATGACGGGCACAGTGGCTGCATTTGATGGGCACAGTGGCTGCATTTGACGGGTACAGTGGCTTCATTTGACGGGCACAGTGGCTTCATTTGACAGGCACAGTGGCTTCATTTGACAGTAGGTCAGTGTATGTGTCAGTTAGGTCAGTGTGTGTCAGGTAGTTCAGTGTATGTCAGGTAGGTCAGCCTATTTGTCAGGTAGGTCAGTGTATATGTCAGGTAGGTCAGTGTATGTGTCAGGTAGGTCAGTGTGGGTCAGTGTATGTCAGTTTATGTCAGGTAGGTCAGTGTATGTGTCAGGTCAGTGTGTGTCAGGTAGGTCAGTGTGTGTGAGGTAGGTCAGTGTATGTTTCAGGTAGGTCAGTGTATGTCAGGTAGGTCAGTGTGTGTCAGGTAGGTCAGTGTAGGTCAGGTAGTTCAATTAAGGTCAGGTAGGTCAGTGTATGTATCAGGTAGGTCTGTGTATGTGTCAGGTAGGTCAGTGTATGTGTCAGGTAGTTCAGTGTAGGTCAGGTAGTTCAGTGTAGGTCAGTGTGTGTATGGTAGGTCAGTGTGTGTCAGGGTATGTTAGGTAGGTCAGTGTATGTGTCAGGTAGTTCAGTGTATGTCAAGTAGGTCAGTGTAGGGCAGGTAGCTCAGTGTATGTCAGGTAGGTCAGTGTACGTCAGGTAAGTCAGTGTGGGTCAGTGCGCGTCAGGTAGGTAACTCCCCCCCCCCCCGGTGTCAGACTCGGACTTCGGGCTGAAGCCCCTGGTCTTTTTGCAACCTAGCAATGTTCCTGGCAGCCATTATTTTTCAGCACTGCCTTAACCCTCTTGGACATGGAGTTCACCAGAGCTTCACAGGTTGCCACTGCAGTCCCCTTCCACTTCTCCATGATGACATCATGAAGCTGGTGGATTTTAGAGACCTTGCGCTCCTCCACCCTCCATTTGAGGATGCCCCACAGATGATCAATAAGGTTTAGGTCTGGAGACATGCTTGGCCAGTCCATCACCTTTACCCTCAGCCTCTTTAGAAAGGCAGTGGTCATCTTAGATGTGTGTTTGGGGTCTTTATCAGTTTGGAATACCGCCCTGCGGCCCAGTCTCTGAAGGAAGGGGATCATGCTCTGCTCCAGTATGTCACAGTACATGTATATATTGGGGGGAAGGAGGATAACAGGGATTATAGCGGTGCCAAAAAGTACACAAACTAACTTAGATAAAAAGCATAAACATTTTATTAGAAAAATTCATAAAAAAAGGGGAACAGAAGGGTGTGCAGTTATAAATTCAAACAGTTAAAAACATTTGTAGCGACATATTACGGGAATCAGCCAAGAGAATGTGGCGGCCAGTTCCGTAGACATATATAATGAGTCCTACATGTTTCGCCGGATACGGCTTCTTCAGGGACAGGTGTTTATGTCTGAAAGCGCTACTATACAATCTATGAGACAAAATATTTGACAATCAATACCAATTATAACATGGTTAATCACAAATTAAAACCAGTACCTATACGTCAAAAAGGTGAAAATAAGCAACCAATTTATTATGTTTGCGGGCTGTCATGCATGAACCCTCACACATATGCCTGAGACGTACCAACGGAGAACTGCACCTCACTAAGAGAGGAAGCAAACAACCCCCCACCCTGCCCCCCGCCAGGTAGGGAAACCTGCAAGATGGAAAAGAGAAGCTACCTGTATGTCACCAGGGACGGACACAGAGAACTCCCGAAGCGGCCACCCAAGTTCAGGGTACAATAGAAGGCTGCAGGGGGCAAAGAGGAGGACCTGGCAAGATTATTTTCTATAGAAAAGAAGAGATAAGTGTGATGATTATAAAAAATCCCAAAATCAGGGACATAGGAAATGTATAAACCCATAGTAAAATTGAAGGGTATTTAAATACTCACAATTTTTTGTTAAAGAGATTATATGTAGGACATAAGAACACACTGAGTTTGTGACGTGGCAATTGCTTTTAATCACAAATAGGGTCCAAATATAGAGTACCTATGGGTAACAAACATAGAAACAAAAAGGGAAGAGAAGATTGGATATTAGAATGCAAAGGCATATATGTGCCCAGCAACAATATATTGGAAAGATATAAGTGTTGGTGGCTAATGCAGAACATGGTAAGCAGCACTTACCAAAGGGAGTAACACAATGGTAAGTCAGATGGTAGATATGGAATTACATCCGTCTGTATTGCTGCATTTGGAGTACTAGGGAGATAAATAGTCATGTAAGATAACCAGCCAGTAGACGTCTTGATAGACATCCATCTGTATATGAAATGTGAGACGTACCAGATAAAGATGATAGGGGCGAATCCATGTCCTAGAGGTCCCTGGGCGCTGGTAAGGCCTGGGAAGCCGGCGCTCTTATGCCCCCCAACACACGTGCGGCGTCTGACGTCACCGCACGTGTGAGCGGACAGAAGGACCACTGCGCATGCGCAACTCGCTACCGTCTACGGGCCTACAAGGTCCAGAAGGCAGTGCGGGAGTGTCAAAGGTGACGTATGGGTTTACGTCACTAACACTAGCGCTGTACTGAAGGGCCGGTAACGGCCGTTCAGTACACTGGAGATGGAAGGATCAGCCGATCCCAGGATGCCGTGGCTCGGGGCGGGCAATTGCAAAAGCAATGCCCTTGGGTGTCCATACAGCCCGAGTATCCAAAAAGAACTTTAGGCAGCAGCGCCGGAGGGACCTGATGCCATCCAAATGGCTCCCCACGGCAGCCAGGTGCAGGATCCACAATAGCCATCCCGGCAGGAGAATAAGAGAGGGGGGGGGGGTTCACCCCCCAGGGACGTGCAGGACCCCCCGAGGACGTCCCAGGGATAATGGGAGCGGGTGGAGACAAGCTGGAGACCTGTGGGTAATAGCCCGCACACCTGGGCACAGAATAGAGGGAAAAAGAGGCCAGGTCAGCAGCGTGTATCCTATAAAGACAGGCATGACAGCTGGCAAATTACAAAAATGTATAGATGAGTGTAACATGATAATAAAGCAATTGCTATGAAATTCTAATTGAAAGGGAAGTTATGAATATGCAAAGGAGGGAAAATACAGACAATATAACTAATATATTAATGAAGAGTATACATTTTACATCAGTATCAAAAATCACTAAATGAAGCTAAATCCTAATCGACCAGGGTCAGCCCTCAATGTGGAGAATATAAGTGATGGGAGGAACGCATTATAAGAATATATTTAAGGTAGCCATATAAAGAATCATATTACAAAAATGACTTAAAACTGATGTATTCATTGAGTCCTGGGTGTCGAGTGGCATCCAGGATATGTATCCATTTGGTTTCTAGTTGTAATAATTTTTGGTCAATGTCACCTCCTCTAACATGTACGGGAACATGTTCAAGGGCTGTAAAGCATACAACATGAGAATTAAAATTGTGATGGTCCGCTATATGGCGATTAATCGAGGTGGATGTCTTATGTTTAAATAAAGGTTTGATGTGGTCGCGAATGCGTACATTGAATGCACGTTTGGTTTTTCCAACATAGTAACTGCCACAAATACATGTAGCCAGATATACTATGCCTATAGATTGACAGGTGACCTTGTGTTTGATTTTATGAAGTTGACCATTTGGTAGCAGAGATTCACGTGCGTCATAAATATAATCACACATATCGCAATTTCCGCAGGGAAATGTGCCATAGGTTGTCAATGTAAGATCAGACTTAGGTGCATGGTGACTAGTTATGATTTTATCTCTGAGTGATGGAGAGCGTCGATAGGTAATTTGAGGCTCAGATTTAATATATTTTTTGATGGTGTTGTCGGCAGTAAGCAAAGGCCAAAACTTCCTGAGGATGTCCCTGACCTCACTGTAATGCTGTGAAAATTCAGTTATCACACGGACGGGTTGGGGATCGTCTGTGTTTTTGTTCGAATAAATCAGTTTGTTCCTATCGAGTTTTTTAACTTTATTAAAGGCTTGTTTTAGCAACCTATGGCTGTATCCTCTTCTTTTCAGTCTCTCATATAGGTCTTGGGAGGCTGCGAAGAAGTCCTTGTCATGCGAGCAATTACGCTTGATGCGAAGATACTGGCTATATGGGATACTATTAAGAAGTGGTTTTGGATGAGCGCTTTTAGCATGAAGGATGGTGTTCCCAGATGTATCTTTGCGGTATAAGGCTGAAGAAAGGTTGCCCTCTGAATCCAGCTGGATCTCCAGATCCAGGAAGGCAATCCTCTTCTGGCTACATTGCATCGTGAATTTTAGGTTGTATGAATTGATTTTAAGGGTGTCAACAAATTTCAGGAGATGTTCGTGAGTGCCAGACCAGAAAAAAATCACATCGTCGATATACCTATGCCACGATACTACGTGGCACAGGAAATCAGCGAGATCAGTGTTCCTAAACAGTTCCCTTTCCCACCCCCCCAGGTACAAATTGGCGTAGGATGGTGCACATTTAGTGCCCATAGCTACACCTTGTACCTGGAGGAAGTGGGAAGAGCCGAACATGAAATGATTTTTTGTCAAAATAAAATTCAAGAGGTCAGTGACAAAATGGCCATAGGCCTCAAATTTGGGTCCTCTTTCTTGTAAAAAGTTTGAAATTACTCTAATGCCGTTGTTATGAGGTATGGCGTTGTACAGACTCTCCACGTCTAACGCCACCATCCAAACATCGGATGGGAGGTGTAGATCTGCCAAAATACGGAGTAGGTGTATAGTGTCCTTGACATAGGAAGGAAGGGCCACAACATGTGGACTCAGGTACTTATCCACTAAAGCACTAGCGTTTTCAGTGAGACTTAAACACCCTGACACAATGGGACGGCCAGGGGGGCATTTGAAAGATTTGTGAAGTTTTGGGAGGGCGTAAAAAGTGGGTATTCTGGGGTCTTTTACGTTTAGGAATTTCCAAGTGTTAGCATCAATTGTCCCTTTTTGGAAGGCCGAAAAAATAAGTTCATAGTATTCAGTAGCAAAATTGTCTATAAGTGATCGTGAAATGGGTCGATACCACTCTTTATTGTCTAGGATGTTGCGGCACATGGATTCATATGCCGCAACATCCATGACAACCACATTGCCACCTTTATCAGCTGGTTTTATAACCAGCCCTGGGTGGTTCTGTAGCGATTTAATGGCTTGTTTTTGGGCAATAGACAAATTAGAGGGATATATCGTAGAAAAGTCATGTTGTTTAATAGCACTTGTAATTTGTTCCACGAACGCCCAAATGTTAGGGTTCGTTGAAAGATTAGGGAAGGATCTGGATTTGGGTTTGAACGAGGATGGGGGAGGGAAGGAAACACCGGTGACGACAATGCCTTCACTGTCCCAATGTGACTGGCATTCGTCTTCGGTTCCGCCCTCCTCCAAGAGAGTAAGTAAATCCTCAATGGCTTGAATTTCGGCTAGGGTGGGGGCAATATTTTCAAGTGATGGCTCTATAGTGGGAGCTTTTAAGGGTTTATCAAAAATGACTTTATACATTAATTTTCTTGCAAAAAGGTGAACGTCCTTGATGAATTGAAATTTGTTAAACTCAGCAGAAGGGCAAAAGGTAAGGCCTAATTGAAGTACCTTAATTTGTTGTTTTGTTAAAGGGAATGATGACAAGTTAACAACGTCTAAATCGTGATTGCATTGTGGTTGGGAGTTTTTTAATACTAAGGTTGGGGACTCTGTGCCGAGTCCGGTGCCTGGGGTAAAAAAATAGGGGCTAGTTTGGGATCAGTGGGTTGTGTCACAGTAGGAAACATAGTGGTTAGATTTGGTTCACTTACCCGTCTTCCCATAGGGGCAGGGAGAGCGAGAGGTGCAGAAGTCGTTGTGGTAAGTCCCGAGTGCGCAGAACGAGTGGTGGTAAGTGGTGGACGTGGTAGTGCTCGTGTGAGCGGAGTGGAGGTGCTGGTGGTTTTTGGTCGGACAACCATAGGCTTGGTAGTACTTGTGATACCAAGGGTGCGTCGAATAGAATCCGTGGAGGTAGTGGGTAATTCTCCCTTCCTTTTTTTAGGGATCATGTCCTGTGAAAGATCACGATATGTAGTGGATGAGCTGGAAGAAAATGAAGTGGAGAAAACGTTAGGTACTTCATTATTGTTTTTAGGTGCATGCTCAGAGCTAGGTTTTGTGGTAGGTTTTTCAGAAACATTCCCATCCCATCTGTAAGCGTAACCATTGGTGTGTGCAAGTTTATCGCGTAAAAATTTATTTTCCTTGGTGTTAATGATCTCTACTGTGTATTCCTCGAGGTGGGCCCGGAGGTCTCTGTCCCTCTGGGCGAACCTCGGGGAAGACATATCAGCAGTACGAGCAGAAAGCCATTCATTGATTTGAGTGTCAAGTAAAACCAGTTCTTTCTCGTATTCTTGACATAGCATCCTCATCATATTAAAGGAGCATGTTTGTAAGTTGTCCTCCCATGTCTTTTTTAAGGAATCAGTGGTTTTTTTAATATTAGGGAAAATTTGAATTCTGAGTCCCCAGGGGACAATGTGGTGTTCCACGTATTTTTCAAAGTACAGTTTATGCCAGTACATGCGGGCTTTCTTTTCTAATAGTCGTTGAAACCTCATAAAGGATTTGTCCAGCTCTATATCAGAGATATTTGAAGCTGTATGGGATGTATGTATTTTAGTCATTAAATCCTCCCATGCTTCTCCACAGAAGTCAGCCATGATTTCAGGGGAGATAGCTAAACACTCTGAAGGGCTTATCAATACTACCAATTATGACAAGGTAACTTGGTTAAATGAGAAAAAAAGAAACAAAAAAATGCAATTATGCAGATAAGTAACACACCAAATATTTCATATATATATTTATTTTGGCACCGATATAAACGTATATTTGAATAGAGGACCTGCCAACCTGAAAGATGTGTATTTAAACACCAAAATTTCAGGATAGAAATCAAAGACAGAAGGGAAGTGGTTGGGTGGTCCTCAATGTAATACAGCACCTCATCCCAATACTGAAAAATTGTATATATTGGGGGGAAGGAGGATAACAGGGATTATAGCGGTGCCAAAAAGTACACAAACTAACTTAGATAAAAAGCATAAACATTTTATTAGAAAAATTCATAAAAAAAGGGGAACAGAAGGGTGTGCAGTTATAAATTCAAACAGTTAAAAACATTTGTAGCGACATATTACGGGAATCAGCCAAGAGAATGTGGCGGCCAGTTCCGTAGACATATATAATGAGTCCTACATGTTTCGCCGGATACGGCTTCTTCAGGGACAGGTGTTTATGTCTGAAAGCGCTACTATACAATCTATGAGACAAAATATTTGACAATCAATACCAATTATAACATGGTTAATCACAAATTAAAACCAGTACCTATACGTCAAAAAGGTGAAAATAAGCAACCAATTTATTATGTTTGCGGGCTGTCATGCATGAACCCTCACACATATGCCTGAGACGTACCAACGGAGAACTGCACCTCACTAAGAGAGGAAGCAAACAACCCCCCACCCTGCCCCCCGCCAGGTAGGGAAACCTGCAAGATGGAAAAGAGAAGCTACCTGTATGTCACCAGGGACGGACACAGAGAACTCCCGAAGCGGCCACCCAAGTTCAGGGTACAATAGAAGGCTGCAGGGGGCAAAGAGGAGGACCTGGCAAGATTATTTTCTATAGAAAAGAAGAGATAAGTGTGATGATTATAAAAAATCCCAAAATCAGGGACATAGGAAATGTATAAACCCATAGTAAAATTGAAGGGTATTTAAATACTCACAATTTTTTGTTAAAGAGATTATATGTAGGACATAAGAACACACTGAGTTTGTGACGTGGCAATTGCTTTTAATCACAAATAGGGTCCAAATATAGAGTACCTATGGGTAACAAACATAGAAACAAAAAGGGAAGAGAAGATTGGATATTAGAATGCAAAGGCATATATGTGCCCAGCAACAATATATTGGAAAGATATAAGTGTTGGTGGCTAATGCAGAACATGGTAAGCAGCACTTACCAAAGGGAGTAACACAATGGTAAGTCAGATGGTAGATATGGAATTACATCCGTCTGTATTGCTGCATTTGGAGTACTAGGGAGATAAATAGTCATGTAAGATAACCAGCCAGTAGACGTCTTGATAGACATCCATCTGTATATGAAATGTGAGACGTACCAGATAAAGATGATAGGGGCGAATCCATGTCCTAGAGGTCCCTGGGCGCTGGTAAGGCCTGGGAAGCCGGCGCTCTTATGCCCCCCAACACACGTGCGGCGTCTGACGTCACCGCACGTGTGAGCGGACAGAAGGACCACTGCGCATGCGCAACTCGCTACCGTCTACGGGCCTACAAGGTCCAGAAGGCAGTGCGGGAGTGTCAAAGGTGACGTATGGGTTTACGTCACTAACACTAGCGCTGTACTGAAGGGCCGGTAACGGCCGTTCAGTACACTGGAGATGGAAGGATCAGCCGATCCCAGGATGCCGTGGCATTTTGGTGTTTAAATACACATCTTTCAGGTTGGCAGGTCCTCTATTCAAATATACGTTTATATCGGTGCCAAAATAAATATATATATGAAATATTTGGTGTGTTACTTATCTGCATAATTGCATTTTTTTGTTTCTTTTTTTCTCATTTAACCAAGTTACCTTGTCATAATTGGTAGTATTGATAAGCCCTTCAGAGTGTTTAGCTATCTCCCCTGAAATCATGGCTGACTTCTGTGGAGAAGCATGGGAGGATTTAATGACTAAAATACATACATCCCATACAGCTTCAAATATCTCTGATATAGAGCTGGACAAATCCTTTATGAGGTTTCAACGACTATTAGAAAAGAAAGCCCGCATGTACTGGCATAAACTGTACTTTGAAAAATACGTGGAACACCACATTGTCCCCTGGGGACTCAGAATTCAAATTTTCCCTAATATTAAAAAAACCACTGATTCCTTAAAAAAGACATGGGAGGACAACTTACAAACATGCTCCTTTAATATGATGAGGATGCTATGTCAAGAATACGAGAAAGAACTGGTTTTACTTGACACTCAAATCAATGAATGGCTTTCTGCTCGTACTGCTGATATGTCTTCCCCGAGGTTCGCCCAGAGGGACAGAGACCTCCGGGCCCACCTCGAGGAATACACAGTAGAGATCATTAACACCAAGGAAAATAAATTTTTACGCGATAAACTTGCACACACCAATGGTTACGCTTACAGATGGGATGGGAATGTTTCTGAAAAACCTACCACAAAACCTAGCTCTGAGCATGCACCTAAAAACAATAATGAAGTACCTAACGTTTTCTCCACTTCATTTTCTTCCAGCTCATCCACTACATATCGTGATCTTTCACAGGACATGATCCCTAAAAAAAGGAAGGGAGAATTACCCACTACCTCCACGGATTCTATTCGACGCACCCTTGGTATCACAAGTACTACCAAGCCTATGGTTGTCCGACCAAAAACCACCAGCACCTCCACTCCGCTCACACGAGCACTACCACGTCCACCACTTACCACCACTCGTTCTGCGCACTCGGGACTTACCACAACGACTTCTGCACCTCTCGCTCTCCCTGCCCCTATGGGAAGACGGGTAAGTGAACCAAATCTAACCACTATGTTTCCTACTGTGACACAACCCACTGATCCCAAACTAGCCCCTATTTTTTTACCCCAGGCACCGGACTCGGCACAGAGTCCCCAACCTTAGTATTAAAAAACTCCCAACCACAATGCAATCACGATTTAGACGTTGTTAACTTGTCATCATTCCCTTTAACAAAACAACAAATTAAGGTACTTCAATTAGGCCTTACCTTTTGCCCTTCTGCTGAGTTTAACAAATTTCAATTCATCAAGGACGTTCACCTTTTTGCAAGAAAATTAATGTATAAAGTCATTTTTGATAAACCCTTAAAAGCTCCCACTATAGAGCCATCACTTGAAAATATTGCCCCCACCCTAGCCGAAATTCAAGCCATTGAGGATTTACTTACTCTCTTGGAGGAGGGCGGAACCGAAGACGAATGCCAGTCACATTGGGACAGTGAAGGCATTGTCGTCACCGGTGTTTCCTTCCCTCCCCCATCCTCGTTCAAACCCAAATCCAGATCCTTCCCTAATCTTTCAACGAACCCTAACATTTGGGCGTTCGTGGAACAAATTACAAGTGCTATTAAACAACATGACTTTTCTACGATATATCCCTCTAATTTGTCTATTGCCCAAAAACAAGCCATTAAATCGCTACAGAACCACCCAGGGCTGGTTATAAAACCAGCTGATAAAGGTGGCAATGTGGTTGTCATGGATGTTGCGGCATATGAATCCATGTGCCGCAACATCCTAGACAATAAAGAGTGGTATCGACCCATTTCACGATCACTTATAGACAATTTTGCTACTGAATACTATGAACTTATTTTTTCGGCCTTCCAAAAAGGGACAATTGATGCTAACACTTGGAAATTCCTAAACGTAAAAGACCCCAGAATACCCACTTTTTACGCCCTCCCAAAACTTCACAAATCTTTCAAATGCCCCCCTGGCCGTCCCATTGTGTCAGGGTGTTTAAGTCTCACTGAAAACGCTAGTGCTTTAGTGGATAAGTACCTGAGTCCACATGTTGTGGCCCTTCCTTCCTATGTCAAGGACACTATACACCTACTCCGTATTTTGGCAGATCTACACCTCCCATCCGATGTTTGGATGGTGGCGTTAGACGTGGAGAGTCTGTACAACGCCATACCTCATAACAACGGCATTAGAGTAATTTCAAACTTTTTACAAGAAAGAGGACCCAAATTTGAGGCCTATGGCCATTTTGTCACTGACCTCTTGAATTTTATTTTGACAAAAAATCATTTCATGTTCGGCTCTTCCCACTTCCTCCAGGTACAAGGTGTAGCTATGGGCACTAAATGTGCACCATCCTACGCCAATTTGTACCTGGGGGGGTGGGAAAGGGAACTGTTTAGGAACACTGATCTCGCTGATTTCCTGTGCCACGTAGTATCGTGGCATAGGTATATCGACGATGTGATTTTTTTCTGGTCTGGCACTCACGAACATCTCCTGAAATTTGTTGACACCCTTAAAATCAATTCATACAACCTAAAATTCACGATGCAATGTAGCCAGAAGAGGATTGCCTTCCTGGATCTGGAGATCCAGCTGGATTCAGAGGGCAACCTTTCTTCAGCCTTATACCGCAAAGATACATCTGGGAACACCATCCTTCATGCTAAAAGCGCTCATCCAAAACCACTTCTTAATAGTATCCCATATAGCCAGTATCTTCGCATCAAGCGTAATTGCTCGCATGACAAGGACTTCTTCGCAGCCTCCCAAGACCTATATGAGAGACTGAAAAGAAGAGGATACAGCCATAGGTTGCTAAAACAAGCCTTTAATAAAGTTAAAAAACTCGATAGGAACAAACTGATTTATTCGAACAAAAACACAGACGATCCCCAACCCGTCCGTGTGATAACTGAATTTTCACAGCATTACAGTGAGGTCAGGGACATCCTCAGGAAGTTTTGGCCTTTGCTTACTGCCGACAACACCATCAAAAAATATATTAAATCTGAGCCTCAAATTACCTATCGACGCTCTCCATCACTCAGAGATAAAATCATAACTAGTCACCATGCACCTAAGTCTGATCTTACATTGACAACCTATGGCACATTTCCCTGCGGAAATTGCGATATGTGTGATTATATTTATGACGCACGTGAATCTCTGCTACCAAATGGTCAACTTCATAAAATCAAACACAAGGTCACCTGTCAATCTATAGGCATAGTATATCTGGCTACATGTATTTGTGGCAGTTACTATGTTGGAAAAACCAAACGTGCATTCAATGTACGCATTCGCGACCACATCAAACCTTTATTTAAACATAAGACATCCACCTCGATTAATCGCCATATAGCGGACCATCACAATTTTAATTCTCATGTTGTATGCTTTACAGCCCTTGAACATGTTCCCGTACATGTTAGAGGAGGTGACATTGACCAAAAATTATTACAACTAGAAACCAAATGGATACATATCCTGGATGCCACTCGACACCCAGGACTCAATGAATACATCAGTTTTAAGTCATTTTTGTAATATGATTCTTTATATGGCTACCTTAAATATATTCTTATAATGCGTTCCTCCCATCACTTATATTCTCCACATTGAGGGCTGACCCTGGTCGATTAGGATTTAGCTTCATTTAGTGATTTTTGATACTGATGTAAAATGTATACTCTTCATTAATATATTAGTTATATTGTCTGTATTTTCCCTCCTTTGCATATTCATAACTTCCCTTTCAATTAGAATTTCATAGCAATTGCTTTATTATCATGTTACACTCATCTATACATTTTTGTAATTTGCCAGCTGTCATGCCTGTCTTTATAGGATACACGCTGCTGACCTGGCCTCTTTTTCCCTCTATTCTGTGCCCAGGTGTGCGGGCTATTACCCACAGGTCTCCAGCTTGTCTCCACCCGCTCCCATTATCCCTGGGACGTCCTCGGGGGGTCCTGCACGTCCCTGGGGGGTGAACCCCCCCCCCCTCTCTTATTCTCCTGCCGGGATGGCTATTGTGGATCCTGCACCTGGCTGCCGTGGGGAGCCATTTGGATGGCATCAGGTCCCTCCGGCGCTGCTGCCTAAAGTTCTTTTTGGATACTCGGGCTGTATGGACACCCAAGGGCATTGCTTTTGCAATTGCCCGCCCCGAGCCACGGCATCCTGGGATCGGCTGATCCTTCCATCTCCAGTGTACTGAACGGCCGTTACCGGCCCTTCAGTACAGCGCTAGTGTTAGTGACGTAAACCCATACGTCACCTTTGACACTCCCGCACTGCCTTCTGGACCTTGTAGGCCCGTAGACGGTAGCGAGTTGCGCATGCGCAGTGGTCCTTCTGTCCGCTCACACGTGCGGTGACGTCAGACGCCGCACGTGTGTTGGGGGGCATAAGAGCGCCGGCTTCCCAGGCCTTACCAGCGCCCAGGGACCTCTAGGACATGGATTCGCCCCTATCATCTTTATCTGGTACGTCTCACATTTCATATACAGATGGATGTCTATCAAGACGTCTACTGGCTGGTTATCTTACATGACTATTTATCTCCCTAGTACTCCAAATGCAGCAATACAGACGGATGTAATTCCATATCTACCATCTGACTTACCATTGTGTTACTCCCTTTGGTAAGTGCTGCTTACCATGTTCTGCATTAGCCACCAACACTTATATCTTTCCAATATATTGTTGCTGGGCACATATATGCCTTTGCATTCTAATATCCAATCTTCTCTTCCCTTTTTGTTTCTATGTTTGTTACCCATAGGTACTCTATATTTGGACCCTATTTGTGATTAAAAGCAATTGCCACGTCACAAACTCAGTGTGTTCTTATGTCCTACATATAATCTCTTTAACAAAAAATTGTGAGTATTTAAATACCCTTCAATTTTACTATGGGTTTATACATTTCCTATGTCCCTGATTTTGGGATTTTTTATAATCATCACACTTATCTCTTCTTTTCTATAGAAAATAATCTTGCCAGGTCCTCCTCTTTGCCCCCTGCAGCCTTCTATTGTACCCTGAACTTGGGTGGCCGCTTCGGGAGTTCTCTGTGTCCGTCCCTGGTGACATACAGGTAGCTTCTCTTTTCCATCTTGCAGGTTTCCCTACCTGGCGGGGGGCAGGGTGGGGGGTTGTTTGCTTCCTCTCTTAGTGAGGTGCAGTTCTCCGTTGGTACGTCTCAGGCATATGTGTGAGGGTTCATGCATGACAGCCCGCAAACATAATAAATTGGTTGCTTATTTTCACCTTTTTGACGTATAGGTACTGGTTTTAATTTGTGATTAACCATGTTATAATTGGTATTGATTGTCAAATATTTTGTCTCATAGATTGTATAGTAGCGCTTTCAGACATAAACACCTGTCCCTGAAGAAGCCGTATCCGGCGAAACATGTAGGACTCATTATATATGTCTACGGAACTGGCCGCCACATTCTCTTGGCTGATTCCCGTAATATGTCGCTACAAATGTTTTTAACTGTTTGAATTTATAACTGCACACCCTTCTGTTCCCCTTTTTTTATGAATTTTTCTAATAAAATGTTTATGCTTTTTATCTAAGTTAGTTTGTGTACTTTTTGGCACCGCTATAATCCCTGTTATCCTCCTTCCCCCCAATATATACAATTTTTCAGTAT